>CAJGYO010000018.1:15351624-15951624 GCA_904845875.1 Miscanthus lutarioriparius
CGCCACCACGGGATCAAGCGTGACCGGGCGCTGGCCGCCTCCGTTGCACCAAAGACAAGACCGCCTTCACCGACCATACCGCTACAAGGATAAGTCGTCAGGATCGGACACGACGCCTCGCCAAAATGTAAACACCACGTAGCAACAACATGTACCGCCTGCCTGCCTCCTTCGCTATAAAAGGGAGGACCGGGCCGCCCTAGGCATGTGGAGATAAAAGGAGATCGACTTATCAATATTAATACATACCAAAAAGTGTGTCACTTATGACAACACTCTATAACACACACGCCTCCTTCACCGTGGAGAGATCAACATCTCAAGCAACCGCCACTCCACGCAGAGACACGGGACTGGGGCACCTCTCTTGCTCGACTTGTAAGACCTACTACAAGCACCTCGGTGCAAGGAATACAAGATCACTCTCGTGGGCGGACGTAGGGCACCTATTGCTGAACCCGATTATAAACCTTGTGTCTCTTTGCATCACCATCCAGGATTAGGAACACGCATACACTTTTCACTAGTTGGTTGAGGACCTCGGTCCAAAACACAGCACGATTTAAGCGCATGGTAGGGGCTCTCATGCGTGTCGCTTAGTCATCCCAACAGATTCCGGATGGCGATACCCCCGTGCGACCACCAATGTGTCTCGCACGGTGATCTCGTTTGGGAGCCTAGAGTTCATGTCCCCTAGGATACGCATGCAATGCACTCGGTACTCCTCCCACCTAGAGCCGGCCGGTCCGGCGGCGATATCACGCTTTCAGTGACCAAGTTAAGGCCAGCGCGGCGGCGCCGGAGCCACCGCTCTCGGCGCTTCGCTAGGCACGACGCCAAGCGGAACCACCCCAACACCACTACGAGTTCAGTTGAGGGCAACACTACCGCGCCCGCCATTTCCCACACCCTGTTGGTGCGAGTCCCCAGCTGAGGGACCTGTCTAGCTTTGGAGCCCGGGAAGGAAAGAGCCCGGCGGCCTTGCAGCGACCTCGCCATCAAGCTCGCCCCGCCACCTCCTGAGGAGCCAACTCCGGCGGAGCGGGGCCCAGCGATGACACAATCCCCGTACCTCTTTGGGTTAAGCAATGCTGCCGTGGCCTACGCTTTCGCTCACGCAGAGCTCCTAGGACGCCACCAGCGTTACGCCCCTCGACCTCATCGTCACAACTCCGACCCACACCTGGCGACTCCTCCGGAGGAGGGCGGGCATGAAATGGAAGCGGACTTCTCCGGGCTTCACGCCACGACAAGCTATCGCGCTTCATGGTCGCGGCGACTATTGCTTCGCTACTCTCGACTCCGATGGCGAAGATGCTTATGACCCGACTCGTGAGTGCTTCCATGTCAAGCTCGGGATGCCGAACGCGGGCGATGAGGACGAAGGGGCAGGCACCCGGCCCCCCGTCCCACGTGGGGCGAGGCAACGCCACACCGCCACGCCCCTTGCCCCCGCCAGCGTGGGACGACGTCCGCGCCCCCTAGGAACTTCGACGCCTAGACCTATAGCAGCTCCGAGAGCTTCGGTCCAAGGTCGAACAAGACCGACTCTTCCGCAGCAGCTGCGAGACACTCTCGGCGAGAAGCAATGGGGTCACTGTGAGGGCGGAGCAGCCCGGCGGAGGGCTCGCGACGTCAAATACCGCATCAACAACGACGAAGGGGGCGAGCAACCCCCTATTTTCAATCATGCTAGCTGGGAATGTCAAGGGCAAAGCAGCGATGTCGCTTCTCCGGACAATGCCCGAGCCCTCTACCTCGGAGGGGCGATGGGTCCACGACGAGCTCCGAGACCTCCTCGAGACCGCCGTGGTACAGCGAGGCAAAAGCTCCGCCTCGACGGCGGCTGAGGGCGCCGGAACTACCCACGGCACCATCTCATCGGGATAGATAGGCCTCTTTCATCCCGAGCCCGCCGGGCACCGAAACCAACAAGGCCCCTCGGTGTAACGCATCACCGGCGGCGAACCGAGGCGCCAAAGACGACCACGAGGTGGTCGGCAGCGACGCGCGCACGACAACGATGGCCCGCCTGAGGCTACCACACCGCGACCGGGGCGGTGCTCACGACAGCAGGGAGGACCGGCAGTTCTTCTCCTGGGCCCCACGGTCCTCAAGTCTTGACAAAGCCATCCACGGCGCCCACTTCTCAACCGGTTTTCGACAACGGCCAACCTCTCAAGTACAAATGATGAGACCAACCCCGAGCTTTGGCTGGCCGACCACCGCCTCGCTTGTCGCCTAGGGCGGCACGGACAATGACCTGCTCATCATTCAGAACCTCCTCTTGTTCCTATCAGACTCGTGGCGAGCACAAGCTCGAACACCTCCTCCTCGCAGATCATCAACATGGCGCGACTTGGTAAAGGTCTTCGCTGGAATTTCTAGGCACATACTTGCGCCCGGAACTCCTAGGACCTCAAGAGTTGTCGCCAGAAGCGACGAAGTCTCTCCGAGACTTCATCCGACGCTTCTCCAGCAATGCACCGAGTCGCCCAAGCGTCGGCGACTCGGAAATTGTCCAGCGTTCCTCTCCGCACCTCTGCCGAGACCTAGTCTCGAGAATTAGGCCGAATTACCGACTCACCACGGGCGGCGCGCTCCTTGACATCACCACCAACTTCGCCTCGGGCGAATAGGCTGTCGGCGCCATCTTCCCCGACAACAATGCCAAGGGGAAGCGGAGGGACGAGACTCCCGGCGCATCGGCCCCCCGCCTCCCCAAGAAAAAAAAGGGTCGCCAGGGGAAGTATGAGGTCCTCGAGGCCGATCTAGTCGTGGCCGCGGATCGCAAGAATCCCCGAGGCCCCGCCAGAGGCCCCGGGCTCTTCGACGACATGCTTAAGAAGCCTTGCCTTACCATTAAGGTTCCGGTGAAGCACACTCGAAGAGTGCACCATGCTTTGACGTTATTTACGCCAGTGCTCGGGCTCCCCAACAACGACGCCAAGAAGGGGGGCGGAGGCGACAAGGACAACGACAAGGATGACGGGTTCCCCGAGGTGCACAATGCCTTCATGATCTTCGACGGACCTTCAGCGTGCCTCACTGTCACGACAAATGAAGAAGGAACGCCAGAAGTCTTCTCGATTGAGGTGGTACTCCCAAAGACCTCGACTGGTCCCGGGGAGGCGATCACGTTCGATTGGGACGACCACCCTGATTATGTCCCAAACCCCGGGCAGTATCCACTCGTTGTCGATCCGATCATCGGCAACACCTGGCTCACCAAGGTGCTGATGGACGGAGGCAGCGGCCTCAACATCCTCTACACCAACACCCTAGAGCTCCTAGAGCTCGACCAGTCATGGCTCCGAGGCGGTGCCGCACCCTTCCACGGCGTCGTGCCGGGGAAGCGCACGCGACCCCTCGGGCACATCGACTTGCCTGTCTGCTTCGGCACCCCTTCCAACTACCGCAAGGAGGTCCTTACCTTCGAGGTGGTTCAGTTCAAGGGGACCTATCACGCCATCCTGGGGCACCCATGCTACGCCAAGTTCATGGCGATCCCCAACTACACCTACCTCAAGCTAAATATGTCGGGCCCCAACGGTGTCATCACTGTCGGGTCCACGTATGAGCATGCATACGACTGTGACGTCGAATGCATCGAGTATGCCGAGGCTATCATGGAGGCCGAGGCCCTCATCGTCAACCTGGACCGACTCGGTAGTGAAGCGCCCGACTCCAAGCGTCGTGCCGAGACTTTTGAGCCCGTGGAGGCCATCAAGCTCGTCCCAGTCGACACGACCTGCTCCAACGCCGTAAAGGCCGAGGATCGGTGCCACACGGGACAAACAAATAGGAAGTCATGCTCGTCGACTTTCTCCACGCGAACGTCGATATATTCGCGTGGAGTCCCTCGGACATGCCGAGCATACCAAGGGAGGTCACCGAGCATGCCTTGGACATCCGGGCTGGCTCCAGACCAGTGAAGCAGCGCCTGCGCCAATTCGACGAGGAGAAGCGCAGGGCCATCGGCGAGGAGGTGTAGAAGCTTTTGGCGGCCGGATTCATCAATGAGGTGTCCCATCCAGAGTGGTTAGCTAATCCTGTGTTAGTTAAGAAGAATGGAAAGTGGAGGATGTGTGTAGACTACACCGGTTTGAATAAAGCATGTTAAAAAGTTCCATTTCCATTACCTCAAATCGACCAAATCGTCGACTCCACTGCGGGATGCGAGACCCTATCTTTCCTTGATGCGTATTCCAGTTACCACCAAATCAAGCCGAACCCCGAGAAGTGTGTCTTTGGGGTCCCTCGAGGCATGCTCTAGGGATTCATAGTCTCGGAGCGCGGCATCGAGGCCAACCCGGAGAAGATCTCGGCCATAACTAACATGGGACCAATCCGAGACCTCAAGGGAGTGCAGAGGGTTACGGGATGCCTTGCGGCCCTGAGCCGCCTCATCTCACGCCTTGGCGAAAAAGGTTTGCCTCTGTACCGTCTCTTGAGAAAATCCAAACGCTTTTCTTGGACCCCCGAGGCCGAGGAAGCCCTCACCAAGCTCAAGGCACTGCTCACCAACCCTCCCATCCTGGTACCGCCAACCAAAGGATGAAGCCCTCTTACTCTACATCGCCGCAACGACCCAAGTGGTCAGCGCGGCCGTAGTAGTCGAGAGACAGTGAGGGGCATGCTCTACCCGTCCAACGGCCTATTTACTTCATCAGCAAAGTACTCTCCGAGACCAAGACACGCTACCCCCACATCCAGAAGTTGATCTACGCCATAGTCTTGGCACAGCGCAAGCTGCGTCACTACATCGAATCCCACCCGGTGACCATGGTGTCGTCTTTCCCCTTGTGGGAAATAATCCAGAACCGGGAGGCCTCGGGTAGAATAGCCAAGTGGGCCGTTGAACTCATGGGGGAAACCCTGTCTTTTTTGCCTCGAAAAGCAATTAAATCCCAGGTCTTGGCCGATTTTGTAGCTGAGTGGACCGACACCCAGCTGCCCCCTACTCAAATCCAGGTGGAATGCTGGACCATGTACATCGATGGGTCTCTGATGAAGACCAGGGGAGGCGCGGGTCTGCTCTTCATCTCACCCCTCAGAGTGCACATACGCTACATGATCTGGCTTCACTTCGCCGCCTCCAACAACATGGCCGAGTATGAGGCCCTCGTCAACGGCCTACAGATCGCCATCGAACTTGGAGTACGGCGTCTCGACGTACGGGGCGATTCGCAGCTCATCGTCGATCAAGTGATGAAGGAGTCGAGCTGCCATGACCCCAAAATGGAGGCGTACTGCAAGCTGGTACGCCGCCTAGAAGATAAGTTCGATAGCCTCGAGCTCAACCACATTGCGCGAAGATTCAACGAGGACGTGGATGAACCGGCAAAGATGGCGTCGACGGGCCCCGGTCCCCCGAACATCTTCGCCAGAGACCTCCACAAGCCCTCCATCATTTACGCCTCGGCGTAAGAGGGCCCACCGATCGAGCCCACCACAGGCCCGAGGCCCATCTCATCACCGAAACCCCCCCGCGGCGAGGCTCGAGGCCATGGAATGACGTGAGCCTCCCGAGGCCAACCAGGTGGTATGGGCTGGTGAGTCCTGTTCCATGATTGCCTCGCTCGAGGAGAGCTTCTGCGGATAGGAGCGAGGCCCGATGGCTTGCGCGGACGAGCCAAAGCTTACATCCTCAAAGAACAGCGGAAGTTGTACTGGGTGAAGCCCATCTGGTGTCCTCCAGCGGTGCATCACCACCGAGGTAGGCCAAGCCCTACTTTGGGACTTGCACGTGGGAGCCTACGGGCACCATGCAGTGCCTCGAACACTCGTCGGAAACGCCTTCCGCCAGGGATTCTACTAGCTAACGGCGGTGGTCGATGCCACCAAGTTGGCAGCGCCCTACGAGGGATGCCAAGATTATGCACGGCAGACGCGACCTCCCGCCCAAGCCCTTTAGACCATCCCCATTACATGGCCATTCACCGTGTGGGGGCTGGACAAGGTTGGGCCTCTGCAGAAGACCCCCGAGGGCTATACCCATTTGCTGGTGGCCATTGACAAGTTCTCCAAGTGGATCGAGGCTCGTCCGATCACCCGAATCAAATCCGAACAAGCAGTGCTATTCTTCACTGATATCATCCACAAGTTCGGGATTCCAAATACCATCATCACCGACAATGGGACTCAATTCACCGGCCACAAATTTCTGACGTTCTGCGACGACCACCACATCCGTGTGGCCTGGTCAGCTGTAGGACACCCTAGGACAAACGGACAAGTGGAACGCGCCAACGACATGATCCTACAGGGTCTCAAGCCAAGAATATACAACCGGTTGAAGAAATTTGGCAAGAAGTGGCTTGCCGAACTCCCGTCGGTCATCTAGAGCCTGAGGAACACTCCAAGCCGAGCCACGGGGTTCACACCATTCTTCCTGGTCTATGGAGCTGAGGCCATCCTCCCCACTGACTTGGAGTACGGTTCCCCGAGGCTACAAGCCTACAATGAGCAAAGCAACCGCACTACCTATGAGGACGCCCTCGACCAACTGGAGGAAGCTCGAGACGTCACGCTGCTACACTCGGCCAAGTACCAGCAAGGCCTACGACGCTACCAAGCCCGGCGCATTCAAAGCCGAGACCTGAAGGTGGGCGACCTGGTGCTGAGACTGAGGCAGAGCAGTAAGGGCCGCCACAAGCTGACCCCTCCATGGGAGGGGCCGTACATCGCCACCCAAGTACTGAAGCCCGGGACCTACAAGCTAGCCAACGAGAAGGGCAAAATCCTCACCAACGTTTGGAACATAGAATAGCTACGTCGCTTCTACCCTTAAATTCCCAAGCATTGTTTACATTGTTTCTCGAAATACAATAAAGAAGCGTTCTTTAGTTGTTATAATTTTTTCGAGAAACCCCAAACCCATCGATAGGGGCTCGGCGCTGCAATATTCGCTATATAGGAGACTCGGTTCGCCTCTCAGAACCGAGCCTCCTCGGGGCTAGAAGGGGGGAAGCCCCCCTAAGTCCCAGGCACCGTTTTTTAATAATCGCTTTTCGAAAAAAATTTCTACGCCAACCTCTCTCGCATTACTATGACAAATCGATTGTAAAAACCTAAGGACCGAAAGTTTACCTCGAGGCCAAAAGGCCGGCCGAGTCAGTGAGATGACCCTACGCCTGGCAGGCCACGGCAACTCCCTCACCACCTTTTTGCCCAGAGGCGGCTTTAAACTCGAGGAAATTTTGCAAAGGACTTGTCTAAAAAACGAGACAGAGGGCAATAGCTCGGAAATATAGTAGAAAACGATTAAAAACATATATACACAAGTACTATAAAGGCCTCAACGGTCACAAGCGTTATGGTACAATGGTGTAAGTCCTAATCTATTTACATGGCCCCTTTGGCCCAGGTCAGAATACGGGGTCGCTAGCGTCGATGGACAACATAGGAGGAACCACCTCCTCTTCAAATAGCTGGGCGGCAGCGTGTTGTGGGCCTCACCGCCTCCACCGACCTTGTGGACCTCCTCCTTGGCCTTCTCATCGTCCTTGGCCATGACGTAATTGCCGGACACGGCCTCGAGGTCGATGCTTGGGCATAGTGCGAAGAGACGACGGCTGTGGCGCTTAACGCCCGTGTGCAGCGCCCCTAGGAGCCGCTCATGGATGCGGCCGCCCAACACGGCCAAGCGGCTCCCAAGGGAGCTGCCTGACTCGACCCCCCGACCTCCAGGGCCTCGTAGGCGGTACGGGCGGCGCTCTACAGCGCATTATGCTCCCGGATCTCGGCATCATGCACCGCCTACACCGCGACGGAGGCCTCGGCTGCCTGGAAGGCCTCCTTCTCCAACCCTGTGCCAAGACAAGCAGGATGGGGTTAAGCACAAAAGGAAACAAGCCAAACAGGGGTGAAGGCCTATGAGACTCACCCTCGGTTTTCTCCTTCCAGCTTTGGACCTCGACCCGAGAGGCCTCAGCCACCCTGGAACCCTCTCTCTCCAGCTCTGCACCACGTCGGGGAGTTAGGGGTCGAACGCAAGAAAAACAAATAAAACTGGGGGCGCGGCTCAATAGGATGCACCCTTGACCTTTTCCTTCCAGGCTAAGGCCTCGACCCGGCAGGCCTCGGCCACCTTGACAGTCTCCGCCAGGGCACCTTTCGTTAATAGGTGTGCACCTTGCTCCGCCCCCAGCTGCCCGGCGATGGCCTTGGCAGAGGCCGCCACTCGGGTCAGCTCCTCCTCCAGCTCCTTGATCCGTGCCGCCAAAGGGGCGGCCTGCTCCCGAGCCGTGGCCGCCTCGGCCTTCATGTCAGCACAGCGAAAGCGGAGGTCCTCCACCTCCGCGCTCCGTGCCGACAGAAGCTCGTTGGCACCGGCAAGCAGATCCTTCTGCTGCCGGAGCTAGTCCTAGACATCCCTCTCCCGCCAGAGGAACATTGATTTCCCGAGGGACCGGGCCTCGAGCTCCTAGATAAGCAAAACACACGTCAAGTACTGCGAGAGAACTCGGAAAAAAGACAACGCGGCATAAGAGAGGAAAGCACGTACCTGGGCGACACCAGGCAAGTCCTCGGCCACAACGGACAGAGCTGTCCGCAGCGACCGCTCCACCAGTTGGCGGAATTGCTTAAGAGAGCTCCAGCGCCCCCCTCATCCACGTCCTCAAGGGCGAACAGAGGCTCCCCCTCAGGGTCGTCCCGGCTCTACCACAGAACACACGGGCTGTCCCACCCGCGGGGCTCGTGACGGACCCGGACAAGGGCCTAGCTCTCGACAGGAGTCGGGACTGGCTGCTCCGCGGTGCTAGCCGCCTCGGTGTCTGCCACCTCCCTCCCCCGAGAAGTATCGTCGGAGGAGATTGTCTAAACCTCCTGGGCGCTCTTCGACGACGGTGGCAGGTCTTGGACCGGGGGCGGTACCGAAGCTTGCCCCGCCTCCATCTCTCAGATCTGGCCGCGGCTCCGCCTACCGCCTTTCCACCACCTCGGCCTTGGTGGTCCTGGGAGCCCCGACGTCTGCCACCTTGACTTCAGGAGCCCTAGCCTCAGCCGCCTCGGCCTCGGAAGTCCTAGGTGCCTCCTCCCCGCTGCTTTCTGTGGCCGCCTCGACAGCCTCTCCTTAGGCAACCGGCTCCTTCGGGTCAGCCCTGGCCGACGCCGCGCCACGCTGCAAGGCGGCCTACGCGTCCACCACCCATCGGGTGGTGGAACTGGTGCTCACCTTGAGCGCCTTAAGTGGCGCCAGGCGGGCGCTCACCGACGCTTCGGCTGAAAACAAACCACTCACGAGGTCAGCATATGACCGAAGAACGAGTAGGAGATATTGCAAACTCCACTGGAAAAACACTTACCTCGAACAGGGAACCAACACTTTCTGCACCGTGTTCCTCGTCTTCGACAGTGGCGGTGGCGGCGGCAGTGGCACGGCCTCCGTATCCACAGGTACCAGATGGGCCTCGCCGGACTCGCGGCTCCCTCGACCCTCTATGGAGGTAGTTGAGTCGCCCCCGCCGTCACCCACTCCACCTCCGCCATCGAGCCTACCGGGCTGACGGCGCGCTTCCCCGACACCCGTGTCTCAAGGCGTGTCGGCCTCGACCCTAGGGCGGGCGATCGCCAGCCCCAAGGCGCCTCTCCTCCTCCTGGAGATGCCGGGCCACTCGCCGACGCCACAGGCGCCGTCTCCTCGACATCAGGAGGTGGTCCAAGGACCCCCCCCCCTCGATCTCGTCTCGTCGTGCCGCCGAAAGGTCCCGCATGATGATGATGACGGAGATGGCTCCTCCGGGAGACCGTCGTGCCCTCGCTACCGGTGACGTTTCTTCATTTTGTCACGCCGAGGCTCTTCCTCTGCGCCTTGCCTCCTCGGCGCCCTTTCGCTCCTTGTATGCCTCGGCGTGTGCCTGTTTCGGCTCATCGCCTCTGCGTCCTCGAGAACGGGTGGCGAGGAGGCTTGCACATCCCTCATCCCCTGCAGGAACGGCAAACGCAATAAGGCAACAGACTGAAAAGGTGAGGAGCAAGAAGGCCTCGGGGGCCGCAGCAACATGCAACTCACCAGAGAGAGATACCCCCGCGATGGGCGCATCGGGAACGGGGTCAGGCCACTGCTCCTCAGCCGCCCCTCCACCGTCTCTCTCACCCTAACGCAGAATCTCCTCGTTGGAGAGGGCAACGGTGGACATCCGGATGCCATCAATCGGCTCATCCGGTGTCATCTCGAACAGTAGCGCCGTGCCGAGCCATCGGCCGGCAAGACCCTTCGGTGGTGGAAGGCCACCACGACCATGGCCGCCGTAAGGCCATGGCTGCGCAGCCTCTCCAAGTCCCTTAGGAGCGGCTACAGCTTGGGCTGATCGACCAACTAGACACCGTACATCCACCTCTCCGGCTGGCTCTCCACGATCCGCCCGATATAGGGGGGAAACCCGTCATCATCATTGTGGAGGTAGAACCGGTGTTGTACCAAATGACGGTTGGACGACGCGAGCTGGGCCGGGATGTAGAGGGGCTGTCGGTCTTGGCACACTTGGAGAGTGCAGCCACCGGCCCTCAACGCCTTCCGCATGCCCCAGCAGCCCACCGGCTTGGTGGTGAGCCCCGCCCAAAAGAGGTGGAGCCACAGCTCCCAGTCGGGGGTAATGCCCAGATACCCCTCGCAGACGGCAACGAAGATGGCCGCCTATGCGATGGAGTTAGGGTTGAAGTTGTGAAGCTCCACGCCGTAGTAGTGCGGGAGCGCCCACATGAACCGGTCCGTGGCAAGCCGAGGCCGCGCTTCGTGGAAGGCCACGAAGCTCACGATGTAGCCATCGCGTGGCCTCAGCTCTGGCTCGCTCCCCAGAGCAATCCACTCCTACTGTTGGGGTCGGAGACGGTGAGAAGAGAAGACCGTCGTCGACGAGCGACTGTAGCGTCTCCGTGGACACGTTGGATAGGCCCCAAGGATCCGCCTAGAGGACAACAACGCCACCAGCCATGGGTGCGGTGGAGAATGCGGCTACGGCGGTAACGCGTGCTCTCGCTTACTCTCTCTCTCTCTTCTCCTCCCCTTTCTCCCTTCTTCTCCCTAGCGCTCTCTTCCGCCGTTCTTGGCAACCGCTCGAGGGCAGAAAGCGCGAGTGCAGGCAGAAAAGGTAAGGAGGGGCAGGGGCATGGCTCATCACGTATTTATGAGGGAGAAGGTGAACAAGCGGGCGACGAAACCAGGAAGATAATTTCCCAGATCTGGCGCAGTTAATGCGGATCCGATTAAACCGCCCACGCATCCACCTTTTTCTCGCTAAGCCGCGCACGTATGGTAACGTCCCATCTGCAGACACCACGTCACGGTAGGTGCCATTCCGTCTCCCCGAGAAACCACCTCAAAAGGCGCACCCGCCGTCGTCAGCCAATGGGAAGGGAATATTCCCCACCCGATTCCTTTCAGGCTAAGGAACTGGGCACCGAGCCTGTTACGGTCCAAGGGTTCGAAGGCTGGGCCCCCGAGGGTCTCGACAGCCACCCTAGGACAAACAGAGTTAGGGATGACTATGGGCGAGCCCGTACATGGCCGAGGCCCAAGCAAGCAATTGCTTGGGATGCCCTAAGTCGTGTCCGAGATCGACAGGGAAGTCTCCGAATGGGATCCCACCGTAGGGAGGCATCGAGCCCCCGGGGCCAATCGAACGGCCCTGGGACCCACTAGAGAAGTCCTCTGGTACTTTTTGGAGTGCGTCTCTAGACCGCTAGCTGACCCCTATCGAATGGGGCACGGGCCTCCACTCGGACTTACCCGTTAAACAGCTCACCAGAGGTGTCACTGCTCGTGCCCACCGAGGGTAGCCTGGCACACTCCACCCCTCCTTCCGAACGAAAAGGATGCGCGAGGGCCGCACAAAAAAGATAGGGAGACTCCTAATCGCCCTCTTGCTCGAGCATAGGCTGGGGCTCTTCCTGCAACCAAGCCGAGGCCCAGCGACCGAACTCACACTCGGGGCTCTGCAAACGCGATAAAATGACTAAGGAACTGGGCATTGAGCTCTGTTATAGTCCGGGGTTCAAGGCTAGGCCCCGAGGGTCTCGGCACCGCCCAGGACAAATAAAGGTCGAGGGATGACTATGGGCGAGCCAGAGACATGGCCGAGGCCCAAGCAAGCAATTGCTTGGGATGCCCTAAGTCGTGTCCAAGACCGGCAGGGAAGTCTCCGAATGGGATCCCACCGTAGGGAGGCATCGAGCCCCCGAGGTCAATCGAACGGTCCTAGGACCCACTAGAGAAGCCCTCTGGTACTTTTTGGAGTGCGTCTCTGGACCGCTAGCCGACCCCTATCGAATGGGGCACGTGCCTCCACTCGGACTTACCCAATAACAGCTCACCGGAGGTGTCACTTCTCGCCCACCGAGGTTAGCCTGGCATACTCCACCCCTCCTTCTGAGCAAAAAGGATGCGCGAGGGCCACACAAAAAAGACAGAAAAACTCCTAACCGCCCTCTTGCTCCGGGCTAAGGCTCGGGGGCTCTTCCTGCAACCAGACCGAGGCCCAGTGACCCGAACTCGCACTCGGGGGATCGGCAAACGCGATAAAACCCCTCACTCAACAGGGAAAAGCCCATAGAGGAATAAAACCACTCCTCCAGGGCCTCGGGAGCTACACCCACCGGAGCCTCGAGCACAAAACACAATCCCGTTGGGAGCTGCTGCGAGCCAAGTCTCATCAAAACCTCAGGGAAAGTGCTCACACTCCCCCCGAGGCTCGGGGGCTACTGTCGGATACCATAAAAAGGGGTACCCTAAGCAAAGACCAAAAAAATTGCTTAGACCTTGTAAATAACGAAACCAAAATACAACTGTAGGCAAACCCGCCACATCCAAGGTCCGGCCCACCTCGAACAACATCCAGGCGCAACCGAAGCAAGCTCAGCCCAGAACCATACCGCGAGGCCTCGGACGAGCCACCGATTCTCTGACTCGCCCGAGGCCCTGCGCCACGAGGCCTCAAACGAGCACCCAGTTACCGACTCGCTTGAGGCCAGCTCGGCATCAACCACATCACCGCTTTGACCGACTTCTCTGACGGGATGTCACATCCAACTGAAGCGTTCAACCACTCCCACAACGTCAGCCGCACGATAGCACAGTGCAGCGGAGTGACCGACGAGATGGAAGTCACATCAACGCCCTACCATCCGGGGACAGACGGGCGGGGGCGGGGGGTTACCGTGACCATTGCATCAGGCTTCGACGATCGACGCCTCAGATCGCACTATGCTATCTTTGCCTAACCCCGCTTCCAAGGACAAAGACGAGATCGCTCTCTCAAACTGGGACGAGGGCACCTATTGCTGAACCGGTATAAACCTTGTGTCTCTTTGCATCACCATCAAGGGATTAGGAACACGCAAAGTACACTTTCACTAGTTGGTTGAGGACCCCCCAGTCCAAAACACCGACAGTGACTTTTAGAAAAGCTACTTTGAGATGTGGGATGTGACAAAAGTCAAAAGCCCTTTGGTTGAGTAGCCGTGGCTTCTGTCAAAACTGCTGCCATGCTGTCTCACTTACAAGCGGACCCCGCTTGTCATCCTCACATCTGTTCGATCTTCCTCCCGAATCGCCTTGGGAGAGGGGGCCAAGGGAGAGGAGCTAAATCCATGCGACTAGAGAGGGGCCACCAAGGAGAGGAGATCATCGCGTGATCTGGAGATGGGTCGCCGGAGGGAGAGGTGCGCCGCACCAGGGATGGTGCCGAGCCCACCGAAGAAAACTACAAGGGTGTGGTATATGTGGTCCATGGTGGAGAAAACTACAATAATGTCTATTATCGATAAATAATGGTACCTTTAGGCGTCCGTCCTTTCCGGACGGACCGACTACCGCTTCCACACTCGTGGCGCCCACATCTCACGCCGCAGCGTCCATGCGTCTCGTGTCGTGTGCCTTCGCATCTTGTCTCTCGCGCCATGGACCCTCGTCCGTGCCTCAAGCCGCGCGCCCCCACATCTCGCGTCTTGCGCCGCTGACCCTCGCCCGTGCCTCGCGCCGCGCGCGCCCACCCGCACTCACACCTCCCGCTGCGGTTGCGATCCATCTGCCTGTCGACCAGGACGACCTCAAGCTCCGTGCCGGTGTCAAGCTCTGCGTCAACGAGCGTTCATTGAGGGACAACAAGTAGATGAGCACATGTCGCAACCGTATGTTTCATGTGTTTTAGATTATGTTGCATATGTTTCATCTGGATGTTATAAAAGTAGATCTTGTGTTGCATATATTGCAATAACTATATACGTATGTTGCAAATATATGTTTCAAATGTTTCAGCTGTTTCAAACGTATGTTGTAAGTGTTTTATCTGGATGTTGCATATGTTCCATTGGCTACACACGTATGTTGCAAGTGTAATATGTTTTAAATGTTTCAGTTGTTTCATATGTATGTTGCAAGTGTTTTATTTGAATATTACATATGTTGTGGTGCCATACACCTATGTTGCAAGAGTATGCTGTAAGTGTTTAATTTATGTCGGACGTATGTTCTAGCAAATGCTTTTGTGTTGCAAGTGTTCCATGAGCATACGCTGGCAAGTAAGTAGCATGGTGAAGGTGGTCCCTCGGTAGAAAGTGGTCCCAGCGCAAGCACGGGAAGCAAAGTGGTCACGGCAGTAGGCGCAGAACATAAAGCTATATCCATGGGCATGGCAGCAGGCGCGGAGCACGAAACTGCATCCATGGGTGGGCAACATGCGTGGGGCATGAGGCGAAGCGAAGCACAAACAGGGGCGTCGGGGGCAGACCGACGTGTGATTCCCAGCATTACCGAAGTTGTTACAGACTTCGCCACCCATCTCACTTATGCCTTGTTTGAATGCTGTAGTATTAAGAAACCATAGTATCAAGAAACTGTAATTTTAAAATTATTGATGTGCAAAACCGTGGTTTAGAAAAAATAAGTCTAGAGTGGAGATTTTAAAACTCAAAAAGACTATAGTTTCAGCAATACCATGGTATTCAAAACTATAAACTTTGTTGCACCCAAACACTTCGTGGCACTCTAAAACCAAAGTATTTCACAAAACCATGGTATTTTTCTAAAACTCCGAAAAAAAATACTTTGTACCAAACAGGGCATTATCCTCTGCGCTAGTGGGCTGGAGAGCACACGCGTTACAAGCCCAATCGGGCACAGATACTCGCACGCTCCTAGTCCTTTTCCTTGCTCCCTTCCTGGGCCTGGGTGCGGCTTCTGGATCTCCAGCATGTGGTCCGCTGACATAATTTTTCTTAGGCGCGTGAGTAATGGCACTCATGCTGTTGGAGCGCTGCGTGTAGGAGAAAAAAAGGAAACGAAGCACACAAGTTTCGTGATTAATCGCAGTGGTTAACAGATGAGCGGTGAGCCGGCGACGGCGACGGATGGCCTTCTATTCCTGCTGCATTGACTGATCAGTGTGATCGCCTCGATCAATTCGGTCATTATTCCTTCCCAAGTTCCAAAGTCGAATACTACTCGGCGTGCCTCTTCACCCAAACATTCGTCAGTTTTAAGTGCAGCGTCGTATATATATAAACAGTCGGAGGAGAGAAGCGCTTGATATAAAGTAGCAGCTGAAACTCAAAGTAGGAGCTATCAGTGCCATTGACCTTGTCTTCCTCTACCTTGACCATTCTCAAACCAAACCACCCTCCTTCAGGCCTCGCTCCACCATGGAACATGGCCGCACTGTCCTCACGGAGGCCGTACGCAAGGTGCAGCTGCTGAAGATCGACGGCTATTGCGCCACCGCTGCCATGGACTGCTCTGAGTACATCAAATTTAAATGGATCGTCGATGGCCACGAGTGGGAGGTCCGTTTCTATCCCAACTACTCCCGTTTGGTAGCTGTAAAGCTCATTTTTCTTAGGGTAAAGTCCACTTTAGGACCTCCAACTATCGTAGAAGTATGGATTTCAACCTTCAACTTCAACACCGGATAACATTGGCCCTCCAACTCTCGAAAAAGTTCACTTTAGGACCCTGGCCGATTTCCCAGGCGGTTTTGCATGGCACTGTAGCAGTGCTGACGTCAGCGATGACGTCAGCACTCCTTTTTAATTTGCAAAATTGATATCTTTTTATTCGGAGCTCCAAATATAGCAAATAATATATCAATTTTGATCGTCTCGACGAGCTCTTTGCAATGATGTACTCCGTTTTGTTGTTTGAGATAATTTTATTTCATGAAAAAATAAATATTTCTACAAAACAAGTTATGCAATTAAGCTGACGTATGCAAGTATTTTATATACTTTGTATATTTATATATGTACAACACCAACGTAGTCAGTATATAAAACAGGGAGTTGGACGGTCAATCAGACCTGCCACGATCGCTTAGATATTTTTGAATTAACCTTCCCTAGCTGCGGTTAACTAACTGTCAATATGACACGATCAAACGATATGTTTACTGCTCCTAGTGTAGTTTTTTTTTCTGTTTTTGTGGTGAAATTAAGTAGCTAGTGGTAGTAGTAGTATTATATTTATCTTGTACCCAAATCCGATACAGTATACGATTCATGTACACCTATCCTTTTTCCTTTCCTATGGCTACTATTGCAGCACACAGGAACTGGACGACCATTCGGCCGACCTGTACGTATCTGTTTCCTGGCTGGCATGGCATGAGTATGACCGCATGAAGTGGCAGTGGATAGCTAGATTGAATTGAGGGAGCAGGTAGCAGCAATAGTGAGTGGCTTACTCGTGGTCTAGAATCTTGTGCGGCATCGGTAAGTTGAGCACGTGCCCCCGGGGGAAGGTCGTCCGGGCGAGGATCTCCGTGACGTCGGCGTTGCGGTGCGCCTCGTCGCCCTCGCGCCCGCCCGACGCGAGGTGGCAGCACACGAAGCAGAAGCTCGTGTCGTGCAGCCAGAACCGGACGGACACGGCGCCCTTGTTGAATTATTGCAGAAATATTTTGAATTATTGCAGAATTATTGCAGAATTATTGCAGAATCCAAAACTTGATCACATAATTTATCACAGTGCTATTTTTTTATCCGGCAATAAAATATTTCGGTAGCTGCGATCCAAATTAGATAATCACGGCATCCTATCTATTGCTGTCAGATGTTGAATGCTTTAGAGCTAAACACCTATACCATACTTAAAATTTTCATTTCTGTAACAGACTTTAAAAAACATACATGTGTGATGCTTGCTATATGTCACGACCTGGCCTTGCACTCGGGCTTCGTATATGCCCATCATGTGCATTTCCTGCATCAAAGTTTCATGTTTCAGATAACTTGCATAGGAAAAACTGTATTTGCTCGGCTTGACGCACAGTCCGTCCAGCCGGTCGCCGCAGCAATCGCACCCCACAGGTCACAGTCTTGCTCGCCAGTTCCGGTGCCATGCATGCCGACCCAAAGAGTCACCGGAACGAGGAGCAGCACAGCGAGCCACCTACGGCGCTATCAGAGTGTCAGTGAACGAAACCGCCACTAGGAGGGCTGCTGCTAGCAGCAGAGCAGCAGGAAAATAAACGATGGTTATGTTTTGGATAAGTCATTGGTTTTGGTAATAATTTGACTATTTGAGCCTTTTCTTTTGGGTTAACCCACTAATTAAATAATTCATCCTGGTGGCAGTAGCCAAGTTGTCAAATTAGCCTACAGAAGGAGGATGATCTGGTTGGCTAAAAGACTACGAGCCAATGATTGTTTGATGGCCAAAATGTAGTTGCTAAAACTTGGGCAAGCCAAGATTTTGGCAGTCATTTGGTTTGGTATCAGGATTTGCCAATATATCACAACTGGTACAAATAAATAAATTTATGACAAATATTTTTGTCCAAGTTCTATTACCTTTTTTTGCCAAATCTTTGGCATAATAAATTTTGATAGCCAACCAAACAGACTCTACAACGCACATCCTATGTCATCACCTACTTTATGAGACCTATAAATAAAAGGTGTGATATATGTGATCCATGGTGGAGAATACTAAAATGTCTATTACCAAACTAAGGCTACAAGTTATACATAGACTATTATAAGGTTATGTATCCACTTATCGAGTTAAATGTGGTTGCACAATCAACATAAATTATTATGGATACAACTAATCAGTATTTTCGCAGGTACGGGCTTAAGCTGATCTGTGAAGTCAAGCTTGTTGGTGGATCTGTGAAGTCAAGCTCGTTGGTGGCATCAGCATTGACACGGTCGTGATGACGTTGGCTCTAGCTGAGCAGCACAAGTGCTCGCTGCTTAAGGCCAAGTGTGTTGATTTCATTGCCAGGTCGCCGAAACTCTTGATGCGGTCCTGGCGACCGAGGGCTACAATCATCTGGTGGCGAGCTGCCCCTTGGTATTGACTGAACCGAGGGCTGCGCATGGAAGGAGGAACTGAGGAGGATCGACGATTCTAGCTTTGGCATATGCAGTCGTATCTTTATCTTTGTAGTGTTAATTTGACATGCAGTCCTAGCTAGCGTCTTATCTCTATCTTAGTGTTAATTTGGCATGCACTCCCAGCGTCCTATCTCTATCTTAGAAGTGTTATTTTGGCATGCAGTCCTAGCGTCATATCCTCAGTGGTGTTAATTAGTTGCTTTTATGTTTTGATGTTCCTAAGACGACGATATTATGATGAACTAGTGCTTCCATTTCATCCCCCCCCTTTAGTTTGAGTTGCTTTATGATATAATTATTTTCCTAAGAGTTGGATGCCCTTCTTCTTTTGCATTTGTCACGACACGAACAGCCTGCTGCTTCAATTGCCGTTTTGTGTTGTGGGATTCCTTTTTTTGCTTCTCAATTTCTCCAATAATTGCAATGTCTTGTCATATATGTATACTGACGTAGACATATGGCATGAGCAGCTTGCTGCTTCAATTGCGATTGGCAAAGAGCTCGAAAACCCTTTTCTTTAACAATTATTTTTTAGAAATAAGAGCACTATTACAAACTTTTTTCTCTCTAGAATTAGTTTCTTCTTGAGAATAAAATCCAAAAACTTGATCACATTATTTATCACAGTGCTATTTTTTTATCCGGCAATAAAATATTTCGGTAGCTGCGATCCGAACTAGATAATCACAGTATCTACTATCTATTGCTGTAAGATGTTGAATGCACCACTTAAATTTTTCATTTCTGTAACAGACTTAAAAATAGCCGGTTTGGTCGCTTAACTATTACTCGAGGTTCAGTTTCATTCTTAAACTTTCAAAATGACTATTTTAGTCCTAAAATTCTACTTTTAAGCTCGATTTCATCAAGAACTATGAAGATAACTATTTCACTCCTCAAACTTTGCATTTTAGGCTCAATTTCATCTATAAGTTATCACAGTGCATTTCGGTCTTTAGACTTTTATTATTTTCAACTCATCTTTATCTATCAAAAAGAAAAGTTTATATTTTCGGCACAATCTTATCCATAAATTATCAAAATGCATTTGGCTCAACTTCGTCCTTTCTCCGGCACCACCCACGATTTGAGATGGACAATCATCATTCAGCCTGTTCATTTCGTCGTAAACGATCGTTGATTATTTACTGCTGGCTGGTTTGGTGTGAGAGAAAAATACTATTCCAGCTTATAATCCACGATCGTATACGAGCAAACGAACAGGCTGATTAGGTACTATTGTCCCTACTCCCTAGCATCGTCTCAACAACCGAATCTGATAGCACACTTTAAAAAATTATATTCATAATCTAAGATGAATATAATATAGATCTAAATATTCTTAAATATGAATTATTTTTAGCATATGAATAAAAAATATTATTTATACATAAATGGTTATTAGTTGAGCCTAACTCTATAGAATTAGCTAAGAAAAAAATTATAAATCTGCTATTGTTTTAATATATCCATTTATTCTAGCGTTCAAAGCAACTGTAATTGCTCCCACAAAAATCATTTAGTCGGTAAATTGAAATACACTTTGGATGAAATTGAGCCCAAAATGCAAAGTTTGAGGACTAAAACGACCATCTTCATAGTTCTAGGATAAAATTGAGCCTAAAAGTAGAATTTGAGGACTAAAACGTGCGTTTTGAAAGTTAAGGTATAAAACTGAGCTTCGAATAATAGTTCAAGACCAAAATGGCTATTCTGCCAAAAAACATACATGTGTGATGCTTGCTATATGTCACGACCTGGCCTTGCACTTGGGCTTAGTATATGCCCATCATGTGCATTTCCTGCATGGCTGCATCAAGGTTTCATGTTTTTTTGAGGAATATCAAAGTTTCATGTTCCAGATAACTTGCATAGGAAAAACTGTATTTGCTCGGCTTGACGCACAGTCCGTCCAGCCGGCCGCCGCAGCAATCGCACCCCACAGGTCACAGTCTTGCTCGCCTGCTCCGGTGCCATGCATGCCGACCCCAAGAGTCACCGGAACGAGGAGCAGCACAGCGAGCCACGGCGCTATCAGAGTATCAGTGAACGAAACCGCCACTAGGAGGGCTGCTGGCTGCTGCTACCAGCAGAGCATTGGTTTTGGTAATTTGACTATTTGAGCACTTATCACTTGTCCTTTGTTCACTTTCTTTTTGGAGGTTTTGACAAGTTTTGTAAATAAAAGTTAAGTGATGCCCTCAGATTGCTGGTTTTGTTTGCTTTGTTTCCTCACCAAAGCAGACGATTAGCCTCTTTCCTTGCTACCTTCTAAGAAGGCTTATGAAGGTAAGGAGAAATTGACGTATACTTGCATCACATAATTTGCTAAATCAAAATCAAACCCAATTGAGAAAACTAGTCATGCAATTAGATCGAGAAGTGCAAGTGTGTGATCCTACTTGAATATGAAAGTCAACACTCCTTTTTGCGATTTGATCTATGTCCTCTATTTTGACATCTTTGGAGGTCATGACTATCTTTTTATTCCTTTTCTTTTCTTCCTCACTTTCTTTCCCACATTTTTTCATCATGCTCAAAAAGGAAGGATTTTTCCTTAATTTATTTTTGGAGCATAAATATCTTTGTTTTCTTTTCTGTTTTGCATAGCTCATGCCTTTCTCCAAATTTGAAGATAAAATTTAGAGGTTGATAAAACTGATAACATGGAGCATTCTTATTTGGTGGCTAAGTCAATGACATGTTTTTGTTTACTTATAGTGTGGAAGTAAAGGATGTTTTTAGTGGTGGTGTATGGGACCACGATCTTAATTAAAAGCATGAAAAGAATCTACACAAGGGTCACAAACAATTTGACAAAGCTCAGTGCAATCACAAGTAACATAGCTTTGGTAGAAATTTATCATCACTGACCACGATCTTGTGTGTCTTGCACTTATATGAAGGGACGAGGGGTGGCACAGGCGGGAAATCACCTGGTGCGGTGGTTCAAATTTTGTATTCCGCCTATTTGATTCTGAGCCACAAACACTAGTTGGCCAAGCTTTGTTTATTTCGATGTGTCGTCACTAGAGTCTTCTGTTCAAAACTTGCGCCAATGTGTGTAATGACACGTGTAAATATTTCCCTCGAGTACCGGATGCAATTTGTAGTGCCAGATTCTGTGGGTGTGCAAGTACAATAATTACGATCAATTTATAGGCGTATTGTAGTAATTTGTCATGTTGCATTGGTATTCCTCTCTGGTCCTACAATTGTAGTTTTTTGGGGACGGAGGAAATAATTAATATCACTAGATAGATCATTAAATCTATTTTTATAATAATTTCTTTTGACGATACAAATGTAGCTAATATTTTTCTATAAATCTGATCAAACTTAAGAAAGACTCGTATTTTGAGACAGTGAGAGTAGATGAGATAAGACGAGCCTGGCTTTTTCCAACCTATAGAAGGCTCGGGAACCGAAACACGAAATCACTGGCCGGCAAAGGCGTGGGAGCCAAGTGTGAAACGTACTACAGCCCTATTCGTTTGTTTTCTCTCACAACGAATCAGCATCAGCATCAGAATCAGTCATTTTCCAGCCAGACGAACAGGGCGTACTACTCTTGACGCCGGTTTTCCCCACTTTCTTTCTCCATTGATGAGTTTGACGACAAGGCACAGATGGATTCCTCGCCGCTTGCCACCAGTCAACCCTGACCTGCGAGCTAGTGAGGTCGGGCGGCCATCCATCTCACCGCACACCGGCGGTCCAGTCTCGCTAGCGCCGGAGGGTGTGAAGCCGTGAAGGTAACCCCAAGCCCCCAGATTTTTTTTCAACTCTATTTAGTTAACCGTTTGGTTTTTCCGATGAACTCGACACATTTTAGTTATATAGATCACTGGAGAGATTTTTTTTTTATCGTTGCAGTTGAAGTTAAACCAGGTCCCCTCGATTCCATTTCATATTGACTCGGAGAATCTTCTGGATCTTATCTGTTATCTCCTCTACTCTGTGAGAGGCCTCCACCATGGAACATGACGGCAAGAACCTGACTGTCACTGAGGCTGTGCGCTCGGTGCAGCTGCTCAAGATTGACGGCTATTCCGCCACCTCTACCATGGTGGGGTCAGCGAAGTTCATCAAACCCAGATCCAGATGGAACATCGATGGCCACGAGTGGGAGGTCCATTTCTATCCTGGTCACCGCCAGTTCCTCGAGGACGAGGACGTCATACCCATATTCGACGACTCCGTCGAATGGGTCGCTCTGAAGCTCATCCTCGTCAGTGAACCCCAGAGGGACAAGCTGAGGGTGAATCTGAGCTGCCGGCTTGTAAGCCCCAGCAAGCATCTCAGTCCCTCCAAAGAGAAGAGTGTGTCCCATGTATTTGACCGTCGCTCCAAATGCTCGCCTGAAGTTCTCCTCATGCTGAAACACGAGGTACCATCATCAGGTTATCTCGTGAATGACTCACTGACCGTGGAATGCACAATCACCGTGCTAGGAGCAGATGATGAGGAGCAGCCCCTGCCAGTGCCGCCACCCTCGGACCTGCACAAGCACCTCGGTGAGCTCTTGCAGAGCCAGGAAGGAGCGGACGTCAGGTTTCATGTCTCTGGGGAATCCTTTGCCGCCCACAAGGCCATACTCGCTGCAAGGTCCCCGGTTTTCAAGGCCCAGTTCTTTGGAGGCATGGATGAAACAAGCTCCGAGTCTGTGGTGATCGAAGACATGGAGGCTGTTGTGTTCAAGTCCATGCTTCACTTCATCTACACGGACATGGCTCCGGAGCTTGACGGTGACCAGGAGCCTCAGGCAGCGGCGACCATGGTTCAGCAGCTCCTGGTAGCTGCTGACAGGTAAGGTTTCTTTTCACTTTCAGAATGGGTTATCATGTGTATACGAGATTACACAATATGACGACATTTACACAGTACTATAGCAATAGCATCACCATGTGTATACGAGATTATAATTAACTTCTGTAAATTTAACAGGTATGAGCTGAACAGGCTCAAGCAGATATGTGAATGCAAGCTCTCTGGCGGCATCGGCATCGGCACAGCGGCTACGACGTTGGCTCTCGCCGAGCAGCACCACTGCTCGCTGCTCAAATCCAAGTGTATTGAGTTCGTCACCAAGTCGCCTGAAACTCTTGATGCTGTCTTGGCAACTGATGGCTACGCGCATCTGGTGGCAAGCTGCCCCTTGGTCCTCGCTGAACTACTGAGGGCCGCGCGCGTGGTAGGAAGATCTGAGCTAAGATGGTGATTTTCGTTGACAGTCCCGGTGTCCTAATATTAGTACTATCTGCCTAGTACTGCTAGTTGCTTCTTTATAATTTCCCTAAGATGTGTGACCTATATGACTGCTATATCATGATGCACTAGTGCTTGCATTTGATTTTCCCCCTTTAGTTTCAAGTTGCTTAATTTCTAGTAGCCGTTATTCTCCTTTTGTGGCTTTCATGTATTATGACATGGGCAGCTAGCTTGCTGCTTCAAATCTTCAGTTGCCATTTTATGTGGTTATTAGATCTCGTTTTGTGCTTGTCATTTGGGGCTTAATTGCATCAGTTGCCATTTTGTGCTTGTCATTTGGGGCTTAATTGCATCAGTTGCCATTTTGTGCTTGTCATGCATGTATGCGCACGCATGTCATGAGCAGAGTGCTCCTTCAATTGCAACTACATAAGAGCCCCAAAACCCCTTTTTAGAGCAATAAGGCCATTTGGCCATTTTCAACAACATTCTTGACTCAGTCCAAAGGTGCAAGGCTGTTTTCAAGAAAGAATTTACTCTAGTTATACAAAGCAAAAGTGAAGTATCACCCTCACTCCCTCATATAGATTATGGCTAGAAGCTTTTATGTAATTTTATCTATTTTCTTTCTGTCCTTTTATTATGTTTCTGGAGCTTTGTTTTGGTGCCTTGTACCTTTTACCCTTTTCAATAAAATTCTAGTAGGAGGTCACACCACACCCTCCTGTTTCGCCCAAAACTCGCTCGTGTTCAGCGGCTGCCCGTTGGTACTACTACCGTTCCGCTTACGCCTTTCCAGATTCAAGTGCTCGCGACGGCGTTTGGGGATAGGGAACGCCAGAGAGCACAAGTTGGGTAGCAGTAATTAACAAGGGAGTGGTGACGCATGGTCTTATGATGCATTGATTGTAAATTTGTACTAATCGATCACTAGTTTGTTCAGTAAGCTGGAGCGTCGTTGATTCGTAGGAATGGATGCCTCTCCATTTTCCACTGGAGGAGCCGCAGGTTGAGCTTGAGCCCTGTATAAATAAATGGTAGGCGACCGGGTAATCGAAGAGCTAGCGTATGATCTCAATCCCCTGCTTCCCACCATTGCCCAAACCCTTTGCTCCTCCGCTATTCTGCAACAGCCTTCGCCATGAAACCTGCCACATCACAAAGATCACCGAAGCCGCACGCTCGGTGCAGCTGCTCCAGATCGACGGCTACTCTGCAACCGAGAGCATGAGCCAAAAAGATTACATCGGATCCACATGGAACGTCGACAGGTACGAGTGGGAGGTTCGCGTCTACCCTGAATACGACTACAGCAGGTCGAGTTGGGTAGCTCTGAGGCTCATCATCCTCAGCAAACCTCGCACCGTCGAGGTCAGGACACACTTCACTGGCCGGCTAGTGGATCCGAGCGGGCGTCTTCAACCATCCGAAGGGGACAGTATCTCCCATGTATTTCACCATCGCTGAGAGCAGACGACAGCTCTGCTCCTGGAGAAGCGTGACGAGATAGCACCGGGCTATCTCGAGAACGATTCCTTGACGGTGGAGTGCGCCATCACCGTGCTCAGAGAGCTACCGGAGGTAGTCTTCCCGGCCACCAAGGAGGAGGAGGTGCCTCCGCCGACGCTATCCTCTGACCTGCACAAGCACCTGGGCGGGCTCTTGAGAGCCAGAAGGGCGCCGACGTCACGTTCCTGCTCGCGTCCGGTGGCGAGCGGTTTCCGGCGCACAAGAGCGTCCTCGCCGCGAGGTCTCTGGTCTTCATGGCCGAGTTCTTCGGCGGCATGGAGGAGCGGACCTCGCGGGTCGTGGAGGTCCAGGACGTGGACCCCGCGGCGTTCGAGGCCATGCTTCGCTTCGTTCGTCTACACCGACGTGGCGCCACCAGAGCTCGATGACGACGAGCCGGCGGCGAAAGTGACGATGGCCCAGCACCTTCTGGCGGCGGCTGACAGGTACGGGCTCGACAGGCTCAAGGCGATCAGCGAGGCCAAGCTCGCTGGCTGCGTCAACGTCGGCACCGCGGCCACGACGCTGGCGCTGGCCGAGCAGCATGGCTGCGCGCTGCTCAAGGCCAAGTGCGTCGACTTCGTCACTGGGTCCCCTGAAACGCTCGACGCCGTGTTGGCTCCGGAGGGGTACGCGCATCTCGCGGCCAGCTGCCCGTTGGTGTTGGCTGAACTCCTCAAGTCTGCGCGTGCACCTCTTCTACTACTACTATATATCTGCTCTCAAATTATGATTTCAGCGAAGGACTTGTCTGTTGTCTCCGTCTCTGTGACTATGTGTATATCATCATCTGGTTGCGTTTCCCCTTTGATTTGAAGTTTCTTTGAATTTCTACCGGCAAAAGATTTTGCACACCCGTGTATTTTTGTGCTCAAGGATCATATATAAACTTCTTAAATCGACGTTCTGTATAATACATCGTTTAGCATATTGTCATCATCTGGTTGCGTTTTCCCCTTTAATTTGAAGTTACTTTGAATTTGTACCGGCCAAAGATTGGCACACCGTGGTATTTTTTTTGCCCCATGATGATGTCGCGGGCGTCTGACCCGTGACTCTCGTCCGGACGCAGCTCCGCAAGAGCGGGCCTCATCTCTCTCAGAAAAAAGCAAATCCCCACTCGCGCCATATGCTTATTTGCCCAGCGCCCGGCAGCAGCGTGGCGCTCATCCGTCGTACCCCTTTCCTACCGCGGCGCTCATTAGCTGCCACGCGGTGACCTCCCCACCACCCCGCGCCCGTCGTTATTACGCCGCCGCGCCCATCCTGGTCACCTGCACCGCTGACCCCGCCGCCATGGCATTGGGCGACGCGCCGTGGCGCCTCAGGTCTTCCCGGCCGTGCCAAAGGGCACCCACGAATGGCAGGTGTTGGTGGTGCTTTCGTCGTCGGGGCTCACCGCCGGCTCCCACCCCGGACGGCCGGAATCAATCGGCCCGGCTTTCCCCTTCCCTATGTTGCATATGTATGTTTCAAATATTTTAGACGTTTCAGATGTATAATGCAATTGTTTCATTTTGATGTTGCAAAAGTAGATCGGCCGATGTTGCACATGTTTGCAATTGTTTCATTTTGATGTTGTAAAAGTAGATCGACCGATGTTGCACATGTATATATTGCAAGTGTTTTAGAAGTACGTTACAGAGTTTTGGTCAAAATGTTTCGTCTACCGGCGGCTAGGACAAGCAACGGATTTCGGTGCTGTCAAATTGCAAGGCCGAAACTGGCATCTTCTGGCAGCGGCTAGATCAAAGCTGACTCCTTTTCCTTCTCGTGTGAGTACAAAATACAGTGTGCGATCACCGTCCTGTGCTGTGCTCGACAAACAAAAGAAGCGCTAGTGGGCAACTGTGAACCTGCCACTGTGGTGAATTTCTCCGATAATTGCAATGTCTTGTCATATATATGTATACTGACGTAGACATATGGCATGAGCAGCTTGCTGCTTCAATTGCGATTGGCAAAGAGCTCGAAAACCCTTTTCTTTAACAATTATTTTTTAGAAATAAGAGCTCTATTAGAAACTTTTTCTAGAATTAGTTTCTTCTTGAGAATAAAATCCAAAACTTGATCACATAATTTATCACAGTGCTATTTTTTTTATCCGGCAATAAAATATTTCGGTAGCTGCGATCCAAATTAGATAATCACGGCATCCTATCTATTGCTGTCAGATGTTGAATGCTTTAGAGCTAAACACCTATACCATACTTAAAATTTTCATTTCTGTAACAGACTTTAAAAACATACATGTGTGATGCTTGCTATATGTCACGACCTGGCCTTGCACTCGGGCTTCGTATATGCCCATCATGTGCATTTCCTGCATCAAAGTTTCATGTTTCAGATAACTTGCATAGGAAAAACTGTATTTGCTCGGCTTGACGCACAGTCCGTCCAGCCGGTCGCCGCAGCAATCGCACCCCACAGGTCACAGTCTTGCTCGCCAGTTCCGGTGCCATGCATGCCGACCCAAAGAGTCACCGGAACGAGGAGCAGCACAGCGAGCCACCTACGGCGCTATCAGAGTGTCAGTGAAACGAAACCGCCACTAGGAGGGCTGCTGCTAGCAGCAGAGCAGCAGGAAAATAAACGATGGTTATGTTTTGGATAAGTCATTGGTTTTGGTAATAATTTGACTATTTGAGCCTTTTCTTTTGGGTTAACCCACTAATTAAATAATTCATCCTGGTGGCAGTAGCCAAGTTGTCAAATTAGCCTACAGAAGGAGGATGATCTGGTTGGCTAAAAGACTACGAGCCAATGATTGTTTGATGGCCAAAATGTAGTTGCTAAAACTTGGGCAAGCCAAGATTTTGGCAGTCATTTGGTTTGGTATCAGGATTTGCCAATATATCACAACTGGTACAAATAAATA
Organism: Miscanthus lutarioriparius; assembly: GCA_904845875.1. Classification (NCBI taxonomy): domain Eukaryota; kingdom Viridiplantae; phylum Streptophyta; class Magnoliopsida; order Poales; family Poaceae; genus Miscanthus; species Miscanthus lutarioriparius. The sequence continues at coordinate 15,379,559 of CAJGYO010000018.1, forward strand.
AATTTATGACAAATATTTTTGTCCAAGTTCTATTACCTTTTTTTTGCCAAATCTTTGGCATAATAAATTTTGATAGCCAACCAAACAGACTCTACAACGCACATCCTATGTCATCACCTACTTTATGAGACCTATAAATAAAAGGGTGTGATATATGTGATCCATGGTGGAGAATACTAAAATGTCTATTACCAAACTAAGGCTACAAGTTATACATAGACTATTATAAGGTTATGTATCCACTTATCGAAAGTTAAATGTGGTTGCACAATCAACATAAATTATTATATATATTTGATAAATAACTAGTTACTATACATAAAACATAAATTGCCACTATATAAATTTATTTTTAAATATATGTACCATATATGGATATAGTTTTATAAATCTCAACACACTAGTACAAATAAAATAAAAATCAGACTACATATTAGAAAGATATCACATTTTAAAGAAAAGAAGCAAAATAAATATATGGCCCAGCCCACCTCTCCCTCTCAAGGGTTGCCACCAGCTGGTGGCTAGGCCATGTCCATGTGGGGTCACGATGTAGGTTTAGACCCTGTTTGGTTGAGCTGTGGTTTTTGAGAAAACTACTGTAGACTGTGACTTTTAGAAAAGTTGCTTTGAGATGTGGGCTGTGACAAAAGCCAAAAGCCCTTTGGTTGAATAGTTGTGGCTTCTGTTAAAAGTTTGCATATCTCTAACTTACTCTTTAGCTTCCGCATTTACATTGTTTACATAACTCCTTTTTGCGGTAGAGATAGCAACACACCTAACAAAACCGTAGTTGCACATCTAGATAGTTTATCTTTTACATAGGTTTTGACTAGGTGGCATTAGAGGCCTTAGTTTAGAAGTAGAATTTTAAGCACGGTCCCTTACAAGTGGTATCGGAACCAGTTGGCTCAATTTGGACTTTTGGCTTCACCGTCGTTGAGCCGACGCTTTTTAGAGTGGTTGGGATGGATACCTCTAGGCCTTCGTACTTTGACGGCACTAACTTCCCCTACTATAAAGCTAGAATGGCTTGTCATCTTGAGGCGGTAGATTTTGGTGTTTGGAGAGTTAGTCGTGACAGGATGAAACCCATTAAGAATCCCGATAAACCCACAAAGAGTGAAGAAAAAGAAATTCATTTCAATGCTAGAGCTAAAAGTACTTGTTTGAATCTTTTAGCATGGATATTTTTAACCAAGTGTTCACTTTAAATACGACACATGAAATTTGGTTAAAACTCCAAGAGCTCTATGACGGCACAAGTAATGTCCGTGAGCAAAAACATTGCCTAGCTTAACAAAGTTACAATTCTTTTGAAATGAATGATGATGAGCTTGTTCGTGATATGTATTCTTGTTTGAATCTAATTATCAATAAGCTCAATTCTATAGGATTAATAAAGCTAGGTGATGCAGACATTGTGAGGAAGATTATCTCTGTGCTACCACAAAAGAAATATGCAAGCATCATCACCATCCTTCACAACATGGAAGACTTGAGCACCATGACCCCCGCCATAGTCATTGGCAAGATAGTGGCATTTGAAATGTCACGCAAGATGGGTCAAGAAGAAGCCTCTTCATCAAGCAAAGGCAAAGCTCTCGCATGCAGTGAGAAAAAGAAGATGAAGGGCAAGAAAGTTGAGACAAGCTCAAGCTCAAGCTCCTCAAGTGAAGATGAAGAAGAAGATGAGGATGATGTTGATGATGAATCAAGTATGATGAATCAAGTGATGATGATCAATCTTCCTCCTCCACCTCCGACTTTGATGAAGAATCAATCAAACTTATCAACAAGGTGGAAAAGATGATCCAAATGCTTAATATTAAGGATGTGCCCATCCAAATTCAAGATTTCACCTTCACAAATCAAAGAAATGAGCAAAGAAAGAAAGGATGCTATGGATGCGGTGAGTTGGGGCACTTTGTGGAAGTTTGTCCAAACAAGCCCACACCCAAGACAAAGAAGAAGGTGTGCAAGGACAAAGCCCTCACATCAATAAGATCATGGAATGATTCTTCAAGTGAAGGAGAAGACCATCACAGGAGGCGCGGGCACAGGTACTCATCATCAAGCACCTCACATGTGTGCCTTATGGCACGAGGTAACAAAAAGCATATCCCTAGTGATAGTGATAATGATGATGAGCTACCTTCTTATGATGAAATTGTGCAAGAAAATCTTAACTTTGCTAAAATTTGCACTAGTCAACAAAAGAAGCTTGAAAAATTAAAAGAAAAACTAGATAGCTCACAACAACCTTATGCTACTTTGCTTGAACAATATGAAACTTTTGTCAATCTTAATATGGAGCTATCTACTAAAATTGAGCAACTTGAGACTAGTGCAAACACAAATAATTGCACAATCAATGATGAGCAACTTGTAAACAAAAATAAAAAATTAAAGAAAAAGTTAGCTAGCTCACAAGATGCTTAGTTAGCTAGCTCACAAGGACGGTGTCGAGCCCACTGAATCTACGGCCACGACCGCGTCGTGGAAGAGAAGAAGCTACCGGCTGCCGGGGCTACGCCACCTAGGCCGCACCTCCGGGGCCACGCACCGGGGCCGAGCCGCTGGGGCTCCCGCGCGCCTAGGCACGCCGGCCTGAGCCGCCTGCCAGGGCATGACAGCCTGGGCCTCGCCATCCGAAGTGCGGCGGCCAAGCCTCGCCGCCGAATGGGAGCTCACGCCCGCGACCAGCCATGGAGGAGGGCGGACCGGCAAGATCTAGTGAAGCTAGAGAAGGGGCGCTCGTTGGAGGAGAGCTCGCATCGCGTGTCCACCTGGTAGAGGAGCGCCGCCGCGACGGCCAGAGTGGAGCGGCCGTTTGGAGATGTGTCATTGTGCCCTCACTTCCTCGTGACACGGATAGGAAAAGAAGCTTGCGACGCGGATGGGAAAAGAAGAAATAAAAACAAACCGGTACCCATCATAACCAGTGGTAGGTGGGTAAATATTTAGGCCAAAAGCAGCTGAAAAACAGGTCTAGTGGAAAAGCTGCTTTTTGGCAAAAGCAGCTGTGTCTTTTGAGCCCTTTGCTTGGCTTTTGGCTTTTGCAGAAGCAAAAACAGGTTCAAAAGCCCAACCAAACAGGGCCTTAACTTTAAAGGCCTGCTTTGGAATGGAGGAAAAACAAAGGAAAAACACATGATTCAAATTCCTATGGAATGGATTCCTTTAGCAGCTTTTAGTAGGAAATGCTCATAGGAAATTTTAGGAAACTTTCCTTTCCTTCAATTCAAAAGGAATACCCGAGGAAAAAATTCTACTTGGAGCCCATGGAAACAATTGCATGCGTAAGAAACGAGGCACATAATGGACTAATGGGAGCTGGTAGCGCCTAATCAAGGGAGTAGAATAGAATAAGTGGTTGATTAAAGAAAGCAATATATTTTTCTCCTAAAATTCCTTTTTTGTGTGTTTTTCCTTTATGCATACAAACCCCTAGACATGCAAAATTTCTATGTTTTTATTTCTTTGTTTTGCACTTATATTCCTATCCTATTCCTACGTTTTTCCTATTCACATGCTCCTTCGTTCCTCCATTCCACATGAGGCCTAAGGCTCCTTTGGATTGGAGGAGAAACATAGGAAAACATAGGATTCGAGATCCTAACGATTCGATTATTGTTCACTCATTTAGATAGCATGAAATGACCGCAGGAGAAACGGAGAAAATCTTCCTATGCCAGCCATTCCAGAGGGAAAACGGAGGAAATCTAACATCCACGTCGACCTCATTTTTTCGTTCCTTTGCGCTCATCGTTGCCCGGCCGCCAGCTGACAGCCGCGCGAGAGCTCGAGTGCCTCATCGCTCTGGGCTGCTGCACCATGTTTGCCGCTAGAGCTGCTTGCCGCACCATAGGTCGAGCGCCTCATGCCGCGATTGTTAGCTTGCGGCACCACAACGCTGTGTTTGCCGCTCAAGCTGCCTTGCACACGGGTCATGGAGTAGCGGATACATTCTGTAGTGGCCCACTTGTAAGTGGCTTCTTTATAACTATCTTTGCAATTCTTTCTAATGATCTTAGCACACAAATATGTTGTTGGCTAAAGTAATATGTGATAGGTGATTTATGTTTCCTATGTTTTCCATTACTACTTAATTTCTTTGTGGCCCCAAACAACAACCATTCAAAGTTTCCTATAGTTTTCAATCCTCTATTTTCACATGCAATCCTATTCTATTCCTATATTTTTCATATTCTGTATTTTTCCAATTTCGTTCCAAAGGAGCCCTACACTCATCAACTTTCATGAGCTAAGAGAGATTGTTATGGTGGTGGTCTTTACACCTGGTCAAACAATCAAGAAAATCCCATTCGGAAAAACTTGATAGAATCCTTGCTTCTAAAGAGTGGGAAGATATATTCCCAAACACCATGTGAGAAAACTCCCGAGAGAAATCTTTGATCATAACCCTTTGATACTCTCCTCTGGTCCTTGTAGAACTTTGAAACACCTCCAATTCAGATTTGAAAATAGTTGGCTCACCAATCCAGACTTTTTGCCTGCTGTTAGAAAGATATGGGAGAAACCATGTAGAGCTACTTCTACCCTAGATAAGATCCAGCAGAAATTGAAGATGCTGAAATAGTACTTCAAAGGTTGGGGTTTTAATCTACAGGGTGAATTAGGAGAAGAGCTAGTATTAGTGACGAGTTAATTGAATTGGAGAATTTATAAGAAACTGGTGATCTTAGTGATGAACAATTGAGTAAGAAGAGGAAGCTTTTGAGTGAGAACTTCTCTCTCATTGAATAGGAAGAATCATATTGGCATAATCATTGTCATGAACAATGGTTATTAAAAGGTGACAATAACACTAGCTATTTTCATAAAATTGCTAGTGGAAGAAAGAGGAAGAATATTGTTATTTCCTTAGAGAAGGATGGGGTCATAATTGAGGGTATTGATAATTTGTTAAAACATGCCACTGAATATTACACTGACCTGTTTTGTCCTGAAAATGATCATGATTTACATATTGAACAGAGTGTGTGGGATGAATTGCCTAAGGTGTCTGAGTTTGAAAATGAGGATTTGTGCAAGCCTTTCTCGGAACTGGAGATCAAAGAGGCATCATTTCAAATGGGAAAAAAACAAAGCTGGTAGTCCTGACAAAATTCCCATTAAGTTCTATCAGACGTGCTGGGATATTGTGAAGAGTGATATTATTCAACTTTTTGCTGATTTCATAAAGATAAGGTTAATATTAGTAGGATTAACTATGGGATCATCACCCTGTTGCCCAAAAAGTCTGATGCCTCAACAATACAACAATACAGGCCCATCAACTTATTGAATTGTCTATACAAACTGATTACTGAAACCCTGACCCTGAGAGTTGAGAAAATTGCTGAAAATTTGATACATACAAATCAATCTGCCTTCATGAAGGGTAGAAACATCATGAGTGGTAGTATGATTTTGCATGAAGTATTGCATGAAACTAAATGGAAAAACTAGTTTGGCATCATCCTGAAACTTGATTTTGAAAAAGCCTATGACAAGGTCAAATGGACCTTTCTCTTTGAATGTCTTGCTGCTAGAGGATTATGTGGTGTAGATAGATAGAACAAGATGTTTCTGGTGGGACTGTAAGTGTAAAGCTGAATGACATAGTGGGACCTTATATTAAGAGCTATAAAGGTGTGAGACAGGGGGATCCTCTGTCTCCCATTCTATTCAACTTTGTGGCTTGTGGGCTCTCTAGGATGATTTTCAAAGCACAGTCAAACAATTTATTCTGTGGACTGATTGATCTTATTATAGATAGAGGTGTTGCTGTATTATTGCAATATGCTGATGATACTATTATATGTCTAAAACATAGTATTGAGGGTGCTAGCAATTTGAAACTTCTACTGTATATGAATGAATTGATGGCGGGGCTTAAGATATAATTTTAAAAAGTGAAATTATGACTATCAATGATGATGGCAAGTGGGCTGCCATTTATGCTAGAATATTTAATTGCCACATTGGATCTTTTCCCTATTAAGTATCTAGGTGTTCCTATCAGTCCAAGTAGATCGCATATTTCATATTGGCTTCCCTTAATTGAGAAAAGCAAAAAAAATTGGATGTTTGGAAAGGAGGACCATGTCCATATTGGGAGAAAACTCTTATTGATTCTAGTCTTACTAATGCCCCGATATATCAAATGTCCATTTACTTGTTACCCAAAACTGTAGTGAATAGACTGGATAAGATAAGAAGAACCTTCTTTTGGCAGGGGGGGGTGGAATAAAAAAGAAATATCACTTGATTCGGTGGACAAAAATCTATAAAAGTAAGAAAAAAGGTGGCTTAGGTATTAAGGGCATAAGGAAGATGAACCTCAGCTTATTATGCAAGTGGTTTTGGAAAATTGATAATGAAACTAGGCTATGGCAAGAAATCATTAAGTTTAAATACTTGAAGAATGATTCCATCTACACTGTGAAGCACAGGTAGACAGATTCCCCTATCTGGCTGATCTTATGAAAATTAGAGACATTTACTTGCAAGGGAAGAAATTCATAAATGGGGATGGTAAGAAAATCTTGTTCTGGAAAGATAGGTGGTTATATGATCAACCCCTTGCTCAGCTCTTTCCTGATCTCTTCAAACTGTCTCAACAGCAGGATATTACTTTGGCTGATGTGAAATAGAACCCTCAATCTCTTACCTTTTCTAGGTGGCTAGTTGATGGGTGGAAATTACAATGGGATGACATTATGTTTGACACTGCTAATACCCCTTTAAAATCTGTTGCTGATGTGGTGATTTGGAAATTTGGTGGTAAAGGTTATTTTACAGTTAAATCTGTCTACAATGCTCTTACCTCTAATGATAATGGTCTCTATGAAAACAAAATTTGGAAAGGAAAGATTCCAGATAAGATTAAAACCTTCCTTTGGATGGTTCTGAACAATGTAATTCTTACTAATGATAATATGTTAAAAAGGAATTGGTCTGGAGACCCAGCTTGCTACTTCTGTCCCATAGATGAAACTGCTACTCATCTTTTCTTTCAATGTAGTGTGACTAGAGCAGTGTGGGCGACTATTGCTACCTGCATTGGTGCTAATAACATTCCCCAGTCTCTGAATCAGATCTGGGCATGGTGTGAGTCATGGCTTCCTGGTGAGAAAAAAATTCACACTCTTGGAATTGCGGCCATCTGTTGGGCCATCTAGAAAACCAGGAACAAGATATGTTTTGAAGGCAAACTTATCCAAAATCCTAAATAATTGTATGTTATGCTTGCGCGCTTATGAGCTATTGGGCAGACTGTACATGGCGGAAGACAAGGAAATATTGCTGGCTAGCGTCAGTACAATGATGCATATTGCGAGGAAGTTTCTGAACAAGAAATCGAAGCAAGGCTTGGTGCAGCTACTAGAGGAGGGCAGTGATGATCGTCAGGAGGACTAAAGCGGGTTCATGTGACGATGTCATATTGATGGCTGACTTCTTTTGCGATGGTTGTCTGATGTCTTTTTTGGTCTCTGCTGTGATGATACTTCTGTAGTAATCCCTATAGCCGTGTTACTTAGACAGTGTTGGTTTTTAAGCCTGATTAGGGCGTTCTGGTTGATAAACGGGCATTGGTATGCTGCGAGTAGAGCTGGGTAATCCTCGTAGACAGCTTCTTAGATTTCTAGCTTGCTTCTCCTAACACTTTATCTGGATGATGTATTTCCGTTTTGTCTCTAATGGAAATGGGGGATCTCCCTCGGTTCAAAAAAAGGAGCCCTACATAGTTCCTATGGTTTCAGTTCCATAGGATTGCATATGCATTTCTGTATTATTCCTGTATTTTTTCTATTCAAGTGATTTCTCATTCCTGCATTTCAAAGGGGCCCTAAACATGCCATAGGACGTGCAATAGAATTTGTGTAAAGATATAAGACCAAAAACATGTATATGCATTGCAGCGATACATAATTTGTTGCTTGTGCTCATGCTAATGATAATAAGCTAGCTAGCTGTTTTTATTGGATTTAATTGACCTTGTCTCAAGGGCTTGTTTGGGTACACTTGTATTCAACTCAATCCATACTTGTTGTGATAGATTAGGGTGTAAGTTTGTTTAATTTTCATCCTAATTTAACCCAACATATGTTGATTAAGTTGAATACGAGTGTAGCCAAACAAGTCCTAAGTAAAATAAATTCCAAACCTCATAATAAATGTTTGTGCAATAAATGATTAATTATATATGGAAATTTCACAGTAGATTGATTCAACTTAAATGGGTAGTTATTATGTTCACATGTTATGAGTTTGAAAGGTGACAGGGGAGCCATATGCACAGGTGTGAATGAGGACTGGCTATTAGACCATGACATAAGCGGTGTGACGTTAACAAAGGTTTTGCAACTCTAAACTCAAAGCGAGAAGAATAAGAGTGGTGATCCTCATAGTGACGGACGGATAGAGACGTAGATTGCGAGAAGGAAGACATAATTTTTGTTAGAATTAAGTACTCGCTCTATTCACAAAAGAATGTAATTATACTAGCTCATATTTGATCAAATATATAGTAAATAATATTAGCATGTATGTTTTAAAATAAATTTATTATAAAAATATATTCTATAACTAATCTAAAGATACTTATTTTGACTTCTCGAAAATCAAGAATTGCTTTTTTTTTTGACAGAGGGAGTAGGGATTGATGGATAAATTTGAAATCTCCGTTATATTAGGTATAGATTCGTGGATAAATTTTAAGCGTCACGCCGTACACTTATGTCTCCTTTCGAAAATGCTTTGGCATTAGAGCCGGAGTACTCTACTTTTGTTGCTTTGGGGGAGCCATGTGCGACGTACTCTACTTTTGACGTTGGTTCTTTTTTTTTTAAAAAAAAGAAAACTTTTGACGTTGGATTTCCCCACTCCCGCTGCTTTCTCCCCATTGACGAGTTGACGACAACGCCCAGATCGATTCCACGCCACTTGCCGGTCAACACTGACCTGCGCCGCACACCGACGGTCGGGCGGCCGTCGATCTCACGTTCTCACCGCACACCGACGGTCCAGTCCTCGCCGGGACGCCGGCGCCGGACGGGGTGAAGGTAACCCCGCGTCCCCCAGATTTTCATTCAACTTCAATTATCTGTTTGGTTTTTTCGATGAACTCGAAACATTTTCCGATGAGCCTCCTTCAGGCCTCCGCCATGGAACATGGCCGCACTGTCCTCACGGAGGCCGTACGCAAGGTGCAGCTGCTGGAGATCGACGGCTATTGCGCCACCGCTGCCATGGAGTGCTCTGAGTACATCAAATTCAAATGGATCGTCGATGGCCACGAGTGGGAGGTCCGTTTCTATCCTGATCACTGCGAGCCCCTCGACGACGAGGACGTCAGATCCATATTCGACGACTTCGTCGAATGGGTCGCTCTGAAGCTCATCCTCGTCAGTGAACCCCAGAGGGACAAGCTGAGGGTGAATCTGAGCTGCCGGCTTGTAAGCCCCAGCCAGCATCTCAATCCCTCCAAAGAGAAGAGTGTGTCCCATGTATTTGACCGTCGCTCCAAATGCTCGCCTGAAGTTCTCCTCATGCTGAAACACGAGGTACCATCATCAGGTTATCTCGTGAATGACTCACTGACCGTGGAATGCACAATCACCGTGCTAGGAGCAGATGATGAGGAGCAGCCCCTGCCAGTGCCGCCACCCTCGGACCTGCACAAGCACCTCGGTGAGCTCTTGCAGAGCCAGGAAGGAGCGGACGTCAGGTTTCATGTCTCTGGGGAATCCTTTGCCGCCCACAAGGCCATACTCGCTGCAAGGACCCCGGTTTTCAAGGCCCAGTTCTTTGAGGCATGGAGGAAACAAGCTCCGAGTCTGTGGTGATCGAAGACATGGAGGCTGTTGTGTTCAAGTCCATGCTTCACTTCATCTACACGGACATGGCTCCGGAGCTCGACGGTGACCAGGAGCCTCAGGCAGCGGCGACCATGGTTCAGCAGCTCCTGGTAGCTGCTGACAGGTAAGGTTTCTTTTCACTTTCAGAATGGGTTATCATGTGTATACGAGATTACACAATATGACGACATTTACACAGTACTATAGCAATAGCATCACCATGTGTATACGAGATTATAATTAACTTCTGTAAATTTAACAGGTATGAGCTGAACAGGCTCAAGCAGATATGTGAATGCAAGCTCTCTGGCGGCATCGGCATCGGCACAGCGGCTACGACGTTGGCTCTCGCCGAGCAGCACCACTGCTCGCTGCTCAAATCCAAGTGTATTGAGTTCGTCACCAAGTCGCCTGAAACTCTTGATGCTGTCTTGGCAACTGATGGCTACGCGCATCTGGTGGCAAGCTGCCCCTTGGTCCTCGCTGAACTACTGAGGGCCGCGCGTGGTAGGAAGATCTGAGCTAAGATGGTGATTTTCGTTGACAGTCCCGGTGTCCTAATATTAGTACTATCTGCCTAGTACTGCTAGTTGCTTCTTTATGATTTCCCTAAGATGTGTGACCTATATGACTGCTATATCATGATGCACTAGTGCTTGCATTTGATTTCTCCCCTTTTAGTTTCAAGTTGCTTAATTTTTAGTAGCCGTTATTCTCCTTTTGTGGCTTTCATGTATTATGACATGGGCAGCTAGCTTGCTGCTTCAAATCTTCAGTTGCCATTTTATGTGGTTATTAGATCTCGTTTTGTGCTTGTCATTTGGGGCTTAATTGCGTCAGTTGCCATTTTGTGCTTGTCATGCATGTATGCGCACGCATGTCATGAGCAGAGGAGTGCTCCTTCAACTTCAATTGCAACTACATAAGAGCCCCCAAAACCCTTTTTAGAGCAATAAGGCCATTTGGCCATTTTCAACAACATTCTGACTCAGTCCAAAGGTGCAAGGCTGTTTTCAAGAAAGAATTTACTCTAGTTATACAAAGCAAAAGCGAAGTATCACCCTCACTCCCTCAGATAGATTATGCCTAGAAGCTTTTATGTAATTTTATCTATTTTCTTTCTGTCCTTTTATTATGTTTCTTGAGCTTTGTTTTGGTGCCTTGTACCCTTTACCCTTTTCAATAAAATTATAGTAGGAGGTCACACCACACCCCTCCTGTTTCGCCCAAAACACGCTCATGTTCAGCGGCTGCCGGTTGGTACTACTACCGTTCCGCTTACGCCTTTTCCAGATTCAAATGCTCGCGGCGGCGTTTGGGGATAGGGAACGCCAGAGAGCACAAGTTGAGTAGCAGTAATTAACAAGGAGTGGTGACGCATGGTCTTATGATGCATTGATTGTAAATTTGCACTAATCAATCACTAGTTTGTTCAGTAAGCTGGAGCGTCGTGGATTCGTAGGAATGGATGCCTCTCCATTTTCCACTGGAGTAGCCGCAGGTTGACCTTGAGCCCTGTATAAATAAATGGTAGGCGACCAGGTGATCGAAGAGCTAGCGTATGATCTCAATCCCCTGCTTCCCACCATTGCCCAAACCCTTTGCTCCTCCGCTATTCTGCAATAGCCTTCGCCATGAAACCTGCCACTGCCATCACAAAGATCACCGAAGCCGCACGCTCGGTGCAGCTGCTCCAGATCGACGGCTACTCTGCAACCGAGAGCATGAGCCAAAAAGATTACATCGGATCCACATGGAACGTCGACGGGTACGAGTGGGAGGTTCGCGTCTACCCTGAATACGACTACAGCAGTTCGAGTTGGGTAGCTCTGAGGCTCATCATCCTCAGCAAACCTCGCACCGTCGAGGTCAGGGCACACTTCACTGGCCGGCTATCATCTTCAACCATACGAAGGGGACAGTATCTCCCATGTATTTCGCCATCGCTGAGAGCAGACGAAAGCCCTGCTCCTGGAGAAGCGTGACGAGATAGAACCGGACTATCTCGAGAACGATTCCTTGACGGTGGAGTGCGCCATCACCGTGCTCAGAGAGCTACCGGAGGTATTCTTCCCAGCCACCAAGGAGGAGGAGGTGCCTCCGCCGACGCCATCCTCTGACCTGCACAAGCACCTGGGCGAGCTCTTAGAGAGCCAGAAGGGCGCCGACGTCACGTTCCTGCTCGCGTCCGGTGGCGAGCGGTTTCCGGCGCACAAGAGCGTCCTCGCCAAGAGGTCTCGGGTCTTCATGGCCGAGTTCTTCGGCGGCATGGAGGAGCGGACCTCGCGGGTCGTGGAGGTCCAGGACGTGGACCCCGCGGCGTTCGAGGCCATGCTTCGCTTCGTTCGTCTCCACCGACGTGGCGCCACCAGAGCTCGATGACGACGAGCCTGCGGCGGCGGTGACGATGGCCCAGCACCTTCTGGCGGCGGCTGACAGGTACGGGCTCGACAGGCTCAAGGCGATCTGCGAGGCCAAGCTCGCTGGCTGCGTCGACGTCGGCACCGCGGCCACGACGCTAAGCAAAGTCCAAGCACGAAGATAGGAACCAAGCCAGACGCAAGATCGCGAAGAAACGAGCTCATAGAGGGCAGCATGGCTGCGCGCTGCTCAAGGCCAGGTGCGTCATCAATATATAATCCTCGTCCCAGGATTTGGTGCACCTCTTCTACTACTACTATATATCTGCTCTCAAATTATGATTTCAGCGACACTACTGGAAAACCGAGATTTGCCTATTGTTTAATGGTTTGCCTAGTGCCAATAGTCGGACACTAGGCAAAGAGCTTGTTTGTCGAGTGTTAGACCCCGGAGCACTCGACAAAATAAAGGCACTAGGCAAAATAACTATTTGCCGAGTGTCGACACTAGGCAAAGAAATCCACTCGGTAAATGACCATTTTGCCTAGTGTCAATACTAGGCATACCATCACACTCGGCAAAGGCTGCCGGAGGGCAACCGCCGTTACCATTTTGCCGAATGTCTTCCGTTAACACTCGACAAAATTAGAACTCTGCCTAGTGTCTCCGGACGACACTAGGCAAACTGGCCAGTTTGCCTAGTGTCTTATAGAGACACTAGGCAAAATATTTTTCCTTTTTTTGATTTTAGCTTCCAATTTTTTTTCTGTAGCTTTCCTACTATACCTTGACCAACATGTTGAAAGTTGGCACAATTTTATGAAATTTTTCTATATTTCTTTAGTTTATTTAATTTCTTTGAATTTTTTCGACAAATGCAAATTTGAACTGCAAGTGTGACGAATAATGGCAATTCATGAATGCAAAAATGATATTCATGTTAGTAAGTGTTAGTTGAGAACGTATCCAGAAACAGACCAAAAATTTCACACATCTTCACGTCGAGACATGACCACGAACTTGCGAGCAAATAGTTTTTTAATTCTATTAAATGAAAACGGAGTCTGAAATTCATGAAACTTGTCGACAAGTCAAGATATCGCATGCGGGTGCCGTGATAAAAATTTAAAAAGATTTCGAGCACATCGTCACGTATGATGCTTAGAAACCCTAACATCTCCACATGATCACATTCGAGATAGAGTTTTGGTATCACCTCCCTGTTGTTCTCCAGATACACTCTCCTTGTCACGACATGTATTTGGAGAACAACGGGTAGGTGCTACCGAAATTCATTCTTAGAAGGAGTAGATCATGAAAATTAATCTCATCTACGCATTCGCGGGTGGGATTAGGACCTATCCTCACCTATTAGAACAACGGGTAGATGCAATTGATGCTTATATTACTCGCTGATACATATGTTAGAGGATGGATGACCGTGAGTGGATATACACGGGCCACAGAAGCAAGGTTGATTTCACCAAAGAATGGATGTGCAAAACGGATGAGTTCTTGGAGTCAGCTTTTGGCGAGGCTGGTGGCAGACCTATTAAAGCTTTGTGTCCCTGCAGCAAATGTGCAAACAGAAAAAGGCAAAACAAGGTGAATGTGGGTAAACATCTAGTGAATAATGGGTTCACGCCGAACTATACCCGGTGGGTCCACCATGGTGAAGGCCATCGTATGAGAGAGGAGATAGTGAGACCACGTCTGGAGGGTTTCGATGCTAATGCCGGGGTAGCGGACATGTTAGATGACTTTCACGAAGCACGGTATGTTGAAGGACGTAGGTTGGAGGAGATGGATGCAACAACAAAGGCATTCTACGACATGATGGAGTCAGCACAGAAACCCCTGCACGATAGGACAACGGTTTCTCAACTAGATGCCATTGGACGTGTAATGGGGTTCAAGTCCCAGTTTAGCCTGGGTCGAGAAACCTACGATGGTATGTTGGCCCTCATTGGCAGCCTGCTTCCTGAGGGCCACATTCTACCAAAGAGCATGTACGAGTCTCAAAAAGTGCTTCGTGCACTTAAAATGTCGTATGACCAGATAGATGCTTGTCCGAAGGGGTGTGTCCTATTTAGGAAAGATCACAAGGATGCAAAATACTGTCCAAAGTGTGAATCCTCCAGGTACCTTGAGGTTGACTCTGGTGATGGCCAGAAGAGGCAGCTTTCTATCCCGTTGAAAGTCCTTCGGTACCTTCCGTTCTTATCGAGGATGCAACGTCTATATATGACCGAGGAATCCGCGAAACAGATGAGATGGCACAAAGAGGGCAAACGATACAATCCAGACAAGATGGTACATCCCTCCGATGGTAAAGCATGGACCCACTTTGATCGCATTCATAATGACAAAGCTAAAGAGGCTCGTAATGTACGTGTTGCACTAGCAACAGATGGGTTCAATCCTTATGGTCAGATGTATGCTCCGTATACTTGTTGGCCCATCTTCGTTATCCCCCTCAATCTCCCCCCCGACGTCCTCCTTCAACAACAGAACATCTTTTTGTCATTGATAATTCCTGGACATCCGGGGAATAACATGGGTGTGTACATGGAGCCTCTTATTGATGAATTGATCCTTGCTTGGGAGGACGGGGTATGAACATACGATCGGGCTACAAAGAGAAACTTCAAAATGCGTGTTTGGTACCAGTACTCCATGCATGACTTCTTGGCATATGGGATATTCAGCGCGTGGTGCGTTCATGGGAAGTTCCCATGCCTAGTATGCAAGACAGCTCTGAGGTTCATTTGGTTGCAGAAGGGTGGCAAGTATTCGTCATTCGACAAACATCGTCAATTCCTCCCTATGGACCATCCATTTAGACAAGACATAAAGAACTTCACAAAAGGTGTCATAGAGACAAATCCTCCACCACACATGATGACTGGTGCCGAGGTTCATGCTCAGATAGATGCTCTCGTGGCCAACGAAGGAGGTGGTTTTGTGGGATATGGTGAGCAACATATGTGCACACATAAGTCGGGCTTGACGAGGCTCCCCTATTTTAATGATCTTCTCTTGCCACATACCATTGATGTAATGCACACTGAAAAGAATGTCACCGAGGCACTTTGGGCTACACTCATGGACATTCCTGATAAGTCCAAAGACAACCCTAAGGCTAGAGTCGACCTGGAGCATTATGTGATAGACCAAATCAACATATGCGTCCTCCTAGAGGCGGCAAGAAATGGATAAGGCCTGAGGCCGATTTCATCTTGAGCAGAGACCAAAGAAGAAAAGTACTTGAATGGATCCAGAGGTTAATGTTTCCTGATGGATATGCAGCGAATCTGAGGAGGGGAGTGAACTTATCTACTCTGCGAGTCCTAGGGATGAAGAGTCATGACTACCACATATGGATTGAGAGGCTTCTTCTAGCTATGGTTCGAGGCTTTGTCCCTGAGAATGTCTGGCTAGTGTTGGCAGAGTTGAGCTATTTCTTCCGCCAACTGTGTGCCAAGGAGTTATCTCGAACCGTGATTGATGACTTGGAGAGAGCGGCACCTTTGTTACTCAGAGGTTGAGAAGATCTTTCCCCGGCTTCTTCTTGCCGATGCAAAGATTTGATTTTGCACCTCTCGAATGAGGTACGAATGACGGGCCCGTCTGCAGTTCCATTGGTGCTATCCAATCGAGAGATGTCTAAAGGTTCTTTGAAAAAATGTAGAAATAAAGCTAGAATTGAGGCTTCCATTGCAGAGGCATCCGCTGGAGGAGGTGTCAAACTTCACAACAACATACTACGCTGAAAACCTTCCTAGCATCCATAATCCTCCCCCTCGTTACAATGTTGGGGAAAATGAATCGAACCTCAGCCTTTTTCGAGGGCAACTCGGAAGCGCAAGTGCATCGACCACCAAAGTGTTGCAACCTAAAGAGTGGCGTAGTATCATGCTGTATGTGTTGATCAACCTTGATGTAGTTGAGCCATACTTGGGGTAAGTTCTCAACGAACTTGATTCATAACGTCATCACTCATTGGCCAACCCCTTTTTGTCTCGTTGCTACAGGGAATTTCGTCGTCAAACCTGGCATCGACAAAGGGAACCTACCCCTCCGGAATGGGATACCCTTCTTAGATAGGGTGCTGGAAATGGGAGCCCCGACTTCATTTCTTGGTTCAAAAAGAAGGTACCATCCAATTTATCTTGTACTTTCACATTCTAAGTTGCTTGTACATGTGAAATATAAAACGATCTATCTTGCTTTCGAGCTTGCGGTATTAAACCGATGCGTCCATGACGGCCGAGTTGAGACAGGTTGCCAATGGCTTTGCTTATAAGGTGAAGTCATTTACCAGTTATGACGTGAATGGATATCGCTTTCGCACATCAAGCTACGAGCAGAGTCAGCCCAATCGAAAAACCACAAGTACTGGAGTTTTTACTACCGCCAAGATAGGGTTGAGTATTATGGAAGACTTGAAGAAATATACGAACTCAGCTTTCATGGTTGCAGGCCTCTTAATCCTGTTATATTCAAATGCCATTGGTTTGATCTCGCAAAGATGTGAGATGACTTGGGCTAGTCTTGGGGTAGTTGAAATTGACAAGATTCCGTCTTACCAGGAGACGATGTCTATGTTGTGGCCCAACAGGCCACACAGGTTTATTATCTCCCATACGCATGCCAAGACAAAGAGAATCTTAATGGTTGGGATATTGTGCACAAGGTATCGCCACACGGTAAACTACCTTTGCCAAACGATGAAGATTATACATTTAACCCAAACACATATGATGGAGAATTCTTCCAAGAAGAGGGGTTGGAAGGAAGGTTTGAGATAGACTTAACCGAAGCGATTGGAATGGAAGTAGACAATGAATGGGTTGATGCAGGCAACGCTGGAGACGAGGTGCTAAATGAGAAGGACTTACAAATGCTTGACCGATTACAGTTAGGCCAAGATAATGTTGACAACATCCCCCCTTCGGATAGTGTCGAATATTTCGACATGATTGATAGTGATGATGAGACTTATGATCCAGCTAATCCCGATCATGAAGATTATTTTTAATACATGTAATAATATGTTATTTTGTAATTTTAGTTTGTTCCTTTTGCCTTTATGTAATTATGTTATTTCTAATACAACATTGTTTTTTTGTTTTTGATTGCAGGTGATTGATCAAAGATGGCGGGCGGGCGTCAAAATAGGATGGTCAGCTTGATCTACCAAAGAACACGCTCGGTAGACACCACTACAGATGAGGACCTATCGATGTCGTCGCAGAGGAGGAGGAGGAGGAGCAGCACCGGTCGTAGGAGGAGCAGTTGCCGCTGCCGTAGGAGGAGGAGGAGCGGGTGGAGGACGAGGAGGACGAGCGGGAGGAGGACGAGGACAGGGAGGAGGAGGAGGTCGAGGAGGAGGTAGCAGCGGGTTCGGCTTCCTCTGGTACGCCGAGTGTGTACTTGCGAGGTCCCGCGAGCCTCCCTACGCGGCCGATACCTTCTTACAGACGCCCGAAGATTGCACCCGATGGAGAAACGTAAG
Source organism: Miscanthus lutarioriparius (assembly GCA_904845875.1). NCBI lineage: Eukaryota > Viridiplantae > Streptophyta > Magnoliopsida > Poales > Poaceae > Miscanthus > Miscanthus lutarioriparius. The sequence continues at coordinate 15,397,307 of CAJGYO010000018.1, forward strand.
TAAATTAACATGTTTTCACTACTTCAAATGATATGTTCAAAAATCACACTAGAAGCTAACTATTATTCTTAATAACTTGTGCAGGGGCTAGACGGTTGTAGAGTCTACAGGATGTCACACACGCAAGGTCAGTGGCATCCTTGGCCTTCTGGTCAAGGAACACTTCCCTGGCTTGGTCCAGTTCGCCGGGAGAGAGGAGCCGCCCTACACGTTTGCCCACTACGCCAACGCCCCCGATGCTACAGATCTGCTTGGCAGGACATTCCCCAACAAGGCGGAGCGGGTGAAGGCTGAGCTGTGGGTAAGTCTTCCTCGCACTACATTGTTCAATACATCGCATTCATTGGACATTTTTTGAAATAATGAATGAATACTTCGTGTGTATATGCAGGATTTCTTCAGACTTCAGGAAGGCTTTGAGGACACGGCGGATGTGGTGTTAACCAAAGCATGTAAAAGACTCGTGAAGCAGCTGCATTACGAGGCACGCGTCCAGGCCATCATAACATACCATGGGTCCTACCTTGCAATGAAGGTCACGAAGAAAGAAGCAAGAGATATGGCACTGACCAAGGAAGAGTTCATGAAGGTAAATGTATTCGAACATTAATAATGTAGTGCTGATAGCTTTAATTTAACTTCTTATATGTCATATACTTCATGGCTTGTAGGTGGTTCCGTGCTGGTGCTCCAGGGATCCCCGATGCTGGGAGATGATGGTGGACAAGTGGTTGGACCCCGAATGGATTGCCCAGCACAAAGCTTGTCGGGAGCGCCGTTTGCAGATGATAGGTGTACCACACCATCAAGGCAACCGCAGCCTCAACGGATACGTGCAAACTTGGGTACGAGAATCCATTTTTTATTATAACGTTGTATGTTGCATGATTTCTAATCATCTTGCTGTTTTTCTCGCAGTCATCGTCGCATGGTGGGCAGCCGGTTACCCAGTTCATAGCATATGCCATGGCCCACAAGGGCAAGGCGAAATCCGACGTCTCCTACAACCCGGATGACCCTCCTTCGGCATACAGCAACGCGACCGTCCATAGCCGTCTCAGTCAGTATACTGAGATGGCAAGGGCGGTCCATGGGCCAGAGTACGATCCGAGCGCCCATGACTTTGACGGAGAGATCGTCATGAGGGTGGGAGGTGGCAAGAAGCATGGGCGGTATTGGATGGGTGATGGTGTCATCGACATGTCCTCTACTCCCACCCTCTCCCAGATGCGAGCACGGAGCACGAGCGCAAGCCCGGCCATACGTCCACGGCCAACCACTGCTTCGCACCTTGTCAACGAACTCCAGGTAATTTCTGTTTTATTCGTTGCTTATTGATTTTTACATACCTTTGCCTTACTTTAACATTGGAGGTCAAATGTTGTAGGCCCAACTGCTAGAAGGAAGGAGGCTTCGCGAGGAGATGGAAGCGAGGGCGGTGAAAGAGCGGGAGGCCCAACGACAGAGGATAGAGGAGCTGGTGGGGTTCGTGTCCACTCTTGGCGCCGCTATGGGGCTCCTGTGAGTACCAATATATTACTTATTATGTTCCAACCTGACATAGGGCACACTAGAAAAAATATGCAATCTCAAACATACAATATGGTGTTGGTGGTGGCAGGTGGTGGCAGTTGTGGTGTTCGGGTGGTGGTGGTGTTGGTGGCGGTGTATTGATATGTATGTTCTTGACGGTCATCGTGCCGTTTGTTTTCTTGCAGGGTTTGGAAACCTCTCCGTGCAGGGGAGGTTCTGCCAAAATTTTTTATTGACGGTATCCTTTTCATTTTTTTCAGCATCAATCGGGCGTGGCATCGAATCAAATTGGAGGGTTGCCGGCTTCACGCTTTGTAGCGTCGCGCGGCACACATGCAGCTTGAGTCAAATCAAGTGGAAGGGTCGTCGGCTTCACTGATTGGAGCGTCGCCGGCACCACAGCTTGAGCCGAATCAAGTGGAAGGGTCGCCTGGAGCATCAAACCACGGGCCTCTTCACCCTTGACAATCGTCGTGATCAGCTTGTTGTGAACTTTGTTAAGAAATTTGGTTGTGCACTTATGAACTTGTGAACTTGTGGCACATTTGGACTTTTGGTATGAACATGTGATATATGTGAACATGTGGTTCTTATTTATGATTCATGTGATATATTTGTGGTGTTTGAATATGATTTATATTTGTGTCGCAAATGGAATAATAAAAAAATCAGCTTCTGATTACTTTGCCTAGTGTCAGGGGTCTGACACTAGGCAAAGGGGCCACACGTGGCACACCTGGGAACAGGCTTTGCCTAGTGTCAGAAAACTGACACTAGGCAAAGTAGGCAATTTGCCTAGTGTCGGAGGCCTGACACTAGGCAAAGCTTGACATATTTGCCTAGTGTAGGCGGCCTGACACTAGGCAAAGCTTGACATATTTGCCTAGTGTCGGACGCCTGACACTAGGCAAACCTTGCATACTTTGTCAAGTGTCAGACCTCCAACACTAGGCAAAACGTTCGTTACAATTTCCACCGTCAGTGGAATACTTTTGCCGAGTGGTGTCCTTAACACTAGCAAACACTTTGCCGAGTGTCCGAGGTTTGACGCTCGGCAAAGTGCTCTTTGCTTAGCCCGCCTCTACCGACCCTTGTTTGCCTAGTGTGACACTAGGCCAACTGTTTGCCTAGTGTTTCTGGACCTTTGCCTAGTGCCTGCGGCACTAGGCAAATCCCGCGATTCCAGTAGTGCGAAGGGAACGCCAGGATAGGGAACGCCAGAGAGCACAAGTTGAGTAGCAGTAATTAACAAGGGAGTGGTGACGCATGGTCTTATGATGCATTGATTGTAAATTTGTACTAATCAATCACTAGTTTGTTCAGTAAGCTGGAGCGTCGTTGATTCGTAGGAATGGATGCCTCTCCATTTTCCACTGGAGGAGCCGCAGGTTGAGCTTGAGCCCTGTATAAATAAATGGTAGGCGACCGGGTGATCGAAGAGCTAGCGTATGATCTCAATCCCCTGCTTCCCACCATTGCCCAAACCCTTTGCTCCTCCGCTATTCTGCAACAGCCTTCGCCATGAAACCTGCCACTGCCATCACAAAGATCACCGCCACGAAAGCTACTACCGTTTGGTAGCTGTAAAGCTCATTCTTCTTAGTGAAAACCCGGAGGAAAAAGTTGAAAGTGAATCTAAGCTTGTAGATACCATGGTATTCAAAACTATAAACTTTGTTGCACCCAAACGCTTTATGACACTCTAAAACCAAAGTATTTGACAGAACCATGGTATTTTTCTAAAACTCAAAAAAAAAATACTTTGTATCAAACAGGGCATTATCCTCTGCGCTAGTGGGCTGGAGAGCACACGCGTTACAAGCCCAATCGGGCACAGATACTCGCACGCTCCTAGTCCTTTTCCTTGCTCCCTTCCTGGGCCTGGGTGCGGCTTCTGGATCTCCAGCATGTGGTCCGCTGACATAATTTTTCTTAGGCGCGTGAGTAATGGCACTCATGCTGTTGGAGCGCTGCGTGTAGGAGAAAAAAAGGAAACGAAGCACACAAGTTTCGTGATTAATCGCAGTGGTTAACAGATGAGCGGTGAGCCGGCGACGGCGACGGATGGCCTTCTATTCCTGCTGCATTGACTGATCAGTGTGATCGCCTCGATCAATTCGGTCATTATTCCTTCCCAAGTTCCAAAGTCGAATACTACTCGGCGTGCCTCTTCACCCAAACAGTCGTCAGTTTTAAGTGCAGCGTCGTATATATAAACAGTGGAGAGAAGCGCTTGATATAAAGTAGCAGCTGAAACTCAAAGTAGGAGCTAGCAGTGCCATTGACCTTGTCTTCCTCTACCTTGACCATTCTCAAACCAAACCACCCTCCTTCAGGCCTCGCTCCACCATGGAACATGGCCGCACGAACCTCAGTGAGGCTGTGCGCTCGGTGTGGCTGCTCAGGCTCTACGGCTATTGTGCCACCGATCTCATTGGGAGCTCTGAGTACATCAAATCCAGATGGAATGTCGATGGCCGCGACTGGGAGGTCCATTTCTATCCTAACTGCTATAACAGCTACGATTGTTTCTACGGTTGGGTGGCAGTAAAGCTCATTCTTCTTAGTGAAACCCGGAGGAACAAGTTGAAAGTGAATCTAAGCTGCCGGCTTGTAGATACGAGCCATCGTCTTGATCCTTCTGCTGAGAAGAGTTTGTCCCATGTATTTCCTAGTAGCGACGGATGTACAGTTACCTTGACGAGAAGAAATGATATACCATCAGGTTATCTTGTGAATGATTCATTGACCGTGCAGTGCACCATCACTGTGCTCAAAGAACTGCCTGATATAGTCGTCCCAGCTAATACAGAGGCGCCGCCGTCACTGCGACCCTCTGATCTGGAGCGGCACTTCGGTGAGCTCTGGCAGGGCCGCCACAGGGGAGCAGACGTCACATTTGAGCCGGAGTCTGGCGAGCGTTTTCTGGCACACAAAATCATTCTTGCTGCAAGGTCTCCTGTCTTCATGGCCGAGTTCTTTGGTGGCATGAATGAGAGGAGCTCCCAGAGTGTCGAGGACATGGATGCTGATGTCTTCAAGGTCATGCTTCACTTCATCTACATCGACAGGGCTCCGAAGCTTGATGAGGAGCCTGAAATGGCGATGGCTATGGCTCAGCACTTACTCGCAGCTGCTGACAGGTATGTCTATTTTTGTTGAACGAATCAATCCAAATTTCATTATTATGCACTATCACAAAAAGCATTTCTAGGGGCGGTTTGCCCAGCCGCCCCTACGCAACGGTCTCTACAAATCATGCATTTGTAGGGGCGGTTCGCAGGCCGCCCCTACAAATCGATTTGTAGGGGCGGCTGTAGTACCAGCCGCCCCTACAAACACGTATTTGTAGGGGCGGTTCAAACTAGAACCGCCCCTACAGTACGTTTTCCTGTAAAAAAATTCAAATTTACAATTAAAAATCGCGTTGCCGAACGTCCCACGACCAATGTTCCGAACCGCGTTCGCGTTGCCGAACGCCCCGCGACCAACATTCCGAACCACGTTCGCGTTGCCGAACGCCCCACGACCAACGTTCCGAACCGCGTTCGCGTTGCCGAACGCCCCGCGACCGCGACTACAAGCACAAGAGTATTCTATAAACTACAATTACAAGTCCAATTCACAAGAATATATACAATCCATCATTAAATATACAAATTTCATACACATTGTTATCAACATCCTAGAGCTAGCCTTTCAGTCTCACGAAGGTGTTGGTACTGAGGATTTGTACCTAACTCAGACTCTCGGTCATGGTAGGCGCCTCTGACGTGTACAATCTGGTCCAATATGAAGTTGCAAAGGTCGTCGATGAGCTCTAAGAGTTGGTCATCCTTGTACCGGTCTCTTTTCATTCCTTTCTCTTCTCTCCACTATAAGAAAACAAGTTTCGGTTTAGTATTTCATACCATTTACGAAGTTTTTATACTATGGGTGAAGAGGTTCAAACTTACCCTTAAGGGGTGTCTCCTGTAGGCACCGGTGTTACTCATTATAGAACATATATAGTATCCACAATGTACACTCCTAGGCTTCTACTTGGGGCACTGTGTGTTTTGCATATGAAAATGTTAAGTAATGCTTTTTTGACACCATGTAACGGAGTCATCAAGAAGTAAGTTACACTTACCGCATACATAGTATTTTTATAGCCAGCTCTTCCTTCCTTGCTGGATCATGCCTTCCATGATGATTAGTGACATAGAACCTAAATGTTCTATTCGAATTATTTTAGCAAATACAACTTGTTAGTATCCAAAAGTAAATGTTACAAGTATGTATACAAACATATAAGCTAATGAGGATTGTCGATATGTATACATCTTGAGAATCGATATGAAATCTTTGTATGTCACCGTGTCCTTATCTAATGAATCAAAGACCCATGCCATGCTCATCCCGACATCGACGGCTATACAAATCCAATGGTTGCTGCATGGATTTAATCATAGAACTAGATAAGCCCTTTTGCATCGAATAAAATATATTGAACAAAGCTTTAAGTATAGAGTTGAGCTTATTCGAAGTTGTATGGTAGCCATATAGTAGAGTGGTGTTGGAGATTTTTGAAAGCCAAGGTAATGTATGCCGCAACCTTAAGGGACTCTTCCCTTAGCTTCGCACTACGGATGCGCTCTTTCTCCCGAAGAGTCTTTGCAGCTGCTAGCTCTTTGGCATCCAAAGGTCCACCGTTTAGGGTAATTAAAATTTGTTTAGGCTATAGCTTGAGGGTCTACATACCTGGCTTTCACACTTGGCATTTGTTGGACAATGTGCACTTGCATTCTACAAATCATGCGTGGGTTAGTTACAACAAAATTCAAATATTACATTCATATCATATCAGGAGGACAAGGACTTACAGGCACCACGCGCGAATTAGATTCATCTCCATTTCTCCCAGGTGAAAGCATGTTTGCATGTCATTGAAATCAAAGATAATTTTCCCGGCTGGGCTTCCAAATGTGCCAGTGGGAAAGCATGCTTGTATGATATCTATGCTCGTTGGGATAACACGCAAGTACCAATCATGGAACCTTCTCATTCCAAGTGGTAGGCGCTGGATGTCCCGGTTTGGTAGGAAGGGCTTGCCTCTTTCATATGTTTTCGGGCAATCCTTTGACCATTTGATGACATCAACATTTGGATACTACTTTGTAATTTGGTGGAGTTTGCTAGTGACAGCCTCCTCAGAACCCCGTGATGAGACTTTTTTAACTTGGTTCTCAGGCTTGAATTGGTCATGGAATACCACTTGGACACCGACGATTTAGACGCGTCTTTGATCGGAACATAAACCGGCCTTATGTTGATTGGAATTTTCTTTCAAAGTTCCCATTCGGACATGTCCTCATCTTCTTGTACATCACCTTCTTCAGCAGGCACTCGTTGTTCATGTATTGGTTGTGCTTGTTGAGAAGACTGTGGCATCTCATCATGCACTTGCTCTAAGACGAAGCCGAGAGAAGGTTGTGGCATCTCATCGTGCACATGCTCGCTAGGAGCTAGCGAGGGAAGAATGTGGCATCTTAGGAATGTGGGGTCACGAGATGGTGAAAATATCTCCCCGACCTCAACAACTCGCTCCAAATTTGGGAGAGGGGGAGGCGGTGAAGAAGCAGTCAATATAATGTTCCGTTTGTGCCAGTGGATGTACTGCCCCATAACGTCTCCGAGTAACACCAGCCCCTCGGGAGTTGCGTAGTCTATCCTCCACTGCATGAACTCGGGCTTCACTGTATGCACCTCGACCCTAGTGTAGTCCGGCGGTATCTTATTATTGTGGTGTAAGCCATCGGGAGGATGTGCCACACCCGTTGCCACCTCCATCATAGTGTTCTGCCGGCCGCTGAGAAACACCAAGGTGCAACTAGTTGGTTCCCATATGCGATCGACTGGGGTTGTGGCTGCAGTGGAACCTTGGCTGCTAGGAACTTTCAGAGGGCTACCAACTAATGCCAGTTCTCCCGGTGGCGTCACTAATATTCGTGGCTCCGTAGACAGTCCTTGCTCCTCCAGCGCCTTCACAACTAGAGCCTTCACTTGGAGCTCAAGACTAGTCTCCCGGTCTCAGCCATGTTTCTTGTACATGTGCCTGTCCTCTTCAAATCCTTGCTTCTAGGTCATCCTATTCCCTAGCCCCCTGGTGTGGCCTGTGTGCTCCTTGTTTCCCAAGCCAAGGCTAAGCTCGTCCCTCTCTCTGGAAGGATTGAATGAGCCCTTCTCTTTGTCTTCAACATATTTTAGTATCCTTGATACCGTCTCTTGGGTCTCTGGCTTATCAAACTTAAGATTACTGCCGGATGATTCTGTACTCCTCGCATATATCCAGTTCCTTGAGCGTACCTTCAAGTTCGTCACATCGATATTCCCAACAGCTGCGACCTCTTCATCTATATTCCTAAACTGCTCTTCTTTGGCATAGTAGCCACCGGGGCCTAGATGATGGTGGTGTTTGTTCCTCTTCGCCAGCTCGGTGTTATGGGCACTGAGCTCCAATACCTCCGGTGAAGTCTTCTGAGCCACGAGCTCCTCCCATTAACTAGGAGTTATTTTGCCGAACTCATTGAAGGGAGTTAACCCCTTTTGGATATATTTCGTGTTGAGCTCCGACCTCCAATGTCGGAATGACTCTCCCATCATCCTGATAGCATTTTTTTACCAATTCGTGCTTACCCTCTAGAAATCTAAAATTGACCTTCAGCTGCCTATCCCATAGTGCATTCTTTATGTTCTCTGGTACCTCTTTCCAGTTAGGGATTGCTGGGTTGAATTTATCTCTTACTAGGGCCTCGATCACATTACGGAATCGTCCTCTTAATTCCTTCGGCTCAAGGATCTCCCTTGCTGGCCTGACCTTCGTTATCACATAGCAAGCCTTATCTGGATATAGATTTCCTTTTCTATCCCCTCGTTTCCTCTTAGGCTTGGTAGTCGTGGTTGTGTCTTGAGTTTGTGGAGTAGAGGCATCGTGATCTGTCTCTGTGGCTGTTGCCTCTGCTCTCCTTTCCTCTACTCTGTCTTGTCCAGCGAGATGTCGCGGACGTCGACATCGTCTTTTCTGAGTTTTAGGAGGGACCTGTATATAGGATAGGTCAAAGTGTTAGCAGAGGTAACACAGCCAAAGCTTTAGCAAAATTTACAAGCTAAGGCTTCTTCCCTACCTCCTCATTCGGGTCAAAATCCTTGTCCAAATCTTCCTCTGTTGGCCTCCTTCTTGCTTAAGGTGGGAAAGGATCCTCGGGACTTTCATATCCCTCTTATGAGTCATCATCATCATCATCCTCTTCTTCTTCGCCTTCAGCAGCCTCTCCTTCGGGGCCTTTCTCCTCGTCACACTCCTCCTGACTAAGCATCACTTCTAGATCCTTTTCTACCTCGTTATCGAATTGTTCCTGAGTAAGCTGGTCCTCTAGTGCTTGCTCCTCAAGGGTTGGCTGCTCATCATGCTCGGGGCATCGAGTTGCACTATCTGTTGTCCATGACATTATTTCGCGCTTTGTTCTAAAAGATGTAAGAAAGTGTGCCTTAGGTACGTGAGAAGGTATAAGAAATAAAAAAGGGCTATAAACCAAAGTAGTCCTATAAAACAACAATATATAAAAAAAACTAGTAGTAGCAGTAGTAGAGGCCTCAGAAACATGTCAATCATCATCTGATCTTGAACTTGGAGCATCAAAGCATCATAACAGAGAAGAGAGGAGAAGGTAATGTAGGGGCGGCTGCTAATGATGCCAAGTTCCTCACAAGTTCTTGATCATCAGCTCATATTCCATATAATATATGGACTTGGACAATTTCATCATCGGCAAAACAAAGAAGAGGAGAGGAGAGGGGAGATTTGGCAAAAAAAACCAACAGCTACTTAGCAAACATAGTGCAGCAGCTGATGGCAAAAGACAGGACAACAAGTCCTAGGCGAGTCCTGGGATATTTGGCAAAAAAAGCAACAACAGCCAATAGTTAGTAGCTAGAAGTAGCAAGTAGTAGTAGTAAGTAGAAAGTAGTAGAGTAGAGTAAGTGTAGCAGTAGAGTGGTAGTAGTAGAGTAAGAGCAGCAGCCACTTAGGAGTAGCAAGTAGTAAGACGAGTAGTAGGAGTAGTAAGAGCAGTGGAGTAGTAGTAAGAGTAGTAGTGTAAGAGTAGTGAAGTAGTAGTAAGAGTAAGAGTATAAAGTAGTAGCAAGGACAACTTAAGTATTAGTTAAGTAGTAGTATAGAGTAGCAGCAGCAGTTAAGTAGTATAGAGTAGTAGTAGTATAGAGCAGTGGCAGTAGTTATGTAGTAGTAATAGTATAGAAAAGTAGAGAGTAGTAGAGATAGTAGAGTAGAGCAGTAGTAGTAGTAGTGGAGTAGTAGTAGTATAGGAGTAGGAGTAGAGTAGTAGTAGTAGTAAGAGAAGTAGTAGGCACATATCCAGTTAACTTTGTAGTAGTAGAGTAGTATAGAGAGTAGTACGAGTAAGAGTAGTGAAGTAGTAGTAAGAGTAAGAGTAAGAGTCTGAGACTAGTAGGAAGGATGACTTAAGTAGTAGTTAAGTATTAGTAGTAGTAGTACTAAGGATTTGATATTGACGACCACTGCTAGTAAGCATCAAGACCGTGACAACCATCGCTAGTAAGCATCAAGATAAGTGACAACCAACGGCATGTGCTAAAAGTAGTAAGCATCAAGACCAGTTATAGAGTGGCATGTGCTAAAAGTAGTAAGCATCAAGACAGGTTGAAAGTATGCGGTGTAAGTGCCATGGAGCCCAATCAAACCAAACACAAAACATAGAACAAAATATCCTCCACTTCTATGTCAAACATGATAAGTACTTGTGTTGTTTCTAGGATTTGGAGAAATTTAAAATGATGTGGAGAAGCAACAAGTAGAGCAAATGACGAATTGGCAAACAAAGCTTGTTATGATGGACTCCAAGGAACGACAAGATATCCTCCAAGTCTCAAATTATAAGGTGAATAGCATTTTGTATTATTTATATTAGGAGTTGGCTTTTTGCTTGTGCGTCCGGTTCTTGATTTTGACATGCTAGGTGTGGACGACAATCACCTAAATCGAAACTATCAACTAATACAGTCAAGCAAGTATCATAGTCCAGCAAGTAATACAACTTTACTATCATAGTCCAGCAAGTAGCACAAGTTTTCATTAAAAAAAATACAGTCAAGCTAGCATGCTAGAACAATGCAGCAATATTTTGACAAGCAATCTAGCACATCTCATTACGCTGAAGTCAAACTGATAACTCAACAATGAAAACTAAACTCTTCTCTACAACATCATATATCAATCCAACCGTAGTTCAAATGCAAGAACCTACCACAAATCATATCATGTCATACTGCAAATAAGAAATAACATGTGTACTTGCTGATAAAAAACAAATAATTAAGTTTTACTATAGTATATAATCAGGAAGTCAGAACAGATCATTAAAGAAATAACATGTGTACTTGCTGCTAGAAATTTCATGTTCATCACCAGCACCATGTAAAAAAATCCTGCAAACTGCATTCTTAATTTCTAATCCGTTGACAAATTGATATCCCGATACCTAATTTTTTTAAACTGCCACTCTAAAAAAAACTTCAATCCTAAACCTGTGTATAAGCAAACACAAGCATACTAATTTTTGAAACTGCTTATATCATGTTCAATTTATATCTCACGACACTGCAGCATACTAACTGAAAAAGAAAAGAAAACTTCAATCCTAAACCTATGTATAAGCAAACCGAATCCAGTCCTGGTCTGTGACTCAATTAGGGTTCGGGTGCTCAGTTTTGGCCCAGAAGGAAGGGAAGAGAGGGGGGCGGGCATACCTAGGCAGCTAGGAGTAGGGCGGCGGCGGTCGGCAAGGCCGTGTTCAGCCGACCGAATCCAGTCCTGGTGCAGGCGAGGTGAACGGGAGTGGGGCGCTGTAACACCTCGGGTGTTAGCCTTGCATAACTTGACTTGCATAACATGAGCATGATCATCAAGCATTCATAAACCAGCATTTACCATCGAAACATTAGATTGAAACATCTGCAACGTTTGCTTGTTATCGCATGTTTCTTAAACATATGCAACTTTTCTCGTTATTTCATGTCTCCATGTATCTATGCATATGGTCATGAGTGTACACATGTACTTGGTGGATGTGAGTCACACAAACATGTAGCCACACTAGGGTAGCAAATAGGACCTTATTCATGGTTACATTTCATGAACCAACATTTAAGCTCCATGTGATTGCACTAGCTAGCTCTATGAGTGACTACTACATGAAATGATTGAATGACCTTGCAAATTGCTTGAACATGTCTAGAGTATCATTATGAACAACTTTGATATTCATGGTTAGGGGTAATTAGGTCATTAAGCCATGCTTTGATGTGTATCATCATTTAAAAGTGACATGTTTGACCAAATTTGAACTAGGTGTTAGAGACCTTGCATGGAGGAGATCACTAAAGCAAAGTTGTAGTGTTTGACATAAGGAACAACTTTTATTTTTAGGTCATGGACTGATTTAGCTTCTAACATGCTTGAATGGGTCCCACAAAAACCAGCAAAATCAAGCTTTCAACACTTAACGAATTTTCTAAGTCTGGATCACGGCGGCTGACAAGCTGACCTTAAGCATGATTTTACTCCGTCTCGGTTGTGAATTAGAACTAGATTCTTGAACGAAAGTTGTAGATGGTACATCGGTCTACAAGTTCCATTTAGATGGTTTACTTAATAGAGCTATGGATTAGCAGTTAGATGAACGTCAAAAGCGCGTAAATCGTCAGCTCGGCATTCCTTGTCCGAATCATTTGAATCAAATGTTCAATTGGCCGACACGGTAGGAACCGAAAAGCGCCGTCTCGGAGGTCGCGGTGGTGGCAGCGTCGCCGTTCTCGACCGCAAGAGCCACGATCGCGCCTGAGCGCGGCTTCAACACTCCAACGTTCGCCCGCAATGCCCAGCGCCCTCATTTCATTTTTCCTGGCCTCCTTCGCCACAGCAGAGCCGCCGAGCTCCCGCAGCACCGAGCAGCACCGCCGTCGCCATAGCCATGCGTAGGCTCGCGACGAGCCGCCCAATCGTCACCGTAGCAGCACCACTAGCTCCCCAGCGACCCACTACCTCCACCCGCGCTAGCTGACCGCACCTGGTAAGTAATGGCGATGTGCGCTAGCTCACCGGAGCATCCCCGCCGCGCCCGTCACCGTGGCTGGGGCACCTCCCTCCACCGTAGACCGTGAAACCTTGCGCGATAGGTTCGCCATAGGACGCTGGTGCTCGTCCGAGCTTTAGGTCGAGCCACCGAGGTCATCACCGGCGTAGCGCCGTCGTCCAGCGTCACCGATCCGCCATGGCCGCCGCCGTCATCACTAGAGTCGATGTTAGGGTCGGGCAAGTAGTGCACACGATGCGCCTCATCAAGTAGAACGTCTGGTGAAGATGTCACCGCCGGCAAACTCGCCGCCATCGAGTTCTAGCCACGACCATAGAGTAGCGCCGCCGGCTCTGTTTTGTCTCGCTGACCGGTGGGGTCAACTGACCAGTGGGTCCCGCTTGTCAGCGACTCCATATATTAAAGCCAGTTCATTTTGAATGCAGATTTCATATGTTTTGTAATTTTTGTATCTTCAGTTTGGTAGCTTCAAAAATTGTGAAATAAATTTGTTAGTGTTCCTTAGGAAGTGTAGTATTTAGGAAAAATATGTTCTTGACATTTACAATAGAAATTTTTGGAGATTTAAATAGGGATTTGAAATGTGTTTTTGAATGCATGCAAATTTGTTTATTTTATATCTAGAGTTCCTATGCTCCAAAAATTATGAAATTTTTGTGGTAAGCTAGTATTAGCATATATGAGCTCTGGTAAAAATTTGAAGATGAGTGCATGTGTAGATTTGTAGTTATAGATTTTTCTTTTATAATTAGGAGATCCTTGTGTAAATTTTTATAAATTATTTAGGAATCAAATACTCATGAAAATTGTTGGAGGGTATACTAGTAGTATATGGATGCTAAGAAAAATAGGAAATCTGTTGCTTGACACTTTTCAATAGGGTTTTCTAATTATGCTATTTCAAGCATTGCTGCCTTGTCATTTTTGTATAGGATGTTCTACTTGGCAAAATGGCATGAAATTTTTACAGTAGTCTATTGGTAGTACTAGTAAGCCGCTGTAATTTTCTAAGAATTTATGATGCACATTTGGTATAGGTTTATTATTTAACCTAGGGGTTTAAATAAAATAATAAAGGCATTTAAATAAATAGTTTGGGCTTCACCATTATGTTTTCTTAGATGTATTTGGTATGGTTAAACTGCTGGTAGACTTTTGGTCGTAAAGATTTGAATACTTATATGAAGTAGAAGTATTGTTACTTTATAATGCGAATTGGAATAGTTTCCGGACAGATTCTGGAGTTTGCTAAGTTGCATGATAGAGATGATGTTTGTTGTAAAAATGGTTAATAACAAAGTTGTAGATAATTTGATAAGCTTTCCAGAAAGTCTAGGATCACTGCATTTGGATTAGAAGAACTCCTGTTATGAGTAAAACAAGTAGCTGTTGTTTTGTGATATAGTAGATGCATTGTGGAAGTAGTAATTAAATAATCGAGAAGAGATATGCACCTACTCAATAAACATGATGCACTTGATAACATATATGCATTCGTAATACTTATGCCATATTCATGCATCTAGGATCGGAGGAAGAAATAACGTTGCTGGAATTCAAAGAAGCAGAGGAAGGGGACCAGCAGGAGGATCCGCAAGCCGCAGCCCCCGAAGGCGTGGAGCAGAATCCTGAAGAGCTTCCGGAGTGTCCTGATCACCGCCCTACTTCCTTCCTGCGAGGCAAGCCCCGGAGCATTCTAAGTCTCCCAGTATTTTACAAATGATTACTTAAGTACTTATGATTGATGCATTAGGTTATAAGAGTTGAATGGAACCACTTGATGCATATACATTCCTTGTCCAGCTATTACACCTTTAACCGGTATAGGTCTAGGATCGAATATATGCTTAGCCATGCTTAGACTGGTAGAAGTCGGGTGATTTCCTGTCGCCTGCGAGATATAGGTGGATACCGGAGCACGGTTGGTTATAATTGCTATCGTGGAAAAGAACCATGGTTAATGTAAATGGAGACCGGGCGGGATGTCGATAGAGAAGCAACAAGACATGGAGGTCTTGGGTGTGGATCTATCCCTATCTGTGTCGATCAAGGACCGTACCATTGTTGGAACTTCTGACAAGATTGAACGCATGCCTCTCACTTAGCTGGCCGGATAACTTGTTCCGACCGCGAAGCCGAGTAATTCAATTCAGGCCGGGACCCGTTCTATTGTGCGCTCCTTCCGGGGAACGATCAGACTGAGCCCAAGGGTAGGCTGGGCCTGAGCATCCTGGCATCTGGTGTTCTAGATTGTGCGGCGCGGTACGGACCCGCAAAATGTGTACCTGAGTTGTACCAAAGGTGACCTAAGGCTATCGTGGCTAGTAGACCTGGGTTTGTGTTAGGAATAAATTCCTAGCTGGTTGAAATCGATTCGAATCGCCGTCTCTCCCGGATAGTGAGAAACTTGACTAGCTCCAACATCGTAGTAACTGTGTTATGAAACATGATGGTTCGGATGAATATGGAATTACAATACCTGCTATGGTTACTATTGTATGCTTCTCAATTGATATACCACATGTTTGGCACAGGATAGTTGCTAATCTAGAAATGGATAGTTATAATTAACTTGATAAAGAAATTGTAACTGTATAGTAAGTCAATTGCTTTTATGCAAAATGTTGTCGAATTCCGTCCACTTATACAGCCTTGCATAATCCTTGAGAGTCATTTTATTTCTGGTTCATGACGGGTAAGTCTAGCTGAGTACCTTCTCGTACTTAGGGTTTATTTTTCCCATGTTGCAGATGGCACTGTATATCATGGTTATTGCAAGAGTTGCTTCTATCCCGCTGTGGATGAGGAGTAAGCCTTGGGCAGGCTTCTTATTAATCCTTCTACATGCTTTTGTGGACCGTGATTATATCTTGGCACTGTACTAAACTATGTTGGAAACGTTACTTTCAAACTTAATTTGCTTCCGCTTTTATCTATCAAACTCGGTTTGTAATAACTTTTATTCGTACTCTGATAGAGAAATGTATCTGCGAACTTTATGTAATATGTGGCATGTATGTTGAATCATGTACGATCTTAGTTGTTGTAAATCGTTTATCAAGACCCGTCGTGGTACTCGATGGACTACCGGGTTTATATGGGTTCAAGTATGACAGTGCGACCGCTTGCGGGCTGCCATTGTACTTGTACTCTTATAAATTGGTCGGTTCTGCGACAGCTGGCATCAGAGCAAGATTCAATGTTAATTGTCACATGTGTATTTAAAACAAAAGTTTTTGTTTTCCAAAAACCCTTCTCTAGCAACTGATAGCTATATAATAGGTATTTGAAATCTTAAGTGTGCCCAAATTAAGGACTATTAGGTGGCTATTAAGTACTAACATGGGAGTTTTCACTTCGTCGTCCATATGGCGTGCTATTGTATGGATGCCATTCACTTGAATGGTAATGTATGGATCAAATGCCTCTACGACAAGGTAAGATGATGAGTGTATGACCGCAAGATGTGAGCGTGCGGTCGGGGAGAGTTAGCTTTGGTACGTCTATGTATGCATGCTTGCATGTGTATATGGTGCGTATTTAATTGTGGGTTTAAGTTATTGTCGGGTAGATTGATACGAAGTATATGTATGGGTATACATATATGGAAGTATTTACAAATTACATTCTGCATATTTCATTATGGGTTTAGGGCTGAAATGAAAATTCTTATGCAGGTACACTAACAACGAAACGTGTAGCTCGACTAGTTACGCTATATAAGAGAGAATGAATGTATGCCACCGTGTCTACCGCTAGAAACAATTTTTTCCTAAGTTTGTGAGGACGTACGGAACGAGCATGCATCATGATAATTACCATTCACATAATTAAATTATTCCTCCCCTTATAAAATTCTTACTTGGTTATGTAACTCTTATCCGTCATGGTCTTGTCTCACCAAGTGGTACTTGTTAATGGTGCAGATGGCACACACAAAGCAGATCGCTCGCAAGTCCACCGGAGGCAGAGCTCCCCGTCGTCAGCTTGCTCCACGTACCCATCAACGCCACACGTTTCTTGGAGAGTTTGGGATGCCCACACTCTTGTGGAGAGTGCTCAGCTACGTAGGCTATCCTAACGGAATGGAACCCCGCTACTTCTGGGCGAATGAGCAGTTGGGGGAGGGTCTCTTGGTTACTGTAGAGGCCGTTGTTCGTCCCCGAGGTGGCGATTCTGAGTGGACAGGTTGGTGTTATGAGTCAACTGGCAGGACTGCTGAAGAAGCAGCTGGTAGGGCAGCCTTTGAGATCCTGAGGGATATCATGGATCGTTTTCCTCAGGAGCTGGCAGCCGCTTTGGTTGGAGTCTTTCCGAGGGGCAACCCCTCCACTGATTCATGGCAGCAGGCAAGAGGAAGACCTTTGGATATTGGTGCAGCAGAAGGGCAGAACAGCGATAACCCTGCCATGAGCGCCATGTTCGTAGTGATGAGGGTGTTAGATGGAGTAGAAGGTAGCCTAAGACGTGTGTCTAGTGCTCTTGGTCATGCCCACGATGACCGACGTCAGCTTCAGAGGGAGCACGACGCCGAGATTGAGAGGCTCAATGTAGAGATGGCTCAGTTAATTCATCAGAGGAATGAAGCCTGGTCCAGGGAAGATGTTCTGAGAGCTCGACAGTTTGAGCTGGAGCAGCAACTGGCCAATGCGGAAGAATACAACGACAACCTACATGAGGAGGTTCATCAGCTAAATAACCAGCTCCACCCTTACGTTCCGCCTGGAGCCGCGGAGATGGATCTAGAGGAGGACGAGGAAGAAGAAGAAGTGGAGCCTGAAGAAGGAGTGGAGCTTGAGGAAGGAGATGATCCTACGTCTGACCTCCATAGTGATCATGATGAAGATTAGATCGCTTAGCACTTAGTGGAAGGGCTAATGTATCACCTTTATTCATGTAATGGACCTGTAGTTCGAATTTAGTATGGGTAATCCGATTATCATGTAATATTGTGAATCGCACGACTATCGCACCTTTGGTTGAACATCAATGCAATTCCGTTCCTTGTTGGTGATCACAATTTAAATTTGCATGCGTTATGAGCGCAATGAGTGGTCAAATTGGGGATGCCATGTTGCGAGAATGAATTGTTATGCCTCTGTTTTTATTGTGAATTTGAGAATTTTCTCCAGTAATTTTAGTTTGGCATGATTATGATTCATCTGCAATCTCTTGACATCAACCAATAATCGCTTATTGTTGCAACTTCATGAGATGACGCCTTGCACCGTCTTTGGAGTGGTAGCGATCCACGATGGCAATGGTGATGACTTACCACCACCACCGCCCGTCCGCCAGGAGTTCTTTGCTTGCTCAGTTCTTGGGGAGCCAAAGGACAATGGAAGAAGCTCTGCGCCTCATCACGCAAAACATCGCTCGGGCCACCCACGGCAACCGGGGGCGAGCCAAATCAAGACAAAGACATTCAAGGAATTTACGGATACAAAGCCTCCTATCTTTAAGGTGGGTGAGGAACCACTACTAGTGTCGACGAGTGGCTCAACACCATTGAGCGAAGTTTCGCTTGTTAAGAGTCACCGAGCATTTGAAAGTCGAGTATGCTTCTCATCAATTGCAAGGACCAGCAGGATCCGTGGACACATTTCATCATCCTTGCACTCGCTAATGCACGAGTTACCTAGGAACAGTTCAAGTTGGCTTTTAGGGGACATCATATTCCCCGGCCCGATGCGTATGAAAGCGAACCGAATTTATGAGGCTCACTCAAGGAACAAAGTCACTCACTGAATATATGCACGCATTCAACAACTTGTCCAGATATGCTCCAGGTTTTGTGGATACCGAGGAGAAAAAGATAGAGAGTTTCAAGCGAGGTTTGGGTACTAAACTGATGAAGACTATGGCAAATTCTAGGTGTGCCACATACAATGAGTTTATTAGTGATGCCTTGACCCAAGAAAACCACAACAACATGCATGCAGTTGCTAAGGGTCGCAAGAGGACATATGAGGCCGGTGCATCCGGATCTTTCCAGTCAAAAGCGCCTATCACAGCTAGGCCACAATTCTGTCCACCTGCACCCAAGTTTAGACCTCCACCACCTAAAGCTCAGAATAATAGGCCGCAGAAACCGTTCCGTAAGGCGTTCACTATTGCCTTATCAAAAAGAAATGGCAGTCAGGACAACTCCACCGGATTCAGAAGTAATCAACCATGTTTCAACTGCAACCAACTGGGTCATTGGTTCAAGGAATGCCCCCACCCCAAGAAGAATAGCAACCAGAATCAGAACAATCAGAGATAGGCGAATGCCAGGGCACGTCAGGGACACGTGCATTATACCGCTGTGGAAGAAGTGCTCGCTAGAGAAGTTGTCACGGCTGGTATGTTTCTCGTCAATAAGCATCCCGCTGTTGTTTTATTTGATTCGGGAGCTTCTCATTCATTTATGAGTCAAGCATTTGCATCTAGACATGATCAAGAAATAATTGAAGTAAGTAAAGGGGGTTATAACATAAGTTCAGCAGGGGGTACTGTTACTACCAAAAAGATAGTCAAAAATGTACTCATCTCTATACAAGGGAGGGAGTACACGACGGATTTGATAATATTGCCTGGGTTATTGATAAGTGTAATCTTAGGCATGAATTGGATGAAGGATCATGGTGTTCTTATTGACACTAGCACCCGTACTATTATGTTGAGGGTACCCACGGGAGGGAATGCTTTTCTAGTACCACTCTCCCGCGATTTTGAACTCCAACATTTAGCTTGTGCTATCCAAGCCACCACACTTAGTGATATCCCCGTAGTTTGTGAGTTTCCGGATGTATTTCCAGAGGAATTACCAGGTTTACCACCTGATAGGGAGGTGGAATTCAAGATTGAGTTAGTGCCAGGTACAACACCCATATCAAGAAGGCCCTATAGAATGCCACCCAATGAGTTAGCAAAACTTAAGGTTCAATTGCAAGATCTATTGGACAAAGGTCTTATTCAACCTAGCTCATCTCCATGGGGATGTCCAGCCTTGTTTGTGAAAAAGAAGGATAAGTCACTGAGAATGTGTGTAGATTACAGACCACTCAATGCTGTGACCATCAAGAACAAATATCCGTTGCCCCGCATCGACATCTTGTTCGATCAGCTAGCGAAGGCAAAGGTATTCTCCAAAATTGACTTGAGGTCAGGCTATCATCAAATAAAGATCCGGCCAGAGGATATACCTAAAACTGCTTTCTCTACCAGGTACGGCTTATACGAGTATTTAGTGATGTCTTTCGGACTAACAAATGCTCCAGCCTACTTCATGTACCTGATGAACTCGGTATTCATGCCCGAACTCGACAAGTTCGTAGTCATGTTTATCGATGATATATTGATTTATTCAGAAAATGAGTCAGATCATGAAGAGCATCTGAGGATTGTCCTATCCCGATTGAGGGAGCATAAGCTATATGCCAAGTTTAGCAAATGTGAATTTTGATTGAGCAAAGTACCTTTCTTAGGTCACATCTTATCAAGAGATGGAATCTCTGTAGACCCATCAAAAGTACAAGAGGTCATGGATTGGAAAGCCCCAACTTCGGTTCATGAAGTTTGGAGTTTTCTAGGGTTAGCAAGGTATTATCGTCGTTTCATTCCAAATTTCTCAAAGATAGCTAAGCCCATGACCAGACTACTTCAAAAAGATGAGAAGTACAAATGGACACCAGAATGTGAAGCAGCTTTTCACACCCTCAGAACTTTGTTGACTACCGCACCTGTGCTAGCACAACCAGACATTGAAAAGCCTTTCGATGTATTTTGTGATGCATCAGGGATAGGTTTGGGATGTGTGCTTATGCAAGAAGGAAGAGTAATTGCATATGCTTCTCGGCAATTGAGGAAACATGAAGTCAACTACCCTACACATGATTTGGAACTTGCAGCCGTTGTTCATGCGTTAAAGATATGGAGACATTACTTGTTGGGCAATGTATGTCATATCTATACTGACCACAAAAGTCTCAAGTATATCTTTACCCAGCCAGAACTGAACATGAGACAACGAAGATGGTTAGAGCTAATTAAGGACTACAATTTAGAAGTGCACTACCATCCGGGTAAGGCTAATGTAGTAGCAGATGCACTGAGTCGGAAGTCTCATTGCAACACTATAGAAGCATTACTGGAAGATGGATTCAACTTGTTACATCCTGCTGTACTACACAATATCACGATCAGTTGTTCACTTGAGAGCAAAATCATAGAGTTGCAGCAGACAGATGTAGGAATAAGTCACATCAAGAGAAAAATGCAAGAGCAAGAGACCAAGCATTTTAGAATGGACGAAAGAGGTGTATTATGGTTTGAGGGCCGCCTTGTGGTACCAAAGGACCGTGAGCTAAGGAATCAAATTTTAGAGGAAGCTCACTCGTCCAAATTGTCTATCCATCCGGGTAGTAGTAAGATGTATCAAGATTTGAAAACCCATTTTTGGTGGACTAAGATGAAGAAAGAAATCACAGCCTATGTAGCTAGGTGTGATAACTGCAGTAGAGTAAAAGCTGTACATATGAAAACTGCTGGATTACTTCAGCCATTACCTATTCCAGGATGGAAATGGGAGGAAATCAGCATGGACTTTATCACAGGCCTTCCAATGACGCCACAAGGTCACAATTCAATATGGGTTATTATTGATCGTCTCACCAAGTCAGCACATTTTGTACCAGTTCACACAACATATCACGTGGGGAAATACTCTGAGTTATATGTTTCCCAGATCATGAGACTACATGGAGTACCTAGGACTATAATCTCAGATCGAGGACCACAGTTCATAGCTCGTTTCTGGGAGCACTTACACCAGGCTTTGGGAACCAAGCTAATCAGAAGTTCAGCTTATCATCCGCAAACTTCAGGACAAACAGAGCGAGTGAACCAAATCCTAGAAGATTTACTTAGAGCTTGTGTTATATCTTCAAAGGGTTCATGGGAGAAATGGTTACCTTTAGCTGAATTCTCCTATAACAACAGTTATCAAGCGAGTATCAAGATGGCTCCATTTGAAGCCTTGTATGGCAGAAAATATAGAACTCCATTGAATTAGATTGAGCCCGGTGAAAGGAGATACTTTGGTATTGATTTTGTCAATGAAACCGAAGAGCAAGTACGTATCATCCAACAACATATGAAGGCAGCTCAATCAAGACAAAAGAGTTATGCCGACAGAAGAAGAAGACCACTAACTTTTGAAGTGGGTGACTATGCATACTTGAGAGTATCACCCATGAAAGGTGTGAAAAGATTTGGGATGAAAAAGAAGCTTTCACCAAGATATGTAGGGCCATACAGAATTTTGGAACGAAAAGGAAATGTTGCGTACAAGTTACAACTTCCACCAGAAATGAGTGCAATATTTGATGTGTTCCATGTTTCTCAGTTGAAGAAATGTCTTCGAGTACCGGAAGAAGCTATTGCACCCACCAACGTGCAGCTTCAATCGGATTTGACCTATGAAGAAAAGCCAATTCGAGTATTAGAGGAGATGGAGAGAGTAACACAGAGTAAGATTATTAAGTTCTATAAGGTGGTGTGGAACAATCATAGTGAACAAGATGCTGCGTGGGAAAGAGAAGATTATCTACAAGAAGTTTATCCTGCCTTTTTCCAAGAATGGTAGGTCTTGCAAATCTCGGGACGAGATTTTTATAAGGGGGAGGGGCTGTAACACCTCGGGTGTTAGCCTTGCATAACTTGACTTGCATAACATGAGCATGATCATCAAGCATTCATAAACCAGCATTTACCATCGAAACATTAGATTGAAACATCTGCAACGTTTGCTTGTTATCGCATGTTTCTTAAACATATGCAACTTTTCTCGTTATTTCATGTCTCCATGTATCTATGCATATGGTCATGAGTGTACACATGTACTTGGTGGATGTGAGTCACACAAACATGTAGCCACACTAGGGTAGCAAATAGGACCTTATTCATGGTTACATTTCATGAACCAACATTTAAGCTCCATGTGATTGCACTAGCTAGCTCTATGAGTGACTACTACATGAAATGATTGAATGACCTTGCAAATTGCTTGAACATGTCTAGAGTATCATTATGAACAACTTTGATATTCATGGTTAGGGGTAATTAGGTCATTAAGCCATGCTTTGATGTGTATCATCATTTAAAAGTGACATGTTTGACCAAATTTGAACTAGGTGTTAGAGACCTTGCATGGAGGAGATCACTAAAGCAAAGTTGTAGTGTTTGACATAAGGAACAACTTTTATTTTTAGGTCATGGACTGATTTAGCTTCTAACATGCTTGAATGGGTCCCACAAAAACCAGCAAAATCAAGCTTTCAACACTTAACGAATTTTTCTAAGTCCTGGATCGCTGACAGCCTGACAAGCTGACCTTAAGCATGATTTTACTCCGTCTTGGTTGCGAATTAGAACTAGATTCTTGAATGAAAGTTGTAGATGGTACATCGGTCTACAAGTTCCATTTAGATGGTTTACGCAATAGAGCTATGGATTAGCAGTTAGATGAACATCAAAACGCGTCGTCAGGCTCGGCATTCCTTGTCTGAATCGACTGAATCAAATGTTCAGTGGCTGACACCGGCAGAAACGAAAGGCTGCGTGGAGGTCGCGGTGGTGGTCGCGCGTCGCCGCGTTCCACGACCGCAAGAAAGCACGACGCTTTGAGCGCGGCTTCAACTCTCCAACGTTCGCCCACAATGCCCAGCGCCCTCATTTCATTTTTCCCGGCCTCCTTCGCCACAGCAGAGCCGCCGAGCTCCCACAGCACCGAGCAGCACCGCCGTCGCCATAGCCGTGCGTAGGCTCGCGCCGAGCCACCCAATCGTCACCGCAGCAGCACCACTAGCTCCCCAGCGACCCACTGCCTCCACCCGCGCTAGCAGACCGCACTGGTAAGCAATGGCGCCAGGCGCTAGCTCGCCGGAAGCATCCCTCGCGCGCGAAATCATCGTGGTGGTGGGCACCTCCCTCCACCATAGACCGTGAAACCTTGCGCGATAGGTTCGCCAGAGACGCCTGGTGCTCGTCCGAGCTTTAGGTCGAGCCACCGAGGTCATCATCGGGCGTAAGCGCCGGTAAATCGGCGCCACCGATCCGCCATGGCCGCCGCCGTCGTCACTAGAGTCGATGTTAGGGTCGGGCAAGTAGTGCACACGATGCGCCTCGTCAAGTAGAACGTTTGGTGAAGATGTCACCACCGGCGAACTCGCCGCCATCGAGTTCTAGCCGTGACCATAGAGTAGCGCCGCCGGCTCTGTTTTGTCTCGCTGACCGGTGGGGTCAAGTGACCAGTGGGTCCCGCTTGT
This sequence comes from Miscanthus lutarioriparius, assembly GCA_904845875.1. Lineage (NCBI taxonomy): Eukaryota > Viridiplantae > Streptophyta > Magnoliopsida > Poales > Poaceae > Miscanthus > Miscanthus lutarioriparius. Next base: position 15,421,323 of record CAJGYO010000018.1, read on the forward strand.
CAGCGACTCCATGTATTAAAGCCAGTTCATTTTGAATGCAGATTTCATATGTTTTGTAATTTTTATATCTTCAGTTTGGTAGCTTCAAAAATTGTGAAATAAATTTGTTAGTGTTCCTTAGGAAGTGTAGTATTTAGGAAAAATATGTTCTTGACATTTACAATAGAAATTTTTGGAGATTTAAATAGGGATTTGAAATGTGTTTTTGAATGCATGCAAATTTGTTTATTTTATATCTAGAGTTCCTGTGCTCCAAAAATTATGAAATTTTTGTGGTAAGCTAGTATTAGCATATATGAGCTCTGGTAAAAATTTGAAGATGAGTGCATGTGTAGATTTGTAGTTATAGATTTTTCTTTTATAATTAGGAGATCCTTGTGTAAATTTTTATAAATTATTTAGGAATCAAATACTCATGAAAATTGTTGGAGGGTATACTAGTAGTATATGGATGCTAAGAAAAATAGAAATTCTGTTGCTTGACACTTTTCAATAGGGTTTTCTAATTATGCTATTTCAAGCATTGCTGCCTTGTCATTTTTGTATAGGATGTTCTACTTGGAAAAATGGCATCAAATATTTACAGTAGTCTATTGGTAGTACTAGTAAGCCACTGTAATTTTCTGAGAATTTATGATACACATTTGTTATAGGTTTATTATTTAACCTAGGGGTTCAAATAAAATAATAAAGGCATTTAAATAAATAGTTTGGGCTTCACCATTATGTTTTCTTAGATGTATTTGGTATGCTTAAACTGCTGGTAGACTTTTGGTCGTAAAGATTTGAATACTTATATGAAGTAGAAGTATTGTTACTTTATAATGCGAATTGGAATAGTTTCCGGACAGATTCTGGAGTTTGCTAAGTTGCATGATAGAGATGATGTTTGTTGTAAAAATGGTTAATAACAAAGTTGTAGATAATTTGATAAGCTTTCCAGAAAGTCTAGGATCACTGCATTTGGATTAGAAGAACTCCTGTTATGAGTAAAACAAGTAGCTGTTGTTTTGTGATATAGTAGATGCATTGTGGAAGTAGTAATTAAATAATCGAGAAGAGATATGCACCTACTCAATAAACATGATGCACTTGATAACATATATGCATTCGTAATACTTATGCCATATTCATGCATCTAGGATCGGAGGAAGAAATAATGTTCTTTGGAATTCAAAGAAGAGAGAAGGGGACCAAAGAGGAGGATCCCAGCCGCAGCCCCGAAGGCGTGGAGCAGAATCCTGAAGAGCTTCCGGAGTGTCCTGATCACCGCCCTACTTCCTTCCTACGAGGCAAGCCCCGGAGCATTCTAAGTCTCCCAATATTTTACAAATGATTACTTAAGTACTTATGATTGATGCATTAGGTTATAAGAGTTGAATGGAACCACTTGATGCATATACATTCCTTGTCCAGCTATTACACCTTTAACCGGTATAGGTCTAGGATCGAATATATGCTTAGCCATGCTTAGACTGGTAGAAGTCGGGTGATTTCCTGTCGCCTGCGAGATATAGGTGGATACCGGAGCACGGTTGGTTATAATTGCTATCGTGGAAAAGAACCATGGTTAATGTAAATGGAGACCCAAGGCGGGATGTCGATAGAGAACCAACAAGACATGGAGGTCTTGGGTGTGGATCTATCCTATGTCTCAGTGTCGATCAAGGACCGTACCATTGTTGGAACTTCTGACAAGATTGAACGCATGCCTCTCACTTAGCTGGCCGGATAACTTGTTCCGACCGCGAAGCCGAGTAATTCAATTCAGGCCGGGACCCGTTCTGTTGTGCGCTCCTTCCGGGGAACGATCAGACTGAGCCCAAGGGTAGGCTGGGCCTGAGCATCCTGGCATCTGGTGTTCCAGATTGTGCGGTGCGGTACGGACCGCAAAATGTGTACTGAGTTGTACCCAAAGGTGACCTAAGGCTATCGTAATTTGGTAGACCTGGGTTTGTGTTAGGAATAAATTCCCGGTGGTTGAAATCGATTGAATCGCCGTCTCTTCCGGATAGTGAGAAACTTGACTAGCTCCAACATCGTAGTAACTGTGTTATGAAACATGATGGTTCGGATGAATATGGAATTACAATACCTGCTATGGTTACTATTGTATGCTTCTCAATTGATATACCACATGTTTGGCACAGGATAGTTGCTAATCTAGAAATGGATAGTTATAATTAACTTGATAAAGAAATTGTAATCTGTGCTGATAGAAGTCAATTGCTTTTATGCAAAATGTTGTCGAATTCCGTCCACTTATACAGCCTTGCATAATCCTTGAGAGTCATTTTATTTCAGGTTCATGACGGGTAAGTCTAGCTGAGTACCTTCTCGTACTCTGGGTTTATTTTTCCCATTTTGCAGATGGCACTGTATATCATGGTTATTGCAAGAGTTGCTTCTATCCCGCTGTGGATGAGGAGTAAGCCTTGGGCAGGCTTCTTATTAATCCTTCTACATGCTTTTGTGGACCGTGATTATATCTTGCATTTGTACTAAACTATGTTGAAAGCGTTACTTTCAAACTTAATTTGCTTCCGCTTTTATCTATCAAACTCGGTTTGTAATAACTTTTATTCGTGACGATGGAGAAATATATCTGCGAACTTTATGTAATATGTGGCATGTATGTTGAATCATGTACGATCTTGGTTGTTGTAAATCGTTTATCGAGACCCGTCGTGGTACTCGACGGACTACTGTGTTTATATGGGTTTAAGTATGATGGTCAAAGGCGACGGCCATGGGCTGCCATTGTACTTGTACTCTTATAAATTGGTTGGTTCTGCTGACAGCACCAGGAGCTGCGTCATCGGGAGTCTTGGGCGGGACACTGAGGGTCGGGCGTGGGCGCCTGGAGCTCAGATCGTCGACGCCTGGGCGGGCGCCGGGGTCAAAGTGGCTCTGCTGGAGGCAAGGCTCCTCGCTCATGGTGGCGCCGCCTCTCTGGAAACCCTAGGGTGGGTGCTGCGCGGGAGGGTGGCGGGAGGGGGCGAGGGGCGCAGGGAGGGAGGGGCGCGGAGATGGGGGGTCTTGGGAAGGGTGTGGGCGGTGTTGGCGGGAAAGGGTGGCAAGTGCAGGCAACTGACGGCATTGGAGGAGAAGAGAGCACCCAAATAAACACAACACCCGTGCGCCCTTGTTTTTATAGACAGGATGATTTGTAGGGGCGGTTTCTGATCCAGCCGCCCCTACAAATGCATTTATAGGGGCGGTTCCTGATCGAGCCGCCCCTAGAAATATATTTTTATTTTTTTAAATTATTAATTCTGTATTATAAAAACAATTGTGACCAAAATAAAAGTAATATAAAAACAATTGTGTATATGCACAAATATAATATTTTGTATTATTATATATATACGAAGAAATATATATATATATAAACAATTGTAGTCAAAACAATATAGAAAACAAAAAAAACAAAAATTAAAAATTTGAATTTTAAAACTTCGACTACAATTTTATGACATTAAATGAAATAAAATGAAAATGTTGTAAACATAAAAGTTGTATAACTCATCGACATGTACAACTTTTATTTTGGTCATCTTGTCATGTGACTTTATTTGAACGATTCAAATTTTGAAATTCAAACAATTTCAACTTGAAACAATATTTTGAAAGAGTAAATGATTTCAGATGAAAAACTCATGAATACCAATGTTGTAGAACTCATCAATATGTACAACTTTTATTTTAATCATAGTTTCATTTGACCAAATTTGAACCGTTGTAATTTTGAATTTCACTAAATGGCAACTTCAAACAAGATTTTGAAACCTTAAATGATTTCAACAATAAAAGTCATGAACATAAAAGTTGTTGAACTCCTCATTGTCTACAACTTTTATTTTGGTCACTTCTTTATGTGACAAAATATTAGTAAACATTGTTCATAAATTCACATATGACTCATAGTTTCATGAACTATACGAGAAACATGTTGATTTGTGAATAATGTTTACTATCACTTTGTCAGATGAAGAAATGATCAAAATAAAAGTTGTAAATCTTGATGAGTTATACAACTTTGGTATTCATCACTTTTTCAGCTGAAATCATTTAATGGTTGAAAATCTCGTTCGAACTTGTAATTTTTTTAAATTTGAAAATTTGAAGTGCTCAAACTTTGTCAAATAAAAAGAATGATCAAATCAATACACTAACTTGATAGGGCAAGATTTTAGAAAATTTTAGGAAAAAAATCATCACATTTGGAGTTAGCACGAGGGAGAAAGACTAGTTACAAATTTTACCCAGAGATTAAAAAGAAAAATCACAACTGTTCATGATGATCAATGACGAACAAGTGTGATTTCTCTTTTTAATCTGTGGTCGAAACTTGTAACTAGTTTTTCTCCCTCATCCTAACTTCAAATGTGATGGTTTTTTTCCCCCTAAAATTTTCTAAAATCATGCTCTATTATTTCAGTCTAGTCATCTATCTTTGTCACTAATTTTGAACAATTCAAATTTTAAATTTTAGAAAAAATGACAGCTTCAAACCTGATTTTCAAACACTAAATGATTTCAGCTATAAAGGTGATGAATATAAGAGTTGTATAACTCATCAAGATCTCCTACTTTTATTTTGGTCATTTCTTCATTTCATAAAGTGTTAAGTGGTTTCATAAAGTTTTAGTAGTAATAGAGTGGATGTTCAAATAGAGTCATCTGGATGTTGCAAAGGGTAGTCTCACATGTATAAAATGTAGTCTCACACACATACAAAAATATGTAGTCTTACACACGTACATAAATATATAGTCTCACACGCATGCATAAATGAAGTCTTACAAACACACACTTACACAAACACTCCACGTTCAACAACTAGCTAGCCTGCTGTAATGACTTTCCCTTTGACACCTTTTCGTTCCCACGGCATTATGTCTTTGGGGAGGTTCTTTTCCACAACACTGATCTTCTTAGGAAAGTCTGTGAATAGCGGCATCTCATCGTAGTTATTGTAAGCTTCAACATCGTCCACGCTATCAACTCCAATAATGTGTTGTTTCCCGGAGGCAACCACGTGCTTTGTCTTCTTCTTCGCGGGGGGAGGTTACTTTGTAGGTCAGACATATAGAAAACATGTGTGACACGTGAAGCGAGCACCCAAGGGTCATCTTGGTAGCCTAGATTCTCGAGGTCCGGACTCTCAATCCAATCTCGTTCAGTTGGTGTTGTTTGATCCACCGGCATCGAAACAGGGCCACCGTTATATCCCTTCCATAGTCAAGTTCCCATATCTCTTCAATGATGCCAAAGTATTGGATCTTTTATCCTAATCCATCGAGAGCCTCTATTCAAACACCGCTGTTTTGGTTCACATATTTACTATCCTTTGTGTGGATATAGTACGTATACCCATTGATGTCATAAGCATTCCAAGATGTCACTTGTCTCGATGGCCCCTCCGCCAACCTACTGATGGTAATAGAGTCTATGGTTTCTCCAGGCGGTATGTTTTGGTCCTTCAACCATGTAGTTAGTCGTTGCTTATGTTGTTTCATGACCCAATCATCCGAACGGCCATTTCTCTCCGCCATAATGATAGCCAAGTGTTCATCAATATACGATTGCATCAGTTGTGTACTCTGCAAGACACTGTAATGCGCCCGACTCACCTCTTTGTAATCATGGTCGATGAACACTTTTCTACCACTAGTGCCCTTCCAGCCAGCCTACCCTTGTGACGAGAATCGGGTTTACCAATCCCTTTCTGTACTTTTAGGTACTCTTGATAGCATTCGATGACTTCTTCAGTACTGTAACCCTCTATCATGGAGCCCTCTAGGTATGCTCGATTATGCACGTATCGACTTAGAACCGACATGAACCGCTCGTAGGACCACATTTCATGCAAGTAGCAAGGGCCAAGCGCCTGTATTTGATGAACCATGTGAATCATGAGATGTGGCATTATAAAAAAAAGTAGGAGGTAAACACATCTCCAGTTGGTTTTGTGTCTCCACCACAAATTCATGTAGGCCACTCAACTCTTCCTTGCCAATTGTCTTCTATGAGATCTTTGAAAAGAAGTAGCACATGCGGGTGATGGCCATTTTCGAGAACTCTGGCTTTATAGCCCTGATTGCAATAGGTAGAAACACTGTCAGCATCACATGGCAATCGTGAGCCTTGCAATGTGTTATTGACAAGTCCTTCATCGACACTAGCTTCTTCACATTTGCTGAAAATCCAGTCGGGACTTTGATCCCCCTCAGGAAAGTGCATATAGCTCTCTTCTCGTCTGGTGTTCGGTTGAAGCACGACGCGGGCAGAGTGTATTTCCCATTAGCCTCAGGTACCGGGTGAAGCTGTGGCATCACGTTTAGCTGCACCATGTCTTTCCATGCTTTCAGACCATCCTTTGACTTGCCTATGTCCATCAAGGTAGCAATGAGACTCTCAAAGACATTCTTCTACACGTGCATAGCATCAATGGCATGGGGGACCTCCAAGTCTGGCCAATAAGGTAGATACTGAAAGAAGATCGATTGTTTCTTGAAAGGTACGCCTTCGACAGGAGGTGTGCTTCTATCTCTGTTCGTCCCATCCGGATTCTTCTTTCCATAGACAACGCGTATGTTTTTCACCATTCTGTATATGTGTTCTCCGTTATGACGTCTCTCCAGAGGGGGTTCAATCTCCGGGACGTTGTCATAAAATCTAAAGAACAATTTGCTGCGGTACTTGTGACTTGTCTTTAAGAAGCGTCGGTTCCTTAGGTAAAGTATCTTCTTGGATGCATCTAGGTAGACCCATGTAGTACCATCCAAGCAAACCAAGCATCCTGTCTTCCCTTTGATCTGTCCAGACAAAGCAAACAACGCGGGGTAATCATTGGTAGTAACAAATATTATTGCTCTACATATGAAGTCCTCCTTTCGGAACGCATCGTACATCTGCTCCCCATGACTCCATAGCCTCTCCATTTCTTGCATCAAGGGCTCGAGGAACACGTCTATATCAATGCCTGGTTGTTTAGGGCCAGAAATAAGAATAGTGAGGAGAAGGTACTTTCTCTTCTGACACAACCATGTTGGGATGTTGTACATGGTCAAGATCACTGGCCATGTGCTGTGGTTGCTCATCCTCTCATTGAAGGGATTCATTCCATCGGTGCTCAAGCCAAACCGTACATTCCTTGGGTCATCACTGAATTCTTTGTGCTTCTCATCAAACCTTTGCCACTGACTACAATCAGCCGGGTGTGCAATCTTATCATCATCCACCTTACGCTCATCATTCCACCATGTCCTGAGTACGGCTTCTTTAGGGTTTAGGAAGATACGTCTCAAGCGGTCGGTCACTGGCAGGTACCACATTATCAGGGCAGGAATTCTTCTCTGCTTTGCATCGTTGCCTAATGGAGTGTCCTTTGGGGGCTGAGATTCTTGTACCACCTTTTTTGTACCCTTCTTATTCCTCTTTTTCCCCGTGGAGGGTTCGTCCCCACCATAAAGGTCATTGTTCTTGTACCGGCTGGCCCCACACTGGGGACATTTATCCAGTGACTTGAACGTTTTGCCATGAAAAAGTATACAGTGGTTGGGGTATGCATGTATTTTTTAACCCCCATTGTCAATGGACTTATGACCTTCTTCGCTTGGTATGTGTTGGCGGGAACTGAGTTTGGTTGTGGCAGCACCCATGACAGGAGATGCAATAGATCATTGAAACTACAGTCTGACCAGCCGTACTTAGCCTTCAGGATGAGCAGCTCAAGCTCGAAACATAGCAATGTCCAATGTGTTGGACAGCCCTTTTCAACACCATACACAGTCTCCTTCGATGCTTTTGTCACTCTTTCTAAATTTTCTAGACCTTTTGGGCTATTTAGTAAAATCTCAGGTCCAAGGGTTCGAATCATGTCCTCTAAATCATCTTCATCCCTGACACGTGCTCCACCATCATTATTGGCACCACCTTCGTCGTTACTATCCCAACCACCAGCATCACCACCTTGTTCATTACCAAACTCGAAATCCATTCGTGCATCAAGCTCTGCTGAATATTGGTATAGGGATTCTATGGTTTCGTCGTCATATTCCTCCTCATCCTCGTCGTTAACAATAACCGTTTCACCTTGATGAATCCACACCGTGTAGTCCTCAACAAATCCTCGCATAATCAAATGTGATTTGATGATAGTCACATCTGTCCATGCCATACGGTTCTTGCAATCTTTACAGGGGCAAATAATTGTATCCTTATTCTCTTTCAATGTCGTTGCATGCTTCGTTGCGGCTTCAATAAATTTATCCACCTCTTCACGGAAAGCTGCCTTGAACCTTAACGAACCATACATCCAAGAGTTCCTGTACTCCATCTTTTACAACAACAACAAAACAAACATTAAAGGACTACTTATTCAGATATATATAAAAATGAATCAAAGTAATAATTATTTGAGAATAATTGTATATACTTCAGATATATATGAATATAAATCTAATATAATTGCATGAAGCATACAAACACACCATGGTAGAGGAAAATTAATTAATGGCCTATTTATCGATAAATAATTAAAACACATATTTATTGATTACAATAAACAATTTCAAAGACAACAATTAGCAATAATTATACTTTACCCAATATCTTTCATACAAACCCTAGTCCAATTTCATCAAACATAAATTTACAAAAACAAAATTAATAAAAAAACCAAACCCTAGATCTAAATCATCGTGCACATGAAACATCCATAAAACTAACTAATTGTTCACTAAAATAAAGAAACATGGACCAAATAAGGGTATGATCTTGTTCCACTCCTTAATTTACCCTAGTACATTTAAAACTTAGGTCTAATTTGCTTCATAAGTAGCTCAAGCACCATAGAAGAGTGAGAAAAACAAAACTCTAATTACTCACTAACCAACCATTAAAACTTCAAAAAAGTGTAGAATAGCATTTTTTTACCTTCTAGAACCTCTCCACCAAAAGATTTGAGACCAAAACCTTTCCCCTTAGTAGAGTAATTTTTGGGAGGTGCCCAAGGCCTCCCCACCTTTCTTTCATGGGTTGGAGTGAGTGACCCAAGGAGGAAGAAGGTGCTGCATCTGTTTTATACGGGGACGGCATTTAGGGGCGGCTGGTGATTGAGCCGCCCCTACAAATCGGAGCTATAAATACGGGGCTCAATCACCAGCCGCGTCTACAAATACCATTTTCAGGGGCGGCTGGTGATTGAGCCGCCCCCACAAATCAGACCCCATTTGTAGGGGCGGCTCAATCACCAGCCGCCCCTACAAATACCATTTCCAGGGGCGGCTGGTGATTGAGCCGCCCTTACAAATCAGACCCCATTTGTAGGGGCGGCTCGTATCACCTGCCGCCCCTGCTGTTTCATTTGTAGGGGCGGCTGGTGTCTGGGCACCCGAGCATGCCACTATAGGGGCGGCTCCATCACCAGCCGCCCCTACAAAAAAATCGAACCGTTGCTAAAAAAACGTTTTTTACGTAGTGATGGTTGCAACTAATCTGTATTTTCGCAGGTACGGGCTTGATAGGCTTAAGCTGATCTGTGAAGGCAAGCTCACTGGTGGCATCAGCATTGACACGGTCGCGACGACGCTGGCTCTAGCTGAGCAGCACAAGTGCTCGCTGCTTAAGACCAAGTGTGTTGATTTCATTGCAGGTCGCCAGAAACTCTTGACGCGGTCCTGGCGACCGAGGGCTACAATCATCTGGTGGCGAGCTGTCCCTTAGTATTGACTGAACTTCTGAGGGCTGCGCTTGGAAGGAGGAACTAAGGAGGATCGACGATTCTAGCTTTGGCATATGCAGTCCTATCTTTATCTTAGTAGTGTTAATTTGGCATGCCGTCCTAGCTAGCGTCCTATCTCTATCTTAGTGTTAATTTGGCATGCACTCCCAGCGTCCTATCTCTATCTTAGAAGTGTTATTTTGGCATGCAGTCCTAGCGTCCTATCCTCAGTAGTGTTAATTAGTTGCTTTTATGTTTTGATGTTCCTAAGATGACGATATTATGATGAACTAGTGCTTGCATTTCATTTCCCCCTTTAGTTTGAGTTGCTTTATGATATAATGATTTTCCTAAGAGTTGGATGCCCTTCTTCTTTTGCACACGAACAGCCTGCTGCTTCGATTGCCGTTTTGTGTTGTGGGATTCCTTTTTTTGCTTCTCAATTTCTCCGATAATTGCAATGTCTTGTCATATATGTATACTGACGTAGACATATGGCATGAGCAGCTTGCTGCTTCAATTGCGATTGGCAAAGAGCTCGAAAACCCTTTCTTTTAACAATTATTTTTAGAAATAAGAGCGCTATTAGAAACTTTTTTTCTAGAATTAGTTTCTTCTTGAGAATAAAATCCAAAAACTTGATCACATTATTTATCACAGTGCTATTTTTTTATCCGGCAATAAAATATTTCGGTACCTGCGATCCGAACTAGATAATCACAGTATCTACTATCTATTGCTGTAAGATGTTGAATGCACCACTTAAATTTTTCATTTCTGTAACACACTTTAAAATAGCCGGTTTGGTCCCTCAACTATTACTCGAGGTTCAGTTTCATCCTTAAACTTTCAAAATAACTATTTTAGTCCTAAAATTCTACTTTTAAGCTCGATTTCATCCAGAACTACGAAGATACCTATTTCAGTCCTTAAACTTTGCATTTTAGGCTCAATTTCATCTATAAGTTATCAAAGTGCATTTCAGTCTTTAGACTTTTATTATTTTCAACTCAGCTTTATCTATCAAAAAGAAAAGTTTATATTTTCGGCACAATTTTATCCATAAATTATCAAAATGCATTTGGCTCAACTTCGTCCTTTCTCCAGCACCACCCACGATTTGAGATGGACAATCATCATCAGGTACTATTGTCCCTACTCCCTAGTGTCGTCTCAACTACCAAATTTGATAGCACACTTTAAAATTTATATTCATAATATGAGATGAATATAATATAGATCTAAATATTCTTAAATATGAATTATTTTTAGCATATGAATAAAAAATATTATTTATACATAAATAGTTATTAGTTGAGCATAACTCTCTAGAATTAGCTAAGAAAAAAATTATAGATCTGCTATTGTTTCAATATATCCATTTATTCTAGCATTCAAAGCAACTGTAATTGCTCCCACAAAAATCATTTAGTCGGTAAACCTTACCATTATAAGGTAACATTAAAAATAACAAATTAGAAATATTAATGGAGGTTTTGGATGAATATTATTTTTCTATCTCCAATCGGTGGTGGTGTTGGAGGTGACCGGTGCAACGTGCAGTGTTTCACACGAGATCGCGCTCTGACCCGCTCGCACACGCCGCTAGTCCACACGACGCCGCTGGCCCGAGCGCCTACCTGCCGCTGCACCTCGCGCCAGCAGTTGTTGCTCGATCTCGGTGCCCTCCTTCTGCTCACCTGCACTTGCCGCCGACCTACTCGCCAAGTCACAGCCGCCGAGCCCTCCCATGGCTAGTGATGATGATGATGCATGACCGCCTTCAATGTTGAGGAACGATGCCGCACCGAAGAGACTACACGCCTCGCCGAGCTCACACTCGTCAACAGACAGCCGCCCTCGACAAGCACGAGACTGCCCACGAAGCGCTTTGGGTGCAGGCCACTACCGTTGTCAACATCAAGGCCTTGATCCGAGTCACCACGAGTCAGCCGCCAACAACTTCAAGCAAATGGCACGGCCTGTTCCTCATGGTGCTCGGCAAGTATGCCCTGACTCCCCACATCCTCTCCGATGACGCCATGCCGGACCGCCCTATTGGGGTCCAGATGGACTGCACGGTCTTGACATGGCTCTACGGCACCGTCTCCAACGAGCTGCTCTAGTCCCTAATGCTCCATTCATTCAATGCTCATGGCGCTGGAGGTTCCTTTAGGGTAAGTTCCTTAGCCACAGTGAGTCCCATGCACTTCTCCTTGAGACTGAGTTTCACAACCTCTATCAAGGCTCCATGTCCATCAGAGATTATTGCCGCTGCCTTGAATCCATGGCTGCCACACTGGGCGAGTTTGGTGATCCGATCGACGATCGGCAGATGGTTCTCACCCTCCTCCATGTCCTCAATTACAAATTCCAGCACATGGTGTCGAACTTGAAGATGCATCGCCTGTTCCCCACGTTCATTTGAAGCCCACAACCATCTCGTAGGTGGAGGAAATCGAAAGCGATGCCGCTGGCTGCTATCACCACCCACGGCTATGGTGGCTACGCCGCCGCTCCGACCAACCGGTCCAACTAGGCCTGACCATCACACCCGGTGGTTCGTAAATGCGTCTTTCTCCAACACCAACCCTGGCAATCCACGACACAACTACAACAACAATCGCCGTCATGGTCGTGGGGGCAAGTCCGGTGCCCCTGGCAGCTCCTCGCTCGCTCCGGGTGGTGCCACCGCGCCACACCCATCCTTCGCCCACCCTTGGGCGGGCACGGTGCAGATGTGGCCATACGTCTGCGCCCCCGCGGTCGCCCCTCACCCTCCACCGGCATTGGCTGCCGCACCACTGGGCAGCTTCGGGTTTCCTCCCTATGGGCACCCCGCACCTACTACGGGGGAGATCCATCTCTCCCACCGTTTGCGCTAGCCCCTCCACCACCACAGCAGCAGATGATGCCGCCACTGCAACATCCACAACAGCCATGGAAACCCATGCAGGGCGGTGCATGGAATCAGTCCTCCTTGGCGAACTCGTTCAGCATGATGGCGCTGAACCCTCCTTCGCCATCCTCTGAGTGGTACGCTGACTCCGGCACTGGCTCCCAGATGACCTCGGATTCTGGTACACTCCTTACTATTTTCCCTTCTTCACACTGCACTCCTTCACCTATCATTGTTGGTAATGGGGCTCTGCTTCCTGTTACTCACACCGGGTCCCATTCTTTTTCTTCTCCTCATCGTAATCTTCTTCTAAACAATGTCCTAATGTCCCCTAGCATCATTAAAAATTTGCTTTCAGTTCATAGATTTACCACCGATAATAATTGTTCCATCGAATTTGACCCGTTTAGTCTTTCTGTGAAGGATTTGCAAACTAAGAACGTGATCGCCAGGTGCAATAGCTCCAGCGACCTCTATCCGTTCTTCCCGCTATCCACCAGCACCACCGCCCTTGTTGCTGCTCCCTCTTCACTTTGGCATCATCGTCTCGGACATTGTCGGTGTTTCGAGTAAACACCAACGAGTAAAATTGTTTATTTGCGTGTCTAGCCCGGACATTGTGCTAAAAACACACAAGGTTTATACTGGTTCAGGCAGAATGTCCCTACGTCTAGTTCGTAGCTGCTGCTCATGTTATTTGCACTGAAAGGTTTGTAGTAGGGGTTACAAACGGGCGAGAGAAGGATAGGTCCCAAGTCTATGATGGAAAAGTTGAAAGGGCGCTAAGAGCTTGGTTGCTGCTCAGCTGTGTGTTATGTGATGCGTGGTGTGTTGAATCAATCCGTCCCCTAGTGAGGTGCCCCACCTTCCCTTTTATAGACCAACGGAAAGCAGGGATTACATATGGGAGAAAGAAGAAAAACCAGAGGCCAAGAAGGTCCTTCGAAGGTGCCGGGTCTTCCTTTTCCTCTACCCTGCTGACACGGCAGACGGTGCCAGGGATAGCTCCATGCTGGGGGTCTATCTGCTGATTGTGATAGGGCTGTGCTCTGGCTTTGTCAACAAGTGGTCAACGTCCTATCCCATCCCCGCGGGCGGTGCGACGGACTAGGGTGCTGAACCATGACCCTATGGGGAGCAGATGATGCAGTGACCCCGTGTCCGTTGCTGTAGATGATATGAGTTTCCTCCTAGACCGTAGTAGTTGTTGTATGCTTCCATCAGGATCCACGCCTGAGGGCAAATGCTGGCGCCCATAACACTGTAAGACAAATGTCAGCGCCCACAACACTGTTCGGGCTCTGACATGCCTGGAAGGGCTTAAAGCGCCCGTCATGTCATATCCTGATGGTACGTTCCTGTAGACATGCAGGGTATGGTCCTCGGTATTGCGGTTGACTTGAGTGCTCCACCAAATTTGCTCCCGTAGTTACGAAGGAGCAGCGCACAGTCGTCGGGTGAGGCAGAGCCTGCCCTCAGACGTCGGGCGAGGCGGAGCCAGCCCTCGGACGTCGTGCGAGGTAGAACTAGCCCTCAGACTTCGGACGAGGCGAAGCCAGCTCTCGGACATCAGGCGAGGCATAGCCTGCCCCCAGTTGTCGGGCGAGGTGGAGCCAGCCCGCGGACGTTGGGCGAGGCAGAGTCTGCCCCCAGACATCGGGCGAGGCAGAGCCAGCCCCCGAACATCGGGCAAGACAGAGTCTGACCCCAAACATCAAGCGAGGTGGAGCCAGCCCCCGAACGTCGGGCGAGGCGGAGCCAGCCCCCGAGGGTCAGGCAAGGCGAAGTCTGCCCTTAGATGCCGGGCGAGGCGGAGCCATCCCTCGAGAGTCAGCTTGGGGCAGGGCCCATGGTCTCGGTGGATGAACAAGGAGTGTCCCGACAAGCGGTGTAGTCGCGCTCTTGATCGCCCAGATGAATCAACATTTGATGGTTATTAGCTCCTCCTCTTTGGGTACCCCAGTATTCTGTACCCGACAGTAGCCCCCGAGCCCCCGGGTGATTTAGATAGAATCGTCCGAGGGTGATTTGACAAGCTAGAGGGTGCGCGCGAGCGCACCCGATGGGTGTAGCCCCCGAGCCCCCGGGTGATTCGGATAGAATCGCCCGGGGGGTGATTTGACTTGCCAGAGGGTGCGCGCGAGCGCACCCGATGGGTGTAGCCCCTGAGCCCCCGGGTGATTCGGATAGAATCGCCTAGGGGTGATTTGGACCCTTCGTGGGTATGGCTATGAGATTTGGTGGTTTGTTATCTAGATAATTTGATTGGGTCCTGGCATCCAGCTCGCGGGGATCCGTCTAGGGTCAGCCTGGCTGAGACTCAATCGTGGGCTGAGATACCCGTGGAGCTCGTGTGTCTGGGTGCTGGCCGTTTGCGGAGCCCAGCTTTTTCCACCATTTGTCATAGGGTTGTTTGGAGCGGCTGGTGGACCCATTGATGGGCCAACCGTTGGACTCCTAGGCCCAGATGGGCCGTAGAGGCGTTTTTTGATTCATTTTCCTGATACTCATAACAAGTTCCGGTCCGCCCGGGGAGGCGAAACGTCCGGTGGTTTTTTCGAAGGAAAGGATAGGGATTGAGTGCGCAAATCCTGCGACGTGATGTTGTGACAGATCATGGTAGGCACGGAGATCTAGGTGGATGGTTGCCTTCCTCGTATCCATCATCCCTATAAAACCAAAGGGTTCGCCCCCAGGGTTTCGTACTTTGCCTCCTTGCCTTTGCATCTACAACCTCCGCTGCCAATCGCCTAAGCCTCCTGCATCCATGTTTCTGCCATCGTCAAATTCGCTTCCACCACTCCAATCCTCCAATGGAGCCGTGGTGCTGCTCTAACATCACCCTCTGGCACCTGGAGGGCCTCATTCGCCGTGGTCTACTTTGCGCGTGGACCGCCGTCGAGGAGTGGCGGCTGCCTGGCGATGAGGACGTGCCGTCACCACCCAAGGGTTACGTCGTGTCCTTTGCTCACTTCCATGAGCGGGGATTCACTACCCCCGCCCACAAGTTTCTTCAGGGATTGCTGCACTACTACAAGGTAGAGCTGTAGCATCTTAATCCTAATGGAATCCAACACATTGCGGCGTTCGTCGTCCTGTGTGAGGGGTTCTTGGGGGTTAGTACCCACTTCGACCTATGGCGGTACTTTTTCGCCGTCACCCTCCTGAAGAAGCGGTAGAAGAAGCAGGAGTTGAACGTGCCGATGGGATGCGCCGACATTCAGCTCCGCAACAACCGGGTCAACGAGTACCCACCGATGCGTTTGTCGACCTCCAACATGGGGTGGCATTCGCATTGGTTTTACATCAAGAACGACGTAGCCGCCCCCTTGCCAGAGTTCACCGGGCGCCTCATCGAAGAGGTCCCAGAATCATGGAGGAAGTGGGGAGAATCGGAGAAAGACAAGAAGAGAATCCAGGACCATCTCACCACCATCCGGATCCTGAAGGGGTCAGGGATCATCGGCGCCTACCACACGCGGAGGGTGGCGCCGCTGATGAGGCGCGCGCTTCCCCTATACACGATGGCGCCCGGGGTGTTACTCGAAGGGACAGCGCTCACCGAGGGAGCGCTCTCCCCCTCTGAAGTGGCGCAGTGCATCAAGGAGGCGATGGAGCCTCCTCGGGACAATGTCGGCGCTATCCTTGATTTTGTGTATCCGGTGCTAGGGCATCCTTCGATGCGGCCAGAACTAGGGTATATTGTTCTTATAAGTTTTCTCTTCCTCGTGCCTTTCTTCTTTAATTGGGCTTCCGACCCCTCGATACTGACATTCAGAGTGGGGGACCAGCTGAGGAACATCATCCTCATGGATCTCCCAGCTCCGCTGCTGAAGGACCCGTCCATGACGGTGGCCAACCGTGCCGCGACCAAGCGGCAGCGGAAGGCGAAGGAGGATGAGAGGAGGAAGAAGCAGCAGAAGCTGCGTGCGCGGGAGCGTGGGGAGGAAACCGATAGTGATGATGATGACAAGGAAGAAGAAGATGAGGTAGTTGTCGACACCAAGTGGGATGACCTGGAGAGCAAGGAAATGTAGATAGGCATCCACTCATCCTTTCAAGGACCCTTCTCGTTTCATGCGGGGGGAAGTGAGTCTGTGAGGTCGGTGGAGACGGGCCGAACCGTCGGCCCATCCTCAGAACTAGCTGGGGCAGACGGATCTACCACCGCGTCCGAGGTGCCAGCAGAGGAGAGTGGCCCCGCCGCCATGCCTCAGGAGCCAGCAGGGGCAGGTGGATCTGCCACCGCCCCGAGGTGCCGACGAGGGGGATGGCTCCACCATCGCGCCTCCGCTTTCAAGGGTGGCTAGACCCTCTGCCTAGGAGCAGGGGGCGGGCTCAAAATTGCCCCGCCCCGATGAGGTAGAGCAAGGACCTAGGGGTTCTTCCCCCAAACGTATCCTCCGCCCGACAACGTCGATGTAAGTCATTTGACTCCTCTGTTTTCTCTATTTTTCTCTATTTTCAGCGTGACTCATGCCTTTTGTTACTTGCAGCGTCCTAAGACGGGGCCACTCTTTGGCGCTGGCGCCCAGGAAGAGTGTCGCCATTCAGGCGAGACGTCGGCCATCGCCTGACGTCGCTCTTGTTTTGGGCGGGAGCGGAGCCGGTGTCACAGCCTCGTTGGCCAATCAGGCGTCGCCTGCAGTGGTGCTCGTGCCCTCGGTGGGTCAAACGGACACCGGGGCTGAAGGAGCGCCCTCGGAGGTCATCGAGCAATCGGCGACGGAGGTGATTCTGCTGCCAACGTTGGAGCGGATGGAGCTGCCGCTCGCGCTTGCGGCGCCGACTGTGGTGGGCGCGACGCCGCCAGTCGAGGCCCTACCGATGCAAGCGGAGGTGGCCGCGACCGTGACAAGCCAGGCATAGCTGGAGGTAGCCTTGGCGGTGCCCGAGGTAGCAGCTTGATCCACGCCACCGGTGGCCCAAGTGATGGCGCCCGACGTGGGCTGGTCGGAGGGAGGCGCTACCGAGGGGTCCCCGTGTGCCTTGGCGGTGGTGGAGGGGACCAACGGCGAGTCACCCTTGGCCTTGATGTCAGGGGGCAGCCACTCACCTGCGCAGGGCGTGCCACTACTCTAGTGGATGGATCCGCAAGACCTGATGTCGGCCATAGAGCGTAGAGGGGGTCATCGGCCATGCTGGAAGCTCTGAACTAGGCTAGGGGGTCCTGCACGACGTTGTCATTCCTACAGGCCAGGTATTCACTTAATCTCTCCTCTCACTTTCTTCTTTCTTCATGTATCTTTGTGTTTTGACATTGATCTTCTTTTAGTCCCTTATTACTCGTAGCCGGGAGAAATCCCAGTTCCTTCGCGAGCAGAAGGAGAAATGGGACCACCTCACCGAAGAGGCCCGGCTGTGCGGGGATGTGAGCGTCTAGCTTGCTGTCACCCAATAGAGGGTGGCCAAGATGACTCCCCTGGCCGAGGAGGTAGCCAGTCTCCGACTATCGGAGGTCGAGGCCCAATGGGACGCGAAGGATGTCAAGAAGGCGTTCTAGGATCTATCGGCTAGGGAGCGATAGGATGAAGAGGAGGCTACCAGAGTCTGAAAGGAGCAGGACGAGCTGCTCCAGCGGGTCCTTGGCCTCCTGGCTAAGGTGGAGAAGGAGCGGGAGCTCAAGCTAGGAGCCGAGGAGAGGTCCGCGGCCCTGTAGCAGAAGGCAAACCTGGATGCCGAGGTGATTGCCCGACTGCGCAAGGAGCGCGACGAGCTACGCCAGACCACGGAGCGGCTCCACTCGGAGCATGGCGTGGCCCACCGGGAGCACAACCAGGCTGTCCGAGAGCGCGACGAGGCATGGCAGGGTGTCAGCTCCCTCTAGGCCAAGCTTGGAACCATGATAACCCAGAGGCTGGAGGCTGAGAGCGTCTCCACCGAGTTGGCCACGGAGCTCACCGAGGCGCGGAGGCTCCTTCAAGAGGAGAGCAACGAGCACGATCTCCTGCACGCTGCCCTTGGTGTGGTCTTTGATGACCTAGAGGTGGAGCGGTCGAAGGGGACCAGCTCGCTTGCGACCCGTGCCGTAGATATCATGGTGTGGGTGCGCTAGCTCGAGAGGGAAGCTCTTCGCTTCGGGATTACCCAAGCCTTTGCCATTGCCCGCTCCCACTACGCTGCTAGTATTGACTTGGAGACAATGAGCCTTAGCTTCGCGCCTGGCTACGAAGCCTCTGAGCTAGATGAAATAGAGAAGGGGATAGTTCTCCCCCGGAGGGGATAGTTCTCCCCTGGAGGGGATAGTTAGTCACTTAGGTTGGGTGATCTCGGATGAGCGTCATTGTACTCTGTGGACAATTGCCAATCCTTACGTATCACAAGAACAAATTCGTAACTTCGTTATTTTGTTTTGTTTGATTGAATTTGTTTCCTTCCCTTTTTGTATGCGTAAAGAGAAGGCTCGCGTATTCCGATCCTTCAGTTCATTAAAACCATAGGGCCCGAGATGTAAGGGGAAAACTTCGACCATGCTGGTGAGCAAAGACACCATAGCCGCCGAGGCATAGGTGTTTTGTAGTCTAACCAGACATGATCAATTATTCGTTTCGCATAAACTTTGCCACTAGGCTTAGTGTGAAGAAGAGGTCGACATGTATTTGTTTTAGAAAAGGTATACTTAGACCTTTATCAGCCCCCGAGTGAGGTTCGACCCCTTGCCATTGCTGGGGTCGGATGTCACTGAAATATTGAGGGGAGGATAGCGAAACTTAGGAGAATGCATCTCTTGTGTTCGCCCGTACCCTCACCCTAAGTTCTTAGCTATCATTCTGTGATCGTGCATTAGGTCTCCTTGTAAGTCCAACCTTCCTCGAGCCACCACGCATAGTGGGGATTCGATCAAGGGTCGGCTCATTTTCATGACTATCGCTCCGTCCATGGTTTCCGCAACTAGAGGGGTTGAGTTAACGTTACTTGCCTCGGTGGCTCGAGTGACATGCTCGGTGAGCTCGCTAACAGGCATGCTCGAATGGAATCCAGTTTCATCGCTTGTGATGGGGTCAGCAAAGCCCTCGTGTGGCATTCCATTGCTCCTTAACCCGTCTTCCAATAGATTCCCCCTTAATGGGGATTCTATGGGCTTGGCTAGAGGCTAGGATCGAACGAGAAGGTTGAAATGACCACCGCCCACTTCTAAGCGGGATGGGCTCAGGCCACTGAGGCTCATCTGTGTTTTCCCCCATGGCTCTTTGTTTGACACATGGCGACCTCGGGCCCTCTGGCCTTTGACCCTCGGTCTTTCGATCTAGGATCGGGCGGCTTGAGCCTCGAGCCCCATGGGGTTCAGTAGGGGTTAGCCGTGATTCATGCGTCACCCCATCCTCGGTTTCCTGGCTGGAGGGGTTGAGCTAACAACACTTGCCTCGATGGCTCAAGAGTCGCGCTTGGTGAGCTCGCTAACGGGCATGTTTGAGTGGAATCTGGGTCCGTCATTCACTGACGGGGTCGGCAGAGCCCTCATGTGGCATTCCACTACTTCTTAACCCGCCTCCTGGCAGATGCCCGAGCTGTTCGATAGGCTCAGGTGGCCCGTTGGCCTCTCCTCGATGGAGATTCTGTGGGCTTAGCTCGAGGTTAGAATCGAACAAGAAAGGTTGAGATGTCCCTGTCCTCTTCTGAGCGGGGTCGGGCAAGGCCGCTGGGGCTCATCTTGGTTTTTCTCCCCTGGCTTTGTTTGACATGAGGCAGCCTCGAGCCATTCATGGGGCGGCCTTCGAACCTCGGTCAGTCACCACTCATATCGAATGAGACGACTACCGTTTTGTGACACGACGCGAAGCGTTGTGATGCAGCAATCGCATACGCGATGCTTGGATGTATCAGATAAGTGTATGAATGATTATGTAAAGAAATAGTAGGGGTCAGTAATGTTACCTCAATGGCACGGGTGACGGGTTCTGGGAGTTCTTACCGGATATGTCCATGCGGGGGTCCGAGTCCGACATTCGTGGTGGAACCGGTGTAACCTGCATGGGCCTCCCATTCTTTCATATCTATCATTCAGCAGTGGCCCAAGCCATTCGATCGATTTGGGTGACCTGACAGCCTCTCCTTGATGGAGATTCCGTAGGTAGGCCCCTCCAAATCCTTCCCGAGAAGGTGGAGGTTAAGGTTTGGAGTGCGGAGAAAAAAGACTCTGATCGCGCTGGTGGACAAAAATGCCATAGCCGCTGGGGCGTGGGGTCCTAGCGGTCCGACTAGGCTGACTCAAAGTTTGTGCCCACACACCGTTCCTCCAGTTTTTTAAACATAAGGAGGGGTCGGGCAAAGAGAATGTCTAGCGAATAGACACCCTCGCCAGCCGCCGAGCAATTCCCAACCCTCTACCATCATTAGGGTCAGAAGCTCGGTAATGAAATTAATACGTAAAGTAAGCAAGTGAGGATGCTTATCTTTCGGCAGCAGTCTTGGGCCATCTGATCGACCTAGGCACCGGTTTTTACCTCGATGGTAAGAGTGATGGGTTCAAAAAGCCTCCCCTGGATATGAGCATGATCCTGCTTGTTCCTTATTCATTTCTCGTTAGTGGTCAAGCCGTCCAATCGACTCGCGTTACCTATTGAGACAAGATTTCCCTACAAAAACAGAGAATGAGAACATCCCACGCACGAATTTAGTTAGGCAGATAAGCTAGGAGTCAAATTTGTGCAAAATGAACGAGCTCTTCATTATAGCAAACATCTTTTTAGCTCTTCTCCCTCTTTTTATAAAAGAGGTTTAGTGCATTCCGACCCTTCCCACAGTTAAGGTCATAAAAAGCTCAGAGTGCGGGTGAGCTAGCTCTGATTATGCTGGTGAGCAAAGGCACCGTAGCCACTGGGGTGTAGGTTTCTCGCAGTTCGCCTAGTTTTACTCAGAGCTTGTTCCCAAAAACCTAGCTCCTAGGACTTAACGTAAAGAGGGCAGACACAAATAATTTTTGTAGGATAAATGTACTTATATCAGCCCCCAAGTGAGGCCCGACCCCCTGGTGTTTGCTGGGATCAGATGTCATGAAGGATCGGGGAGTTTTGATAACGAAACTGATAAGTAAAAAGTGTGCATTTATTAGGGGTAAAAGCGACATAGCTACTCGATGTTCCAGGCATTGGTGAAGACCTCACCGTCGATGGTTTTCAGCTTGTAGGTGCCTAGCCAGAGTACCTCCGCGATGATGTATGGTCTCTCCCATGGCAGGGAGCGCTTGTGGCAGTCCTTGTTGCTCTAGACAAGGTGGAGGACTAGGTCCTCGACGTTGAAGGCCTGACCCCACACTCGTCGGCTATGGTACCGTCGCAACACCTACTGGTATTTGGCCGAGCAGAGGAGGGCGATGTCACGAGCTTTGTCCAGCTAGTCCATGGTGTCCTCGTGGGATGCCTTGGCCCTTTGTTCATCGTATGCCCTGATCATTGGCGCTCCATAGTCGAGGTCGGTTGGGAGGATGGCCTCGAAACCATAGAACATGAAGAAGGGCGTATAGCCGGTGGCTCGACTGGGGTTGTCCTCAGGCTCCGGAGTACTGAAGGAAGTTTGGCAACCCAGCGTATGCTGAATTTATTCAACCGGTCGAAGATCCTAGGCTTGAGGCCCTGTAGGACCATGCCGTTTGCATGTTCTACCTGACCGTTCGTCCAGGGGTGCGCTACGGAGGCCTAGTCGACTCGGATGTGCTGTTCATCATAAAATTGAAGGAATTTCTTGCTAGTGAACTGCATGCCATTGTTCGTGATGACGGAGTTCAGGACTCCGAAGCGATGGACGATGTCGAGGAAGAATAGTATGGCCTGCTCAGATTTGATCGTGGAAATCGGTCGAGCTTCTATCCACTTTGTAAACTTGTCTATGGTGACAAGCAAGTGGGTGTAGCCTCGAGCGCCTTTTTGAGTGGTCCAACCATATTGAGTCCCCAGACTGCGAACGGCCAGGTGATGGGGATCGTCTAGAGTGCTTGGGCCGGTAGGTGAGTCTGCCGAGCGTAGTACTGGCACCCTTCGTAGGTGCATACGATTTACTCGGCATTGGCTACCACGGTAGGCCAGTAGAAGCCCTATCGGAACATGTTTCTGACTAGGGTTCTAGGTGCGGCATGGTGACCATAGACCCCACCGTGGATATCGCTCAGCAAACTCTTCCCCTGTTCGAAGGGGATGCAGCGCTGCAGGATCCCGGTGTGGCTTCGCTTGTAGAGCTCGCCCTCCACAAGAACAAAGGACTTGATGCGACGTGCGAGCCATTGAGCCTCCATCCTATTCGTTGGTAGTGTGTCACGGAGGAGGTAGTCGAGGTAGAGCGTCCTCTAGTCAACTAGGGGGTCGGTCTCTGTCGCTGGGTCCTCTTCGAGCTCCATGACCTCAGAGCTGGATGTGGCCAACGGTTGGTCAGCCCCTAGGCTGAGATTGGATAGACCATCACTGCCCTATTCTAACTCCTCATAGTGAACCGAGGGCTTGTGCTATTCACTGGTGAAGACGCCCGTTGGCATCGGCTCTTAGTCGGATGCAGCTTTCACAAGCATTTCAGCCACCTCATTAAGACGCCTCGGGATGTGATTGAGCTCTAGGCCGTCGAACTTGTCCTCCAACCGATGGACTTCTTGGCAGTACACAGTCATCTTGGCATCATGGCAACTTGCCTCCTTCATGACCTGGTCGATGACTAGCTGGGAATCTCCTCGAACGTCGAGGCATCGGATGCCAAACTCGATGGCCACGCGTAGGCCATTGATGAGCGCCTCATATTCGGTCACGTTGTTGGAGGAGGGGAAATGGAGATGGACCATGTACCTCATGCGTACCCCAAGGGGTGACACGAAGACCAGTCCTGCGCCGGCGCCCTTCTTCATTAGCTATCCATCGAAGTACATTGTCCAGTATTCTTGATCGACGACTGCTGGTGGCATTTGGACCTCGGTCCACTCCACGACGAAATCAGCCAACACCTGGGACTTGATGGCTGTCCGAGAGGCATATGCAATGCCCTGACCCATCAGCTCGAGTGCCCATTTCACGATTCTTCCCGTGGCATCCTAGTTCTGGACAACCTCGCCAAGGGGGAAGAACGTCACGACTGTCATCGGATGTGACTCAAAGTAGTCACGTAGCTTCCTCTTGGTGATACGAATGGCATACAGAAGCTTATGGATTTGGGGGTAGCAGGTCTTCGAGTTAGATAGGACCTTGCTGATGAAGTACACAGAGCACTATACTTTGAGGGCATGCCCGTCTTCTTCTGGCTCCACCACTAGGGCGGCGCTAACCACTTGTGTGGTGGCTACGATGTAGAGCAGAAGTGGTTCTGCCTCGGCAGGAGGAACCAGGATCAGGGCCTTCGTCAGGAGCTGCTTAACCATGTTAAGTGCTTCCTAGGCCTCGGATGTCCATTCGAAGTGATCAGCCTTCTTTAGAAGTCGATAAAAGGGGAGACCTCATTCACCGAGGCGTGAGATGAAATGGCTGAGCGCGGTGAGGCACCCTGTAACTCGCTGCACCCCCTTTACATTATGAATCAGGCCCATCCTTGTGATAGCTAAGATCTTCTTCGGGTTGGCTTCAATGCCTCGCTCAGAGACGATGAAACCAAGCAGCATGCCTCTCGGGACCCCAAAAACGCACTTCTCGGGATTGAGTTTGATGCCGTTTGCTCAGAGTTTAACAAAGGTTTGCTCAAGATTGGCTACGACGTGGTCAGCCCATTTGGATTTGACCACGATGTCATCAACGTAGGCCTCAACGGTTTGCCTGATGAGGTCCCTGAAACACTTGAGCATACAATGCTGGTATGTGGCCCCAGCGTTTTTCAGACCGAACGGCATTGTGACATAGCAGAACGATCCGAAGGGGGTGATGAACGATGTCGTGAGCTGGTCGGACTCTTTCATCGCGATTTGATGGTACCCGGAGTATGCATCAAGGAAGCAGAGGGTTTCACACCCCTGGGTGGAGTCAATTATTTGGTCTATGTATGACAAAGGAAACAGATCCTTTGGGCATGCTTTGTTGAGACCTGTGTAGTCAACACACATTCTCCATTTCCCATTCTTCTTTCGCACAAGAACAGGATTGGCTAACCACTCTGGGTGGTACACTTCCTTGATGAATCTGGCCGCCAGAAGCTTTGTGATTTCCTCACCGATGGTCCTATGTTTCCCCTCGTCAAAGCGACGTAGGCGCTGTTTCACTGACTTGGAGCCTAGACGGATCTTCAAGGCGTGCTCGGTGACTTCCCTCGGGATGCCTGGCATGTCCGAGGGTTTCCACACAAAGATGTCTTTGTTGGCGCAGAGGAAGTCGACGAGCGTGCTTTCCTATTTAGAGGAAAGCACGGTGCCAATGCGCACCACCTTGCCATTGGGGCTATCGGGATCTATGAGGACCTCTTTGGAGCCTCCACAGGCTCGAAAGACCCGGTCGACTTCTTAGGGTCGGGCGCTTCTTCGGTGACCTTCTTCTTGATGACGGCGAGCTCTTTAGAGGCGACGATTGCCGCGACGTGATCGCAGCACTCGACCTCACATTCATAGGCGCGCTGGAAGGAGGTGTCGACGGTGATGACCCTGTCAGGACCCAATATCTTTAGTTTGAGGTAGGTATATCTAGGGATGGCCATGAACTTCGCATAGCATGGACATCCCAGGATGGCGTGGTAGGTTCTGTGGAACCCGACCACCTCAAAGGTGAGGGTTTGCATCCTATAATTGGATGGATCCTTGAAGGTAATGGGCAGGTCGATCTGCCCAAGTGGCATGGCCTGCTTTCCGGGCATGATGCCGTGGAAAGGTGCTCTGATTGGGCGGATGCATGTCCAGTTGATGCCCATTTCGTCGAGCATCTTGGCATACATGATGTTGAGGCCGCTGCCTCCATCCATCAGTATTTTGGTGAGCCGCTTTGTGCCAATGATCGGGTCGACCACGAGCGGATATCTCCCCATATGCGGGACGCTCTTTGGGTGGTCGGTCCAATCGAAGGTTATGGCGGACTCTGACCACCAGAGAAAGGCAGGTGTGGCTGGTTCGGTCGTATAGACCTCGCACCGTGCGACCTTCTGACGGCGTTTGGAGTCGTAGGCCAACGATCCTCCAAAGATCCTAAGGCACCCATCCAGTGTTGGAAAGCCGCCGTCCTTCCCCTCGGTGTCGTCTGTGGCGGGGTCAGGGTCCTTCCCGTGCTCCCCTTTGTTGGAGCCTCCGAACAAGAACCGCCTCATTAGGCTACAGTCCTTGTATAGATGCTTAACCAGGAAGGCATGGTTCGGGCATGGCCCCTCGAGTAGTTTTTCAAAGTGGTTTAGAGTGCCCTCTGTGGGCTTTCTACCACCCTGCGGTCAGCGGCGGCCACGAGCGAGCCCTCGTGCCGTTGCTTCTTGTTCTTCCTTTTGGCGGAACGATTGGAGGCGCCTTCGCCGGCGCCCTCATCTCCCCTTGCCTTGCCATCGAGATGATCGAAGATCGCTCCGACCGCTTCTTCTCCAAAGGCGTGGTTGGTGGTGATGTCCAGGAGTTCCTTGATGGTTCGTGGGCCCTTTGCGCCCTAGCTTATGAACTAGAGACTCACAAGTGGTCCCGGACGGAAAGCTCCTATAACATCAGCGTCGGCGATGTTAGGTAGCTCGTTGCACTACCGGGAGAAGTGCGGATGTACCCCCAGAGGGTTTCACCGGCCTTCTGTCGGTAGTTCTTGAGGTCCCATGGGTTCCCAGGGCGCTTGTATGTGCACTGGAAGTTCCCCACAAAGATCTCCTTTAGGTCCTCCTAACTCTGGATTATGTTTGACGATAGGTGTTCCAACCACGCTCGTGCCGAATCGGACAAGAATAGTGGAAGGTTGCGGATAATGAAGTCATCATTATCCGCACCACCGGCTTGGTAGGCAAGCCGATAGTCTTCGAGCCATAGTCCAGGGTTTGTTTCCCTAGAGTACTTTGGGATATTGGTTGGTGGTCGGTACCTTGGCAAGAAAGCAGCGTTGAGGATGTGACGGCCGAAAGCTTGAGGCCCTGGCAAGTCGAGGCTTGGGCTTCGGTCCTCGCCGCTGTCGTAGCGTCCGCCACGATGAGGGTGATAGCCATGTTTGGCTCCCTCTCTTGGGTCATCGTAGGCACGTCTGTGGGCATCGAGGGTGTTGCGTGCATCATGGTTGTGGTCGAGACATTAACGCACCGGGACCGTGGTGCGCTGCCTGCTTCCTTGTGGTTCCTAGTGGACCAACGCGTCCCTACCGGGGTGCTCTGAGGGCCTGCGCTGGCTGGCGTCGAGCTCGCGTCGCCGAGACAATGAGCTTTTGGCCTGCTGCGCCACCGCACGCTCGAGCAGCATGCGAATCTCATGGTGGGCCCGACAATCCTCGGGCGTCATGGCATCTGGAAGGCCATGGAGCAAGGCCACCACGGTGGCGATGTTCTAGCTCGCATGGGCGAGGCGAGGGAGGGCTTCATCATCGACGATGATCCTCTGGTTCACGTCATGGGCCATGGCGTGGGTGCACCCACTGTCTCCATGGCGCTCGATCTTTTGATCGAGCTCCACACATTCCTGCTCGAGCTGGAGTCGTGCTTCCTCGATCTCTCAGTGTCGGGGTTTCAGCTGCTCCATCGGCATGCATGGCGGAGCCACTGTCTCCCGCTCGGCTTCATCGTCGAGGTCGTTTGTTGGGGTAGCTTCCCCCTCGTGGACGCTTTTGATGTGTCCCTCAAGGGTACCCATCATGAAGCATTCACGAGAGGGGTGATGGCTGCCCCTGCTGGAGTCAGAGCTAGTGGGCGATTCTAGCTCCTCAGCCAGGAGGTCATGGAAAGATTCCAGGACATGTTCGATCACCCCCACAAACTCATTGTTCATGGGAGGTGGGAGCACATGTTGTGCCACAAGGTGTCTAACGGTTGCCGCGGCGTTGCAGAGACCAAACGAAAGCACTATCGGGGTGCTCCATATGAGGTGTTCTGGAGAGAGGGGTTCTCCTTCGACGAGTCGTGCCATGATGTTGGCATCAGAGAAGGTGAGGCGGCGCGGGTCCTCTCTGGACGGCTAGGGTCCTAGGGAGACGCTGAGCTAGCGCTCAAGCCTCCCATAGTCGAGGCTGATGGAGGGAGAGGTTGGATGGCAGCGTGAGCCAATGCCAACTCTCCTCCCACCGTGATGATGAAGTCTAGGTCCTCGAAGTGCACGTGTGCGCCCGAGACCCAGCTAATATTGTGGCTAGCCATCCATGGCCTAATGTTAATGTCGGAACGTGCAAAGGTCCCCTACCTGGCGCGCCAACTGTCGGTGTTTCGAGTAAACACCAACGAGTAAATTTGTTTATTTGCACATCTGGCCCGGATAGTGTGTTAAAAAGACACAAGGTTTATACTGGTTCGGGCAGAATGTCCCTACGTCCAGTTCGTAGCTGTTGCTCATGTTATTTACACTGAAAGGTTCGTAGTAGGGGTTACAAATGGGCGAGAGAGGGATAGGTCCCAAGTCTCTGATGGAAAGGTTAAAAGGGCGCTGAGAGCTTGGTTGCTACTCAGTTGTGTGTTATGTGATGCGTGGTGTGTTGAATCTATCCATCCCCCTAGTGAGGTGCCCTGCCTTCCCTTTTATAGACCAAGGGGAAGCAGGAATTACAGATGGGAGAAAGAAGAAAAACTAGAGGCCAAGAAGGTCCTTCGAAGGTGCCGGGTCTTCCTTTTCCTCTGCACTGCAGACACGGCAGACGGTGGCAGGGATAGCTCCATGCTAGGCGTCTGTCCGCTGATCGTGATAGGGCCGTGCTCTGGTTTTGTCAGCAAGTGGTCACATCCCATCCTGTCTCGGCGGGTGGCGCGACGGACCAGGGTGCTGAACCACGACCCTACGGGGAGCAGACATCACAGTGACCCCGCGTCTGTTGCTGTAGATGATGTGAGTTTCTCCTGGACCGTAGTGGTTGTCGTATGCTTCCATCAGGATCCGTGCCGAGGGCAAATGCCGGCGCTCATAACACTGTAAGACAAATGTCGGCGCCCACAACAC
This sequence comes from Miscanthus lutarioriparius, assembly GCA_904845875.1. Lineage (NCBI taxonomy): Eukaryota > Viridiplantae > Streptophyta > Magnoliopsida > Poales > Poaceae > Miscanthus > Miscanthus lutarioriparius. Next base: position 15,449,925 of record CAJGYO010000018.1, read on the forward strand.
TGTTCGGGCTCTGACATGCCTGGAAGGGCTTAAAGCGCCCGTCCTGTCATATCCTGACGGTACTTTCCTATAGGCGTGCAGGGTATGGTCCTCGGTATTGCGGTTGACTTGAGTGCTCCACCTTATCTGTGCGCGTAGTTATGAAGGAGCAGCGCACAGTCATCGGGCGAGGCAAAGCCAACCTTCGGACATCGGGCGAGGCGGAGCCTGCCCCCAGACATCAGGCGAGGCAGAGCCAGCCCCCAGACGTCGGGCGAGGTGGAGTCTGCCCCCAGACGTCGGGCAAGGTAGAGCCAGCCCTCAGACATCGGGCGAGGCGGAGTCTGCCCCCAGACGTCAGGCAAGGCGGAGCCAACCCCCAGACGTCGGGCGAGGCGGAGTATGTCCCCAGATGTCGGGCTAGGCGGAGCCAGCCCCCGGACGTCGGGCGAGGCGGAGTTTGCCTCTAGACGTCGGGCGAGGCGGAGCCAGCCCTCGGACGTCAGGCGAGGCGGAGTTTGCCCTTAGATGCCGAGCAAGACGGAGCCATCCCTCGGGAGTCAGCTTGGGGTGGGGCCCATGGTCTCGGTGGACGGACGAGGAGTGTCCCGGCAAGCGGTGTAGTCGCGCTCTTGATCGCGCGGATGAATCAACGTTTGATGGTTATTAGGTCCTCCTCTTTGGGTACCCAGTATTCGGTTTCCGACAGACATCTAGGCTGCGAAGCTCTGTCCAAGCTTATTAGCTCTAACGGCATTCCGTGTAATAAAGATGATCCTGACCATCTCTGTCATGCATGTCAGCTTGGTTGCCATGTGCGGTTACCTTTTAGCACTTCCAATTCCAGAGCTTCAAATAATTTTGATTTACTGCATTGTGACATCTGGACATCACCTATTTCTAGTATTTCAGGCTACAAGTGTTGGGGTTTAGTCACACATCATGTAGCGATGGTGGAGGAGCACAACATATAAGGCGGGAGAACCCCCACCTATAAAGCTAGTCTTTTGGGTTGAATAAGGCCCATGGGCCTTATATGTTGTCAGCTCCAGTGGCCCTGGGACCTAGGGGAGCGTAGGTTCGTAACGAGCGGGGCCGGCTGCAAGTCAGCTCCAAGATTGAGAGGCGGGCCAGCTACAAGCCAGCTCCAAGATCTAGAACTTGGTGGTCAGCACCGGTTCCAACAACAAGTACTATCTTGTTATACTTGATGATTGCTCTCATTATACTTGGACATTTCCCCTTCGCCTTAAATCCGAGACGTTTCCCACCATTTCCAATTTTTTTGCTTATATTCGCACCCAGTTCAGTACCACCATCAAAAGTGTACAGTGCGACAATGGCCGCGAGTTTGACAACTCCTTGGCCCATACGTTCTTTCTTACCAACGGTGTTGTCCTACGCATATCGTGGCCCTACACCTCCCAACAAAATGGTAAGGCCGAGCGCTCCATCCGCACAATAAACAATATTCTGCGCTCCCTTTTATTCCAAGCGAGCCTACCTCCAGTTTATTGGGTTGAAGCCCTCCACACAGGCACCTATCTCCTTAATCGGCTTCCCACTGAAACTCTAGGCTCCTTGACACCGTATCACTCCCTACACTCCGTCCAACCGTCCTAGGACCACCTTCGCGTGTTCGGTTGCGCGTGCTATCCCAACATGTCTTCCACGGCACTTCATAAACTCTCGCCCCGGTCATCTTTATGTGTATTCCTTGGTTACTCCTCCGAACACAAGGGATATAGGTGTCTTGACCTGCAATTAAATCGTCTCATCATTTCGCGTCATGTCATTTTTTATGAGTCTTCCTTTCCGTTCTCAAATATGTCCACTACTCCTATGTGGCCATCCACTCTAGATTTTCTTTGTGATAATGATGTGACCACTGTGCCGTCGGAGCTCGTTTTCTACATGCAGGTTGACTCCCGTTGCCTGGCGTTGTGCCGTCCGTGCAGCAAACGCCTGTGCATGGCCCTGTGCTGCATGGCCCTGTTCCTGAGCCATCACCCGACGCCACAGTGACAGCACCTGCTGCTGTACGCAGCAGCTCGCCTACGACTGCTCCTGCTGGCGTCCCCTCAGCCGCGCCTCTACTGCGCCCAGCAGCGTCCACTCGACCGCGCCTGCTGCTGCAGCCAGCGCCATGCGCCGGACCGTGCCAGCCGCACCGACCGCCGCGTCTGGCTCCACCTCGACAGCGCCCACGACCTCCGGTGCTGCTGCCCCTGTGCCACCCGCACAGGTCGTTGCCGGTAGCGCCGGTCGCACCACCGCCACCAGTCCAGTCACGATTCCGCCGGTCGACAACGACCACAGCATGCGGACTCGTGCCAAATCCGGTTTTGTACAACCCGTTGATCGCCTCAGTCTTCATGCAGCGCCACTCTCGCCGCTGCCCCGGACTTTCAGAGACGCTCTGTCCGACTCAAATTGGCGGGCTGCAATGCAGGCCGAGTTCGATGCTCTCCTCGCCAACAACACCTGGACGCTCGTTCCCCGTCCGCCCGATGCGAATCTGGTCACAGGTAAATGGATTTTTCCACACAAGCTCCATGCTGATGGCTCTCTGGATCGTTATAAAGCCCGATGGGTTCTGCGGAGTTTCACTCAACGCCCATATATTGATTTTGCAGAGACCTTCAGCCCGGTTGTAAAACCGGCCACAGTTCGAGCAGTACTTTCAGTGGCACTCTCTCATGATTGGCCCATTTATCAATTGGACGTCAAAAATACCTTTCTGCATGGTACTCTCACAGAACTGTTTACTGTGTCCAGCTCTCTGGTTTTACAGATCCCTCTCATCCAGATCATGTCTGTCGGTTGAGCAAGTCGCTCTGTGGATTGAAGCAGGCGCCCCGTGCATGGCACAACCGGTTTGCCTCTCACCTCCTTTTCCTCGGATTTGTTGAGGCCAAGTCAAACACATCGCTGTTCACCTATCACAGGTTTCTGATGTGGTATATCTCCTATTATATGTCGATGATATTGTTCTGACTGCATCATCTCCAGGCCTTCTCTGATAAATTATTGCAGCTCTTCAGCAAGAGTTTTCTATGACTGATATGGGTCAACTTCATCACTTCCTTGGAGTCTCTGTCACCCGCGGTGCTGACAGCCTGTTTCTCTCCCAGCGGCAGTACACTCTTGATATTTTGGAGCGCGTCGGTATGAGTGCTTGCAAGCCTAGCAGCACCCCCGTCGACTCGCACTCCAAACTGTTAGGTGATGGCCCCCCTGTTGATGATCCGACTCATTATCGCAGTCTTGCCGGTGCTCTACAATATTTGACATTCACGCGACCAGATATCGCCTTTGCAGTTCAACAAATATGTCTGTATATGCATGATCCCAAGGAGCCTCACCTTGCTGCACTGAAGCGCATCCTGCGCTATCTTCAAGGCACCCTGTCACATGGCCTGACTCTTCACCGCTCACCACTAGAGGAGCTCGTTGTCTATTCTAATGCCAATTGGGCCGGTTGTCCTGATACTTAGAGATTGACATCCGGCTATGCAGTATTCCTTGGTGACAACTTGGTTTCCTGGTCCTCCAAGCGCCAACCGACTGTCTCCCGTTCCCGCGCTGAGGCGGAATATCGGGCCATAGTGAACGGTGTTGCTGAAGCTTCGTGGCTGCGCCAGCTTCTTGACGAGCTTCGCCACCCCCTTCACCGTGCTACTTTGGTTTATTATGACAGCATTAGTGTTGTCTATCTCTCCAACAATCCGGTTCTGCACCAGCGTACGAAGCTCATAGAGATCGACCTGCATTTTGTTCGGGATCGTGTTGCTCTCGGACAAGTCCGCACCCTTCATGTCCCGATGACGTCACAGTACGCCGATATATTCACCAAGGGCCTCCTAACCTCTGTCTTCTAGGAATTTCGATCCAGCCTAAACGTCCGCGAAGCTTCCGCTCCGACTGTGGGGGAGTGTTAGCGTATATTATGCTTGTCCACTTATGTAGCTCATGTTATGCTTGTCCACTTGTGTAAGCCTGCGGGCTTGGCTTGCATGCCGCCCGGCTCCTATATATGTAACCTGAACACCACAATGCAATACATCTCATTCCTCTCTATTCTCTCTTACACAGTGCACCATCACTGTGCTCAAAGAACTGACTGATATAGTCGTCCCAGTTAATACGGAAGTGCCGCCACTGCCAGTGCCACCCTCTGATCAGAACGGCACTTCGGTGAGCTTTGGCGGGGCCAATGGGGAGCAGACGTCACATTTGTGCTCGAGTCTGGCGAGTGTATTCTCGCGGACAAAGCCATTCTTGCCGCGAGGTCTTCGGTGGCATGAACGAGAGGAGCTCCCAAAGTGTTAGGATCGAGGACATAGACGCAGATGTCTTCAAGGCCATGCTTCACTTCATCTACACCGATTGGGCTCCGGAGCTTGATCAGGAGCCTGAAGTGGCGATGGCTATGGCTCAGCACTTGCTCGCAGCTGCCGACAGGTATGTCTTATCTTTCTGAACGCGTATTATTGCGAATTTCAGTATGGATGTAACGAAATTATGATGTTTATAATTCAGGTGGGGATAGTTCATCCCCCCGGTGACCTTTCAAAAAAAAATTCACAGGTACGGGCTTGACAGGCTGAAGCTGATCTGTGGAAGCAAGCTCGCTGGTGCTATCAGCATTGACACGGTTGCGACGACGCTGGCTCTAGCCAAGCAGCACAACTGCTCGCTGCTTAAGGCCAAGTGTGTTGATTTCATTGTCAGGTCGCCTGAAACTCTTGATGCGGTCCTGGCGACCGAGGGCTACAATCATCTGGTGGAGAGCTACCCCTTGGTGTTGACTGAACTTGTGAGAGCTGCGCATGGAAGGAGGAACTGAGGAGGATCAACTTATGTGGCTGCGCATGGAAGGAGGATCTGAGAAGATCGACAATTCTAGCTTGGGCATGCCTTCCTAGCTTCCTATCTTTATCTTAGTACTGTTAATTTGGCATGTCCTAGCATCCTATGTGTTATTTTGGTATGCAGTCCTACCGTCCTATCTCTATCTTAGAAGTGTTATTTTGGCGTGCAGTCCTACTGTCCTATCTTAGTACTTAGTAGTATTAATTAGTTGCTTTATGTTATGATTTTCCTAAGATGTATGCCCGATATTATGAACTAGTGCTTGCATTTGATTTCCCCCCTTTAGTTTGAGTTGCTTTATGCTATAATGATTTTCCTAAGAGTTGTATGCCCTTCTTCTTTTGTATTTGTCACGGCACGAGCAGCCTGCTGCTTCAATTGCCGTTTTGTGTTGTTGGATTCCAGTTTTTGCTTCTCAATTTCTCCGATAATTGCAATGTCTTGTCATATGTATATGAATACTGACGTACTCCAAAACCCTTTTCTTTAACAATTATTTTTTAGACATATGGCATGAGCAGCTTGCTGCTTCAATTGCGATTGGCAAAGAGCTCCAAAACCCTTTTCTTTAACAATTGTTTTTTTAGAAATAAGAGCTCTATTAGAAACTTTTTTCTAGAATTAGTTTCTTCTTGAGAATAAAATCCCAAAAACTTGATCATAATTATTTATCACAGTGCTATTTATTTATCCGGCAACAACATATTTCGGTAGCTATGATCCAAATTAGATAATCACAGTATCTACTATATATTGCTGTCAGATGTTGAATGCTTCGAAATTCTCTAAGAGCTAAACACCTACCATACCTAAATTTTTTATTTCTGCAACATATTTTTTCGAAAGGACGGTAAAAGCTTTGCCGTAATTTTTATTAGTAGAGAAAAAAAAACAAAGGCCGACCTAGTTTTTTTTAGTGGAAACCGGCCCAAAAAACCACAGACACCACGGCCTAGATGAGGTGCTCCAGCACCACACTCAACTACAGTTCAACTGCCGACCAGCTAGCCACTCAGCTCTGCTAACCACTCAACTAAACGACTAACCACTCGCTCCAAAGAACCCAACTAAGCTGAACACAACCCAACTGTAACAGACTTTTAAAACATACATGGTGGAGAATACTAAAATGTCTATTACCAAACTAAGGCTACAAGTTATATATAGACTATTATATGGTTATGTAACCACTTGTCGAGTTAAATGTGGTTGCACAATCAACATAAATTATTATATATATTTGAGCCTTTTCTTTTGGGTTAACCCACTAATTAAATAATTCATCTTGGTGGCAGTAGCCAAGTTGTCAAATTAGCCTACAGAAGGAGGATGATCTGGTTGGCTAAAAGACTACGAGCCAATGATTGTTTGATGTCCAAAATGTAGTTGGTAAAACTTGGGCAAGCCAAGATTTTGGCAGTCATTTGGTTTGGTATCAAGATTTGCCAATATATCACAACTGGTACAAATATTTCTGAGGGCTGCGCATGGAAGGAGGATCTGAGGAGGATCGACTTCTGACTTTTGAGGCTGTGCATGGAAGGAGGATCTGAGGAGGATCGACAATTCTAGCTTTGGTATGCAGTCCTAGCTATCTTTATCTTAGTAGTGTTAATTTGTCATGCAGTCCTAGCGTCCTATCTTTATCCTAGTAGTATTAATTTGGCATGCAGTCCTACCATCCTATCTCTATCTTAGATGTGTTATTTTGGCATGCAGTCCTAGCGTCCTATCCTTATCTTAGAACTAGTATTATTAATTAGTTGCTTTATGTTTTGATTTTCCTAAGATGTATGCCCGATATTATGATGAACTAGTGCTTGCATTTGATTTCCCCCCTTCGGTTTGAGCTGCTTTATGCTATGATTTTCCTAAGAGATGTATGCCCTTCTCCATCTGTATTTGTCATGACATGAGCAGCTTGCCGCTTCAATTGCCGTTTTGTGTTGTTGGATTCTTTTTTTTTCTTTTTTCTTTTTTTGCTTCTCAATTTCTCCGATAATTGCAATTTTGTCTTGTCATATGATGTACTGACGGAGACATATGGCATGAGCAGCTAGCTGCTTCAATTGCGATTGGCAAAAGAGCCCCAAAACCCTTTTTTTAACAATTATTTTTTTAGAAATAAGAGCTCTAGAAACTCTTTTCTAGAATTAGTTTCTTCTTGAGAATAAATAAAATACCAAAAACTTGAACACAATTAATCACAGTATTATTATTTTTCATCCGGCAATAAAATATTTCGGTAGCTACGATCCAAATTAGATAATCACAGTATCTACTATCTGTTGCTGCCAGATGTTATAGCTTAGAAATTCTCTAGAGGTTAAACACCTACCATACTTAAATTTTTCATTTCTATAACAGACTTTAGAAAACATGCATGTGTGAAGCTTGCTATATATATGTCACGACCTGGCCTTGCACTTGGGCTTAGTATATGCCCATCATGTGCATTTCCTGCATCAAAGTTCATGTTTCAGAAAACTTGTATAGCAAAAACTGTATGTGCTCCGTGCTCGGCTCGGTTGTCGCTTGACGGACAGTCGGTCCATCCCGTTGACGCAGCAGTCGCACCCCACGGGTCACAGTCTTGCTCGCCAGTTCCGGTGCCATGCATGATCGAGGAGCAGCACAGCGAGCCACGCGCCCACGCCCACCATGGGTGATGGGGTCATGGGGAGCATGAGCTCTCGCGGTGCTACCAGTGAACGAAACCGCCACCAGGAGGGCAGCAGCAGCAGGAAAATAAACGATGGTTATGTTTTGGATAAGTCATTGGTTTTGGTATTTTGAGTCTTTATCTTCGGTTGACCCACTAATTAAATAATTCTTCTTGGTGACAGTAGCCAAGTTGTCAAATTAGCCTACAGAAGGAGGATGATCTGGTTGGCTAAAAGAAAAAGAGCCAATGATTGGTTGATGGCCAAAATGTAGTTGCCAAAACTTCGGCAAGCCAAGATTTTGGTAGTCATTTGGTTTGGTATCAGGATTCTCCAATATCTCACAACTGGTACAAATAAATTTATGATAATTGTCCAAGTTCTATTAATTTTTTCTGCCAAATCTTTGGCATAACAAATTTTAGTAGCCAACCAAACAGACTCTACAATGAGCATCCTATATCAACACCTACTTTGCGAGACCTAAATAAAAGGGTGTGATATATGTGATGCATGGTGGAGAATACTAAAATGTCTATTACCAAACTAAGGCTACAAGTCATATATAGACTATTATAAGGTTATGTAACCACTTGTCGAGTTAAATGTGGTTGCACAATCAACATAAATTATTATATATATTTGATAAATAACTAGTTACTATACATAAAACATAATTGCCGCTATATAAATTTATTTTTAAATATATGCACCATGGATATAGTTTTATAAATCTCAACACACAAGTACAAATAAAATCAAAATCAGACTACATATTAGAAAGATATCACATTTTAAAGGAAAGAAGCAAAATAAATATATGGCACAGCCCACCTCTCCCTCCCACGGGTTGCCACCAGGCTGCTGGCTAGGCCATGTGGGGTCACGCTGTAGGTTTGGACCCTGTTTAGTTGAGCTGTGGTTTTTGAAAAAGCTGCTGTGTACTACGACTTTTATAAATGCTGCTTTGAGATGTCGGAGCCGAGGTTGTCGTCGGGGCTGCACCCGCGCTAGGGCAGGGCAGCGCAAGCAGCAGCGACCGGAGTTGGGGACCTGCTCTCGCCGGAGATGTGGATGGGGCCGCGCTCGACGGAGATGGGGCCTCGCCCGCGCCAAGGACGGTGTCGATCCCACTGAAGCTGGGGCCGCGACCGCGTCGTGGAAGAGAAGAAGTTACCGGGCGCCGGGGCTGCGCCATCGAGGCCGCGCCTCCGGGGCCAAGCCGCTGGGGCTCCCGTGCGCCTGGGCACGCCGGCCTGGGCTCGCCTGCCTGGGCACGGCAGCCTGGGCCTCGCCATCCGGAGTGCGGCGGCCAGGCCTCGCCCGCCGGAGGGTAGCTCGCGCCCGCGGCTGGCCATGGAGGAGGGCGGACTGCGTTCGTTGGAGGAGAGCTCGTGTCGCGTGTCCACCCGGCAGAGGAGCGCCACGCTAGCGATGGAGCGCCGCCGCGATGGCCACAGTGGAGCGGCCGTTTGGAGATGCGCTGCTGTGCCCTCGCTTCCTCGTGACACGGATAGGAAAAGAAGCTTGCGATGTGGACGGGAAAAGAAGAAATAAAAACAAACCGGTACCCATCATAAGCAGTGGCAGGTGGGTAAATATTTAGGCCAAAAATAGCTGAAAGCAGGTCTAGAGGAAAAGCTGCTTTTGGGCACCTTTGCTTGGCTTTTAGCTTTTGCAGAAGCAAAAGCAGGTTCAAAAGTCCAACCAAACAGAGCCTTAACTTTAAAGGCCTACTTTGGAACGGAGGAAAAACAAAGGAAAAACACATGATTCAAATTCCTATGGCCTTTAGCAGCTTTTAGATTGTAGGAAATGCTCATAGGAAATTTAAAGGAAACTTTCCTTTTCCTTCAATTCAAAAGGAATACCCGAGGAAAAAAATTCTACTTGGAGCCCATGGAAACAATTCTGTGTAGAAGAAACGAGGCACATAATGGACTAATGGGAGCTGGTAGCGCCTAATCAAGGGAGTAGAATGAAATAGTGGTTGATTAAACAAAGCAATATATTTTTCTCCTAAAATTCCTTTTAACGTTCCTGTGTTTTTTCTTTGCCCATCCAAACGCCTAGACATGCAAAATTCCTATGTTTTCTATTTCTTTGTTTTGCACTAATATTCCTATCCTATTCCAATTTTTTCCTATTCATGTGCTCCTCCGTTCCTCCGTTCCAAATGAGGCCTAAGACTCCTTTGGATTGGAGGAGAAACATAGGAAAACATAGGATTCGATTCGATTACTGTTTACTCCTTTAGATAGCATGAAATGACCGCAGGAGAAACGGAGAAAATCTTCCTATGCCAGCCATTCCAGAGGGAAAACAGAGGAAATCTAACATCCACGTCGACCTCATTTTTTCGTTCCTTTGCGCTCGTCGTTGCCCGGCCACCAGCCGACAGCCGCGCGAGAGCTCGAGTGCCTCATCGCTCTGGGCTGCTGCACCGTGTTTGCCGCTAGAGCTGCTTGCCCCACCGTAGGTCGAGTGCCTCATGCCACGATTGTTAGCTTGCGGCACCATAGCGCCGTGTTTGCCACTCAAGCTGCCTTGCACACGGGTCATGGAGTAGCGGATACATTCTGTAGTGGCCCACCTGTAAGTGTCTTCTTTATAACTATCTTTGCAATTCTTTCTAATGATGTTAGCACACAAATATGTTGTTGGCTAAAGTAATATATCATAGGTGATTTATGTTTCCTAAGTTTTCCATTACTACGAATTTCTTGTGCCCGTCCAAACAACAACCATTCAAAGTTTTCTATGGTTTTCAATCCTCTATTTTTCACATGCAATCCTATTCTATTCCTATAGTTTTTCTATTCCCGTATTTTTCCAATTATGCGTTCCAAAGGAGCCCTACACTCATCAACTTTCATGAGCTAAGAGAGATTGTTATGACTGGTGGTCTTTACACCTAGTCAAACAATCAAGAAAACCCCATTCTGGAAAAACTTGATAGAATCCTTGCTTCTAAAAAGTGGGAAGATATCTTCCCAAACACCATGTGAGAAAACTCCCAAGAGAAATCTCTGATCATAACCCTTTGATACTCTCCTCTGGTCCTTGTAGAACTTTGAAACACCTCCAATTCAGATTTGAAAATAGTTGGCTCACCAATCCAGACTTTTTGCTTGTTGTTAGAAAGATATGGGAGAAACCATGTAGAGCTGCTTCTACCCTAGATAAGATCCAGCAGAAATTGAAGATGCTGAAATAGTACTCCAAAGGCTGGGGTTTTAATCTACAGGGTGAATTAGGAGAAGAGCTAGTATTAGTGATGAGTTAATTGAAATGGAGAATTTATAAGAAACTGGTGATCTTAGTGATGAACAATGGAGTAAGAGAGGAAGCTTTTGAGTGAGAACTTCTCTCTCATTGAATAGGAAGAATCATATTGGCATAATCATTGTCATGAACAATGGTTATTAAAAGGTGACAATAACACTAGCTATTTTCATAAAATTGCTAGTGGAAGAAAGAGGAAAATACCATTATTCCTTAGAGAAGGATGGAGTCATAATTGAGGGTAATGATAATTTGTTAAAACATGCCACTGAATATTACACTGTAACATCCTAAAATTTGCCTCTTTTGAAAATAGGTTTAAAATGATTTATTTCTGAATTTTGTGCTCATAAAATAAAGGAAAATAATTTTTTTATTAAATTAAAATTCATCATAAGGAGTAGCAACATGTTTGTGCATACCTGCCCTTGCATTTGATGTATTTGATTGAGTGGTTTTGATTGAAAATTCAAAATGGTTTAAATTGCTTTTGCAAATGAAATTAAAAACGGCTTTGAAGTAAAAGAAAAGAAAGAAAAGAGAATTAGAAAATAAAAGGATTTAAATAGGTGTAAAATTTATTTTTGAACACTTACCAAAATTTCTCATCTATGTTTGAGTTGAAAAGTGTATTTGCAATCCTATTCAAATTTGATTTGATTCATATTTGAATTCGGTTTGAAAATGAAAAAGGAATTTCTTTCATTTCTCCCTCCTTCTTGGTTTCTGGCCCAGCCGGCCTGCTTCTCTCCTGCGGCCCACTCTTCCTCCTCTCTTCCGCAGCCCCAGCACGGCTGTTCCGCGGCCCAGCAAAGCCATCCGCGTGGCCCAATAGTGAGCAGCAACCCAGCACCGACGCGTCGTCTCCTCGCGCCCGCGTTCTCTCTGACAGCCGCCATCTCCCCTTCTTTCGTTGACAGGTGGGACCGCCCCGTCAGACGCTCCTTCTTCCCCGCATCATGCTCTAGTCGGACTCTACTGCCGCCGCCATGCACTCCGTGTCCGCACCGCTCCCGTCTCCTCGATGTCGTGCGCCCCAAGCTGCGTCAGCCTCTTAAATAGCAAGCCCGCGCTGAGCCGCCTACCCTACGCCCTATCTCGCATCGCCTGAGCGCCCGTAGCCACGCTGCCACCTAGCGCCGCTGTCCATGTCCTAGCTCGTGCTGCTGCCCAGTTGAATCTCGCCGAGGAGTCGAGCCTGTCCGCCGAAGCCGCCACGGCATCTTGCTGTTTCTCCGTCAACTCGAGCTAGCCGACGAGCTTTACCCCGTGGAAGACGCTGCCGCTCCGCCAAGCCTGGTGCCGCCTCCGGTCCATCTCCATTCAGTGCCCAGGTGAGCTCGTCGTCGCTCTCTCGGTATCCCTGCTCTCCTTTTGGTCAACCGGGGCCCTAGGCCTTTTCTCTAGCTGTTACGGCGAGCTCGGTCGCCGCCAGTACATGGCGCCACCCGGCCGTGAGCCTTGCATGCGTCGCCGTGATTCAATTTGCTAGCGATGACATCATCTCCAACGTCATGCTCTATTTGTGGCCGTTTTCCTTTACAAAATCAAATCATGAAATAGAATAGAAATATACAATCATGCTGAGCCGTCCAATCTAAGATCTATGGTCCAAATTAAAACATACCCCTTTCGGCTGTCTTTTTTGCTAAAGAGCCCCCTGTATTTTGGCAAATTAACTGCGGTCCAAGCCGCAATCATAGATTGTGTTTTCTTCTTTGAAAGCGTAGTTTCTTCGGTTTAGATCCAAAATACGTTTTCACTTATTTACAGATTTGCCACTGATTTTGTTTTAGTCATAACTTCTCCGTTTTAACTCCGATTGATCCATTCAACTTGCGTTAAGTTCTTATTTACATTCTCTACATGTTTATATCACTATTAGATATATTTTCAACTTTTGAAATTCGAGGTTAGATTTAATCTATTATTTTATTAAAAGAAATCTTATTTATTTCATATCTTCTACGTTTTAGCTCCGTTTAGACCCATTCAAGTTGCGTTAGATTCATAGCGGCGAGATCTACGCGTTAGTAACAGTGTTTATCATGTCACTACTACTGGAATTTCATGATTTAAACTCTAATTTGAATAATAATTATGCAACTGTGTTTTATAAATAAAATATGATTTATTTTACTTTAGTATTATAATTCAAACTTAAATTTGACTTAATTTATATTACCTATAAAATATCTTATACATGTTTTTATATAATTAAAACACACGAAGTTAATAGTTTTATGAGTAGATCTCTTGGTAGTTGTATCTTTTCAACCGTAGCTTCGATTAGTGTGCTTTTCACGTTTGTGTGTTCGTAGTGAGACGTAGATTCGTTTTACAAACTTTTTATCTTGATTTTATGTTTGGTGTACTGTTCTAATTTAGTTCTATTGTTTGCTTCGTGTATGATTGTATGGATGCTTGTGTGGTGCTTTATGATTACGTCCAGTCGGTGAGATATACGTGGTGATCAAGAAGAAGAAGAAGAAGAACGTTGAAGATTAAAGCTTACCGAAGGATCGGTGTTGTAAGGCAAGTATAGCATGGGATCATCTTTGTTGTCCTATTCACCTTTAATCATTTAATTCATGCTGCATTTGTCTACCTTGACTGCCACTAAGGATTTCCTAGTACATTGTTACCCTGTACCTTGATACCTTTGGTTTATTGCATTGGGTAATATGATGCTAGTGCTCAACTAAAGCCATGTTCTTGTAACTTGACTAATGGTATATGCAATAAACATTAAAAGATACTTTTTAGCAACATGGAACAAGGGCGCTAGAGCATTGGGTTGTTTTTATGGTGCTCTAGATTCCTCTCCCTAAGAACTTATCTGTAAGTGATCATCCGGGACTTATAGTACAGTTGTGAGGGCTACATGGCTCTGGCTTTAGCTCAGTATGAGGACCTTTTCTAGCTTGTTAGTGGTTTCCTTTATTGGCGTAAGAATGACTTGCCGAATCGGATATAGGACAGCCTCTGTCCCCTTGTGTATAGGCTACGTGTCATTATGCCATCGGGAAGGGGGGTTCCTATATCTGTTTGCCGAGTGAATCTAATGGCCCTAACTTGTTAGACGAACCTTTGAAAGGCTTCATAGTGAACCCTGTCGACCTTCCTTGGTAGTGGGTCAAGAGGCTGATCACCTCGGGCGAAAGGGTAAATCACGACTCACAGTGAAAATGTACAACCTCTACAGAGTGTAAAACTGGTATATCAGTCGTGCTCACGGTCACGAGCGGCCTTAGAACATTTACGGAATAGATGATGAACACTAATGATATGGATGATGAAGATGCTCACTAATGATTACTGTTTATGCTATTCATTATTCATGTTTACCTGATCATGTGTTTACGGGCTTGTGATAAACTTGTTGCCACCCAATTGCTAAAAGATGACTCATTAAAAGCTAATCGTAGTTAAACCAGTGTCAGCCTTTTGAGCCTCATGAACCCCATGTTATATTTGTTGAGTACGACATATACTTACGCTTGCTTTACTTTTTAAATCTTTGGAAAAATCCCAGATGGGTACCAGATTGCTAGAGTTTGGAGGAATTAGGCTTCTGGTCAACCAGTCAGTTGTCCCTGTGGATTTGGAGTCTTCGCCTGAAGATCGAAGTTGTCTTTCCATTGTCTATACTCTGAGGTCATATTCTTTATACTATTACGCTATATATTTAAGCATTGTCTATTGATATTACCCTTATTTGTAGCTATATGTGAGATTTGACTTCCTGGGCTCACATATGGTGTGTATCTGGTTTTGTTTTTAAAACCGGGTGCTACATACACCGACCTGTTTGGTCCTGAAAATGATCATGATTTACATATTGAGCAGAGTGTGTGGGATGAACTGCCTAAGGTGTCTGAGTCTGAAAATGAGGATTTGTGCAAGCCTTTCTCTGAACTAGAGATCAAAGAGGCATCATTTCAAATGGAAAAAAACAAAGCTGTTGGTCCTGACAAAATTCCCATTGAATTCTATCAGACCTGTTGGGATATTGCGAAGAGTGATATTATTCAACTTTTTGCTGATTTCATGAAGATAAGATTAACATTAGTAGGATTAACTATGGGATCATCACCCTGTTGCCCAAAAAATCAGATGCCTCAACAATACAACAATACAGGCCCATCAGCTTATTGAATTGTCTATACAAACCGATTACTAAAACCCTGACCCCTGAGAGTTGAGAAAATTACTGAAAAATTGATACATACAAATCAATCTGCCTTCATGAAGGGTAGAAACATCATGAGTGGTATTATGATTTTGCATGAAGTATTGCATGAAACTAAATGGAAAAACCAATTTGGCATCATCCTGAAACTTGATTTTGAAAAAGCCTATGACAAGGTCAAATGGACCTTTCTCTTTGAATGTCTTGCTGCTAGAGGATTAGGTGGTGTAGATAGATAGAACAAGATGTTTCTGGTGGGACTGTAAGTGTAAAGCTGAATGACATAGTTGGACCTATATCAAGAGCTATAAAGGTGTGAGACAGGGGGATCCTCTGTCTCCCATTCTATTCAACTTTGTGGCTGGTGGGCTCTCTTGGATGATTTTCAAAGCACAGTCAAACAATTTATTCTGCGGACTGATTGATCTTATTATAGATAGAGGTGTTGCTGTATTATTGCAATATGATGATGATACTATTATATGTCTGAAACATAGTATTGAGGGTGCGAGCAATTTGAAACTTCTACTGTGTATGAATGAATTGATGGCAGGGCTTAAGATAATTTTTTTAAAAAGTGAAATTATGACTATCAATGATGATGGCAAGTGGGCTGCCATTTATGCTGGAATCTTTAATTGTCAAGTTGGATCTTTCCCCTATTAAGTATCTAGGTGTTCCTGTCATTCCAAGTAGACTGCATATTTCAGATTGGCTTCCCTTAATTGAGAAAAGCAATAAAAGATTGGATGTTTAGAAAGGAGGGACCATGTCCATAGCTGGGAGAAAAACTCTTATTGATTCTAGTCTTACTAATGCCCCAATATATCAAATGTCCATTTACTTGTTACCCAAAACTGTAGTGAATAGACTGGATAAGATAAGAAGAACCTTCTTTCGGAAGGGGGGGTGGAACAAAAAAGAAATATCACTTGATTCGGTGGACAAAAATCTGTAAAAGTAAGAAAAAAGGTGGCTTAGGTATTAAGGACACAAGGAAGATGAACCTCAGCTTATTATGCAAGTGGTTTTGGAAAATTGATAATGAAACTGGGTTTTGGCAAGAAATCATTAAGTTTAAATACTTGAAGAATGATTCCATCTACCTTTGTGAAAGCAAGCAGCAGCATGATTCCCTATCTGGTTGATCTTATGAAAATTAGAGATATTTACTTGCAAGGGAAGAAATTCATAATTGGGGATGGTAAGAAAATCTTGTTTCGGAAAGATAGGTGGTTATATGATCAACCCCTTGCTCAGCTCTTTCTTTCCTGATCTCTTCAAAATGTCTCAACAAAGCAGGATATTACTTTGGTCGATGTGAAATAGAACCCTCAATCTCTTACCTTTTCTAGGTGGCTAGTTGATAGGTGGAAATTACAATGGGATGACATTATGTTTGACCTTCGCTAATACCCCTTTAAAATCTATTCTTTGATGTGGTGATTTGGAAATTTGGTGGTAAAGGTCATTTTAAAGTTAAATCCTATAATGCTCTTACCTCTCGATAATGGTCTCTATGAAAAGAAAATTTGGAAAGGAAAGATTCCAACTAAGATTAAAATCTTCCTTTGGATGGTTCTCGAACAATGCAATTCTTACTAATTATAATATGATAAAAGGAATTGGTGGAGACCTAGCTTGCTACTACATCCCATAGATGAAACTGCTACTCATCTTTTCTTTCAATGTAGTGTGACTAGAGCGGTGTGGGCGACTATTGCTACTGCATTGGTGCTAATAACATTCCCCAGTTTCTGAATCAGAGCTGGGCATGGTGTGAGTCATGGCTTCCTGGTGAGAAAAAATTTCACACTCTTGGAATTGCGGCCATCTGTTGGGCCATCTAGAAAACCAGGAACAAGATATGTTTTGAAGGCAAACTTATCCAAAATCCTATATAATTGTATGTTATGCTTGCGCGCTTATGAGCTATTGGGCAGACTATACATGGCGGAAGACAAGGAAAATACAATGATGCAGATTGCGAGGAAGCTTCTGAACAACAAATCGAAGCAAGGCTTGGTGCAGCTACTAGAGGAGGGCAGTGATGATCGTCAGGAGGACTAAAGCGGGCTCATGTGACGATGTCATATTGATGGCTGACTTCTTTTGCGATGGTTGTCTGATGTCTTTTTTGGTCTCTGCTGTGATGATACTTCTGTAGTAATCCCTCTAGCCGTGTTACTTAGACAGTGTCACTACTACACAAAAGATTATGCGCAGCGTTGCATTTTTGCACTCCGTGGCGGTCACCTATTTTCGCCCGCTGCGGTAAATGCCACGATTTACCGCGGCGGGTATTTTTTATTTACCGTGGCGAAAAATATGTCCGCCACGAAAAATATGCCCGCCACGAAAAATATGTATTTTCCGTGGCGGACGTGTTAAGACGCCCGCCACGGTAAATTGATTTTCCATGGCGGGCGTCCTATAATGCCCGCCACGGTAAATGGCTGAGGCCCAACAGGCCCAGGGCGAGGCCCAATAACTGGTCTCCATATAAAATGAGCACTTTACGAGTTTAGGGTTTCAGTTCACTCACTCCTCTCCACCGATAGCGCCGCAGTCACTCCTCTCCTGTCGTGAGCCTCTCTCCTCCCGTCTCCTCCCGTCACCATCTCCTTCCACTGCATATCCACCAGCACGGCGCTCTCCCTCCCTCTCTTCTCTCCCACCGATCCCTCCCTCTCCCTCTTCTCTCTCTCTTCCGATCCTCTAGCACGGGGCGCGGGGCGTTGAGCGCGGTGGCTCGTGGGACGGCAACGACGAGCCTGTCCTGAGGCGGATCTGGCCAGTGGTGGCGCGCGGTGACCGGATCCGGCCGGTGATGGCGTCCCGAGGCGGATCCGGTCGGTGGCGGCGCGCGGTGGCCGGATCCGGCGGGCGAGGACGGTTCGGCGTGGCGGCCTCCCTCCACCACGGCGGGATGTCCACCACGGCCACGACGCCGGGATCCACCACGGCCACGACGCTGGGACCTCCACCATCGCGGGCGAGGACGCGTCGGCGCGGCGGCCTCCCTCCACCACGGCGCGGCGGGATCCGCAAGGAGGCACGGGGATCCGCGAGGAGGCGTCGGCGTGGTCCCCTGCGAGCGACTGGCGAGGTGGCGGCGGCCCTGCAGTGGCGTCAGTGTGTCCAGCCGGCTTCTCATGAGACGCTGGGGCCCGGCTGGCTGCTCCTCTTCTCCCTCCCCGAGCGGCACGGATCTGCAGTCGTGGGAAGCCCGGATCCGTCGCCGGTGGGCTCAAGAACGGGCTCGCCGGCGGGCTCCTGGTTTTTTTAAAAGGTTTAACCGCAACGGGCATCCTAACGTGCCTGCCGTGGTAAAAGTATATTTACCGCGGCGGGCACGGCCCGCCGTGGTAAATCGGTTAACCGCGGCGGGCAAGGCCGCCCGCCGCGGTTAAGCCACGATTTACCGTGGCCTCTAGGCCGCGGCGGACGGCTTTGCCCGCCGTGGAAAATGCCTTGCCCACCGCGGTTAAGCCACGATTTACCGTGGCCTCTAGGCTGCAGCGGACGGCTTTGCCCGCCGTGGAAAACCGAAAACGCCCGCCTCCAGTAAAGTTTGTGTAGTAGTGTGTTGGTTTTTTAGCCTGATTAGGGCGTTCTGGTTGATAAACGGGCGTTGGTATGCTGCGAGTAGAGCTGGGTAATCCTCGTAGACAGCTTCTTAGATTTCTAGCTTGCTTCTCCTAACACTTTATCTGGATGATGTATTTCCGTTATGTCTCTAATGGAAATGGGGGATCTCCCTCGGTTCAAAAAAAGGAGCCCTACATAGTTCCTATGGTTTCAGTTCCTTAGGATTGCATATGCATTTTTTGTATTACTCCTGTATTTTTCCTATTCAAGTGATTTCTCATTCCTGCATTCCAGAGGGGCCCTAAACATGCCATAGGACGTGCAATATAATTTGTGTAAACATATAAGACCAAAAACATGTATATGCATTGCAGCGATACATAATTTGTTGCTTGTGCTCATGCTAATGATAATAAGCTAGCTAGCTGTTTTTATTGGATTTAATTGACCTTGTCTCAAGGGCTTGTTTGAGTACACTTGTATTCAGCTCAATCTACGTGTTGTGATGGGTTAGGGTGTAAGTTTGTTTAATTTTCACCCTAATTTAACCCAACATATGTTGATTAAGTTGAATACGAGCGTAGCCAAACAAGTCCTAAGTAAAATAAATTCCAAACCTCGTAATAAATGTTTGTGCAATAAATGATTAATTATATATGGAAATTTCATAGTAGATTGATTCAACTTAAATATGTAGTTATTATATTCACATGTTATGAGTTTGAAAGGTGACAGGGGAGCCATATGCACAGGTGTGAATGAGGACTGGCTATTAGAACATGACATAAGCGGTTTGACGTTAACAAAGGTTTTGCAACTCTGAACTCAAAACGAGAAGAATAAGAGTGGTGATTCTCAGAGTGATAGACGGATAGACGCGTAGATTGCGAGAAGGAAGACAGAATTTTTGTTATAATAAAGTACTCCCTCTATTTACAAAAGAATATAATTATAAGAACCATGCTGATCAAACTAGCTCATATTTGATCAAATATATAGTAAATAATATTAGCATTTATGTCTTAAAATAAATTTATTATAAAATATATTCTATAACTAATCTAAATATACTTATTTTGTATTATAAGTATTAGTATTTTGTATATAAATTTAGGTAAAGTTTAAATTGTTTGACTTCAAAAAAACCGAGAATTGCATATATTTTTTTTAGACAGAGGGAGTATGGATTGGTGGATAAATTTGAAATCTCCATTATATTAGGTATAGATTCGTGGATAAATTTTAAACGTCACGGCGTACACTTATGTCTCCTTTCGAAAATGCTTTGGCAGCAGAGCCGGAGTACTCTACTTTTGTTGCTTTGGGGGAGCCATGTGCGACGCACTCTACTTTTGACGTTGGTTCTTCTTCTTTTTTTTTAAAAAAAAAAGAAAACTTTTGACGTTGGATTTCCCCACTCCCGCTGCTTTCGCCCCATTGACGAGTTGACGACAACGCCCAGATCGATTCCTCGCCACTTGCCGGTCAACACTGACCTGCGCCGCACACCGACTGTCGGGCGGCCGTCGATCTCACGTTCTCACCGCACACCGACGGTCCAGTCCTCGCCGGGACGCCGGCGCCGGACGGGGTGAAGGTAACCCCGCGTCCCCCAGATTTTCATTCAACTTCAATTATCTGTTTGGTTTTTTCGATGAACTCGAAACATTTTCCGATGAGCCTCCTTCAGGCCTCCGCCATGGAACATGGCCGCACTGTCCTCACGGAGGCCGTACGCAAGGTGCAGCTGCTGGAGATCGACGGCTATTGCGCCACCGCTGCCATGGAGTGCTCTGAGTACATCAAATTCAAATGGATCGTCGATGGCCACGAGTGGGAGGTCCGTTTCTATCCTGATCACTGCGAGCCCCTCGACGACGAGGACGTCAGATCCATATTCGACGACTGCGTCGAATGGGTCGCTCTGAAGCTCATCCTCGTCAGTGAACCCCAGAGGGACAAGCTGAGGGTGAATCTGAGCTGCCGGCTTGTAAGCCCCAGCCAGCATCTCAATCCCTCCAAAGAGAAGAGTGTGTCCCATGTATTTGACCGTCGCTCCAAATGCTCGCCTGAAGTTCTCCTCATGCTGAAACACGAGGTACCATCATCAGGTTATCTCGTGAATGACTCACTGACCGTGGAATGCACAATCACCGTGCTAGGAGCAGATGATGAGGAGCAGCCCCTGCCAGTGCCGCCACCCTCGGACCTGCACAAGCACCTCGGTGAGCTCTTGCAGAGCCATGAAGGAGCGGACGTCAGGTTTCATGTCTCTGGGGAATCCTTTGCCGCCCACAAGGCCATACTCGCTGCAAGGTCCCCGGTTTTCAAGGCCGAGTTCTTTGGAGACATGGATGAAACAAGCTCCGAGTCTGTGGTGATCGAAGACATGGAGGCTGTTGTGTTCAAGTCCATGCTTCACTTCATCTACACGGACATGGCTCCGGAGCTCGACGGTGACCACAGGAGCCTCAGGCAGCGGCGACCATGGTTCAGCACCTCCTGGTAGCTGCTGACAGGTAAGGTTTCTTTTCACTTTCAGAATGGGTTATCATGTGTATACGAGATTACACAATATGACGACATTTACAGTACTATAGCAATAGCATCACCATGTGTATACGAGATTATAATTAACTTCTAAAAATTTAACAGGTATGGGCTGAACAGGCTCAAGCAGATATGTGAATGCAAGCTCTCTGGCGGCATCGGCATCGGCACAGCGGCTACGACGTTGGCTCTCGCCGAGCAGCACCACTGCTCGCTGCTCAAATCCAAGTGTATTGAGTTCGTCACCAAGTCGCCTGAAACTCTTGATGCTGTCTTGGCAACTGATGGCTACGCGCATCTGGTGGCAAGCTGCCCCTTGGTCCTTGCTGAACTACTGAGGGCCGCGCGTGGTAGGAAGATCTGAGCTAAGATGGTGATTTTCGTTGACAGTCCCTGTGTCCTAATATTAGTACTATCTGCCTAGTATTGCTAGTTGCTTCTTTATGATTTCCCTAAGATGTGTGACCTATATGACTGCTATATCATGATGCACTAGTGCTTGCAGTTGATTCCCCCCCTTTAGTTTCAAGTTGCTTAATTTCTAGTAGCCGTTATTCTCCTTTTGTGGCTTTCATGTATTATGACATGGGCAGCTAGCTTGCTGCTTCAAATCTTCAGTTGCCATTTTATGTGGTTATTAGATCTCGTTTTGTGCTTGCCATTTGGGGCTTAATTGCATCAGTTGCCATTTTGTGCTTGTCATGCATGTATGCGCACGCATGTCATGAGCAGAGTGCTCCTTCAATTGCAACTACATAAGATGGCCATTTTCAACAACATTCTTGACTCAGTCCAAAGGTGCAAGGCTGTTTTCAAGAAAGAATTTACTCTAGTTATACAAAGCAAAAGCGAAGTATCACCCTCACTCCCTCAGATAGATTATGGCTAGAAGCTTTTATGTAATTTTATCTATTTTCTTTCTGTCCTTTTATTATGTTTCTGGAGCTTTGTTTGGGTGCCTTGTACCTTTTACCCTTTTCAATAAAATTCTAGTAGAAAATCCAGGCGTAACACGTATGATCTCAATCCCCTGCTTCCCACCATTGACCAAACCCTTTGCTCCTCCGCTATTCTGCAACAGCCTTCGCCATGAAACCTGCCACTGCCATCACAAAGATCACCGAAGCCGCACGCTCGGTGCCTCGGTGCAGCTGCTCCAGATCGACGGCTACTCTGCAACCGAGAGCATGAGCCAAAAAGATTACATCGGATCCACATGGAACGTCGACGGGTACGAGTGGGAGGTTCGCGTCTACCCTGAATACGACTACAGCAGGTCGAGTTGGGTAGCTCTGAGGCTCATCATCCTCAGCAAACCTCGCACCGTCGAGGTCAGGGCACACTTCACTGGCCGGCTAGAGGATCCGAGCGGGCGTCTTCAACCATCCGAAGGGGACAGTATCTCCCATGTATTTCACCATCGCTGAGAGCAGACGAAAGCCCTGCTCCTGGAGAAGCGTGACGAGATTGCACCGGGCTATCTCGAGAACGATTCCTTGACGGTGGAGTGCGCCATCACCGTGCTCAGAGAGCTACCGGAGGTAGTCTTCCCGGCCACCAAGGAGGAGGAGGTGCCTCCGCCGACGCCATCCTCTGACCTGCACAAGCACCTGGGCGAGCTCTTGGAGAGCCAGAAGGGCGCCGACGTCACGTTCCTGCTCGCACTTGATGTTGCCGCTGCCAAGGAGAAGACCATTACCTTGAGTGTTATATAAAGTCAACGAAACAATAATTGACTTGACGGTGTTGTTGTCAAGAAAAAGACTATTACCTTGATGGTCCACACCCACCAAAGAAATAAGTACTCTCTCAACCACAAGAAAATTGAAGGCCGGAGTGCAACGGTCCTCCCTTTCCCGTCTCCATGTAAACTCCTCTGTTCCACTTGGAGACAGACTCCCCGTCGCCTCACGAGATGACGCCGAAGGCCCGTGCTCCGAGGCCCAATCGACGGGGAGAGCTACGTTGTACGACCGCGTCTTCTCGAGTCGACGCCGCGCTCGGATCCCGTGTGGGGGCACTCGCGGATTGTGGTTTGCGCGCGGGATGGTACTCCGCTCCTCCTCATGCCGGCCGCGTTGCTCCTTGCTGCGTGAAGCCAAGCGCCACTACGCTCGTTGCCACCGGCTGCGATACGAGGAATGGCAAGGCCGCAGGACCCATTCGTCGTGGAAGCTGCTCGACAGCCGTAGTCATCGGACGCAGACGCCCTCCAAGAGCTACTGCTGCATACTGTCACGCCGTTTGGGTCCGGCGAGATGTTGAAGCACAGGTCGTCCTCGCCGGCCATCCTCCGCCTTTGGCCCTTGCAGCATGGAATCCCTGGTCAACCAGGTGTTGATGTGATTGCTTGTGGGTGTTCCTTTCATGATTTGCCTCTGATTGTGGCTGATACTTTGAGCTTCGTGTTCGTGTTATGAGCTTGCTACGGCATGTAGTTTAGGTGTTTGTTGAAATGTCCATTCAAGCATCTAAAATACATGCTGATTTTTTTTAGTGAAGAATGCATCTAAAATACAATATATGCTATATGATGAAACCAACCAAACTTTTTTTTGGTTAATTTCTCAGTTCTCACCACCGATTTATTCAACAAGTTGTTACTCACAGGATAGTCTCCTTGCAAGTTCAGGCTATCTGAGTCAGCCTGAAATGGAGCCAAGTTGGATAGGATTTGTGCAAAGTATAGGGTCGGCAAAGTATATGGCAACACTATAAAAACAAAGGAAATTAGACAAAAGGTGTCACAACTATATGTGATATAATTATATATTAATGCTTTTAAAAAATATTATAATCATGTTGCTCTTATTTATCCTTGATACATTTTCTATCAAATAGTCACATAGTGGTATGTATAAATTTATTTATAGTTGATCCTAGCTACATGTAAAATATTAAATAGCTTAAAGATGGATCTCAGTCTGTGAGTTGTATGACATGTCTTTATATCTATCTATACGAAAGATTCGAGGCGTTTAGAGATGGACCCGTCTGCGGTTGTACGTGCCCTAACACTGTTTACATAAACTGTTATGCTCACAGTTCCTCGTAAAGGTTCATTAACTGCTACTGCGTCCGTTCAACTACGGGCCAGTTTGGATGCCAATTTTTTTGGCAAAACGCTACTGTACCGTTTTCGTTGTTACTTGATAATTAGTGTCCAATTATAGTCTAATTAGGCTTAAAAGATTCGTCTCGTGGATTTTGTCTAAACTGTGTAATTAGTTTTATTTTTTATTTATATTTAATGCTTCATGCATGCGTCAAAGATTCGATGTGACGAAAAATCTTAAAAAATTTAGCATTTTGGGGTGCAACTAAATAGAGCATACGTCTCCGAAGGGCTACGCAACTACTCTCTTTCAGGCCTGGTTTAGTTTTAAAAAAAATTTAAAAGGTGCTACAATATTCATCACATCGAATCTTGCAATACATGTATGGAACATTAAATATAGATGAAAAAAAACTAATTGCACAGTTTGGTTGAAAATCACGAGACAAACGTTTTAAACCTAATTAGTCCATAATTGAATACTAATTACTAAATAAAAATAAAAATAATACAGTAAAAAATTTCCAAATTTCAACCCACTAAACACAGCCCCGTCCCTAGCTTCTCCACGGAAGGTAAATTAAAAAAATCCACGTCACCGCGCCTCGCTGCCTCCGCTAATGGCGACTGGCGAAACTTCGTCTCCCCGTCGGCACCGCACGCGGATGCCGCGTTCAGCCCTGATGGCAGCTGCGCGCGCCGGGCGCTTGGTTGCCTCTTCATCTTCCCTGGCGTGCGGCGCGCAGGTGCGGCGGCCAGCCTTGCCGGCGGCTGCACGCGGAATCCCCGAGGCCTCGCTCGCCCGCCGTCGCGGCCTTCGCCTCCACCTCCGACCTGACGCCCTCGGCCTTGAACCAGTCCTCAGCCCAGCGCCGCTTCCGCCCCAGCTTCAAGAGCAACGCTAGGGGAGCCGAGGCGGGATCTTCATCTGTCCCGGCGGGCAGCGCGCAGGTGCGGCGGTCAGCCTTGCCGGCGGATGCGCGCGGAACCCCGAGGCTTCGCCCTCCGCCCCCGCCGTCGCGGCCTCGGCCTCCACCTCCGACCTGCCGCCATCGGCCTTGACCCTGTCCTCCACCCCAGCTTCAAGAACAACGCCAGGGGAGCCGAGGCGGGAGCACCATCTGCTGCACATGACCTCGAATGCAGCAGATCAGTTGGTGTCGGCCACGAAACCTTCTGTCTCTTTGCCTCTCTACATGGAATTGATCCGATTCGACCACACCGTCTCAAGCAGGAATCAAGTCGTCGGTGATGGGGGGCTCAGTGGCAAGCTCAGAAGTAGGGGCCGCCGTCTGGTACCTCGGCGAAGACATCGCCAGCAGAAGCACGCTGCCGTGTAGTGTGGATGCAGTGACCTGCAGAACGAGGTCGGGTGGTGCACAACAGCGAGGTGCTCAGCGGTGATTTTGACCCAGGTTGCTTCTCCTATTGCCTCCTCATTTATTCCCAATATTCATGCTCATCGCTATACAGCCTGCAGGAAACAATGAATTACTAATTTGCTCAACCTCCGCTCAATGCTACAGGTAAATTTTGTTGTCCGTTTTCCTTGCGCTAGCCTAACACATTTCACGCAAAGAAATGTCATTTGTTAGTGTTACCCCTTGATGTACTTGATACACTTCTGGATGTTACCAGGCCTGCAATTCCTCATTCCAAATACATACATCGACAGTTGGAGTGTTCTGGTTATTGCTTCAGTTTGAGGCACATATTGCGTATTGGCATTTGCTAATAGAGGTGTGTGATTTACATAAAGGCTTAAAAGTGCAGCTTCGATTCTATCAATGTGCTGTAGATTCTGATCATGCCATCTTTTGAGGCTCACATAATACATATCTTACCAAGCCTATTTTTTTACTTAACAACCAGTTTACCTATTCCAGTTTTTGGTTGTCTGCACATGTATATAGTCCCAGTGAAATCATGTCTTTATTAACTAGGCAGCAGAATCATGTTTAACTATCATGCTCAGAAATTATGTGCTTTACGACATTTTTTATACTGAATACCTAACCACTCCTAAATAGTCGTCACCAATTTTGCCTTCCTTTTCTCCTATTTTAGCCATTTCTTCTTTTCTTTAAGTTTTAGTTTGAGTTCCCTTTCCACATATCTCTCTTATTATGTACTACCATATAA
Organism: Miscanthus lutarioriparius; assembly: GCA_904845875.1. Taxonomy (NCBI): domain Eukaryota; kingdom Viridiplantae; phylum Streptophyta; class Magnoliopsida; order Poales; family Poaceae; genus Miscanthus; species Miscanthus lutarioriparius. The sequence goes on from CAJGYO010000018.1 coordinate 15,476,257, forward strand.
ATATGTCAGCATTTTGGTTAATCTGGTACTGATGCTGTATGCATACATTTTTGTCACTGGATGCGGTCTTATAATCAGTTACATGTACCATCAAGTCCCTACCTTTTGCCAACTACAACAGGTATCATTACGTGGTAAATTCTAAGAGCCTTCAGTATTTGTTTCTGCTTACAGATGATGATAATATTCTTTTTACCACTTGAGGTCTACTTTACATATGACAAGATTATTCTGCAACCTTAAGATGTAAACAGTGATGCACCCTAACAAGGATGCATATTGGCAATTCTGAAATTTCAGTATGTGTCCATGCAGCAACACTGTTTTTAGCAGATGAGTTCCTCATGTCATACTCAATAGAATTGTGAGGTTGAAGCTGTGAATGTGAATATTTACAGCCATGGAGAGTGGTGATCAGGAGCCTCCTGTATCCTGGCATTATAGATGCATGCCTCACGTGGTTGCTGAACCTGCAACAATTATACTCCTATAATAATGGAGCAACACAGACAAGAGACATGCATTGTTTCTCCTGTTTTTCATACAGTTATGTTTAGCCTCTGTTTTCTGAACAATTAAGGATGCTGTTGTTTGCATGTTCACTCCCTCTCTGACCATGCTTGGACAAGATCTAAATTAATAACTACCTATTGTTTTTCAGGTGTGCCTTTGGGATGCAGACACAAAATCGTTTAATTTCTTCAAGATGAAAACTTAGCTGCTTTGGTGAGAGACACGAGAATTGATGATCTCATATCATTATTCATGCGGTTCTTTGATATTACAGCTCAACTTGAGTCTTGAGACTTGACTCACAAGGTTATATGATCATTATTCATGCGGTTCTTTGATATTACAGCTCAACTTGTGTTTCCCCTTTTTATATACCATTTCAAGATTTTGGGACTACGGGAACAGTGAAAGAAATAGATATTTAGCAGCAAAGCTCCCTTTGCCCATATTTGCAATCCTCACCAAGATGAGATATTCATTTTTATTTGTATACCTTATATAGTGATGTCGACTATTCCACACTATATTATGCTATGTTCAGCTTCACCACATTTTATAGATCTTTATGCATATTTTCATGGCTCAATATATTCTAACTATGAAGGATTAGTATCTTTAGTTACATGGGATCAAACCTGCCGTGCTCACTGTTAAGATACTAAGCTTCTGGCATGTAGCAAACAACCGCGGGCTAATGATTTTACCGACAAACAACTGCTCATTTACAGTACCTAATACGGTGGGCGCAGCGTAAGCGTGCCTACCGTGCTAGTAAGTATTAACTCGGTCGGCCCTCAAGAATATGAAATCCTTGGTGCTTGTACCATCTGAAGTAATTTCCTTGTCCACATTACAAATTAGACCCCACCCTATTATCCATGAGGGCTTGCCTCCAATTAAGTAGACCATCCTTGACCGCTAGAACTACCAAGGAAACTAATTTAACTTATCCTCTACCCTTGACGGGTTATGCTTGACGGTTGGCCACCACTAAGCCTTCTTCTTGGCAATTTAGCTATTTTCCTTGGTGGTTTCAGGCCCAAGTAATGTTGGCAGGAGAGGCGGGTCCAAAAAAGAGAAGAAGTAATACATGGCTTCTTCTTACTCCTTCGGCCCAAACTCCAAAATGGAATTTATTTATATAGTTGTCCTAAGTTAAATTATTTCAAATTTAAATAACTTTATAAAAAAGTGCATAAAAAATTATGACATCAAATTAATATCACCATATGCATTATGAAATATATTTTCATAATATATTTATTTGGTGTTATTGATGTTATTACCATTTTCTATAATGTTAGATAAACTTGAATAATTTTAGAATGAAGTTGATTTATTTTGAGATGGAGGGGTTTTTTTTAGGAAATTTCGAGATGGAGGTAGTATCATGATCTATCTATCTCTAACCATTTGTTTTAATTTGTAGGCTCGATCCGTTGGGTTAGCCCAACTGCTCGATGGGGCTTGTATAACGCTTAACGCTCCTAGCTCGCACGGCCTATTGGGCCTCATAGGCTACTGGGATACAGTTTTCAAATAAGCCAAGCATTTAACGGTCACGGTCCTAGTAAAAGCGGTGCATATAAACGCAAAAACTTCACTACTATTAAGACGAGAATCCGAAAAACTTCACTACATTTTTCAAAGAAACAAATGCCGCGTAGAATCAGGAACGTGGAAGGTCAAACGACAACACAGGTTTATTTAAGTTCAAATAATCTGAGCGTCGGCAGTCGGCCGCTTCGTCAGCCGGACAGTCACCAGTTTCAACTCATCTGAACCTCAACCGCCGGCCGAGAGGCACACAGCCGTGATATAAATTGAACTGTGCTGTTTCATCCTCTCAACAGTCAACACAGAAGCGAAACGACTCTCGCCTCCACCGCTCTCACACTCCCAAATCCCAGCTCGCCTCCAAACCATGGAAACTCTTACCGAGGTTGTTCGCTCGTCGAAGCAGATCAAGATCCAATGATTTTCTTTGACATATGCCATGCCCGACGCCGAGGTTCTCAGATCGAGGGTATGTAACGCCGGCGGCTATAAGTGGGAGGTTCATGTGCTTCCAAAAAAGTATTTCGAGTTCCTTGGCAATTGCATTGCACTTAATCTCTACTTCCGTGGTGAGATGCCCCGGGACATTAGTAATGTGAAGGCGACGTTTGGCTATCGGTTGATAGATCCAAGCGGGAAGCTGAAGCCATCTCAAGGGTATTCCGTGTCACATCACTTCAAGCGTTCAGGAGATTCTCATTATGGAGGTGCCCTCATGAGAAGAGATCTTTTGCAAACATCAGGTTATCTCAAGGGCGATGCATTCGTCGTGGAGTGCACCCTCGCGGTGCTCAGAGAACTCGACAAAAATGCAACCACTCATTGCCCACGCCCAGCAGATGATCTAGTCCCATCCTCCCGCTTGCACCACCACCTCGGCGAGCTCCTGCACAAGGGGACGGGATCCGACGAGAGACGCTCGTCACTGCCGGAGAGTCCTTCGCGGCGCACAAGGCCATACTGACCTCAAGGTCCCCGGTCTTCATGGCCGAGTTCTTCGGCCACATGAAGGAGAAGCGATCGCAGCGCGTCGAGATCAAGGACATGGATGCCGCGATCCTCGGAGCCATGCTCCGCTTCATCTACACCGACTCGGCGCCGGAACCGGAGGACGACGGCGGGGTGGCCACAGCGCCGCACCTTCTTGCGGCGGCGGACAGGTACGGGGTCGACAGGGTCAAGCTGGCTTGCGAGGACAGGCTCCACGATGGCGTCAGCGTCGACACGGTGGCGACGACTCTGGCCTTGGCGGAGCAGCACGGCTGATACCGTCTCAAGGCTAAGTGCGTCGAGCTCATCGCGGCAAACCTTGAGGCCGTCATGGCGACAGACGGCTACAAGAATCTCACGGCACTACAACATGTCTCTTAATAGCGTTTTGCTAAAGGCATTTTTTCAAAGTGCCTTAATTTCTAGTTGCATAAAGGCATTTATCTCAAAAGGCCTTTGAAAGTATATTTTTAAAGGCAAAATTAAAAAACGCCTTAACTACATGTGACTATTGGAGGTGTTTTGTCAAAAGTGCCTCCGTTACTGCAACTATTTGAGGTGTTTTTTCGAAAAACGCCTATCCTGTCTTAACTCATGGTAGATTTCCGCGCCTGCGCCAAGTCGTGGCCTGCGGAAGCGTAGCCTCCACTGATTTGCAGGAAAGTCCTCCATAGTCATCAAAGAAAGACCGCATAGCATACGCATTCAAAACTTTTATGAATAAACCCTTGGTCTGCACTCTTTCAACGTGAAGACGAAAAAATTCAGCAACCTTGTCATTTTTCAAAAACTCCCCGAAGGTGAATTTGCGGAGAACCTCCCCTTGACCCCCGACCCCGATTCCTCTCGTTCGTCGCCCTCTTCCTCCTCCTCCTCCTCCTCCTCTCTCTCTCCCTCTCTCTCCTCCCGCCGCCGCCGTCGCTCAGTTGTTGGGAGCCGCGCGAGGTCGGTGGCATTCGGCGGCGCAACGGCGTGGGGAGTCACGCGTCACTGGTGCGGAGATAGGTCGGAACTCGCTGGCCTCCTTGGCACTCAGCCATGTCGCCCACGACACGACACCCTCATAAGCAGGCAGCCGGGCTCCCAACTTGTGATGGGAAGCGGCTGCTCGCCTTCCCCCAGATCCGGCCGACACCTTCTCCGTCAGATCCAGCACGGTGGTGATGACGGCTGCTTCCATGCCCATGGGGAAGTTTTGTACCACGTTCGTCTCGAACTTTTTGGCCAGGTACGCATTACATGTTGGGTACCATGATGCTATCATTTCTAAATGTTTTGGCATGTTTGTATCCAGATTCAGTAGTACCATGATGCTATCTAGGCATTACATGCGCTTACTAGGCATTCCTCGTTGAAGATCAACAATTGCAATGATCTATCCCCATCACGATGAAATTTCCCATGATTATTCGGGCCTGTCGTCCAAGGCTATATACTCATTGAATACATCAGTGTAGCGCACGTGCGGCCCAGAATATCTAAGGGCATCACAACCTGTTATTGCCTCAAACTTCCGTGACCTAAACGGCCATAGTCCCTCTAAGAAGCTAGCTGCAGAGGGATGGCTACGCATAGCTCGTTAGCAGGCTGAGGTCTCGTTCGTTAACAGAATTAACCAGACAAATCGCTCCACCAACTAAGAACGGCCATGCACCACCACCCATAGAATCAAGAAAGAGCTCTCAGTCTGTCAAACCTTGCTATGTCTGGACCTGATAAGTTTCCCCGTGTTGAGTCAAATTAAGCCACAAGCTCCACGCCTGGTGGTGCCCTTCCGTCAATTCCTTTTAAGTTTCAGCCTTGCGACCATACTCCCTCCGGAACCCAAAGACTTTGATTTCTCATAAGGTGCTGGCGGAGTCCTATAAGCAACATCCGTCGATCCCTGGTCGGCATCGTTTATGGTTGAGACTAGGACGGTATCTGATCGTCTTCAAGCCCCCAACTTTCGTTCTTGATTAATGAAAACATCCTTAGCAAATGCTTTCGCAGTTGTTCGTCTTTCATAAATTCAAGAATTTCACCTCTGACTATGAAATACGAATGCCCCCGACTGTCCTTATTAATCATTACTCCGATCCCGAAGGCCAACACAATAATACTGGAATCCTATGATGTTATCCCATGCTAATGTATTGGCATGCATGTTTGTAAATGTTTTGGCATGTTTGAATCCAGATTCAATAGTACCATGATGCTATCATCTTAATTGTTTCAGCTGAGTAGCCTGGCTTTAGAGTGTAATTTCCCCTTTCTTAAAAAATACACTTGCGTCTAGGACTGTAAATGTAACCAGTTTTCCCTCAATTTTTTTTTGTTCTTGAGTGTAGAGTAGTGTTCTAAAGTTGGTCTTTGTTGACACATTTATGTACCTTGTGTATGTCGATATTCCAATAGAATGGAAGGGCAAATTAATCAGATGTGGTACTCAATCTGTGTAGTTATTTACTCTTACATGCCAGCTGCTGCATGATCCATACTTTAAGCATGTAGCCTTTTTTTGCTAAATGATTTCCTCAATCAGATTATAAATTTATATTTTGGGTTCAGTTTTTCAGTGGTACCTTTGGTGGCCTGCCGAGCACTGGACATCGTCCACATTGATGAGCAGCGTGTCTTCCTCTATGCCGATAGCAAGATGCTGTTGTTGGCAGCAATAACGTGACGTCGTGGATGCTTGACCATGCAGCAAGGCTGCCCCGGCAACTCATTGCTGAGAAGGATGGTGTCACCACCGGATCCGGTAGGTGTATGAACATATTGTAGATATCTTGAGTGTTTTCTCTTTGTTGGAATTAGCATACGCTGACATGGGGTTCAAGAAAAGACTATAGATCAAAACTATATTCTCATGTTTTTTGTTTGTCAAACTATGCCCATAATGGATGTTTCCATTTTGAAGATTTTAGGTCTGTAGTTGTTTTTATTTTACACTGATGACTGATCTCCTGCACATATGAGATATTAGTTTGTTCTGTTTTTATAGCCGCACCAACAAAAACTTCTAGACAAGCCGCTGTGCAACCATGATGAGCTATAGAACTACAGCAGCGCCACAGTTAAGAATATTTATAACTTGATAGACTCTGAAATCCTAATTTGTAATTTCTTTTCCTCTATATAAACTCTACAAATTGTGGTATATACACTGTATGTGTTTTTATTTTTTGATGTTTTAGAATACAGGATTCCAGGTCAAATACAGGATAGCAGGTAGTCAACAATAGCAGAATCCAATCAACTAAAGGCATTGCCGCTCATCGTTTTAGTGCTACGTCCATAAGCATAGGGTTGTTTGACAAATGAAAATACCATTCAGTCTATATTGTCCGATCGTGCAGTCCATCTATATTAAACTTCTCTAAGAAAAATTAGTGTGCAGGGGAAGAGTTAAACTGTAAAGCCCATTGCAGTGATGCAATAATAGGAAGAGTTAAACTGTAAAAGCCCATTGCAGGCATGCTTGGACTTGGACAGTGCGCTCTGCTTTGGATTAGTGAGAATGTGAGATTTCTTTTCTGATCTTAGTCTGTTGTACTGTAACAATCAATTTATTGAATATTTCTTTCAGTGCCAGTCAGTTAGACAATCGTTGTTCCGTTTGTCTTGATAAACACTTGATTCATAGTACGAATGATACAGGCATGCTTAGACACCACACTGTGCTGTCCATGATGATTTCTTTATCAATCATGGAGTATGCTAATATGGTCCCAACTACTAGTGTCGGCACAGGAGTTTTCCTTCTCTACTTGGTGCTTTACTGTCTGTGTGTTTGGTAACTTGCTCTGCAGCTGACTACCAGAATGAAGCCGAAGTCGGTGATGCACTCGCAGAGGGAGGATTTGTTCATCACAACCAAGGTAATCTGAATTACAGAATGCTACCTTCTGTATTCTACTGCAAGTTTTTTTTTGCCCCACTCTATTTCATAATCTTTATGTAATTGAAAGTTTGGAATCTGTTCTCATTGCAGCTGTGGAACTCAGATCATGGCCATGCGCTTGATGCCTGCAAGGATAGCTTTTTTTTAGCCTCCCTGCAAGGATAGCTTGAAGAAGCTGCAACTAGATTATCTCGATCTCTATCTTATTCACTTCCCAGTAGCTACTAGGCATACAGGTAAGTTCCTTGCCCTTTGCACAATATTTACAAAGATTCAATGGGTGCCTCAAAGAAATGTGTATTTCTGTAGGAGTTGGCACAACTTCTAGTGCTCTTGGTGATGATGGCGTGCTATTTCATTGGAAACAACATGGCATGCAATGGAAGAACTTGTTTCCATGGGACTGGTGCGCAGCATTGGAATCAGGTAAACCGAACCAACAATTTTCTCTATTTTGTTAGCACCAGTTTGACATTTGAGATATTTAGTCTTGGCAAGCTTCCCTTTGTATTATGATTCATTACATTGGCAAGCTTCCCTTTTGTACTAGGAATATTGCTGGTGCTGAAAGAGTAGTGTAGTTTGAAATATCCTGAATTGGAGTATAATAAGTCTTACACTAAAATTTTCTTGCTGCGATTTTTTCCATGCTTGGCGATTTACTTTTCTTGCTGGTGAAGTCACTTTTTTACAACAATAATAATACTATCAACCATCACAGCGCAAGATACCCCTTGGGTGGCTCCACTGCCAACACCGAGTGGTTTGGTCGGTCTCGTGCCTCGACGACCCTGTCATCAAGGTGGTTGTCACTTCAAATCTCCATTACAACCAGCTCTAGACTGTCAACCATCATCCTTGTTTAACAAACAGGAGTACATTTTGTTTGGATACTTTGCAATATCATCAGTTCTGGTGCCAATGTGATCAGCTAACTTGGCACTGTGGCAGCAATACAATTTGCAGGGCTTGGCTGAGAAGTACGGCAAGACGCCGGTGCTGCTTGTCCTCTGGTGGGGTCTGCAGCGTAACACAGTGGTGATCCCCATGACCTCCAAGGCACAGTAATACATTAGCACGCCACTTTATATACCTTCACTCATTGGGACACGTTTGGTTTCAAAATTTTAATTGATCCTCTTACTTTGTCATATCTCTCCTCCTATGTCAATTTCTTAATTTATCCCCCTTTGTTATCTTTTCACTATTTTTGTACACTATTTCTCCCCCTTTGTTATCAATGACAACAAAGGTTTAATTTTAAATAGGTTGGGATTATCAATGTCAATCAATGGGGTGAGGATCATTTTCCCAAATTTGGTTAAATCTAGAACACTTGCCAAAGATATTTAACTCGGTTTGATCTAAGAACAAGCTTCTTCACACCTTCAAATAAGGGTTATCTTGTACCATGTTGAGTTAAACACTTAGAGCTCATTTTCTAGATCAAACACTAGGTTTACAAGCCCACAAACGTGTCATATGCTACCACTAGATCAAGTCAAGCATAGAAGCAATAGTGGTACCATACAAACATCAAAATCATTTGATTTTCATGAATGAGCCTATTAAATGTGAAAGATGACTAGATGCACTAAACATGTCCTTGGCAAGGATATATGCCATACCAATCAACTTTTACCTTGGATTGCTCGAAGGAGATTTATGTCATATAAATGGGGGGTGCATCAACACATATTTGAGAAATCTAATATGTTCAACTCATTCCTTTGCTTGCAAAATATTTTCTCATCCAATGGCTTGATGAATATATCGGCAAGTTGATCTTCGGTGCCTACACTCTCAATGCAAATGTCTCCTTTTTGTTAGTGATCTCTTATGAAATAATAGCGGACATCAATATGCTTTGTTTTTGCATGTTGAACCGGGTTGTTGGTTAACTTGATTGTACTCTCATTGTCACGTAGAAATGGCACTTTCTTGAACTTGATTCCAAAGTCATTCAAGCTGGCCTTCATCCAAAGTTTTTGTGCACAACAACCACGTGTCATCAGCCTCAAAATGATGAGCATCCGGTCTTAACGGCTAGTCTGCTTCGCGCCACGCGTTAAGTTGCGAACGGACGCACTGCAGTATAGGACCGGATGCACCCTCGCCTGGCGTCCGGTCACTTCCAGTAAAGTTCTAGAGGCGGAAATTTGTGACCGGACGCGTCCGGTGGCTCATGACTGGACCCATGCCTGCGTCCGGTCAACTCAGCCTCTCTCTCGATTGCTAAGCGTCGACAGACGCGTCACTAGGTATTTGGATGCACCCATAAGTGTCCGGTCCCTCTTTTCTCTTTAGCGTCCGGTCAAGGGACCGAGGGTGGCAAATCATCTGGCGCGCCCACCGACCGGACGCGGGATCGAGTCCGTCCTTCGCCCAAGGTAGAGTCCGGTCAATACGAAACTTCTCCTTTTGACCCCTAACTTTACCACCCTTGATCAAATATGCCAACCACCAAGTGTATCACCTTGTGCACGTGTGTTAGCATATTTTCATAAGCATTTTCAAGGGTGTTAGCACTCCACTAGATCTAAATACATATGCAATGAGTTAGAGCATCTACTGGCACTTTGATAACCGCATTTCGATACGAGTTTCACCCCTCTAAATAGTACGTCTATCGATCCTAAATGTGATCACACTCGTTAAGTGTCTCGATTACTAAACCGAAAACTCCTATCAAGTTTTACCTTTGTCTTGAGCTTTTTCTTTTTCTCTTTCTTCTTTTCCAAGTCCAAGCATTTGATCATCACCATGGCATCACCATCATCATGATCTTCACGTTGCTTCACCACTTGGAGTAGTGCTATCTATCTCATAATCACTTTGATAAACTAGGTCATCACTTAGGGTTTCATCAATTTACCAAAAACCAAACTAGAGCTTTCAATGGGGCCGCGCCCGCGCCAAGGACGGTGTCGAGCCCACTGAAGCTGGGGCCGCGACCGCATCATGGAAGAGAAGAAGCTACCAGTCGCCGGGGCTGCGCCACCGAGGCCGCGCCTCCGGGGCCGCGCACCAGGGCTAAGCCGCTAGGGCTCCCGCACGCCTGGGCACGCCGGCCTAAGCTCACCTGCTAGGGCACGGCAGCCTAGGCCTCGCCATCCGAAGTGCGGCGGCCAAGCCTCGCCCGCTGGAGGGGAGCTCGCGCCCGCGGCCAGCCATGGAGGAGGGTGGACTGGCGAGATCTAGTGAAGCTAGAGAAGGGGCGCTTGTTGGAGGAGAGCTCGCGTCGCGAGTCCACCCGGTAGAGGAGCGTCGAACCAGCGATGGAGCGCCGCCGCGACGGCCAGAGTGGAGCGGCCATTTGGAGATGCGTCGCTGTGCCCTCGCTTCCTCGTGACACAGATAGGAAAAGAAGCTTGCGACGCGGACGGGAAAAGAAGAAATAAAAACAAACCGGTACCCATCATAACCAGTGGCAGGTGGGTAAATATTTAGGCCAAAAGCAGCTGAAAAGCAGGTCTAGAGGAAAAGCTGCTTTTTGGCAAAAGCAGTTGTGTCTTTTGAGCCCTTTGCTTGGCTTTTGGCTTTTGCAGAAGCAAAAACAGGTTCAAAAGCCCAACCAAACAGGGCCTTAACTTTAAAGGCATGCTTTGGAATGGAGGAAAAACAAAGGAAAAACACATGATTCAAATTCCTATGGAATGGATTCCTTTAGCAACTTTTAGATTGTAGGAAATGCTCATAGGAAATTTTAGGAAACTTTCCTTTCCCTTCAATTCAAAAAGAATACCCGAGGAAAAAAATTCTACTTGGAGCCCATGAAAACAATTCTGTGCAGAAGAAACGAGGCACATAATGGACTAATGGGAGCTGGTAGCGCCTAATCAAGGGACTAGAATGGAATAAGTGGTTGATTAAAGAAAGCAATATATTTTTCTCCTAAAATTCCTTTTAACATTCCTGTGTTTTTCCTTTGCCCATACAAACGCATAGACATGCAAAATTCCTATGTTTTTTATTTCTTTATTTTGCACTTATATTCCTATTCTATTCCTACGTTTTTCCTATTCACGTGCTCCTTCATTCCTCCGTTCCACATGAGGCCTAAGGCTCCTTTGGATTGAAGGAGAAACATAGGAAAACATAGGATTCGAGATCCTAACAATTTGATTACTGTTCACTCCTTTAGATAGCATGAATTGACCGCAGGAGAAACGGAGAAAATCTTCCTATGCCAGCCATTCCAGAGGGAAAACGGAGAAAATCTAACATCCACGTCGACCTCATTTTTTCATTCCCTTGCGCTCGTCATTGCCCGGCCACCAGCCGACAGCCGCGCGAGAGCTCGTGTGCCTCATCGCTCTGGGCTGCCGCACCGTGTTTGCCGCTAGAGCTGCTTGCCGCACCATAGGTCGAGCACCTCATGCCGCGATTGTTAGCTTGCGGCACCACAGCACCGTGTTTGCCGCTCAAGCTGCCTTGCACACGGGTCATGGAGTAGCGGATACATTCTGTAGTGGCCCACTTGTAAGTGGCTTCTTTATAACTATCTTTGCAATTCTTTCTAATGATGTTAGCACACAAATATGTTGTTGGCTAAAGTAATATATGATAGATGATTTATGTTTCCTAAGTTTTCCATTACTACAAATTTCTTGTGCCCGTCCAAACAACAACCATTCAAAGTTTCCTATGGTTTTCAATCCTCTATTTTTCACATGCAATCCTATTCTATTCCTATATTTTCCTATTCCTGTATTTTTCTAATTTTGCGTTCCAAAGGAGCCCTACACTCATCAACTTTCATGAGCTAAGAGAGATTGTTATGACAGGTGGTCTTTACACCTGGTCAAACAATCAAGAAAACCCCATTCTGGAAAAACTTGATAGAATCCTTGCTTCTAAAGAGTGGGAAGATATATTCCCAAACACCATGTGAGAAAACTCCCAAGAGAAATCTCTGATCATAACCCTTTGATACTCTCCTCTGGTCCATGTAGAACTTTGAAACACCTCCAATTCAGATTTGAAAATAGTTGGCTCACCAATCTAGACTTTTTGCCTGCTGTTAGAAAGATATGGGAGAAACCATGTAGAGTTGCTTCTACCCTACATAAGATCCAGCAGAAATTGAAGATGCTGAAATAGTACTTCAAAGGCTGGAGTTTTAATCTACAGGGTGAATTAGGAGAAGAGCTAGTATTAGTGACGAGTTATAAGAAACTGGTGATCTTAGTGATGAACAATGGAGTAAGAAGAGGAAGCTTTTGAGTGAGAACTTCTGTCTCATTGAATAGGAAGAATCATATTGGCATAATCATTGTCATGAACAATGGTTATTAAAAGGTGACAATAACACTAGCTATTTTCATAAAATTGCTAGTGGAAGAAAGAGGAAGAATACTGTTATATCCTTAGAGAAGGATGGAGTCATAATTGAGGGTAATGATAATTTGTTAAAACATGCCACTGAATATTACACTGACCTGTTTGGTCCTAAAAATGATCATGATTTACATATTGAACAGAGTGTGTGGGATGAACTGCCTAAGGTGTCTGAGTTTGAAAATGAGGATTTGTGCAAGCCTTTCTCTGAACTAGAGATCAAAGAGGCATCATTTCAAATGGAAAAAAACAAAGCTGCTGGTCCTGACAAAATTCCCATTAAGTTCTATCAGACCTGCTGGGATATTGTGAAGAGTGATATTATTCAACTTTTTGCTGATTTCATGAAGATAAGGTTAACATTAGTAGGATTAACTATGGGATCATCACCTTGTTGCGCAAAAAGTCTGATGCCTCAACAATACAACAATACAGGCCCATCAGCTTATTGAATTGTCTATACAAACTGATTACTAAAACCCTGACCCTCAGAGTTGAGAAAATTGCTAAAAAAATTGATACATACAAATCAATCTTCCTTCATGAAGGGTAGAAACATCATGAGTGGTAGTATGATTTTGCATGAAGTATTGCATGAAACTAAATGGAAAAACAAGTTTGGCATCATCCTGAAACTTAATTTTGAAAAAGCCTATGACAAGGTCAAATGGACCTTTCTCTTTGAATGTCTTGCTGCTAGAGGATTAGGTGGTGTAGATAGATAGAACAAGATGTTTCTGGTGGGACTGTAAGTGTAAAGTTGAATGACATAGTTGGACCTTATATCAAGAGCTATAAAGGTGTGAGATAGGGGGATCCTGTGTCTCCCATTCTATTCAACTTTGTGGCTTGTGGGCTCTCTAGGATGATTTCCAAAGCACAATCAAACAATTTATTCTATGGACTGATTGATCTTATTATAGATAGAGGTGTTGCTGTAATATTGCAATATGCTGATGATACTATTATATGTCTGAAACATAGTATTGAGGGTGCTAGCAATTTGAAACTTCTACTGTGTATGAATGAATTGATGGCAGGGCTTAAGATAAATTTTTTGAAAAGTGAAATTATGACTATCAATGACGATGGCAAGTGGGCTGCCATTAATGCTAGAATCTTGAATTGCCAAGTTGGATCTTTCCCCTATTAAGTATCTAGGTGTTCCTGTCAGTCCAAGTAGACTGCATATTTCAAATTGGCTTCCCTTAACTGAGAAAAGCAATAAAAGATTGGATGTTTGGAAAGGAGGGACCTGTTAGATAATCCACTGTTACCTTGTGTGAACACAGTAAGGGAAGGCGGCGCCGAAAAGGGCTCCCTGCTGTGATACTGTAGCCGCTGCAGGTGCGGGCGCCGCATGGCTCACCTGCAGCACTGTAGGCACATGCAGTGGCCAGCGCAGAGTCAGCCCTGTATGTTATCTAGTCACTGTTGCAGCAGGGCAGCTGTACTGGAACTAGAAGGATAGAGTTGTATAAATAGGCTACCACGGCAACTCAGTAAAGAGAGTTTAGATTTGCCATCTCCTATACAGGGCTCCGACCAACGTTGGTGTCTCTGCTGTGTGCGTGTATGCTCTGTTCTCTCTTCTTCTTCAAGCTCTAGTTATAGTGTGTGTGGTCGGACAACGTCTGTTCGTGGTCGGCATGGCTAGTGGATGCTCGGCAACACTAGCAGGTGCTTGGCAAGACCGATGAGTGGGCAACTCACCTGAGCCGGTGATCCTATGGGCCAACAAGTGGTATCGGAGCCATACAAGCACCGTCGCCAGACGAACCGCTGGCGATGATGGGTGGTTCGACTATGGGCGACGGCAGTGGCACTGCTGTGGCTGCCCAACCACGTGAAGAGGTCGTTGTCTGAATGGTGCGGGAGGTCAGCGGCACCAGTTGGCTGACGCTGACTCGCACCAACTATGGAGAGTGGTCGGTGACCATGAAGGTCAAGCTCAGAGCCCGACAGCTCTGGAATGCTATTGACAAGGGCACCGACAATGAAGAAGATGATATGTTAGCGTTGGAGGCTATCCTCGCTGCTGTACCGGTGGAGTACAGGGAGCCATTGGGGGTGAAGAGCTCTGCTAAGGAGGCGTGGGAGGCTATTGCGGCGATGCACGTCGGTTTCGACCGCGCAAAGAAGGTGATGGCCCAGCTTTTGAAGTAGGAGTACGCCAACCTCAAGTTGAAGGATGGTGAAGTGGTGGAGGACTTCTCCCTCCGCCTACAGACGCTCATCAGCAAGCTGAAGAGCCACGACATCACCATCGACGAAGAGGAAGCGGTCTCCAAGTACCTCCACTCCATACCGACAAAGTACATCTAGATCGCTCTCTCGATAGAGACGATGCTGCACTTGTCCACTCTCATGATTGAGGATATGATAGGCCGTCTGCGGGCAGTGGACGAGCGCCTGGAGCAGGCAATAGCAACGAAGGACAGTGGGAAACTCCTACTGACGGAGGAGGAGTGGGCTGCTCGGAGGAGCTCCAGGAAGGCAACCTGCTCCAGTCGTGGTGGCGATGGCAAGCGCCGCGGCAGGGCTTCTTCTGAAAAGAAGAAGCAGGTCGACCCCAACGCCTATCGACGCTACGGGAAGATGGGCCATTGGGCATGGGAGTGCCCAAACTACAAGCAGGAAAACAAGGCCAAGGCTCATCTGGCGCAAGCCAGTGATGAGGATGAGGCCACTATCTTGATGGCGACATTCTGTGCACTACACGACGTCGAGGCCGAGGAGAAGGTGGAGGTGATGGCGGTGGAAGGGTCTGGGAAGGCCCTAAAGGCTGTCAACATCGACGAACCACGCGCCCAAGTCCACCTCGGACAAGTGGGCGCCGACCAGGAGCAGCGGTGGTATCTGGACTCTGGTGCCAGCAACCACATGACGGGCTCCAAGGAAGCCTTCTCCGAGCTCGACGACGATGTTACCAGTACGGTGAAGTTTGGTGATGGCTCAAGGGTGGCAATCCAAGGGCGTGGCACCATCATCTTCAGGTGCTAGAACGGGGAGCACCACACGCTAACGGATGTATATTATATCCCACAACTGCGCTCGAGCATCATCAGCATTGGCCAGCTAGATGAGCGCGGTAGCGAAGTTCTGATCAAGGGCGGTGTCCTTTGGATCAGGGACTAGGAGCAGAGACTTCTCGTCAAGGTGAAGAGGTCCTAGAACTGGTTGTACCTGCTCGACCTGAAGGTAGAGTAGCCGGTGTGCCTGGCGGCAAGGCATACCGAGGAGCCGTGGCTGTGGCATGCCCGGTTCGGACATCTCAGCTTCGACGCACTTGGTCGGCTGGAGAAGATGGTCCGAGGGATACCCCACATCATGCACGGAGGCGAGCTGTGTGACAGCTGCCTGGCCGGGAAGTAGAGGAGGTTGCCATTCCCAAAGGCGACCAAGTATCGCGCGTCGGATGATTGCACCAGCCACTGGCGATCTCTGTAGGCCAATCACACCAGCCATTGGCGGTGGTCGGCGGTACTTCCTCCTGCTCGTGGATGATTGCAGTTGCTACATGTGGCTGCAACTCCTGACGAGCAAGGACGAAGCGGCGACGACGATTAAGAAGTTCAAGACGCGCGTGGAGGCCGAGAGTGGCAAGAAGCTCCGCACGCTGAGGACTGATCGGGGCGGTGAATTCACTTCGGTGGAGTTCGCTGCGTACTGCGTGGATCAGAGTGTGGCGTGACACCACACCGCGCCGTACTCGCCACAGCAGAATGGCGTGGTGGAGCGACGGAACCAGACGGTGGTCGGCATGGCTCGATCCATGATGAAGGCCAAGGGAATGCTGGCAAGGTTCTAGGGAGAGGTGGTGACCACGACGGTGTTCATCCTCAACCGTGTTTCGACCAAGGCCCTGATGGGCAAAACGGCGTTCGAGGCTTGGTATGGGCGGAAGCCGTGCATGTCCTTCCTCCGGACATTCGGCTGCATCGGCCACGTTAGGAGGACAAAGCCGAACCTTACCAAGCTGGAGGACAAGAGCACACCGATGGTGTTCCTGGGCTATGCGAAGGGTACCAAGGCGTACCGACTCTATGACCCACGCGGAGACAAGGTGATTGTCTCGCGCGACGTCTTGTTCGACGAGAAGGCCGCTTGGGACTAGAGCAGTCCGAGCACTGGGGAAGCAGGAGGCTTCACCAGCACCTTTGTCATCGAGCACTTGGTCATCCACGGGAGTGGAGACGCTGGGAAGAGGTGCCGAGCACTCCGGGAGGAGTGCCGAGCACTCCGGCGGTAGAGCCGAGCACTCCTAGGGCAGTGCCAAGCACTTCGAGAGGGATGCCGAGCAATCCGGGAGGGATGTCAAGCACTTCTGGAGGGATGCCGTGCACGCCAGGGGTGGTGCCCGGAGGTTCTACAGTGGCGGCAACCACTTTAGGACAGGTGCCGAGCACTCCCGTGGTGGAGCCAAGACGTCTTGTAGTGGTGCCGACCACTCCAAGACTGAGGCTAAACACTTCTGTAGACGTGCCGAGCGCTGCAGGAGCTGAGATGAGCTGTCCAGGTGCTCCGCCGAGCACTCAGGCAGAACAGGGAACTCCATCGACGCCGATTGAGTTTGCCTCACCTCCAAGTGACATCACTGAGTTCGTGGACGCCTACCACGAAGGTGAGGAGGTGCGGTTCCGCAGGCTGGACGACATCATCGGTGGTACAAGACCCTCAGGCTTGGCGGGTAGGTTGCTCAACGACCCGGAGCTGCTACTCGTCAGTGCTGAGGAACCACCCACGTTCGCGCTAGCCGAGCGTGATAGAAACTGGAGACGGGCGATGCTGGAGGAGGTAAAGGTGATCGAGGAAAGCGAGACGTGGCAGCTCATCGATCCACCTCCAGGATGCTGTCTGATCAGTCTGAAGTGGGTGTACAAAGTCAAGCGGGACGAGCACGGCGCCGTTGTCAAGTACAAGGCACGCCTCGTGGCCTGAGGCTTTGTACAGCGCGAGGGCATCGACTTCGAGGAAGTCTTTGCACCAGTAGCGTGCATGGAGTCGGTCCGTTTGCTACAAGCTTTGGCAGCAGCAAAGGACTGGCGCGTCCATCATTTGGACGTTAAATCGGCCTTCCTCAACGGCGAGCTGACGGAAATGGTCTTCGTCAGGCAACCTCCAGGCTTCGCCGTCAAGGGAGAGGAGCACAGGGTGCTCCGACTGCGCAAGGCGCTCTACGGGCCACGGCAAGCCCCACAAGCATGGAACAACAAGCTTGACGCCACGCTGGGCGAGCTTGGGTTCACGAGGTGTGCAACCGAGCACGCGCTCTACACACGGCGACGGGGGAAGGAAGAGCTCGTCGTCGGCGTGTATGTGGACGACTTGATCGTCACCGGCACGCATGTGGAGGACATCAGCAGCTTTAAGCACGAGATGGCGGCTCATTTCCGAATGAGCGATCTCGGGGCGCTCACCTACTACCTCAGCATCGAGGTGAGACAGGGGAGGGAGGCATTCACGCTCGGGCAGAGCGCGTACGCCTCGAAGCTATTGGAGCGGAGCGGCATGGCTGAGTGCAAGCCATGCATGACTCCAATGGAGGAGCGGCTAAAGCTGATGAAGGCCAGCACCGCGGCGAAGGTAGATGCAACACTCTACCGGAGCATCATCGGCGGTCTGCGCTACCTAGTCCACACGAGGACGGACATTGCGTTCGCCGTGGGCTACGTCAGTCGCTTCATGGAGGATCCCAAAGAGGATCACTGGGCTACAGTGAAGCGGCTACTACGCTACATCAAGGGGACGGTAGATCACGGGATCGTCTTTCCAAAGACCAGCGGGAGTAGGTTGCAGCTCACTATCTTCAGCGATGCAGATATGGCGGGGGACATCGACGGACGACAGAGCACCTCTGGCGTGCTCGTCTTCCTCGGATCGGCTCTAATATAATGGCTGTCGCTGAAACGGAAGGTGGTGGCAATTTCTACGTGCGAGGCAGAGTACGTAGCGGCGGCCACAGCGGCGTGCCAAGTTGTGTGGCTACGCCGGCTACTGGGCGAGCTAACCGGCGTGGAAGCTCTCCCACCAGCACTGATGGTGGACAACCAACCTGCCATCGCCCTCGCGAAGAATCCGGTTCTGCACGACCGGAGTAAACACATCGACGTGAAGTTCCACTTCCTCAGGGACTGTGTTGATGGAGGACAGATCGTCATCGAGTTCGTCGAAACTGGTCGGCAACTCGCGGACGTCCTCACCAAGCCACTCGGACGTCTTCGACTCACGGAGCTGAAGGAGATGATCGGCATGGAGGGGGTACAAGGGTTAGCAGTCGGATTAGGGGAAGATTGTTAGATAATCCACTGTTATCTTATGTGAACACAGCAAGGGAAGGCGGCGCCGAAAAGGGCTCCCTGCTATGATACTATAGCCGCTGCAGGTGCGGACGCCGCACGGCTCACCTGTAGGCACATGCAGTGGCTGGCACAGAGTCAGCCCTGTATGTTATCTAGTCACTGTTGCAGCAGGGCAGCTGTACTGGGACTAGAATGATAGAGTTGTATAAATAGGCTACCACGGCAACTCAATAAAGAGAGTTCAGATTTGCCATCTCCCATACAGGGCTCCGGCCAACGCTGGTGTCTCTGCTGTGTACATGTATGCTCTGTTCTCCCTTCTTCTTCAAGCTTTAGTTATAGTGTGTGTGGTCGGACTACGTCTGTTCGTGGTCGGCACGGCTAGTGGGTGCTCAGCAACACTAGCGGTGCTTGGCAAGACTAGTGAGTGGGCAACTCACCTGAGCCGGTGATCTTGTGGGCCAACAGGACCATGTCCATAGCTGGGAGAAAAACTCTTATTGATTCTAGTCTTACTAATGGCCCGATATATCAAATGTCCATTTACTTGTTACCCAAAACTGTAGTGAATAGACTGGATAAGATAAGAAGAACGTTCTTTCGGCAGGGGGGTGGAACAAAAAAGAAATATCACTTGATTCGGTAGACAAAAATCTGTAAAAGTAAGAAAAAAGGTGGCTTAGGTATTAAGGACATAAGGAAGATGAACCTCAGCTTATTATGCAAGTGGTTTTGGAAAATTGATAATGAAACTAGGCTATGGCAAGAAATCATTAAATTTAAATACTTGAAGAATGATTCCATCTCTGCCTTTGTGAAAGCACAGTGCATGATTCCCTATCTGGTGATCTTATGAAAATTAGAGATATTTACTTGCAAGGGAAGAAATTCATAATTGGGGATGATAAGAAAATCTTGTTTCGAAAAGATAGGTGGTTATATGATCAACCCCTTGCTCAGCTCTTTCTCGATCTCTTCAAAATGTCTCAACAAAGCAGGATATTACTTTGGTTGATGTGAAATAGAACCCTCAATCTCTTACCTTTTCTAGGTGGCCAGTTGATGGGTGGAAATTACAATGGGATGACATTATGTTTGACACTCGCTAATACCCCTTTAAAATTTGTTGTTGATGTGGTGATTTGGAAATTTGGTGGTAAAGGTCATTTTACGATTAAATCTTCTATAATGCTCTTACCTCTAATGATAATGGTCTCTATGAAAAGAAAATTTGGAAAGGAAAGATTCCAGCTAAGATTAAAATCTTCCTTTGAATGGTTCGAACAATGCAATTCTTACTAATGATAATATGTTAAAAGGAATTGGTCCGGACACCCACTTTGCTACTACATCCCATAGATGAAACTGCTACTCATCTTTTCTTTCAATGTAGTGTGACTAGAGCGGTGTGGGCGACTATTGCTACCTGCATTGGTGCTAATAACATTCCCCGATCTCCGAATCGAGCTGGGCATGGTGTGAGTCATGGCTTCCTCTGGTGAGAAAAAATTTCACACTCTTGGAATTGCGGCCATCTGTTGGGCCATCTAGAAAACCAGGAACAAGATATGTTTTGAAGGCAAACTTATCCAAAATCCTATATAATGTGTATGTTATGCTTATGCCGCTTATGAGCTATTGGGCGACTGTACATGGCGGAAGACAAGGAAATATTGCTGGCTGGCGTCAATACAATGATGCAGATTGCGAGGAAGTTTCTGAACAAGAAATCGAAGCAAGGCTTGGTGCAGCTACTAGAGGAGGGCAGTGATGATAGTCAGGAGGACTAAAGCGGGCTCATGTGATGATGTCATATTGATGGCTGACTTCTTTTGCGATGGTTGTCTGATGCCTTTTTTGGTCTCTGCTGTGATGATACTTCTGTAGTAATCCCTCTAACCGTGTTACTTAGACAGTGTTGGTTTTTTAGCCTGATTAGGGTGTTCTGGTTGATAAATGGGCGTTGGTATGCTGTGAGTAGAGCTGGGTAATCCTCGTAGACAGCTTCTTAGATTTCTAGCTTGCTTCTCCTAACACTTTATCTGGATGATGTATTTCTGTTATGTCTCTAATGGAAATGGGGGATCTCCCTCGGTTCAAAAAAAAGGAGCCCTACATAGTTCCTATGGTTTCAGTTCCTTAGGATTGCATATGCATTTCTGTATTATTCCTGTATTTTTCCTATTCAAGTGATTTCTCATTCCTGCATTCCAAAGGGACCCTAAACATGCCATAGGACGTGCAATAGAATTTGTGTAAAGATATAAGACAAAAACATGCATATGCATTGCAGCGATACATAATTTGTTGCTTGTGCTCATGCTAATGATAATAAGCTAGCTAGCCGTTTTTATTGGATTTAATTGATCTTGTCTCAAGGGCTTGTTTGGGTACACTTGTATTCAGCTCAATCCATACGTGTTGTGTGATGGATTAGGGTGTAAGTTTGTTTAATTTTCACCCTAATTTAACCCAACATATGTTGATTAAGTTGAATATGAGTGTAGCCAAACAAGTCCTAAGTAAAATAAATTCCAAACCTCATAATAAATGTTTGTGCAATAAATGATTAATTATATATGGAAATTTCACAGTAGATTGATTCAACTTAAATGGGTAGTTATTATATTCACATGTTATGAGTTTGAAAGGTGACAGGGGAGCCATATGCACAGGTGTGAATGAGGACTGGGTATTAGAACATGACATAAGCAGTGTGACGTGAACAAAGGTTTTGCAACTCTAAACTCAAAGCGAGAAGAATAAGAGTGGTGATCCTCAAAGTGACAGACGGATAGACGCGTAGATTGCGAGAAGGATGATAGAATTTTTGTTATAATTAAGTACTCCTCTATTCACAAAAAAGAATGTAAACTAGCTCATATTTTATCAAATGTATAGTAAATAATATTAGCATTTATGTCTTAAAATAAATTTATTATAAAAATATATTCTATAACTAATTTAAAGATACTTATTTTGTATTATAAATGTTAGTATTTTGTATATAAATTTAGTTAAAGTTTAAATTGTTTGACTTCTCAAGAATCGAGAATTACATTTTTTTTTTGAACGGAGGGAGTATGGATTGGTGGATAAATTTGAAATCTCCGTTATATTAGGTATAGATTCGTGGATAAATTTTAAACGTCTCGGCGTACACTTATGTCTTCTTTCGAAAATACTTTGGCAGCAGAGCCGGAGTACTCTACTTTTGTTGCTTTGGGGAGCCATGTGCGACGTACTCTACTTTTGACGTTAGTTCTTTTTTTTTAAAAAAAAAGAAAACTTTTGACGTTGGATTTCCCCACTCCCTCTGCTTTCCCCCCCATTGACGAGTTGACGACAACGCCCAGATCGATTCCTCGTCACTTGCCCGTCAACACTGACCTGCGCCGCACACCGACGGTCGGGCGGCCGTCGATCTCACGTTCTCACCGCACACCGACGGTCCAGTCCTCGCCGGGACGCCGGCGCCGGACGGGGTGAAGGTAACCCGCGTCCCCAGATTTTCATTCAACTTCAATTATCTGTTTGGTTTTTCCGATGAACTCGACACATTTTAGTTTTATAGATCACTGGAGAGATTTTTTTTATCGTTGCAGTTGAAGTTAAACCAGGTCCCCTCGAATCCATTTCATATTGACTCGGAGAATCTTCTGGATATTATCCGTTGTCTCCTCTACTCTGTGCTAACTGAGAGGCCTCCACCATGGAACATGACGGCAAGAACCTGACTGTCACTGAGGCTGTGCGCTCGGTGCAGCTGCTCAAGATTGACGGCTATTCCGCCACCTCTACCATGGTGGGGTCAGAGGAGTTCATCAAACCCAGATCCAGATGGATCGTCGATGGCCACGAGTGGGAGGTCCGTTTCTATCCTGATCACTGCGAGCCCCTGGACGACGAGGACGTCAGATCCATATTCTACGACTGCGTCGAATGGGTCGCTCTGAAGCTCATCCTCGTCAGTGAACCCCAGAGGGACAAGCTGAGGTGAATCTGAGCTGCCGGCTTGTAAGCCCCAGCCAGCATCTCAATCCCTCCAAAGAGAAGAGTGTGTCCCATGTATTTGACCGTCGCTCCAAATGCTCGCCTGAAGTTCTCCTCATGCTGAAACACGAGGTACCATCATCAGGTTATCTCGTGAATGACTCACTGACCGTGGAATGCACAATCACCGTGCTAGGAGCAGATGATGAGGAGCAGCCCCTGCCAGTGCCGCCACCCTCGGACCTGCACAAGCACCTCGGTGAGCTCTTGCAGAGCCAGGAAGGAGCGGACGTCAGGTTTCATGTCTCTGGGGAATCCTTTGCCGCCCACAAGGCCATACTCGCTGCAAGGTCCCCGGTTTTCAAGGCCGAGTTCTTTGGAGACATGGATGAAACAAGCTCCGAGTATGTGGTGATCGAAGACATGGAGGCTGTTGTGTTCAAGTCCATGCTTCACTTCATCTACACGGACATGGCTCCGGAGCTCGACGGTGACCAGGAGCCTCAGGCAGCGGCGACCATGGTTCAGCACCTCCTGGTAGCTGCTGACAGGTAAGGTTTCTTTTCACTTTCAGAATGGGTTATCATGTGTATACGAGATTACACAATATGACATTTACAGTACTATAGCAATAGCATCACCATGCATGTGTATACGAGATTATAATTAACTTCTGTAAATTTAACAGGTATGAGCTGAACAGGCTCAAGCAGATATGTGAATGCAAGCTCTCTGGCGGCATCGGCATCGGCACAGCGGCTACGACGTTGGCTCTCGCCGAGCAGCACCACTGCTCGCTGCTCAAATCCAAGTGTATTGAGTTCGTCACCAAGTCGCCTGAAACTCTTGATGCTGTCTTGGCAACTGATGGCTACGCGCATCTGGTGGCAAGCTGCCCCTTGGTCCTCGCTGAACTACTGAGGGCCGCGCGTGGTAGGAAGATCTGAGCTAAGATGGTGATTTTCGTTGCCAGTCCCTGTGTCCTAATATTAGTACTATCTGCCTAGTATTGCTAGTTGCTTCTTTATGATTTCCCTAAGATGTGTGACCTATATGACTGCTATATCACGATGCACTAGTACTTGCAGTTGATTTCCCCCCTTTTAGTTTCAAGTTGCTTAATTTCTAGTAGCCGTTATTCTCCTTTTGTGCCTTTCATGTATTATGACATGGGCAGCTAGCTTGCTGCTTCAAATCTTCAGTTGCCATATGTGGTTATTAGATCTCGTTTTGTGCTTGTCATTTGGGGCTTAATTGCATCAGTTGCCATTTTGTGCTTGTCATGCATGTATGCGCACGCATGCCATGAGCAGAGTGCTCCTTTAATTGCAACTACATAAGAGCCCCAAAACCCTTTTTAGAGCAATAAGGCCATTTGGCCATTTTCAACAACATTCTTGACTCAGTCCAAAGGTGCAAGGCTGTTTTCAAGAAAGAATTTACTCTAGTTATACAAAGCAAAAGCGAAGTATCACCGTCACTCCCTCAGATAGATTATGGCTAGAAGCTTTTATGTAATTTTATCTATTTTCTTTCTGTCCTTTTATTATGTTTCTTGAGCTTTGTTTTGGTGCATTGTACCTTTTACCCTTTTCAATAAAATTCTAGTACGAGGTCACACGGTCACACCACACCCCTCCTGTTTCGCCCAAAACTCGCTCATGTTCAGCGGCTATCAGTTGGTACTACTACCGTTCCCCTTACGCCTTTCCAGATTCAAGTGCTCGCGGCGGCGTTTGGGGATAGGGAACGCCAGAGAGCACAAGTTGAGTAGCAGTAATTAACAAGGGAGTGGTGACGCATGGTCTTATGATGCATTGATTGTAAATTTGTACTAATCAATCACTAGTTTGTTCAGTCCCAATAGTGCATTGACGATGGTTTCTATCCTCATTAAATGACTTGCCACGTAGGTAAAATGCTGACATGGTAACGTAATTAATGAAGAAAGAGAGCAAAAATCATAGAAATGGTTTCCTCATGAAGAAATCAGATCTACTCTTGACCCAATGCACCAAGAAACTATGAAATCACCATTGGGGAGAAACCATCAGTTTCTAGGGAGCTCGTGTCGCACTCTCATTGAAGGAAGAAGATAGAGTTGGGAGAGAGAAAGAGAAAATAATTATTACTCATAGAAATCATAGGTTGGAAAGCAATATTTTTTTAGTGCGGTGTCCTATATTATAAAAACTACTGGTTTCTTTCGTTGGGACAGCCCTAAGTAAGCTGGAGCGTCGTTGATTCGTAGGAATGGATGCCTCTCCATTTTCCACTGGAGGAGCCGCAGGTTGAGCTTGAGCCCTGTATAAAGAAATGGTAGGCGACCGGGTAATCGAAGAGCTAGCGTATGATCTCAATCCCCTGCTTCCCACCATTGCCCAAACCCTTTGCTCCTCCGCTATTCTGCAACAGCCTTCGCCATGAAACCTGCCACTGCCATCACAAAGATCACCGAAGCCGCACGCTCGGTGCAGCTGCTCCAGATCGACGGCTACTCTGCAACCGAGAGCATGAGCCAAAAAGATTACATCGGATCCACATGGAACGTCGACGGGTACGAGTGGGAGGTTCGCGTCTACCCTGAATACGACTACAGCAGGTCGAGTTGGGTAGCTCTGAGGCTCATCATCCTCAGCAAACCTCGCACCGTCGAGGTCAGGGCACACTTCACTGGCCGGCTAGTGGATCCGAGCGGGCGTCTTCAACCATCCGAAGGGGACAGTATCTCCCATGTATTTCACCATCGCTGAGAGCAGACGAAAGCCCTGCTCCTGGAGAAGCGTGACGAGATAGCACCGGGCTATCTCGAGAACGATTCCTTGACGGTGGAGTGCGCCATCACCGTGCTCAGAGAGCTACCGGAGGTAGTCTTCCCGGCCACCAAGGAGGAGGAGGTGCCTCCGCCGACGCCATCCTCTGACCTGCACAAGCACCTGGGCGAGCTCTTGAGAGCCAGAAGGGCGCCGACGTCACGTTCCTGCTCGCGTCCGGTGGCGAGCGGTTTCCGGCGCACAAGAGCGTCCTCGCCGCGAGGTCTCGGGTCTTCATGGCTGAGTTCTTCGGCTGCATGGAGGAGCGGACCCCTCGGGTCGTGGAGGTCCAGGACGTGGACCCCGCGGCGTTCGAGGCCATGCTTCGCTTCGTTCGTCTACACCGACGTGGCGCCACCAGAGCTCGATGACGACGAGCCGGCGGCGGCGGTGACGATGGCCCAGAACCTTCTGGCGGCGGCTGACAGGTACGGGCTCGACAGGCTCAAGGCGATCTGCGAGGCCAAGCTCGCTGGCCGCGTCGACGTCGGCACCGCGGCCACGACGCTGGCGCTGGCCGAGCAGCATGGCTGCGCGCTGCTCAAGGCCAAGTGCGTCGACTTCGTCACTGGGTCCACTGAAACGCTCGACGCCGTGTTGGCGACGGAGGGGTACGCGCATCTCGCGGCCAGCTGCCCGTTGGTGTTGGCTGAACTCCTCAAGTCTGCGCGTGGAAGGAAGAATTGATGAGGTATATCGATTGATCGATGGTTCCTCATCAATATATAATCCTCGTCCCAGGATTTGGTGCACCTCTTCTACTACTACTATATATCTGCTCTCAAATTATGATTTCAGCGAAGGACTTGTCTTGTCTGTTGTCTCCGTCTCTGTGACTATGTGTATATCATCATCTGGTTGCGTTTCCCCTTTTGATTTGAAGTTTCTTTGAATTTCTACCGGCAAAAGATTTGGCACACCCGTGTATTTTTGTGATCAAGGATCATATATAAACTTCTTAAATCGACGTTCTGTTTAATACAACGTTTAGCATATTGTCATCATCTGGTTGCGTTTTTCCCCTTTAATTTGAAGTTACTTTGAATTTGTACCAGCCAAAGATTGGCACATCGTGGAATTTTTTTGCCCCATGATGACGTCGCGGGTGTCCGTCCCGTGACACTTCCCCCACCAAGCCAAGGGCACCTACGAGCGCGGCAGGTGTTGGTGGTGCTCATGCGTCGGGGCTCGCCATCGGCTCCCACTCCAACGGCCGGAATCGATCGGCCCGGCTTTTCTCTTCCCTATGTTGCGTATATATGTTTTAAATGTTTCAGACGTTTCAGATGTATGTTGTAATTGTTTTATTTTGATGTTGCAAAAGTAGATCGACGGATGTTGCACATATATATGTTGCAAGTGTTTTAGAGGTACGTTACAAGAGTTTGTTCAAAATATTTCGTCTACCAGTGGCTAGGACAAGCAAAGGATTTCGGTGCTGTCAAATTGCAAGGCCGAAACTGGCATCTTCTGGCAGCGGCTAGATCAAAACTGACTCCTTTTCCTTCTCGTATGAGTACAAAATACAGTGTGCGATCACCGTCCTGTGCTGTGCTCGACAAACCAAAAGAAGCGCTAGTGGGCAACTGTGAACCCGCCACTGTGGCGGAGCTTACAGGTGCCAGCAACCTATTTCTAGATAGCATAGGATCAGGTCTCTTCAGTTAGAGTCCATCAGTTGCATGTGTGCCTTCTATTAGCGGCCACATGGGCGCTACTCATTCTTGTGTTGATCCCGCTTCTAGGCAACCTAGGATTGCTTGGCCAGCAGTGATTCTCTGTCAAATGAATGAATTAAGCGTTCTCTCCAACTGATCTTCTCTTACATGGTATCTATCGCTTTCTGATCCACACCTTCCGCTGCTCCTACTCCTCGCCATGGCGAGCCCGACTGACTCCAGTTCCTCTTCATCGGTGGCCACCAACCTGTTCGCATGCCCAACGACCCCGGACCACCTCCCGTGCTCTACCCTCGTGTTGCTCAACATCGACAGCCATGTTTCTGTCATCCTCTCCACGGACGACGGCAACTTCAGGTAGTTGAGATCCTTCTTTGAGCTCACCTTCAAGAAGTTTGGCCTGATCGATCAGCCATGTCGATGGCTCGGTTGACACCGCCGCCATGTTCAATGACCCGAAATGGCTCTCTAGGTCGACTTTTGCATCATCTCCTGGCTCTACTCCACTGCGTCCAAGGACATTTGGAGCGACGTCTACAAGCCGAGCGCCTTGGCCTACACTGCGTGGACGGCGATCACCCGCCAGTTCCTCGACCACAGCCTCCAGTGCACCGTGTACGCCCAACAGGAATTCCATAGTCTATTCCAGGGCGACATGACCGTCGGTGAGTACTGCGGCCGACTCAAGCGCCTCGCCAACAACCCTCTTTGACTGTGGCGGCTCCTGTTTTTCATACAGTTATGTTTAGCCTCTGTTTTCTGAACAATTAAGGATGCTGTTGTTTGCATGTTCACTCCCTCTCTGACCATGCTTGGACAAGATCTAAATTAATAACTACCTATTGTATTTCAGGTGTGCCTTTGGGATGCAGACACAAAATCGTTTAATTTCTTCAAGATGAAAACTTAGCTGCTTTGGTGAGAGACGCGAGAATTGATGATCTCATATCATTATTCATGCGGTTCTTTGATATTACAGCTCAACTTGAGTCTTGAGAGTTGACTCACAAGGTTATATGATCATTATTCATGCGTTTCTTTGATATTACAGCTCAACTTGTGTTTCCCCTTTTTATATACCATTTCAAGATTTTGGGACTACGGGAAACAGTGAAAGAAATAGATATTTAGCAGCAAAGCTCCCTTTGCCCATATTTGTAATCCTCACCAAGATGAGATATTCATTTTTATTTGTATACCTTATATAGTGATGTCGACTATTCCACACTATATTATGCTATGTTCAGCTTCACCACATTTTATAGATCTTTATGCATATTTTCATGGCTCAATATATTCTAACTATGAAGGATTAGTATCTTTAGTTACATGGGATCAAACCTGACGTGCTCACTGTTAAGATACTAAGCTTCTGGCATGTAGCAAACAACCGCGGGCTAATGATTTTACTGACAAACAACTGCTCATTTACAGTACCTAATACGGTGGGCGCAGCGTAAGCGCGCCTACCGTGCTAGTAAGTATTAACTCGGTCGGCCCTCAAGAATATGAAATCCTTGGTGCTTGTACCATCTGAAGTAATTTCCTTGTCCACATTACAAATTAGACCCCACCCTATTATCCATGAGGGCTTGCCTCCAATTAAGTAGACCATCCTTGACCGCTAGAACTACCAAGGAAACTAATTTAACTTATCCTCTACCCTTGACGGGTTATGCTTGACGGTTGACCACCACTAAGCCTTCTTCTTGGCAATTTAGCTATTTTCCTTGGTGGTTTCAGGCCCAAGTAATGTTGGCAGGAGAGGCGGATCCAAAAAAGAGAAGAAGTAATACATGGCTTCTTCTTACTCCTTCGGCCCAAACTCCAAAATGAAATTTATTTATATAGTTGTCCTAAGTTAAATTATTTCAAATTTAAATAACTTTATAAAAAAGTGCATAAAAAATTATGACATCAAATTAATATCACCAGATGCATTATGAAATATATTTTCATAATATATTTATTTGGTGTTATTGATGTTATTACCATTTTCTATAATGTTAGATAAACTTGAATAATTTTAGAATGAAATTGATTTATTTTGAGATGGAGGGTTTTTTTAGGAAATTTCGAGATGGAGGTAGTATCATGATCTATCTATCTCTAACCATTTGTTTTAATTTGTAGGCTCGATCCGTTGGGTTAGCCCAACTGCTCGATGGGGCTTGTATAACGCTTAACTCTCCTAGCTCGCACGGCCTATTGGGCCTCATAGGCTACTGGGATACAGTTGTCAAATAAGCCCAAGCATTTAACGGTCACGGTCTAAAAGCGGTGCATATAAACGCAAAAACTTCACTACTATTAAGATGAGAAGCCGAAAAACTTCACTACATTTTTCATCCTCTCAACAGTCAACACAGAAGCGAAACAACTCTCGCCTCCACCGCTCTCACACTCCCAAATCCCAGCTCGCCTCCAAACCATGGAAACTCTTACCGAGGTTGTTCGCTCGTCGAAGCAGATCAAGATCCAAGGATTTTCTTTGACATATGCCATGTCCGACGGCGAAGTTCTCAGATCGAGGGTATGTAACGCTGGCGGCTATAAGTGGGAGGTTCATGTGCTTCCAAAAAAGTATTTCGAGTTCCTTGGCAATTGCATTGCACTTAATCTCTACTTCCGTGGTGAGATGCCCCGGGACATTAGTAATGTGAAGGCGACGTTTGGCTATCGGTTGATAGATCCAAGCGGGGAGCTGAAGCCATCTCAAGGGTATTCCGTGTCACATCACGTCAAGCGTTCAGGAGATTCTCATTATGGAGGTGCCCTCATGAGAAGAGATCTTTTTCAAACATCAGGTTATCTCAAGGACGATGCATTCGTCGTGGAGTGCACCCTCGCGGTGCTCAGAGAACTCGACAAAAATGCAACCACTCATTGCCCACGCCCAGCAGATGATCTAGTCCCATCCTCCGGCTTGCACCACCACCTCGGTGAGCTCCTGCACAAGGGGACGGGATCCGACGTGACGCTCGTCACGGCCGGAGAGTCCTTCGCGGCGCACAAGGCCATACTGGCCTCAAGGTCCCCATTCTTCATGGCCGAGTTCTTCGGCCACATGAAGGAGAAGCGATCAGCGCGTCGAGATCAAGGACATGGATGCCGCGATCCTCGGAGCCATGCTCTGCTTCATCTACACCAACTCAGCGTCGGAACCGAAGGGCGACGGCGGTGTAACCACAGCGCAGCACCTTCTTGTTAGAATAAACTACTGTTTTTTTCTTGTGTGAACACAGCAAGGGAAGGCGGCGGCGAAAGCCCCCCTGCTGTGATACTGTCAGAGGTGCAGGTGTCGTGCGGCGTTGTAGCCACATGTAGATGCGCGCGCAGCAGGCAGGTGCGTCGCAGCTCACCAGAGTAGTAATGTAGCTACATGCAGATGCTGCGTGAGAGCCAGACCATGTATGTTATCTAGTTATCACATAAAGACATGTGCGCTATACTAGGACTAGATAGATAGAGTTCTATAAATAGACCACCACGATAACTCAATAAAGAGAGTTCAGATTTGTCATCTCCCATATGGGCTTCGCCATATTTGGTGTCTTGTATTGTGTATGCATGCTCTGTTCTCCTTCTTCTTCTAGCTTGACCATAGTGTGTGGGGACGGACAACGCTTTTTCGTGGTCGGCATGGCTAGTGGGTGATCGGCAACACTAGCGGGTGCTCGGCAAGACTGGTGAGTGGTTCACTCACCTAAGCCGGTGATCCTTTGGGCCAACAAGTGGTATTAGAGTAGTACAAGCGCCGTTGTTGCGGACTAACCATTTGGCGATGACGAGCGGTTCGGAGATGGGCAATGAGAGAGAGGCATCTTTGTGGCTGCCCAACCACGATCGGAGGTCGTTGTTCGTCATGCGGGTGCGGAGGTCGGTGGCACCTGGATTGCCGACGCCGACTCGCACCAACTATGGAGAGTGGTCGGTGATCATGAACGTCAAGCTCAGAGCCAGCGACGGCTCGGAATGATGTTGATAAGGGCACCGATAATGAGAAAGATGACATATCGGCGTTGGAGGCTATCCTCGCCGCTATACCGGTGGAGTCTGAGGAAGCCATTGGGCGAAAGAGCTCGGCTAAGGAGGCGTGGGAGGCTATTTTGCGGCGATGTGCGCCGGTTCCGACCGCCAGCAAAGAAGGCGATGGTCTAGCTTCTAAAGCAGGAGTACGCCAACCTCAAGTTCAAGTATGGTGAAATGGTGGAGGACTTCTTTCTCCGCTTGTAGACGCTCATCAGCAAGCTGAAGAGCCATGGCGTCACCATCGACGAAGAGGAGGTGATCTCCAAGTACCTCCACTCCATGCCAGCAAAGTACATCCAGATCGCTCTCTCTATAGAGACGATGCTGGACTTATCCACCCTCACCATTGAGGATGTGACAGGCCATCTGTGGGCGGTGGGCGAGCACCGGAGCAAAGCGACAAAGAACGAAGGACAATGGCAAACTACTATTGAAGGAAGAGGAGTGGGCTGCTCGGAGGAACTCCGGGAAGGTAGCCTCCTCCAGCCGCAGTGGCGATGGCAAGTGCCGCAACAGGGCTTCTTCGAAGAAGAAGCAAGTCGACCCCAACGACTGCCGGCGCTACGGAAAGATGGGCCATTGGACACGGGAGTGCCCAAATCGCAAGTAGGAGAAGAAGGCTGAGACTCATCTGGCACAAGTGGATGATGAGGATGAGGCTCCTGATGGCGACGCTCTGTGCACTGCACGACGTCGAGGCCGAGGAGAGGGAAGAGGCGACGACGGTGGAAGGACCTGGGAAGGCCCTGAAGACTGTCAACCTCGACAAACCACGCGCCCAAGTCCACCTCGGATGTGTGGGCGCCGACCAGGAGCAGCGGTGATATCTGGACTCTGGTGCCAGCAACCACATGACGGGCTCCAAGGCATCCTTCTTCGAGCTCGACGATGATGTTACCGGTACGGTGAAGTTTGGTGACGGCTCAAGGGTGACTATCCAAAGGCGTGGCACCATCATCTTCAGGTGCGTAAGCAGGAACACCATGCGCTAACGGATGTATATTACATCCCGCAGACTACATTCCAACATCATCAACATTGGTTAGCTGGATGAGCACGGTAGTGAGGTACTGATCAAGGACGGAGTCTTTATGATCAGGGACCAGGAGCAGCGACTTCTTGCCAAGGTGAAGAGGTCCCTAAACCGGTTATATACCGCTCGACCTAAAGTTAGAGCGATCGCAGTGCCTGGCGGCAAGGCACTCCGAGGAACCATGGAAGTGGCATGCCTGGTTTGGACATCTCGGCCCGACCCGCTTGGTAATTTGGAGAAGATGGTACGAGGGCTACCCCACATCAAGCATGGAGGCGGTGTGTGATGCCTACCTAGCCGGGAAGCAAAGGAGGCTACCATTCCCAAAGGCGCCAAGTATCGCGCGAAGGGCGCTCTCGAGCTCGTCCACGGCGACCTCTACGGGCCGATCACTTGACTACAAACGGTGGTCGGTGGTACTTCCTCCTACTCATGGATGATTGCAGTCGCTACATGTGGCTACAACTCTTGACGAGCAAGGATGAAGCGGCAGCATCGATCAAGAAGTTCAAGATGCGTGTGGAGGCCGAGAGCGGCAAGAAGCTCGAAAGTCTTGAGGATCGATCGTGGTGGCGAATTCACTTCGTGGAGTTCGGCGCGCATGCGTGGATCATGGTGTGGAGTGACACCGCACCGTACTCTCCACAACAGAATGACGTGGTGGAGCGACGAAACTAGACGGTGGTCGGCATGGCCCGATCCATGATGAAGACCAAAGGCATGCCGGCAAGGTTCTGGGGGGAGGCGGTGACCACGGCGGTGTTCATCCTCAACCGCGCTCTGACCAAAGCCCTGGCGGGCAAGACGCCGTTCGAAGCTTGGTATGGGCGCAAGCCGAGCGTGTCCTTCCTCCGGACATTCGGCTGCATCGGCCACGTCAGGAAGACGAAGCCGAACCTCACCAAGCTAGAGGATAGGAGAACACCGATGGTGTTCCTAGGCTACGCGGAGGGTACCAAGGCGTACCGGCTCTATGACCCACGCGGAGACAAGGTGCTTGTCTTGCGCGATGTCATGTTCGACGAGAAGGTGGCTTGGGACTGGAGCAGTCCGAGCATGGGGGAAGCTGGCGGCTTCACCAACACCTTTGTCGTTGAGCACTTGGTCATCCACGGTGGTGGAGATGCTAGGGAAGAGGTGTCGAGCACTCTGGGAGGAGTGCCGAGCACTCCAGCGGTAGAGCCGAGCACTCCTAGGGCAGTGTTGAGCACTTAAGGAGGGATGTCGAACACTCCGGGAGGAGTACCGAGCACTCCTGGAGGGATGCCGAGCACGCCAGGAGTGGTGTCGGGAGGTTCTGCAGTGGTGGCAACCACTCTAGGACGAGTGCCGAGCACTCTCATGGCGGAGCCAAGACGTCTTACAGTGGTGCCGACCACTCCAAGACTGAGGCTGAGCACTCATACAGTAGGGCCGAACACTGCAGGAGTTATGACGAGCTGTCTAGAAGTAGTGCCGAGCACTGCAACCAGGGTGTCGAGCACTCAAGGTGCTATGCCAAGCACTCTGATGGAACAGGGAACTCCATCAACGCTGATTGAGTTTGCCTCACCTCCAAGTGACATCACTGAGTTCGTGGACGCCTACCACGAAGGTGAGGAGGTGCGGTTCCGCAGGTTGGACGACATTGTCGGTGGCACAGGACTGGCTGGTCAGCTGCTCAATGACGCAAAGCTGCTACTCGTCAGTGCAGAGGAACCACCCACATTCGCGCTGGCCGAGTGGGATAGAAACTGGCGACGTGCGATGCTGGAGGAGATGAAGGCGATCGAGGAAAATGAGACATGGCAGCTCGTTGATCCACCTCCAGGATGCCGTCCGATCAGCCTGAAGTGAGTGTACAAGGTCAAGCGGGATGAGCTCGGCGCCATTGTCAAGCACAAGGTGCCCCTCATCGCCTGAGGCTTTGTTCAGCGTGAGGGCATTGACTTCAAGGAGGTCTTTGCGCCAGTAGTGCGCATGGAGTCGATTCGTTTGCTACTAGCCTTGGCAGCAGTAATGGACTGGTGCGTCTATCACTTGGATGTTAAATTGGCCTTCCTCAACGGTGAACTAGTGGAGATGGTCTTCGTCAGACAACCTCCAGGTTTCATCGTCAAGGGAGAGGAGCACAGGGTGCTCTGACTACGCAAGGCGCTCTACGGGCTACAGTAGGCCCCACGAGCATGGAACGCCAAGCTTGACGCCATGCAGGGCGAGCTTGGGTTTTAGCGGTGTGCAGCTGAGCACGCGCTCTACACGCGGCGATGGGGGAAGGAGAAGCTCATCGTCGGCGTGTATATGGATGATCTGATCATCACCGGCGCGCGCACGGAGAACATCAATGGCTTCAAGCATGAGATGGTGGCTCGTTTTCGAGTGAGCAATCTTGGCGCACTCTCCTACTACCTCGACATCGAGGTAAGACAGGGGAAGGAGGAACTCACGCTCGGTCAGAGCACGTATGCCTCCAAGCTGTTGGAGAGGAGCGGCATGGCTGAGTGCAAGCCATGTGTGACTTCGATGGAGGAGCGACTGAAGTTGACGAAGGCCAGCACCGCGGCGAAGGTGGATGCAACACTCTATCGGAGCATTGTCGGTGGTCTGCGCTACCTAGTCCACACGAGGCCGGACATTACATTCGCCGTGGCCTACGTCTGTCGCTTCATGGAGGATCCCAGAGAGGATCACTGGGCTACGGTGAAGCGGCTACTGCGCTACGTCAAGGGGATGGTGGATCATGGGATCATCTTCCCAAAGACCGACGGGAGTAGGCTGCAGCTCACTATGTTCAGCGATGAAGACATGGCGGGGGACATCGATGGGCGACGGAGCACCCGGCGTGTTTCGTCTTCTCGGGTCGGCCCCAATCTCATGGTTGTCACTAAAACAAAAGGTGGTGGCGCTATCTACGCGTGCGGCGAGTTCAGAGCGGCAGACCACCAACGACGATGCCAAGTTGTGTGGTTGCACGGCTGTTCAATGAAGCTAACCCGGCGTGGAAGCTCATCCACCAAAGACCGATGGTGGACAACTAGCCCGCCATCACCCTCGTGAAGAATCCGATTACGCACGACGGAGCAAACACATCGACGTGAAGTTCCACTTCCTCGTGGATCGTGTCGATGGAGAGCGATTGTCATCGAAGTTCGTTTAAATCGGTCGGTGGCAACTCGCGGACGTCCTCACCAAGCTACTCGGACGTCTTCGACTCATGAAACTAAAGAAGATGATCGGCATAGAGGGGGTACAAGGGATAGCAGTAGATTTAGGGAAGAATTGTTAGAATAAACCATTGTTTTCCTTATGTGAACACAAACAAGGGAAGGCGGCTACGAAAGTTCCCTTGTTGTATACATCAGAGCGCTATAGGTGCAGTAGGCCCGCTGACGGCTCACTCCGCAAAGATCAGTAGCCACATGTAGAGGCCGGCGCAGAGTCAGCCCTGTATGTTATCTAGTTACTGTTATAACATATGCGATGTACTAGGACTAGATGGATAGAGTTGTATAAATAGACCACCACGGCAATACAATAAAGAGAGTTCAGATTTATCATCTCCTATCTGGGGCTTCGCCAACGCCTGGTATCTTGTATTGTGTGTGCATGCTCTATTCTCCCTTCTTCTTCTAGCTCTAGCCATAGTGTGTGGGGACGGACAACGCTTGTTTGTGGTCGGCATGGCTAGTGGGGCTTGGCAACACTAGCGGGTGCTCGGCAAGACTGGTGAGTGGTTCACTCACCTGTGTTGGTGATCCTATGGGCCAACACTTCTTGCGCGCGGCGGACAGGTATAGGATCGACAGGTCAAGGCGGCTTATGAGGACGAGCTCCACGATGGCGTCGGCGTCGACCGTGGTGGCGCGACGACGGCCTTGGCGGAGCAAAGCACAAGCTATTACCATCTCAATGCTAAGTGCGTTGAGCTCATCGCGGCAAACCTTGAGGCCGTCATGGCGATGGACGACTACAAGCATCTCACGGCACTACAATGTCTCTTAATAGCGTTTTGCTAAAGGCATTTTTTCAAAGTACCTTAATTTCTAATTGCATAAAGGCATTTATCTCAAAAAGCCTCACGAAAGCATATTTTAAAGGCAAAATTAAAAATGCCTTAATTACATGTGACTATTGGAGGCATTTTGTCAAAAGTGCCTCGTTACTACAACTATTTGAGGCGTTTTTTCAAAAAACGCCTTTCCTGTCTTAACTCACGGTAGATTTCCGCGCCTACGCTAAGTACTGGCTTGCGGAAGCGTAGCCTCCACTGATTTGCAGGAAAGTCCTCCATAGTTTATAAAATAAACATGTAGTCCATCAAAGAAAGACCACATAGTATACGCATTCAAAACTTTTATGAATAAACCCTTGGTGTGTACTCTATTTCAACGTGAAGAAGAAAAAATTCAGCAACCGTGTCATTTTTCAAAAACTCCCCGAAGATGAATTTGTGGAGAACCTCCTCCTAACCCCCAACCCCGACTCCTCTCGTTCGTCGCCCTCTTCCTCCTCCTCCTCCTCCTCCTCCTCCTCTCTCTCTCTCTCTCTTTCTCTCTCCCGCCACCGCCCTTCGTGTCCCCGCCACCAACCAACACTGATGCTCGCCGCACATGTTTCCCACGCCACCGCCGCACAGTTGTTGGGAGCTGCGCGAGGTCGGTGGCATTCGGCGGTGCAACGGCATGGGGAGTCACACGTCACTGGTGCGGAGATAGGTCGGAACACGCTAGCCACCTTGGTACTCAGTCTCGTCTCCCCACGATACAACACCCTCATAAGCAGGCAGCCGAGCTCCCAACTTGTGATGGGAAGCGGCTGCTCGCCTTCCCCCAGATCCGGCCGACACCTTCTCCGTCAGATCCAACACGGTGAAGATAACGGTTGCTTCCATGCCCATGGGGAAGTTTTGTACCATGTTCGTCTCGAACTTTTCGGCCAGGTACGCATTACATGTTGGGTACCATGATGCTCTCATTTCTAAATGTTTTGGCATGTTTGTATCCAGATTCAATAGTACCATGATGCTATCTAGGCATTACATGCGCTTACTAGGCATTCCTCGTTGAAGATCAACAATTGCAATGATCTATCCCCATCACGATGAAATTTTCCAAGATTACCCGGGCCTGTCGTCCAAGGCTATATACTCGTTGAATACATTAGTGTAGCGTGCGTGCGGCCCAGAATATCTAAGGGCATCACAGACCTGGTATTGCCTCAAACTTTCGTGGCCTAAACGGCCATAGTTCCTCTAAGAAGCTAGCTATGGAGGGAGAATTTTTTTTAATTGTAACACTTTTTAAAAACTAATTTTAAATCTAACACTGTCTTTTTTTTCAAAACTAACATTTTCGGCCGCGCCTATTGCCATGGCGTGGCCAAAAGCCTGTGTCGCGCCATGCATGGTGGCGCGACAGGGGGTTGATGTGGCGACGACCGGAAAGGTTGACGGTTGACGTGGCAGGGCGTACCACGCCACCTGTCTTGGCGCGGCAGTGTCGCGCCATGGAGCATGGCGCGTCAGGGCTAGATAAATATCGCGAGCGAGCCCGCCGCCCGCACGCACGCCATCCCGCGCTTGCTCCGCCGCCAGCGTAGCCGCCGCCACGCGGCGCCCCCGCCTTGATCTTGCCGGATGGCCGGCCGTGCCTTCGCCGCCACGCCGCGCCATGCCCGCCCCACTCCCGCCAGCAGCCTCCCTGACCGACACAAGCGCCATTTAACACCGGCGTGTCGAGGCCGCCCACTCCTACCAAGGTACCTCTCTCTCGATTTCATGCTATTTTGATTATTATTGATTTAGGATAATTAGTGATTTAGGATAATTAGGGTTTTATGATTGTTATTGATTTATGATAGTTAGTGATTTAGGATAGTTAGTGATTTAGGCCCTGTTTGGCATGGCTCCAACTCCAGGTAGAGCTGCTCCACTCCAAAACTCCAAGTTGAGCCAGCTCCACTCCAGAACTCTAGAACCAAAATGGGGTGTTTGGCTAGATAGGTGCTCTCAGCTCCAAAAAAAAGACCAATTTCAGTCTGGATTGTCATTATTGCCCTTCGATTCAGACCCCACTTGTCATCCTCCCTATCCCATCTTCTTCTTCGCCTAGATAGTTTTTGGACTGGATAGTTTTCACACTACGCGTATCTAGGAGGCGGCCGAGCGTGGATCCAGCGGTGGCAGCGCAGGAGCATGCACAGAATCAATCGAGCAGATTACTGAACCATCACGTACAAATTGAACTGATTACCTTATCCGGGAATGGGAAAACAAATAAAAAAAGCATCACTGACAGAACAGAGGAACAAATTTGAAGAATTCACACATCGCATGCAGACCAGAGCTTCCCGACGGGGAAGATGCTGTGGCTGCCAGCGGACGCGGACCGCACGCCAAGGAACGCGCCGTTAGTGAGGCCACCACCGGCCATCGGCGTGACGAGCACCTCCGCGACGTCGACCCAATCGTCATCCAGCGGACCTCTCCGATGCGGCCGATGGAGCTTTGGTGGTTTGGCCCCGGGCCGCGAGGCAGTGCGGCACCCACGGGCGCACGTGGGAGTAGGACCTACCGCTGGGTGCCGATGCCGCCCCAAGCTCGCGGTGCTCTCCTGGGTAGCCACCCGCTGCAGCGGCGCCGCCGTCCTGCGCGAGAGGAGGAGAGAGAGGCAGGGTTGGGCAGTGACGGGCAGCGGGGCTAAGGAAAGGAGGCGTGGGTGGGGGCTCGGAAGGAATAGATTGAAACGTTATTTTTTTTGTAACCAGTGGCATTGGTGGGTAATTACCCACCAACTCCACGAGGAGGTTCAAAAGAGGTTGTTTTGGAGCAGCTAAAGAGGTGCTCCAAAACTCCAGTTTCATTTGTACTACAGCTCCATGGAGTTGGCTGCTCCATAGAGTTTTGGAGTTAGGGTGTTTGGCTGGATTTCTTGGTGGAGTTGCTAGAGTTCCGGAGTGAAGCTATGCCAAACACGCCCTTAGTATAGTTAGTGATTTAGGATAGTTAGGTTAGTGAATTTGTTTGTGATTTATGTAGGTAGTTTTTAGGTTTGAGGTTGTATGTTGTAGTATAGTTTGGATAGTTAGGTATTTATTATTTAGTTTATAGTTAGTTATTTAGTTATTTAGTTTTTAGGTTTGAGGTTGTGTGTTGTAGTATGAAGTTTCGTCAAATGCTTATATTTCTAGTGAAGTTGTTTAATATGTCTATTAATGTTACTTTGAATATATACATGTGCTTTCATATTATGTTCGTATTGCATAACAAGTAGTTCAAATTTTGCAATGCTACATAATGTTAATTTGAATTTTGTTAATTTAAATACTCTAACCCTTTGTTTATCAATTTGTAACAGAATGGCCCCTCCCACACAGCACCCGTTGTACCCCATTCTTGAGGTGGAGTACGACGACCAGCATCGAGCACACATCTTGAGTGACAACGACGCAGAGGTGGCCTTGCCTCCTTTGAGGCCCTGCACGCACACCAGGGCGCACCAGTGGGACGAGCGTTACGTGCCGTACATACGGCGTGCCGATTTCCTCAAGCTTGTCCATGTTGTCAACTACGGTCTTCCGCCCCTTGACCCAGCACTACTTACTGCAGCTGTAGACAGGTGCGAGTGCCTTATTTGTATGTAAACATTCTTGTAACAAATTTGAGGCAACTAACAGTCGTTCTATTCTTATAACAAGTGGAGGCCTGAGACCCACACGTTCCACCTACCTTGTGGCGAGATGACCTTGACCATATAGGACATGAAGGCTATTTTTGGCCTTCGGTTGGGGGACTTTCAGTGACAGGGATAGTTGACAACAATCACTGGAGGGAGCTGGTGGCTCAGTTTACTGGGTTTCTTCCACCGGACGACGAGGCTTCCAAGAAAAATAAGTGACAAATTCAAGGCTATTTAATACTTGCATAGCTTTCCAGCAGCCATTGGGTCTAATTTTCTTTGGTCAATTTCAGGAAAAGTTCCGGTGTTTTGTCATACTGGATCACAGAGCGCTTTGATTACTTGGACCCACTCTACCGAGGAGGCTCGGATCGATAGGTTCGCTTTGAGTGTGGCTCTAGCACTTTCTTGGTGCTTTCCTCTTCCGGATGCCTTGGGCAACATCATCAGCGGGATCTTCCTTGACATACTACGCCAGTCGTGGAAGAACATAGCGGCGCATGACTAAGGGCGTATGATCTTGGCATGGACGATCGGCGACTATATCGTTACTCGCCGTCGCACCTCAAGGTATGCGAACCTTGGGGGTTGCTCGTACCTACTCCAGGTTTGGTGTTGGGAACGATGGCCCGTTGGGAGGCTCTTTAATACTGGTTTACCGGTAAGTACTTCGGTTCATTATATTCTTCGATATGGTTACATATGATGAGTTTATTAATGGCTAATTCATTATCGTGTTCAATGTAGAATGGAACGGGCAGGATACACTCCCTACAACTCTATATATCTGGATGGAATTAGACTTAGTTAGAGGGAATGCGAGGCACAAGTACAGGGAGTACACGGACGGTCTTGACGTCCTGACACAGCACCAGGTTACGCTCTCTTTTCTATCATACCTGTGTCTTGTTTGATGTACACTATATCATAGCCTAACTTAATTATGAAATGTTCAGGTGCATTGTTGTCCTTGGGATGCTCCGGAGCTCTAGTACTATCTCAGTCCTATCACTAGGGACGAGGCAGAGAAGTATTGTTACAACGTCCCTCTTATTTTCTTTCACATGGTCGAGATTCACTTACCCATCAGGGTCTGCAGACAGTTTGGAAGAATGACAGACTGCCCACCATTGCTTTACTCCACCAACCAAGGATTACACGGATGCGTTATCGATTAATAACAAAGCTACAACTCAGAGGTGTGTGTGGTACAACTAACATTGTTTTGTTGCAAGTATGACTACAGGAAGAGGTACAAGACCAAGGATTGGTGCGTGACACACAATGCGCACATCCACTTGTGGGAGACCAGGGAACAGCAGCTGGTCTATGCGAGTCCTCCACATGACTAGCACACCTTCGATGGGTACCTGCGGTGGCTTCATAGGTCTACGAGGACACATATCAAGCCTCCGTACACTAAGGAGGCGATTGACGAGGACTCGGAGGAAGATATGATCGAAGATGTGTACGACGTTGCCACTAGAGAGGACAGACAGCTACAAAGAGCCCTGCTACAAAGATACGTGGTAAGATACTGAATGGTACAATTTGTTATCCATTTAGTATTAAGTATGTATACTAAAACTGTTCAACCACGTTTCTATACCCAGGCGACACAATTGTCGAGGTTGTCCAACGAAGCAGCGTTCCGGCTTCACGAGTCAAGAGGGCAGGGGCCGGGCGTTCTCGAGGCTTTTGTGGAGGTAAACATAAAATTGTTCGTTCAAAAAATGTTTCTCTAGTGTATATGCGTTTGGGAAATGCACTAACTTTAACGTCTATTTATGCAGAAGGTGAAGAAAAGCTGCAGGAAGCTAGCGCAAAAGCTGAGCTGCATGGACACTTCTTATGAGGAACCGCCACTCCCGGCGCGGTCGGGTGGCACGTCTTCAGCCTCTTTGAGGACACCAGCCGGCTCTTCTCAGCCGGTGACAGGTGCCACTTCCATGGTGTGTACACCACCACATCATAGCGCTGGGAAGGACCTTGCAACCGAGGATGACGATGACGACGACGACCCCCCAGGCTTCCGCAGACATCACGACCAATGGGACGATTGGCCACAAGACAAGATCGGCATGTCTCAGCTAGGTGGTGCCCCGTTTGGTACCCAAGGAGCCTCACAGGTACTAACAAATGTAGTTTCTTTAAATACGTAGGCTACATGAACTAACGATCATAAAGAATTCTAAGTGATCGTGCATATCATATACTTGCAGGGTACAAGCCGTACGCACCAGCGACGCGGCCACACCGACGTTGGCTACACTCCCAATGTGTTGCCAACAAATCTGAAGAGACAGAGGTGTCCGAGGGATCCTTACACTCCTAGGTCTTAGTTTGTTAGGTCGAATCAATATTGGCGTCCGAAACTTGCAGGCTTAGTTGGTTATGTTATGTCAAACCAATGAATATGTTATGTGGCAGCTTGTCAACTTGCGCACGGACTTCATTTATTTGCTTCATATTCGTTTCAATGCGTCGTGGCAGCACTGCCGGCGAGATTAAGTAGCAACAAGTTCGGGAAGCGGCAGTCCTAGGGTATCTCGACGCCGGGGTCCATGGTCGTGTCGCTGCCGATCCTACAATATGGGGCTAAAAAGCCAAAAAAATAAGTTCTCTTAAAAAATATTTGTTTCAATCCAATCCAATTTTTCATAATCGATTAGTTAACAGGGTGGTTAACCGTATTATGAAAGACGGAAAAAATCATTGGCTTATCAAATTCTCTATTCGGCTGTAAAAAAGATTCAATAAAAGACAGAAACAAATCCACTATTGGTTTTACGTCAAGCAATACCTAGAGTAACTACCATTATCGGCGCAGAAAGTTCCGATTAAACCGTCCAGGTACCGCCGCGCCATGCTCCGTGGTGCAGCACTGCTGTGCCGAGATGGGTGGCGCGGCAGGCCCTGCCATGTCAACTATCAACCTTTCGAGTCGTCGTCACGTCAGCCCCCTGCCACGCCAGCATGCATGGCGCGGCACAGGCTTTTGGCTGCGCCATGGCAATAGGCGCGGCCAAAAGTGTTAGTTTGAAAAAAAACAGACAATTTTAGATTTAAAATTAGTTTTCAAAAAATATTAAAATTAAAAAAAATCCGGAGGGATGGCTCCGCATAGCTAGTTAGCAAGATGAGGTCTCGTTCGTTAACGGAATTAACCAGACAACTCGCTCCACCAACTAAGAATGGCCATGCACCACCACCCATAGAATCAAGAAAGAGCTCTCAGTCTGTCAAACCTTGGTATGTCTGGACCTGGTAAGTTTCCCCGTGTTGAGTCAAATTAAGCCGCAGGCTCCACGCCTGGTGGTGCCCTTCCGTCAATTCCTTTTAAGTTTCAGCCTTGCGGCCATACTCCCTCCGGAACCTAAAGACTTTAATTTCTCATAAGGTGCCAGCGGAGTCCTATAAGCAACATCCGCCGATCCCTGGTCGGCATCATTTATGGTTAAGACTAGGACGGTATCTGATCGTCTTCAAGCCCTCAACTTTCGTTCTTGATTAATGAAAGAATCATTGGCAAATGCTTTCGCAGTTGTTGGTCTTTCATAAATTCAAGAATTTCACCTCTGACTATGAAATACGAATGCCCGCGACTGTCCCTATTAATCATTACTCCGATCCCGAAGGCCAACACAATGGAACCGGAATCCTATGATGTTATCCCATGCTAATGTATTGGCATGTTTATAAATGTTTTGGCATGTTTCTAAATGTTTTGGCATGTTTTTATCCAGATTCAATAGTACCATGATGCTATCATCTTAATTGTTTCAGCTGAGTAGCCTGGCTTTAGAGTGTAATTTCCCCTTTCTTAAAAAATACACTTGCGTCTAGGACTGTAAATGTAACCAGTTTTCCCTCAATTTTTTTTTTGTTCTTGAGTGTAGAGTAGTGTTCTAAATTTGGTCTTTGTTGACACATTTATGTACCTTGTGTATGTCGATATTCCAATAGAATGGAAGGGCAAATTAATCAGATGTGCTACTCAATCTGTGTAGTTATTTACTCTTACATGCCAGCTGCTGCATGATCCATACTTTAAGCATGCAGCCTTTTTTTGCTAAATGATTTCCTCAATCAGATTGTAAATTTATATTTTGGGTTCAGTTTTTCAGTGGTACCTCTGGTGGCTTGCCGAGCACTGGACATCGTCCACATTGATGAGCTGCGTGTCTTCCTATATGCCGATAGCAATATGCTGTTGTTGGCAGCAATAACGTGACGTCGTGGATGCTTGACCATGCAGCAAGGCTGCCCCGGCAACTCATTGCTGAGAAGGACGGTGTCACCACCGGATCCGGTAGGTGTATGAACATATTGTAGATATCTTGAGTGTTTTCTCTTTGTTGGAATTAGCATATGCTGACATGGGGTTCAAGAAAAGACTATAGATCAAAACTATATTCTCATGTTTTTTGTTTGTCAAACTATGCCCATAATGGATGTTTCCATTTTGAAGATTTTAGGTCTGTAGTTGTTTTTATTTTACACTGATGACTGATCTCCTGCACATATGAGATATTAGTTTGTTCTGTTTTTATAGCCCCACCAACAAAAACTTCATCTAGACAAGCCGCTGTGCAACCATGATGAGCTATAGAACTACAGCAGTGCCACATGTAAACTATAGAACTACTTGACAGTTAAGAATGTTTATAACTTGATAGACTCTGAAATCCTAATTTATAATTTCTTTTCCTCTATATAAACTCTACAAAATTGTGGTATATACACTGTATGTGTTTTTATTTTTTGATGTTTTAGAATACAGGATTCCAGGTCAAATACAGGATAGCAGGTAGTCAACAATAGCAGAATCCAATCAACTAAAGGCATTGCCGCTCATCGTTTTAGTGCTACGTCCATAAGCATAGGGTTGTTTGACAAATGAAAATACCATTCAGTCTATATTGTCAGATCGTGTAGTCCATCTATATTAAACTTCTCTAAGAAAAATTAGTGTGCAGGGGAAGAGTTAAACTGTAAAGCCCATTGCAGTGATGCAATAACAGGAA
This sequence comes from Miscanthus lutarioriparius, assembly GCA_904845875.1. NCBI lineage: Eukaryota > Viridiplantae > Streptophyta > Magnoliopsida > Poales > Poaceae > Miscanthus > Miscanthus lutarioriparius. Next base: position 15,521,077 of record CAJGYO010000018.1, read on the forward strand.
GAGTTAAACTGTAAAAGCCCATTGCAGGCATGCTTGGACTTGGACAGTGCGCTCTGCTTTGGATTAGTGAGAATGTGAGATTTCTTTTGTGATCTTAGTCTGTTGTACTGTAACAATCAATTTATTGAATGCTTCTTTCAGTGCCACATGAGTGTCTGTGTGTCAATTAGACAATCGTTGTTCCGTTTGTCTTGATAAACACTTGATTCATAGTACGAATGATACAGGCATGCTTAGACACCACACTGTGCTGTCCATGATGATTTCTTTATCCACCCTGTTCGTTTGGGCTTGTTTGGCTTATAAGTCGTACTTTTTCAGCCAACGAACAATATTTTTCTCTCACACCAAATCAGCCAACAGTGCTTTCAGCCATGGCTTATCAGCCAAACAAACCCAAACGAACAGGGCGATCAATCATGGAGTATGCTAATATGGTCCCAACTACTAGTGTCGGCACAGGAGTTTTCCTTCTGTACTTGGTGCTTTACTGTCTGTGTGTTTGGTAACTTGCTCTGCAGCTGACTACCAGAATGAAGCCGAAGTCGGTGATGCACTCGCAGAGGGAGGATTTGTTCATCACAACCAAGGTAATCTGAATTACAGAATGCTACCTTCTGTATTCTACTGCAGGGTTTTTTTTTGCCCCACTCTATTCCATAATCTTCATGTAATTGAAAGTTTGGAATCTGTTCTCATTGCAGCTGTGAAACTTAGATCATGGCCATGTGCTTGATGCCTGCAAGGATAGCTTGAAGAAGCTGCAACTAGATTATCTCGATCTCTATCTTATTCACTTCCCAGTAGCTACTAGGCATACAGGTAAGTTCCTTGCCCTTTGCACAATATTTACAAAGATTCAATGGGTGCCTCACAGAAATGTGTATTTCTGTAGGAGTTGGCACAACTTCTAGTGCACTTGGTGATGATGGCGTGCTAGACATTGATTCCACTATTTCATTGGAAACAACATGGCATGCAATGGAAGAACTTGTTTCCATGGGACTGGTGCGCAGCATTGGAATCAGGTAAACCGAACCAACAATTTTCTCTGTTTTGTTAGCACCAGTTTGACATTTGAGATATTTAGTCTTGGCAAGCTTCCTTTTGTATTATGATTCATTACATTGGCAAGCTTCCCTTTTGTACTAGGAATATTGCTGGTGCTGAAAGAGTAGTGTAGTTTCGAAATATCCTGAATTGGAGTATAATAAGTCTTACACTAAAATTTTCTTGCTGCGACTTTTTCCATGCTTGGCGATTTACTTTTCATGCTGGTGAAGTCACTTTTTTTTACAACAATAATAATACTATCAACCATCACAGCGCATACCCCCTTGGGTGGCTCCACTGCCAACACCGAGTGGTTTGGGTCGGTCTCGTGCCTCGACGACCCTGTCATCAAGTTGGTTGTCATTTCAAATCTCCATTACAACCAGCTCTAGACTATCAACCATCATCCTTGTTTAACAAACAGGAGTACATTTTATTTGGATACTTTGCAATATCAACAGTTCTGGTGTCAATGTGATCAACTAACTTGGCATTGTGGCAGCAATACAATTTGCAGGGCTTGGCTGAGAAGTACGGCAAGACGCCGGTGCAGCTTGTCCTCTGGTGGGTCTGCAGCGTAACACAGTGGTGATCCCCATGACCTCCAAGGCACAGTAATACATTAGCACGCCACTTTATATACCTTCACTCATTGGGACATGTTTAGTTTCAAGCATGAGCAATTGCCAAAGTGAGGACAGGAGCTTGCATATGTATGTAACTGTGATGTGAACATGTCATGCTTTTTCTCTCTCTCTTAAAGGGAGCAAGTGTCTGCAAGATTAAAATGTTTGGAGTATAGTGGTAACGTGTGCTCTTATTGGTTCATTCTCAAATGGATTGTGCGATTTTATATTGCTAGCAGTTCCATATGGATAGCTTGATCTTGGAGGTATTTCTAATAATGCCTCTATTAATGTTTGAAGGCGTTCTAGAGAACGCCTCTAAATAGTATTTTTGGCCATAGAAACATCTGGTGAGTACAAACCGAACAGAACCTCTGTCTTCAAAAAGGTGAAGGCCAGAGAATGGGCATGTGGTCCAGTGGTAGGTCTGTCTAGTGGGACGCTACCCATCTGGATACAAACCCTAGTGATCGTATCTTTTTCTAGAATTTTTCCAGAAATTTTAGGGTACAAATGCTTACGTGTTGGTGGTACTGCGCGTTTTCCGCACACTGGAGGCGGCGACGCCTCCCAATCTCTTCTTTTTGTGTGGTATGACGAAGGCGCTTGCGGTGGTGTGAGTATGAAATATGTGGGTTACGCGTTCAAATTATAACCGATCAAAAAAGGTGAAGGCTGCCTCCACGGTTTCATTTCCTCTACAACCTCTTCAAAATCTATTATATATATTAATCTATTATATATTAATATAACAGTAACAAAAAAGAGCTCTACGTCCATGGAAAGAGTAGAAATTATAAGATTAATCAGAAAAAGAGAAGAATATCCATCGAGATGAACTAACGGCTGAGAATAAATTGAGTGTAAAAAAAGAAAAGAGTATGAACCGTTGGATTTTATGATGATCTAAAGACCATGAACCAATAGAGTATCTATAGGAATCCAAGGCCTAGAAATTATGAGATTAAAGAAAAAAAGCAAAGAATATACACAATTGGATTTTATGATGATCTAACAGCCAAAAATAAAATAGAGGATCCATGTCAAATATAAGACACAAAAATTACGATATTAATCGAAATAAATAAAAGAACATGCACCATTGGATTTTATCTTAACGGCCAAGAATAAACCGAATGTCCATGCCAAATACAATCAGCCTGTTCGCTTGCTCGTATACGATCGTGGATTATAAGCTGGAACAGTATTTTTCTCTCATACCAAACCAGCCAGCAGTAAATAATCCACGACCGTTTACGACGAAACGAACAGGCTGAATGTCTACAAATTACTAGATTAATTAGAGAAGAAAATATACAAGTGTTGGATTCATGATGATCTAACGGTCGAGAATAAATTGAGTATCTATGTCAAATACAATTAATAAATAACTCGATTCACTTCACATCTAATATGGCATGAAAATGTTATTATAATCTAATCTAGATATAAATGAAGATAATATACTTAGACACGAATCAAAGCTTTTGTAGGTGGACCCGATTGTATGTTAATTAGATGATGATGCCAAAAAATAAATTTTGGCAATATTGGTTCGAGTGAAAATTAAAAGGAAGAAGAAAGTTACTGACAGCCTGTTCGTTTGTTGGTTTCAACCAGAGCTTATCAGCCAGCCAACAGTGTTTTCCTCTCACAACAAACATGCACCGGCCGGACTTATCAGCTCAGAAACCAACCAGCGAACATACTCTAAAAATAGTGATTTTTTTTAAAAAAAACTTCATATGCTCCTTGATAATATGGTCGAAGATATTAAAAATCAAGTGGCGGCACTAAAGACCGACCAGCATGGATCTCAAGGAACAGAATTTCAGTTTCATCTTTAGGCAGCAACATTGGGTGAACAATAAAAATTGGACAGACAAAAACATGCTTGGGACAATTGGAGACTAATATGTTTTAATCTTCTATAGGTTCATTACTATTAGATGATGATGTCAAGTATATCAAACACTTGCAAAGACCAATGAAGCGACAAAGAACAAGATTCTGGCCGGCATCAGTCTAATGACCAAAATCAGCCGATCTATGGACGATGAGAAACCACTTTTGAACAACTCAAGATGCTTCCACTGCGACTTAGCTAAGGTGCTGTTTAGTTGCACTTTATTTTACAAAAAATTTTAAGATTCTCCATCACATTGAATCTTTGGACGCATGCACGAAGCATTAAATATAAATAAAAAATAAAACTAATTACACAGTTTAGACGAAATTCACGAGACGAATCTTTTAAGCCTAATTAGACTATGATTGGACATTAATTATCAAATACCAACGAAAGTGCTACGGTACCATTTTCCAAAAATTTTCGCGAACTAAACAAAGCCTAAGGGCAAGTATATTTCTACACGCCAACGATCTTGTAGGTAGTCTAATGAAAAACCATGTAGGGATTTTGATGGTGCTCAGAGATAGCGAGGTGAGAGAAAGATATCATTGTTTAACGAAGCAACCACCTAAGCTAAAATTTAGGACTATGTGACAAATCTCATAATGTTGTATGAGTTAAATACAACTTACAATATTTCTTTTCCTCTATGCATAAATTAAAAAATTATGAGTTACCTACGAGACCATCAAAAAAAAAAAGATAAGTTACAACCGAAGTTGTTTATCAAGCTGGCTCATGAGTCATGATTGCGTGGATACAGTGGTGTTAGGCTCCTAGACATGAAAAGCACTATTGTGATAAATCAAACGAAACTTTAGGAAAAAAGAATCTATAGGTCCATAACAGAATATGCAAGGCCATCTCGGATTTAAATATATAAGACAACCAAGAATTAGATAAAGACTTAGAAAGTGGTTTCTATCGGTAACAGAGGCAATAGTTCAGGGTACCGTTCAATGAAAATTTATCGGACCCAGCGGTAGAAACGGATTTCGCGAATTTCGACGATTTTCGGAAAATTCGGTCTAAAAAATAGTCAAACCTATTTGAATTTCCCTCCGAGATTAGACGAAATCAACCCAAATTTTGACAAAAAAATCCGATAATCTTTAATCTCCAACAGAAGATGCACTGTTGTATTGCAAAGTTGTATTGCTGCTCTGTTGCTTCAGCCGGGGATCCACAATTCATGCACGGGAGAAGAGTGGTTGCAGGCTGATTGGCGGCGGACCGAGAGCAGCGTCGCCGCCGCGAGCGCACGCGAATGCCTCAGGCGGCTCCCTTCCCCCACCATCGCCACGGGCACTCGCTCCCCTCGCACTTTGCCCGTCCAACCGCAGAGGACTGGATGCCGGCTCCCTAGGCATGCGAGCAACAGGAGATGGAGAGCAATGGAGGGAGGCGGCGGCGGCTGAGGGGTGAGGAAGAGAGAAAAATAAAATTCTGCTCGCTTAGGGCTTCAACCATAATGTTATATAGTAGGGCATAGATATATGGGCCATATAGGCTTGGTTGGGCCGAAAACAAATTCAAACTGGGCCGAAATTGAAAGGCCGGTATGAGCTTTTATCGGACCCCGGCGATAGAAACGATTTTCGGCGAAAATCTGCCGATATTCTGAACTACAGAGCTCACCGAAATGATACCAAGACTTTTTGATTTGGCCTCAGCTAAAATTGCACGGTCACATGATAGTAATAGAAAAAAGAGGAGACAAAAAAGGTAACTAACTGCGCTATTTGCGTCGACCAACCTGCTAGTTGTAAACAAGTTTAGCTTTGTCTTGATTCAAATTTCTTTAGTTTTAGTCAAATTTATAAAAATATACAAACATTTATAATACCTGTATTAAACACCAGTACACCACGATATATATTGTTGGAAATACGGACTACTACTAGACATATTGTAATGGCTGGGACCCACGCGCGAACATAAAAAAAACACTCTTCTTTAGTACGGAGTACATATTTTCTTTTCCCAATTTCACTTGCTTTCCCCATTTCACTTGCTTTCCTTCCGCCCATTGACGAGTTGACGACCCAAGGTCCCAAATCGAGGTGAGTCGCCTGCGCCGGTGACGGTGAGGCCGCCCGCAATCCGCCATTCTCACTGCCGGTTCCGTCTCGCCGCCATCGAAGAGGGTGGAGGTAATAAGCTCAATCTCAAACCCCAGGTTCTTAAGTTCTGTCAACTGTTCTGTTTTTCAGACGAAATCTAAACATTTTAGATCAATCAATGGAGACTTTTTTTTTAATGTCGCACTTGTTGAAACGGATCCACTCGAGACTTTTTTCAGATCGACTTGGCTTATTTTCTTTCTGCTGGATACATTTCTCCGCTACTTTGTGCTCACTGTTCACTGCTCAGTGCTCACTCGCGACTCTCGGAATCGGAGTAAGCCCTCTTTAGCTGCTTTTGCGACCTTCAGTTCTCACTCTCGGAATCTCCCGTTGATTTCTGATGCCCTCGCCCGTGCAGCAGCAGCAGTCCATCACTCCATCCATGGGGGTCTCCTTCTCGAACCTCACCGACGCCGCATGCGCCGTGCACCAGTTTAAGATCAACGGCTACTCGGCCACCAAATCCATGGCGAGGACGGACACGCTCCCGTCCAAGCGGCTGGCCGTGGGCGGGTACGAGTGGGTGGTCCACTACACCCCGAGCCTCGTCGTCGACGGCGGCTACTGGATTGCGTTCAGGCTCGTCCTCCTCAGCGCGCCGCGCCGGAACGACGTCAAGGCCGCGTTCAGATGCCGGCTGCTGTATACTTCCTCCAACTCCTACTACGGTCATGAACGCGGTGCGTGCGTCAGGGATTCAATCGGGAACGTGGAAGGCCAGATGTCTCATGCGTTCAAGCGGGCGAAGGAGAGCTCCGGATGGATTCCGCTCCGCAAAAGGAATGATGTGGAGGCGGCCCGGGTCATCGAGAACGACTCTTTCACCGCGGAATGCACCATCACGGTCGTCACCGAATTACCGGAGCCTGACACAGCAAAGACTAATGTCGTCCGGCCCCCAATTCCGCCATTGTCGGGCTTGCATTCCTTGCACCATGATCTCGGTGAGCTCTTGAGCAAGGCAACGGGATTTGATGTCGTGCTGGTGGTGTCCGGAGAGACCTTCGCAGCGCACAAGGCCATACTTGCATCAAGGTCCCCGGTTTTCATGGCCCAATTCTTTGGCCCCATGAAGGAGACGCACTCACAGAGGGTGGAGATCATGGACATGGAGGCACCTATATTCGGAGCCATGCTTCGCTTCATGTACACCGACATGGTGCCCGAGCTTGAGCGGCAGGAGGACGGCACCATCATCGCGCAGCATCTGCTTGCGGCTGCGGACAGGTACGGACTCGACACGCTCAAATCGATGTGTGAGGACAAGCTCTGCGGTGGCACAAGAGTGGAGACGGCAGCGACGACTCTGGCGCTGGCAGAGCAGCACGGTTGCCCGAAGCTCAAGGCCAGGTGTGTTGAGTTCATCGCTGCAAACCTTGATGACGTCATGGCGACAGAGAGTTACAAGCATCTCATGACAAGCTCCCCATTGGTTCTGAATGACCTCCTGAGAGCTGTGCGTGGAAGAAAGAACTGAAGCAAGTTGGTGATCCCTGTAGTATGTAATTTAGAGTAGTTGTATTGTATCTGCACTGTCTCTCTGAATTTCAGTGTTGAAGTTATATTTCTTCCCATTGAGGAAGGGTGGATTACTGGAAGGATCTTTGCCCTTTGAGAGCTTGGCCTGATATCTAAGAGTTGTCCCAGGTCATGTTTTTTATGGGTAGTTTCTAGAGGAAAGAGGTAAGACCTAACTATAACCTAATGCTACAGAGAAGAGAACTAATGATCATTTGCAAGTAGTAATAAACAAAGCATGATCAGCTGTAATTTGGTGTGGCCAAATGGTGCTAACGCACAACAATGACGCTTTTACAGACACCTCAGTTGACATGTGTTTGCAACCAATATATCATCCATCATCCATATTAGCTGTGAGAACATTACAATTTACATAATGTCAAGTTAATCCAATCAAATCTAGAGTTAATCGAATCTAGAGTTAGCTTAGTTTACTAACTGTAAGCATTGCATCGAATTGGTGAAAGGGTTCATAGTGGTTTTGCTATGCATTTCCAACCTAGAATCCAGAAATCTGTAAATCTGTCCCCAACTTGATCTTCTCAAAAGCAAGGCCACCTCATTAGAATGCTAATTAGTAACTCTTTATTAATCCTTCTTCATTTCAACAAAGTTATCCAATCACCAACTCATGCTACTAGCTAGTATAGCAGTGCATGCCAATACCTTTTCCCCCTTTTTGGCTTCCTAAATTCTACATTGCATACAGAGGCTGCAAGATCTTATAATCAGACTGATGTCAAGCCAAATAATAATAGCACAGGTGTGAACAGTTTCTTCGGAAGCAAAAGAAGCATGTGTCTGTCTGTCAGTCAGAGAGCAAGAGAAGAACAGGGTCATTCATTCATATTTGAACAACAGTAATCAAACCCAGAATCTAGTGACATCATAGCTACACTACAGGAGCAAGTCGATCCATATCAACAGCATAAAACTACTAACTTGCCCTGAACCCTGACAGATTTAGTTTTGCAAGCACCATTTATTCAGTATCGATCATGCTGCTTGCTCAAAACTTGCCCCACCCTTTACGATTAAAAATATATATATATACTACAGGAGCAATTCGATCATATCAACAGCATAAAAATACTAGCTTGCCCTGAACCCTGACAGATTTAGTTTTGCAAGAACCATTTATTCAGTGTCGTTCATGCTGCTTGCTCAAAACTTGCCCCGCCCTTGCTGATCTGATTAAAAAAAGATACACTACAGGAGCAAGTCGATCATATCAACAGCATAAAAATACTAACTTGCCCTGAACCCTGACAGATTTAGTTTTGCAAGAACCATTTATTCAGTATTGATCTTGCTGCTTGCTCAATACTTGCCCTGCCCTTTCTGATTAAAAAAAAGTTTGCTTTCCCCTGACCTAACATATAGTTTCATAGGAAGTTATAAAAACATATTTAGGTGACACAGTGAGAAATTCCCAATGTTTCCATTTCCTTCTGTGTTTTGCTACATGCAAAGTGATCTCTGGCAATTGTGGAAGTAACAGCACTAACTAGTAACACAATTGTGGATGTAGATGTCAGCGCACAGCTTGCACTGTTGGTGTTTCGTCGACGGCGCGCGGCTCCATTGCGCCGGGGACAGCGTCGTGTCGGCGCCCACGCTGTGCTCGTCGTCGGGGACGGCACAGGAGAACCGGGGAGCCCTGGGAATCAATGAATCGCAAACAATCAAATGAAGCAGCAGAACCGACATGAGCATGGCTGGCAGGGCAGACTGTAGGAGCTCGACCTTGGGCCGGCCGGCCGAGGGATGGGTGGACGGACAGATCAAGTGCGGTGCGCGTACGTGCCCCTGACGACGAAGTCGTCATGGGATAGTCGGATTGATGAGGCGGAGCATGCCTGATGCGAGGTTGCATTGCACCGCAGAGCAGGCGGGAGATCTCGCTCGGCACACCAAGCGGCGGCGGCGGCGGCGTGAACCTCTGATGGACGATATAAACAGGAAAGGAAATTCGGGAGCGCGGGCCGCAGCATAGATAGAGATTAATTTGGCTCGTAGTTGCCATGTAGGAGTATATCCATGGTTGAGATCTTGCTCCAAGATATCAGGAGATGATTGAGATTTATAGCAATTCTGTTGAGATACTAGCTATATAAACGGCTCCTGCCTGTCCACCGCGAACGCAGGAACGGCGTCGTTGTCTTTCTCCCACGCGAGATCCACCGCGTGCTCCACTTCCACCTCCGCTCCCTCCTCTATCCGCCATGGCCCACACCGTGAACCTCACGGAGGCCGCGAGCTCCGAGCATCTGTTCAAGATCAACGGCTTCACGGCGACGAAGCAGAAGCCAAGGTCGTTCTCCCCGTCGAGGAAATGCGCCGTCGGCGGCCACGACTGGCACATCCAGTTCTGCGCCAACAGGTCGGGGCCGCCGAACCACCCTTCCGACAGCGGCGCTGGCTGGGTCATGTTCCGCCTCAGGCTAATGAGCAAACCAGCCGGCGGCGCGGTGGCGGCGTCGTTCGCTTGCCGCCTGGTGGATCCGAACCAACCGGGACTGGGCGACTCCCCGGACCAAATCTCCTCCGCCTCGTTCCACGCATACGAGTTCCACGACGTCTACCTCGTCAGGCGGAGCGGGCTGGAAGGGTGGCAGCGTCGGTACCTGAAAGACGACTACATCCTCGTGCAGTTCGCGATCACCGTCCTGCTCGGGGAACCGAAGAATGCGGTGGCATCGGACGCCGGCCCGCCCCCGAGCGTTCCGTCCTCCGACCTGCACAGGCAGTTCGGCGAGCTGCTGCGGAGCCAGAAGGGCGCGGACGTGACGTTCCACGTCTCCGGCGAGTCCGTGCCCGCGCACAGGTCCGTGCTCGCGGCGAGGTCGCCGGTGTTCATGGCCCAGCTGTACGGGCACACGAAGGAGGCGTCCACGTCCGCGCCGTGCGTGGAGGTCAAGGACATGGAGGCGGAGGTGTTCAGGGCCATGCTCCGCTTCATCTACACCGACACGGCGCCGGAGCTGGAGCGGAGCGGGTGGCAGGCGACGGCGATTGCGCAGCATCTCCTGGAAGCCGCGGACCGGTACGGGCTGGAGCGGCTCAAGAGGATGTGCGAGGAGAAGGTGTCCATGGACATCAGCGTGGGCAACGTCGCCACCACGCTGGCGCTGGCCGAGCAGCACGGGTGCGCCAAGCTCAAGGCCAGCTGCATCGAGTTCATCTTGGCTGTCCCGGAGAATCTCTTTGCGCTCGCTGCGACTGAAGGGTACAAGCATCTTTTTATGCTGGTTTTGACCTTTAGGTTGTTCTATAATAAGTTGTTCTGTAATTGTCTGAGTCAACAGAATTGGAAGCCATCTCTCTGACATGCTGGTTTTGACCTTTAGGTTGAGACTTTCTTCTTCAAATGATGTGGTTTGTTACCTACATTATAACCAATGTCTAGCAACCAATATTGAGTCCCATAAGCTAACAATGAACCTACATTAATGAAGCGGACACCAGTTAGCAACCTGATGTGATTTTCAACTTTTATGAGGTCAACCCAAACTCAAGATTTCCCTTAATAAGTAGCAGACAAAATATTCTATGATTTGGAGAAACATTTGTTCCTCCCTAATGATATTTAAGCTTATAACTGCTTAATTGTTTCATTTGTTCACGTCATTCTAATACAGTCACTGTTGTCTCTTCAGGGACGCCCAAAAGGTGTCACTACCAAGTACAGCTTGAAGCCTCTTGTCCCGCGCTTGTCTGAGCTCCTTGGAGTTAATGTATGCATTATGAAAATGTAGCTCATGTTCGTTCTTGTACATAGTATGAAAAACTGGAACAATAACTCATCTTATCTGCCCTTTATTTGCTTATATACATTGTTAAAAGGTTGTTATGGCCAATGACTGCATTGGTGAGGAAGTTCAGAAGTTGGCTGCTTCTTTACCAGACGGAGGTGTTCTGCTTTTAGAAAATGTTAGGTTCTACAAGGAGGAAGAGAAGAATGACCCTGAATTTGCCAAGAAGCTGGCATCTGTTGCTGATCTCTATGTAAATGATGCCTTTGGTACGGCACACAGAGCCCATGCTTCAACAGAGGGAGTTACCAAGTATTTGAAACCTGCTGTGGCTGGCTTCCTTATGCAGAAGGTATTTTCTGGAGTTCAGTTAGTCTGTTATGTACTCCATTGTGAAGAATCAATACCCCCTTTTACTTTTCAAGTTGCAAAGCCCTGATGGCTTTTCATTGACTGAGGGTCAGCTTCCAATTACCTGCAATTTGACAACATTGAAGGTTCAGCAATATTGTTTTCATCTTTCAACTAAGAGCTCTCACATTTCAGGAACTTGACTATCTTGTTGGCGCTGTTGCCAACCCAAAGAAGCCATTCGCTGCAATTGTTGGTGGATCAAAGGTGTCAACGAAGATAGGGGTGATTGAGTCTCTATTGGCTAAGGTTGACATCCTAATCCTTGGTGGTGGTATGATATTCACATTTTACAAGGCCCAGGGATATGCTGTAGGCAAATCTCTTGTTGAGGAAGACAAGCTTGAACTGGCAACTTCACTTATTGAGAAAGCCAAGTCAAAGGGGGTCTCACTCTTGCTTCCCACTGATGTTGTAGTGGCTGATAAATTTGCTGCAGATGCTGACAGCAAGGTATGCTCCTACAAAAGATGCAGATTTTTTTTTAATTGCAAGTATTCATGTTAGCCTACGTGAAGTGTCTTCTCGAATTATCTTGGGTAGCAACTGAATAATGTAATGTAGAACCTGCACCAACAAAACTCTGTTGAGTAAGCCAAGCTATTTGCACCTTGGCAACGCAACATAAGCCAGATTCTCAAGTTATGGTAAAAAATGGAAGTGCTATGCCAAGTTTTCTCGTAGGTTCAGAAATCTTTGAAAATATAGCTGTTCTCTCACTCTGCTCATGCTGACACCTGCCATCATTTGCAGACTGTTCCTGCATCATCTATCCCTGATGGTTGGATGGGCCTGGATATTGGCCCTGACTCCATCAAGACTTTCAGTGAGACTTTGGAGACCACCAAGACTGTCATCTGGAATGGGCCTATGGGAGTTTTCGAGTTTGAGAAGTTTGCAGCTGGCACTGATGTGAGTGATACCTTGCATACGAGCTATTTGCATCTCTGTGTTCTCTAGCTAAATTCATCGCCTACATCTCTGTGTTCTCTAGCTAAATTCATCGCTTATTTGTTCAGGCGATCACCAAGAAGTTAGCTGAAATCACTGCTAAAGGCGTGACAACCATCATTGGAGGAGGAGACTCTGTGGCTGCGGTCGAGAAGGCTGGGCTGGCGGACAAGATGAGCCACATTTCGACTGGTGGTGGTGCGAGCTTGGAGCTGTTGGAAGGCAAGACCCTCCCAGGTGTCCTTGCTCTTGACGACGCGTAGGCTGGTACTGCAGTATATGTATAGTGCAAGAATGCAAGTCCTCTTCTCCTGTCCAGGAAACTAGGCGCGTCTCTTCTAGTTTTGCCAGATGAGCAGTGAATAAATTGGAGGTGTGCTCCCGAACAAACTGATATGACATGGGATGGGTTTTATCCTTCCTTTACTCAAACCCTTTTTACAGTAGCCGTGCTTGGACTCTGGAAGTCTGGATGCCAGCCACTCAGTTTGCTGTTTGGTACTTCACGGATTTCAGGGTGACATACATAGTTGCATTCATCCCGTGCTGTGTATATCTTTTTCACGAATGCTCAGAGAAGGACGTGTTGTGTTTTTTTTTCACGAATCGCGAACTGGCTAGAAAAATGGCTGATGCTGATGCTGATTTGTTGTGAGAGAAAAATACTGTTATTTCGGTACGGCTGATAAGTTCAAGCGAACAGGATGCTGAGTATCATTAAGTTAAGAAAGAAACTAAAATCTATCTATCTAAATACCTAATAATAAGAGTTAAATGCATGGACGGTCCATTAACTTGCGTTTTAGTTTCACTTAGATCCATTAACTCTGAAAGTGAATTTTTTTGTCCATAATTTTTTTTGTTAGTGGCGTATTTCTAGCATATACCTCTTTGTTTCAATTTTTTAACCTCCGGGTCCATGTGGACACTGCACACACGCATGCATGTGTACGCATGATGCATGCAGGTCGGCGTCTTCCCGCAGCTGGACAACTCTTGCGGGTTTTGCTTGTGAGCATGAAGACCTTGCTGACAGCCTTGCTGAGGCCGGCGATGCAGGTCGGCCTTGCTGGGTGAGCATAACGACGCGGGGGTGCGGCGGCCGGCGAGGCGCGCGAGCATGACGGCCTTGCTGAGGCCGAGGCGGCGGACGTCGCGGCTGCCAGGAAGGTGGAGGCGTTCGAGGAGCTGAAGGGTGTGGTAGGGGCGCTCCAGGACGGCGGCGGAGGCGGCGAAGGTTGCATGTCCCGCGTCGAGGCGGCCAAGGCCGTGCGGAGGAAGGCCAAGGACGACGTCGGCGCCAGGGAGATGCTCGCGATGCTCGGCGCCATCCCGCCGCTCGTCGCGATGCTAGCATGGTCTCCTAGAACGGCAGGCTCTTGGAGGTGGAGGAGGCGGTGAGCGCCTTGAAGTTCTCGGTCGATGCCGGAGCAAAGTCTTGCGGCAGCCGCGCGTGCCGGATGATGCGCCCCATGTTGCTCTGCAGGCTCTACTGAACCAGCTGCCGCACGGCGCGCTTCTCGGCGCTCATGCCGGCGTCGTCGAACTCCCCGTCCACCGACTCCTCCTCCCCGCGGCACCTGCGCTCCTGCGGCGCCGACACCGTCGCCACGACGCCTGAGACGTCGTCTGTGACCTGCTTGCCCTCGTCGGCGCGGAGGATCTCCAGGATCCTGGACGCGCGCTTCTGCGCAAGTGCCGTGCCCACGAGCGTGAGCTCCAGGAGCGCGGACGAGGCGGCGGCCTCGGCCATGGCCGCGCGGTCACCGTAGCTCCGGTGCGGAGCATCTTGTGGACCGTGCCGCCCGTCGGCGCCGACATCTACTACTTCCCGCAGGGCCACGCTGAGCACGCCGGCGCCGCCGCCGTGGTCCTGCGCGCCGCGGGTGCCTGGCTCCCTGGATGCCTGCAGCAGCAGCAGCAGCGGAGCTTATGGAGGAATTTGCTAGTTGTCCGCCTCAGCGACGAGGAAGACGCGCTCGCCGACGCCGCGCTTCATCACGTCCACGTCCTTGAACTGCTGGCGGGGCTTGTCGTTGTCCCCGTCGGCGGCTGTGGCGACGGCGTTGGCCTCCGTGGACGAGTACAGGATGGCGGTGCGCACGCGGTTCGACGGTTGTAGGTAGTTAGGCGCTCGATGGCCGCCCAGCGGAGCGCCCCGTCGTCGTCGACGCCGCCGCGAATGACTGACCGGGAGCCGTGCTGCACAGCTGCAGCATGAAGACGTTGTCGACGCCCCACGCCTCCATGCCCATGCCCTGGCCGATGCCCCGACTCATCCGACGCCCCGACTCCCGGACAGCACGGCACGGGCTATTAGAGTATGTGATAGTCTAGGTACATTGTACCACAGTTATAGGAATGTATATGTGATTGAGAGTGATTTGTGGAGGATTGGTTGTAACCACAAATCACCTGACTATTGTAAGCCACGCAAGGGGCTCTTCCTTGTCTATATAACACGTAGCCGAGATACCGAGAGGTTATCTCGTTCAACCAATTCTAATATGGTATCTAGAGCCTAACAATTCCCAACGGAATAGATCCACCCACCCTGAATTCATCCGATGGCCACCACCTCCGCCGCCGCCGCCAATGGCGATTTTCCCTTCCAATTTCTCCCGCCGGTGACCGAGAAGTTAACTCGGGGCAACCATGCCATGTGGCTGGCCCAAGTCACATCCACTCTGCAGGGCGCGCGCCTCTGGCGTTTCACCCAGCCCTCGTCCAAGTCGCCGGAGGAGTTCCTCGCCACGACTGCCGCTGATGATGACGGCAAGAAGGCGGAACCTATTCCTAATCCGGCATATGATGACTGGTTTGCCAAGGACAGTCAAGTCCGAAGCTACCTCTTCGCATCTTTGTCAAAGGATGTGTTCTCTCAAGTTGCAAGTTCATCGACGGCTGCGGAACTCTGGACTGCGATCCAAGAGTTGCAGGCGTCCCGATCCCGTGCAAGAATCATGGCCACCAGGATGGCTCTCGCCACCGCCCAAAAGGGCTCCTCCACGGTGGCAGAATACTTCACAAAGATGAAGGGCCTCGCTGATGAGATGGCATCGGCGGGGAAGAGACTCGAAGATGATGAACTCGTCTCATATATTCTTATGGGGCTTGGAGAAGAGTTTGATCCGGTCGTGACAAGTGTATCAAACCGGACAGATCCAATCTCTCTGTATGAAGTTCAGGCTCAACTGGTGACCCATGAACAAAGGCGCGAGATTCGTGATGGTGGCACGCACTCATCTGCCAACCTTGCTGCCAAGGGAGGTCGTGGCAGTGGCGTCGCCAACAAGAGTGGCGGCTTTGGTCGCGGTGGAGGTGGCCGAGGCGGTCCTGGACGCGGTCGTAATGGCGGCCGTGGAAGGGGGCGCAATTTCCAAGCAGGTGTCATCTGCCAGATCTGTGGCATTGAGGGGCATCAGGCGTTTCGCTGCTACAAACGGTTTGACTCCAATGTCACCGGTCCTCCTCCTCAGAAGAGTGCCAACTCTGCAACCAATACATCGTATGGGGTTGACACCAATTGGTACGTGGACTCAGGAGCCATGGATCATATCACCAGTGAACTCGACAAGCTCACTGTGAGGGATCGGTATCAAGGAAACGATCAAGTTCATACCGCCAACGGCTCAGGTATGGCTATTAATCACGTTGGTCATAGTATTTTGCAAACCCCGAACAGCAATCTTCATTTGAACAATATTCTTCATGTTCCCAATTCTAGCAAGAATTTACTTTCTGTGAATCGTCTTGCACGTGATAATCATGCTTTCATTGAATTTCATCCAAATCATTTTGTCATTAAGGAACAGGCAACGAGGAATACTCTCTTCAGCGGTCCATGTGAACGCGGACTCTATCCATTAAAGCCCATCCAGAATAAAGAAGCTCTTGGTGTCTTCAAACCTACCACTTCAGTTTGGCATTCTAGGCTAGGTCATGCTTCGTCACATGCTGTCCAGCAAGTCCTTAGCCACCATAATTTACCTTTTGTCAAAGAGTCCAAAAATAATGTAGTCTGTGATGCTTGTCAGATGGGTAAGAGTCATCAACTACCCTATCCCAAGTCATCCAGTGTTTCCTCGAGTCCTTTTCAACTTGTTTTCTCTGATGTTTGGGGACCGGCACCTACCTCTGTTGGCCGGCATAATTACTATGTGAGCTTTATAGATGATTTCAGCAAATACACTTGGATTTATCTATTACGTTATAAGTCTGAGGTTTTTCAATGTTTTAAAGACTTCCAAAGCATGGTAGAACGACAATTTAATTGCAAAATTCTAGCCGTGCAATCTGATTGGGGTGGTGAGTATCAGACTCTCAACACCTTCTTCAAGCGCCTTGGGATTTCTCATCATGTTTCCTGCCCTCACGCCCATCAACAAAATGGGTCCGCTGAGCGTAAACACCGACACATTGTCGAAGTCGGCCTATCCATTCTAGCACATGCATCTATGCCACTTAAATACTGGGATGAATCTTTTCTCACTGCAGTGTTCTTGATAAATAGGATTCCATCCAAAGTTCTTCAGGATCAAACACCCTATGAGCGCTTATATGGGTCGGCACCTGAATACACATTCCTAAGAATTTTTGGTTGTGCTGTGTGGCCAAACTTACGACCCTATAACTCTAGGAAACTTCAGTTTAGATCCAAGAGATGTGTCTTTCTAGGGTATAGTAATTTGCATAAAGGATTCAAATGTCTTGATCCATCTGAAGGGAGAATTTACATATCCCGTGATGTTGTCTTTGATGAAACTATTTTTCCATTCTCCCAATTGCATCCCAATGCAGGAGCTCGTCTTCGAGCGGAACTATCCCTTCTTCCAGATATTTTAAAAAATCCAGACTCATCTTTTGGGGATGCACAAATACATGATCATACGTTGATTAACAGCCTGACTACTAATGGTGCTACTAATACTGTGCCTAGTTCTTCCAGGTCTCATGATGTTACAGGATCAGATTCTGAAGAAAATCCGGTGCAAAATGAGTCATATAATCCATATTTCATGCACTCAGCGCACAACGACAGGAATGGCGCGAGTTCCGAGCTTGATCCGCCGGCGCCGTCGCAGAAACTGCAACGCCATCAACCTCGGGATCGTCAGCTGAAACTGGCGATGTCTCCTTGTCCCCCGCGTCGGGATCCTCTGTGCCGCATACTTCTGTGCTTCAAGGTGCTGTCTCCACCAACACAGACAACCAACCAGCAGCTCGTCGGCCGGTCACACGTCTTCAGCAAGGTATAACTCAACCAAAAATACGAACTGATGGTACTGTTCGCTATGGCATGGTTGGTACAGTTGGTGCAGATAATGATGAACCATCCACGGCTCAAGAGGCATTTCGCGATTCAAGATGGGTAGAAGCGATGAACAAGGAGTATTCTGCCTTGATGAGCAATCAAACCTGGGATTTGGTGCCACCACCAAAAGATAAAAACATAATCGGGTGCAAATGGGTGTACAAGACCAAGAGGAAAGCAGATGGCACTATAGATCGATATAAAGCTCGGCTCGTTGCTAAAGGCTTCAAGCAGCAATATGGCATAGATTATGAGGACACTTTTAGTCCGGTTGTCAAGGCAGCCACCATCAGACTCATATTGTCCCTTGCAGTGTCAAAAGATTGGTCCCTTCGTCAACTTGATGTACAGAATGCATTCTTGCATGGGATTCTAGAGGAAGAAGTCTTCATGCATCAACCTCCCGGTTACAAAGATAGCAAGCACCCCACCTATGTGTGCAAGCTTGATAAGGCTATTTATGGACTCAAACAGGCCCCTCGGGCTTGGTATGCTCGTTTGTGCAACAAATTGATTCAGCTCGGCTTCACCCCATCCAAAGGTGATACCTCACTGTTTTACTACAACAAAAATGGTTATGTTATGTTTGTGTTGATCTATGTGGATGATATTATTGTGGCGAGCTCGTCGGAAAAAGCAACAAATGCACTTCTGCATGATCTTGCTAAGGATTTTGCTTTGAAAGATCTTGGCAAACTGCACTATTTTCTCGGGATAGAAGTACAGCGGTCTGGTAATGGGCTCGTGATGTCCCAGAAACGGTATGCAGCTGATCTGTTGCGCCGGGCTGGGATGACCAAGTGCAAGGCAGCTGAAACTCCATTAGCTGTGTCTGAAAAACTCAGTGCCACGGACGGAACAACTCTGAGTTCGGATGACTCTACGAGGTACAGAAGTCTAGTTGGAGCTTTACAATATCTCACCCTCACGAGACCTGACATCTCCTTCTCGGTGAATAAAGTTTGCCAGTTCTTGCACTCTCCTACCTCAGTGCACTGGTCTGCAGTCAAAAGAATTCTTCGGTATGTCAAGGGAACTTTGGATATGGGTCTGAAGATCAGAAAGTCCAAATCCATGTTGGTCAGTGCTTTCTCGGATGCCGACTGGGCTGGGTGTGTTGATGACAGGCGATCAACGGGCGGATTTGCAGTGTTTCTTGGTCCCAATCTGATCTCCTGGAGCTCAAAGAAACAGCCAACGGTGTCAAGGTCCAGCACTGAAGCCGAGTACAAGTCTCTAGCAAATGCAACTGCCGAACTCATGTGGATTCAAAAACTTCTTGATGAACTCAAGATAGCACACCAGCCAGTGGCCAGGTTGTGGTGTGACAACATTGGTGCACGATATCTGTCAGCTAACCCAGTGTTTCATGCAAGAACAAAGCATATTGAGATCGACTTTCATTTTGTTCGTGAAAGAGTAGCTCAAAAATTACTTGATATAAGATATATACATACAAGTGATCAACTAGCAGATGGATTTACTAAGCCACTGGCGACTCCCAAGATGAAGACATTTCGGCACAATCTCAACCTTGTTAGTGGCTGAGATTGAGGAGGGGTATTAGAGTATGTGATAGTCTAGGTACATTGTACCACAGTTATAGGAATGTATATGTGATTGAGAGTGATTTGTGGAGGATTGGTTGTAACCACAAATCACCTGACTATTGTAAGCCACGCAAGGGGCTCTTCCTTGTCTATATAACACGTAGCCGAGATACCGAGAGGTTATCTCGTTCAACCAATTCTAATACGGGCATGGCGCCGCCGAGCGCGCCTTGTCGAACAGGTCGCGGACGTTGGACTTGCTCTCGCCGTACCACATAGTCAACAGCTCGGGGCATAGAAGAGCACGCCACACGACGGCGACATGCAAGACATCTCGAACATCTCCAGGAGATCCACCGGGTATGCAGCACGTACACGTACTGAACCATCTCCTGGAGCTTAACTTCTTCTACCTGCAGAAATCATGGACTTGTCGGATTCCAAGTGCAAGCCATGCTGCCTCAGAATGGTCGTCATGCTCGCGAGCCTCGCCGGCCGCCGCGCCCCCGCGTCGTTATGCTCACCCAACCACCCTGTCAGCAAGGTCTTCGTGCTAACAAGCAAAACCCGCAAGAGTTGTCCAGCTGCGGGAAGACGACATGCATGCGTGTGTGAGGCGTTCACCTGGACCCGAACGGGCCACGTCGGTTAAAAAATTGAAATAAAAGAATATGGGCTACGAATACGCCACTAACCAAGATTATGGATCCAAAAACCCACTTTCAGAGTTGATGGACCTAAATGAAACTAGAGCGCAGGTTGATGAACCACCCATGCATTTAACTCTAATAATAATATTAAACCTAGACCACGCTAGACCCTAGCATCGGTCCCTGTCCTTCACTTTTGCTCACTTCTTTCGGTTTTGGCTGGGCAAAATCTCGGTCCATTGTTCTTCATTTTTATTCACTTTACAACTTTTTTGAACACGCATTCACGTAAATTTCATTAAGAATAAGCAAGAGTAACGAAGGAACGGCGTACACGACACGACTATGGGAAAACCCATAGCGCAGGATACAAAACCACAGAGCGAGTGGTTTAGAATGAAAGACACAAGTGAAAGCAACAAAAGCGGAAGGGGAAGGGCCCTCCGCCACAACCTAGCTGACTGTCCTGCAACTAAAGATAACGACGCGAAGGCTGCCAACAAGGGAGATGAAGCCTCGGTGGCAAAACATCCACTGGGAAGAACGCGGCAAAATCCATGAGCACAACGCGGCAAAGCATCCGCGGGCTGGTAACGACTATGGCGGCAAAGCATCCGCCCTGGCAGCAACGACGGCAAAGTATCCGTCGAGAATCCGCAAGCGGCTAGGTAGCCGCTGCGAAGAAGACGACCAACGACGGCAAAGCATCCGTCGAGTATCCGCAAGCGGCCAGGTAGCCATTGCGACGAAGATGACTGTAGCAACACCAACATCCAAGGTGGACAGACGCGAAGAGGAAGTTTATTCACTCTATAACATATAAGAAAATCCGTGTCATATAATAAAGTTAATACTGAGGATTTTGATGATATTCTCAGCTATGAGCCTAGCGCCAGTCCTTCATCCTTCGCTTCTGCCCACTAAGTTTTGGCTGGGCAAAATGTCGGTCTATTGTCCTTCACTTTTATCTATACCTAATAATAAAGAGGCAAAATGTCTACCACAATTGTTTTCGTCCAACTCCGATCTCTATTCACATTCTGGTTTTTTGTCCGGTAATCCTGTCCCGTTCTGTTTGAATCTAATCTTTAATAGTTTTTTCTTCCTTGGTTTGTGTCCCCACCTACAACGTGATGGACTTCCATACGAATCTAATAGGATAAATCGACTTAGTAAATAAATTGAATACAAGGGTTAAATTGAACACCAATTAAACCATATAAGAAAGACACCATATCGCACAGGTGAGGCGGCGCAAAAAGATGCTGAGGCTCGAACGAAGATGGCGCAAGGCGTGGAAACGACAGCGAGGTCGGGCAACGGAGGGGCAACCTGATGAGACGACGACGTGAGCGAGACAGAGTTGAGGATGTGCGATGGCGACGATGCGAGGTGAGGTCGAGGAGACAGCGATGCGGGCGAGGCTGCTAAGTCGTTGGGGCATGCTGCCGCCGGGGCTCCATCACATGGACCTGCCACGCTGCCGGGACGCCGTCGCATGGAGCTACCGGGGCGTGGTCGCGTCGAGCTCTGTGGCCGCCGGGGTGCTATGACCGTCAGCTCGTCAGGGCTTCATGGCCGCCTTGACAAGGGTCAGGCAGACGAAGTTGGAGGCCTCGGGGTGCAAGTGGATGAGGCAATGTGACTCCGAGTCCGAGCTAGCATATATGGATGAGAAAGAAGAGAAAAAAGTGAAAGAATGAAGAGAAAAAAAAAGAAAAAAGAAAGAAAAGAAAAGATAGGGTATTATAGACTGTCGGAGACCAATACTAGGGTACCCGAGAAGGAGAAGCTAATGGCCATCAAAATTGATTCATCCGAGCAGTTAAGAGCGCGACTACGGTTGCAACCGACCCCAAGGCGTGCAAGCTCCGCCTCGCCCGACCTCTGGGGGCGGATTCCGCCTCGACAGACCTCTGGGGTAGGGCTTTGCCTCGCCCGACACTGAGGCCGCGGGCTTCGCCTCACCCAACACCATGGACGCGGGCTCCGCCTCGCTAGACCTCTGAGGGCTGGCTCCGCCTCGCCCGACACCAAGGCTGCGGGCTTCGCCTCGCCGACACCGTGGCCGCGGGCTTCGCCTCGCCCGGCCTCTGAGGGCTGGCTCCGCCTCGCCCAACCCTTAGATTTGCGCTCCACCTCGCGCCGGCCTCTGGCCGCGAGCTCCACCTCGCCCGACCCTGAGGTTGCGGGCTCTGCCTCGCCCGACCCCTAGGCCGCGGACTCTGTCTCGCCCGATGGAGACCCATGCCGCCGTCAACCACTCTAGGTCCAAGTGTATGGGCCTGGGTCAAAGCTCTGACACCAGGAAAGAGACCGGCACGCCCCGATGTAACCTGCGGCCACGACGGGCCATACCTGAGGGTTCACATCAGGAACAGCGTCGGGCGTACCAGTGCTATTCTGCCTAACCCTCGTACGAACACTGACAGGAGCGTCAGTTCACCATGGTGTCCGCTAGGACAGAGTGGAGCGCCATGACCGGCAGATGACGCCCGCACATGGCGCCAGTGACAGACAGAGCCACGACGTGGAGCCGTCCCTGTTGACATCTACAGGGTTAGCGGGACCCACATAAAGGATAAGAAGGACCCAGAGATCCTAAAGGACATCCTCTCTCTCTCGCTCGTTCTCCTCCTTTCCTCCACTGTAACCCATGCTTTCCCTTGGCTTATAAAAGGGAAAGCAAGGCGCCCCATGAAGGGGATGGAACAATCGAACTATCGATCCAGGCCACACCCGATCGAACCATCACGAACCCATCGAACCTCGAACCGATCACAACACAAGCACACGACTGAGAAGCAACCAAGCTCTCGGCACCCGTTCATTCCTTCCATTAGAGACTTGGGACTTGTCCCTCTCTCGCCCGTTTGTAACCCCTATTACAAACTTTCAGTGCTAGTAACACGAACAACAGCAATGAACTAGACGTAGGGACATTCTGCCCAAACCAGTATAAACCTCATGTCCTCTAAGCACACCATCCGAGCCAGACGCGCAATATTAGAAATTTACTTGTTGGTGGTGACTCGAAACACCGACAGTTGGCGCGCCAGGTAGGGGCCTTTTGCGTGTCTCGACATCCACACCAGGCCTCAGATGGCTAGTCACAACGTCAGCTGGGCCCTAGGCACGCATGTGCGCTTCGGGGACCTGGACTTCATCGTCATGACAGAGGGAGAGTTGGCGTAGCCTCTCGCCGTAGTCCACCCTCTCCACTCCTTCGGCCTCGATGCGATCGCTGAGGTAATTGAGGAGCTACAGATGCACGCACCTAAGGCCCACGCCCCCAGGAGTGACCAGCTCCTCGGCTTCGACTATGGGAGGTTAGAGCACCAGCTCGGTGCCTCCCTGGGACCCTGACCGTCCTGGGAGGACCTACGCCACCTCACCTTCTCATTCACCAACGTCATGGCGCAACTTGCTGGAGGCGAGCCGCTCTCTCTGGAATACCTCATCCGGAGCGCCCCGATAGTGCTCCCGTTCGGTCTCCGCAACGCCGCAGAGACCGTTGGCCACCTTGTGGCGCAACGCACGCCTCCATCCCCCGCGAATGATGAGTTCATGGGGACAACCGAATATGTCACGGAATCTTTCCATGACCTCCTCGCAGGAGAGTCAGAGTCACCCTCTGTTTCTGACTCCAGCAGGGGGAGCCATCACCCCTCTCATGAATGTTTCATGGCAGGTACCCCCAAGGGACACGTCGAAAGCATCCACGAGGAAGAGGCTACCCCAATGAACGACCTCGACGATGAGGCCAAGGGGGATGTAGGGCCCCACCTCGCCTGCGGGTGGAGCAGCTGAAGGCCCAACACCAAGAGCTCGAGGAAACATGACTCCAACTTGAGTAGGAACGCGTGGAGCTCGATCGAGAGATCGAGCGCCACGGAGACGGTGGGCGTGCATGAGCCATGGCCCGCGACGTGAACCAAAGGATCATGGAGGACGATGAAGCACTCCCACACTTCGCCCGGGCAAGCTAGAACATCGCTACTGCGGCGGCCTTGCTCCGGGGGCTTCCGGGGCCCATGACGCTCGAGGATCATCGGGCCCATCACGAGATTCGCACGCTACTCGAGCGTGCGGCGGCGCAGCATGTTGAGAGCTCGCTGTCCCAACGACGCGAGCTCAATGCTAGCCAGAGCATGCCCTTAGAGCAACCCAACAAGATCGCATCAGTCCATCAGGTGCCGCAAGGCGGTAGGCTACGCACCGCGGTCCCAGTGCATGAGCGTCTCGGCTGCCACCGTGACGCGCGTGACACCCTCGATGCCCGCAGACGTGCCCGCGGCGATACGAGGGAGGGGGCTAGCCGTGGCTACCACCCTCGTCATGATGGACGCTACGACAGTGGCGAGGACCGAAGCCTGAGCCCCAACTTGCCGGGACCTCAGGCCTTCGGCCGACACATCCTCAACGCCGTCTTCCCAGCACAGTACCGACCACCAACCAACATCTCGAAATACTCTGGGAAAATGAACCCTGGACTGTGGCTCAAGGATTATTGGCTTGCTTGCCAAGTAGGTGGAGCGGATAATGATGATTTCATTATCCGCAACCTTCCATTGTTCCTGGCCCATTCGGCACGAATATGGTTGGAACACCTTCCGCCCAACAGAATTTAAAGTTGGGTGGACTTGAAAGAGATCTTCGTGGGAAACTTCCAGGGCACATACAAGCGTCCTAGGAAGCTATGGGATCTCAAAATCTGCCGACAGAAGGCGGGGAAAACCCTTTGTGGGTACATCCGGTGCTTCTCCCGGCAGTGCAACGAGCTGCCTAACGTTGTCGATGCCAACGTCATAGGAGCTTTCCTGTCGGGACCACCTGCGAGTTCCTGGTCCATAAGCTAGGATGTAAGAGCCCGCAAACCACCAAGGAGCGCCTCGACATCGCCACTAGCCATGCCTCGGGCGAGGAGGCGGTTGAAGCGATCTTCGACCACCTCAAGGGCAAGGCGAAGTGGGACGAGGACACCGACGAAGGCGCCTTCAACCGTCCTAGCAAGAAGAAGAACAAGCAAGGGCGTGAGGGCTAGCTCGTGGTCGCCGCCGACCGCAAGGGGGGTCGAAAGCCCATCGAGGGTACCCCAGACCACTTCAAGAAGATGCTCAAAGGGCCATGCCCAAACCATGCTTTCCCCATCAAGCATCTATAGAAGGACTGTGGCCTCATGAAGCGGTTCTTGTCTAGAAGCTTCAACAGGGGGGAGCATAGGAAGGACCCCAAGCTGACCGTGGACGACGCCGAGGGGATGGACGGCGGCTTTCTGACACTAGATGGCTGCCTCATGATTTTTGGAGGGTTGGCAGCCTATGACTCCAAGCGTCGCCAGAAGCTCACGTGCAGCGAGGTCTATACGGCTGAGCCGGCCACGCCTACCTTCCTCCGATGGTCGGAGTCCGCCATAACCTTTGATTGGACCGACCACCTGAAGAGCGTCGAGCAATCGGGGAAATATCCGCTCGTGGTCGACCCGTTCATCTGCACGAAGTGGCTCACCAAGGTACTGATGGATGGAGGCAACGGCCTCAACATCATGTACGCTGAAACACTCGACGCCATGGGCCTCGAACGATCGTGCGTCCGACCGACCGGAGCGCCTTTCCATGGCATCGTGCCTGGAAAGCAGGCCGTGCCACTTGGGCAGATCGATCTGCCCGTCGCCTTTGGGGATCAGACCAATTATAGGACAGAGACCCTTACCTTCGAGGTGGTTGGGTTCCATGGAACCTGCCACACCATCCTAGGACGTCCATGCTACGTGAAGTTCATGGCCGTCCTCAACTACACCTATCGGAAGCTAAAGATGTCGGGACCGTGCTGGGTCATCACCATCAACACCTCTTTCTAGCGTGCCTATGAGTGCAAGGTCGAGTGTTGTGAACACGCCGCGGCAATCGTCGCCTCCAAGGAGCTTGCGATCATCAGGAAGGATGTCGTCGAAGAAGCACCCGACCCCAAACGGTCGGCAGGGTATTTTGAGCCTGTAAAGGGCACCAAGGAGGTCCTCATAGACTCTAGCGGCTCTAAGGGCAAGGTGGTGCGCATTGGCACCATGCTTTCCTCCGAATAGGAAAGCGCGCTCATCGGCTTCCTCCGTGCCAATAGAGACATCTTTGTGTGGAAACCCTCGGACATGCCAGGCATTCTAAGAGAAGTCGCTGAGCACGCCTTGAAGATCAGGCCAGGCTCCAAGCCAGTGAAGCAGCACCTATGTCGCTTCGATGAGGGGAAGCACAGGGCCATCAACAAGGAGATTGCGAAGCTTTTGGCGGCCGGATTCATCAAGAAAGTATACCATCCTGAGTGGTTAGCCAATTCCGTTCTTATACGAAAGAAGAGTGGGAAATAGAGAATGTGTGTTGACTATATGGGTCTCAACAAAACATGTCCAAAGGATCCGTTTCCTTTGTCACGCATAAACCAAGTAGTCGACTCAACCTTGGGGTGCGAAACCCTTAGCTTCCTTGATGCGTACTCCGGGTACCATCAAATCACGATGAAAGAGTCCGACCAGCTCATGACATCTTTCATCACCCCATTCGGATCATTCTGCTACGTCACAATGTCATTCTGTCTGAAGAACGCTGGGGCTACATACCAGCATTGTATGCTCAAGTGTTTTGGGGACCTCATCAGGCGAACCGTTGAGGCCTACGTGAATGACATCATGGTCAAGTCCAAACGGGCTGACCTGGTCGTAGCCGACCTAGAGCAGACCTTCGTAAAACTTCGAGCAAACGGCATTAAGCTCAACCCTAAGAAGTGCATTTTTGGGGTCCCAAGGGGTATGCTGCTGGGTTTCATCGTCTCCGAGCATGGCATCGAAGCCAACCCAGAGAAGATCTCGGCCATCACAAGGATGGGCCCGATTCATAACATAAAGGGGGTACAGCGAGTTGTAGGGTGCCTCGCTGCGCTCACCCGCTTCATCTCGTGCCTCGGCGAATGAGGTCTCCCCCTCTATCGGCTCCTAAATAAGGCCGACCGTTTTGAATGGACGCCCGAGGCCTAGGAGGCACTTGACGCGGTCAAGCAGCTTCTGACGAAGGCCCCAATCTTGGTCCCTCCGACCGATGGAGAACTGCTTCTGCTCTACATTGCGGCCACCATGTAAGTGGTCAGCGCCGCCCTGGTGGTGGAGCAAGAAGAAGAGGGGCACGCCCTCAAAGTGTAGTGTCCCGTGTACTTCATTAGCGAGGTCTTGTCCGATTCCAAGACCCGCTACCCCCAAATCTAGAAGCTCCTATACACCGTCCTTATCACCAAGAGGAAGCTACATCACTACTTTCAGTCATATACGGTGACGGTCGTGATGTCCTTCCTCCTCGGTGAGGTTGTCCAAAACCAGGACGCCACGGGAAGAATCGTAAAGTGGGCACTCGAGCTGATGGGTCAAGGCATTTCGTATGCCCCCAGACGGCCATCAAGTCCCAAGTGCTGGCGGATTTCATTCCAGAGTGGACCGAGGTCCAAATGCCGGCGGTGGTCGTCGACCAGAAGTATTGGACGATGTACTTCAACGGATTGCTGATGAAGAAAGGCGCCGGCATGGGGCTGGTCTTCATTTCGCCCCTTGGGGTACGCATGAGGTACATGGTTTGCATCCATTTCCCCTCCTCCAACAATATGGCCGAGTATGAGGTGCTCATCAACGGCCTACGCATCACCATTGAGTTGGGTATTCGACGCCTCGACGTCCGGGGCGACTCCCAGCTAGTCATCGACCAAGTCATGAAGGAGTCGAGCTACCACAATGCCAAGATGGCTGCATATTGCTGAGAAGTCCACCAACTGGAGGACAAGTTCGACGGTCTCGAGCTCAATCACGTCCCGAGGCGTCTCAATGAGGCGGCTGAACAATATGGATTGACCGTTGAGAATCTAGAGCCAGTCACCAGCTGACCCCAGCTGGATCCCCACGAATGGGATGTTAAGGCCCCACTCGGACCAGCCCATTGATAGCTCACCGAGCACCATGATTTGTCCATAGAGGAAAATCATGACATGGCTCGGGCCCTCCATTTTTATTAGAAAAAATTACTTAAGGGAAGACAATCGTGAAGACGAGACGATCCTCGACCGAACCCCTGCTTCCGGTGGGGGCTCGAGCAATGTTGGACTTGCAGAAAGGCCGAATGCTCGGTCGCGGAACAACAGACCCCCATAGGGGTCGAAATCAGGAAAGACCTTTTCCAACCTACCAGATCTCATGGCTATACCCCCGAGGGGTCCGATCTCAATGAAAGGGAATCACCGTCCCTAGGCCACGCCGGGGGCGACAAAAGAAGACCAAGGCCCTCAGAGTCCTATCGTTCGGAAAAGCCTCCGAAGGAGTATTCTACTCCTCCGTAGGCTCAAGGGCTACTATCTGGGACCAATATTAGGATACCTGAAGAGGAGGAGCTAACGGCCATCAACATTGATTCATCCGAGCAGTCAAGAGCGTGACTACGGCTCCAACTGACCCCCAGGCGCCCAAGCTCTGCCTCGCCCGGCCTCTGGGGGCGGACTACGCCTCGACCGACATCTGGGGTAGGGCTTTGCCTCACCCGACACTGAGGCCACGGGCTCCGCCTCGCCCGACACCGTGGCTGCGGGCTCCGCCTCGCCCGACCTCTAAGGGCTGGCTCCGCCTCGCCCAACCTCTGAGGGCTAGCTCCGCCTCACCTGACACCAAGGTCGTGGGCTTCGCCTCGCCCGACACCGTGGCTGCAGGCTCCGCCTCGCCCGACACTATGGCCACGGGCTTCGCCTCGCCCAACATCTAACGGCTGGCTTCGCCTCGCCTGACCTCCAAGGTCGCGGGCTCCACCTCACCCGACCCTTGGGTTTGCGCTCTGCCTCGCCCGACCTCTGGCCACGGGCTCTGCCTCGCCCGACCCTGAGGCCACGGGCTCTGCCTCACCCGACCCCGAGGCCACGGACTCCGTCTCACTCGACAGAGACCCATGCCGCCACCAACCACTCCATGTACAAGTGTATGGGCCTGGGTCAAAGCTTTGACACCATGGAAAGAGACCGACATGCCCCGATGTAACCCGTGGCCACGACGGGCCATACCCGAAGGTTCACATCAGGAACAGCGTCGGGCGTACCGGTGCTGTTCTGCCTAACCCTCTTACGAACACTGACAGGAGCGTCAGTTCACCACGACGTCCGCCAGGACGGAGTGGAGCGCCATGATCGGCAGACGATGTCTGCTCATGGCGCCAGTGACGGACAGGGCCACGACGTGGAGCTGTCCCTGTTGACATCTACAAGGTCGGCGGGACCCGCATGAATGATAAGAAGGACCCAGAGATCCTGAAGGACATCCTCTCTCTCTCGCTCGTTCTCCTCCTTTCCTCCACTATAACATGTGCTTTCTCTTGGCCTATAAAAGGGAAAGCAGGGCGCCCCATGAAGGGGATGGAACAATCGAACTATCGATCCAAGCTAGACCCGATCGAACCATCACGAACCCATCGAACCTCGAACCGATCACAACACAAGCACATGGCTGAGGAGCAACCGAGCTCTCGGCACCCGTTCATTTCTTCCATTAGAGACTTGGGACTTGTCCCTCTCTCGCCCGTTTGTAACCCCTACTGCAAACTTTTAGTGCTAGTAACACGAGCAGCAGCGACGAACTAGACGTAGAAACATTCTGCCCGAACCAGTATAAACCTCGTGTCATCTAAGCACACCATCCGAGCCAGACGCGCAATATTAGAAATTTACTTGTTGGTGATGACTCGAAACACCGACATAGACATTTTATAGTTTGTAACTACCATAAGGAGTCGATTAATCAAATGCTTCATCAAAACAGCTTCATCTCCATCACTGGAGCTGCTCGTGGAGCTGAGATAAAAAAGCTACTTCACTGGTGATAATTCAGATTGATTAATTGTGTGTTATTGGTCTCGACTTTAACAAAAAGTTGCACGATGAAGTGTTTATGCACTATATAAATTCACTGGTACATTTGTTGATTCTTTGATGCTATAATTGGAAGTGGAGGTGAAAATATGCGCACCCGACCCTTCGTGTTCGCCTGCGCTATGGCATAGCTGTAATTGATTACTTAAGTAGAAGAAAATATATGGTATCAAAATCATTTATATAAACATTTTTTTAGCATAATGTTAAGTACAATAAAAATATAATGATGTAAATGAAAAACTATAGCTTTCAAGGCAAAACAACACATAGATGTCAAAACTTTGGATGATGCTATACATTTTCTCCCGTTGCAATGTACGGACACTTTTGCTAGTTCAGTCTAATATATAAAAGAAAATATGTGTCACTCCCAAGTTCAGTTTGAAGCCTCTTGTCCCGCGCTTGTCTGAGCTCCTGGAAGTTGATGTATGTGTTTTGTAAAGATAACCCATGTTTATTCTTTTACATAACATGAAAATTTTGGAACGATAACTCATCTTATATTCCCTACATTTGGTTATATATACGGTATGTTATATTCATTGATTGATATAAAAGGTGGCTATGGCCAATGACTGCATTGCTGAGGACCTCCAGCAGTTGGCTGCTTCATTACCAGATGGAGGTGTTCTGCTCTTAGAAACTGCTAGGTTCTACGAGGAGGAAGAGAAGAACGACCCTGAATTCGCCAAGAAGCTGGCTTCAGTTGCTGATATTTATGTAAACGTTTCCTTTGCACACGGAGGAGCCCTGCTGGAAGGCGAGGGCCTCCCAGGTGTCTTTGCTTTTGACATAGATGATGGTTTTACCACGGTTAGTGGCATCAAGAACGGGCTGCCGGACAAGACGAGCCACCGCATTTCGACTGCTGATGGTGTGAGCTCGGAGCTGCCAGTAGGCACGAACCGCAGGACCCTCCCAGCAGGTGTCTTTGCTTATGAGATCACTAGTGAAGACAAGAAGGTGATCCACCACATTTCGAGTGATGGTCACTACTAGAAAACAGACATTTCATCCTGCCTCTATTTTTGTCTTTAGTCTCGGTATTTTTGTGTTCGGGACTAAAGGGACTATTAGTCCCGGTTGTATCCTCAAACAAGGATACAAAGTTTCTGCCCTAAGTGTGTGGCGACGGCAGGCACCAATTAGTCCCGGTTATAGCCTAGAGCCGGGACTAAAGGTTATCCTTTAGTTCTGGCTGGACCCTTCAACCGGGAATAAATCTTTACTCCCGGCTTGACGCTCCAGCCGGGACTAAAGGATGACCTTTAATCTTGGCTCTGAGCTATAACCGGGATAAAATCTTTCCTGATAAAATAATATAGTCGCGCTGGACAAAAAAAAATGGGGCAGCCAGGCATTGAACCCACGACCTCATAGCCAAGGTCCAAACCGCAGCGCACTAGATAGCCATCTGAACTAAGTCACTTTCTCGACAAGAAAGCACCCAAATATTTATTTAATAAGAGAAAAGACCCTTTAATTGATTATATTCTTTTGTTAACTATACTTTGAATTTTCTGGTCCATGTGCTTTCTAGCGCCTGATTGATCTCATAATTTTTATCAAGGTTTCAAATGCCCAGTGTGAAGCCACCACCAAGTTCGAGATTTTTCTGAATTGGTTTGGTAATTTTTTCAATTTAATTGAATTTCCACGCGACTTCACCGATTAATTATACGTTGAACTAAGTCCACCCTGAAAAGATCCGGAATGGTGCCAAACTTTGCTAAATGGTCTCTTGTGCCCTAGGAGACAAATATTTGTGGAGGTTGATGCAAAATTATATTGTTTTCAATATGTAATTCACCGTATTTCGTCTCACGCGGCACAAAGAAAAATGTAATCATAAAAATAATTATCAAAAAAATATAAGATCTTGTGTGGGGTCATATTTTGGGTGTAAATGACTGCTAAAAAAAATTCAAGCCATTTCGACATAGGCGGAGTCGACATGCTTCACAGAGGTATATAGAATCTTTCGTCGAACCCTATCTATACACCTAGGTTCTCTGGGACTCTAAAGTCCATTTGCTTTCTAGTACCGGATTGGTCTCAAACTTTTTCTCAAGACTACAAATGCCCTATGTGTAGCCAGCACCAAGTTTGAGATTTTTCTGAGGTGGTTTGGTACTTTTTTAACTTTAATTGAATTTTCGCCCGAACTCATCGATTAATTATACAATGGTTAATGAAGAACCTAAAGATTTACGTTACAATTACATGAAAACTAATTTCCTGTCGAAAACCAATAAATTTAATAATTTCAATTAAAGTCTACATTTTTGCATTAACGAAAATAGTGAGTATTAGTTGCATTATGTTCAACATTTATAATAAAAAACACAATAGTTCAGGTCACATATGTTTTTTGTGTGCAGTAAATGAAAATAAAGTTTATTGCTTTTTCTAAAAAAATTTATGCCTAGCATTGAATTTACTGCGCAAATAATAAGACTTAAACATTTAAATACAAAACATATATAAAATAAACTGATCTACTTAAAAGTTGGCGGGAAATAAAAATGTAGCCCACCTTTAGTCCCGGCTCCTGCCACCAGCTGGGACTAAAGGTGGGCTGCATTTGGCGGCCCGCCAATAAATCCTTTAGTCCCGGCTCCTTCCAACAGCCGGGACTAAAGGTCCCCCCTTTAGTCCCGGCTGGTGGCAGGAGCCAGGACTAAAGGTGCTTTAGTCCCGGACGGTGCATGGAGACGGGACTAAAGGTCCCTCTCCTATATACCTCCGCCTCCCTTCTCTCTTCCTCCTCATCGATCGTCTTCGTCTTCAGCGCGTCCCCAGAGCTCCGCTGCCGCCGATTCGCCTCCCCGGCCACCCCCGACGCCGCCTGCTTCCTCACCGGAGGGCACCCCGAAGGCTCGCCCACCTCGCCGGAGTAGCCCCGACGTCGCGCCCCTCATCGAGAGGAGCCCCCGGCCGCCCCCAACGCCGCGCGCGCGCCACGCCGCCGCCGAGATTTCGCCTTCCCGGCCACCCCCGACGCCACCTTCCTCACAGGAGGGCACCCCGACGCCCGCCCACCTCGCCGGAGTAGCCCCGACGCCGCGCCCCTCAAGGAGGAGCCCCTGGCTGCCCCTGACACCGTGCGCGCGCCACGCCACGCCGCCGCCATGCCACCGCGCCTTCTTCCTCACCGGAGGGCATCCCGACGCCCACCCACACCTCGCCGGAGTAGCCCCGACGACGCCACGCCCAGCTAGGAGCCCCCGTGCCTCGATCCAGCGCCGCTGTCCACCACCGCCCGTCGCCAACACTCCATTAATTCTAAACCGCCGGTATATATATATATATTATATTTATTATATTTATGAATTATATTGACGAAATGTGTATTAATGTATATATGTATGAAATTAATGTGTGTATATATATATCAATTAATGTATACATGTATAATTTTTCCTTAGGAAAAAAATCAATTGTGTTATATTCTGATACCATGTGGCCTATACCCTAAACCCTAAACCACCCTAAACCCTAAACCCTAAACCACCCTAAACCCTCCCCGGCCACCGACACTGGCCGGCCGCCCCACGCAGACACCACCGCCCCGAAATGTGTATGAAATGTCTATGAAACCCTAATTGCATAATTATTGTTTTATAATTGTTTAGGCTCTCTATGGCCGACCCGAGAGACGATGACCTGGAGGCGGAAATGATGGATATTATCAACGCCGGCACTGAACATTGTGCCGATGTTGATAATGACCAGCAGGAAGACGACGGGAGTCAATACTTGAATCTCGATCATATTGTTGAGGAAGTTGTTCATGAAGATAATTCCGGCGAGGTATATATTTCTCAATATCTAGGTCTCATTTATTTATTATGCATACATGTAGCCCACTCGATCGACCTTCGTTTTATAATACTTTTTATGTTTCTATGCGTACATAGCCGTTTGGATCGACGACAACGACGGGGAACACAAAGAATGTTCGAGGGGCCAAAAAGTCGTTGGAAGGCCGCTACATCATCTCAGAATTCAACGTGGCTACAGACGAACCACTAGGACAATATGCACAGAAATTCGTGTACCACTGTGGGTACCTTGTAAGGGACAAGCTCCCGATCAATGCCCGTGAATGGAAAAAAATAACAATGCTCCTCATATTAGTTATGTCTCTGATAAGGACAAGGAGCTGATTTGGCAAGATGTTCTTGCACATTTCACGCTCCAAACAGATGATTATCATGAAGACATCACCCACGAAAGGTTGACGGAGCGAGTTAGGCACTGGACAATGAAGAAGATGGCCACCCAATTCCAATCTTAGAAGAAGCAGCTGTACAAATCATACATCAAGAAGAACAAGACTCCAAATTGGAACGATAAGGGCCCAATCGCGAAGGCAAGGCCCTACTGGGAGGAATTTGTACAGTACAAGACATCAGAAGAGGGTGCAGAATGGGCGAGAAGGAACCAAGAGAATTCCAGACAAAAGCAATACCACCATAACATGTGATTAGGTGGCTACGCGACTTCCGTTCCCAAGTGGCAAAAAATGGAAGCAGACCTTATTGCCAAGGGGGTCGTACCTGAATCAGCACCGTGGCCTGAACGCACAAAGCGTTGGTTTTTAGGTCATGGGGGAGGATTGGACCCAGTCACCGGGAAGCTCGTCCATGGCACAAAACTCAAAAGTGCAACAGAAAGGTTGATTCAAATTC
This sequence comes from Miscanthus lutarioriparius, assembly GCA_904845875.1. Classification (NCBI taxonomy): domain Eukaryota; kingdom Viridiplantae; phylum Streptophyta; class Magnoliopsida; order Poales; family Poaceae; genus Miscanthus; species Miscanthus lutarioriparius. The sequence goes on from CAJGYO010000018.1 coordinate 15,555,576, forward strand.
TAAAAGCTAGAGATAGTGGACTATTCCGGCCCAACAGAGAGAAAGATGAACTGACATATTCCATCGAGACTGCTGAGCATTGTGGAAGAACTAGAGGCAAAGGGGTCGTTCTGTGGGTGCAAGGTTTCCCTGAATGGATCGATTCGTACAGAAGCCGCCAGAGACGGAAGGATGAGGAGGCAGAGAGGATCCACATCTTGCAGCAATATGTTATTGAGTCACGGAAAGCGGTGCTTGAATCACAAAGGCGAGAAAAAGAAATGCAAGCGAAAATGCAAGAGGAAGTCGCAAGGCAAGTGCAAATACAATTGAGTGCCCACGGGATTACAACAGCTCTGGGAATCAACATTAGCTCCGATCAGTTGAGAAGCAGTTGTGCTTCTATGAAGCTGCCTGATGCCATCAAAGATGCAGAGCTACGCTTCCCCGTGGATGACGTCACTGAACCTTTTACATCATGTGAGCTGCACATTCCAAAAGATAATGCCACAGTGAAGGTGGCTATTGGTGTTGTAAACCCTATCGACCGTACCAAGACACCAAGAATCCATGGGGCAGTAGTACCAGCTGGATATGCTACCGTCTCAGTGGATAAAGCTATTGAAGGTTTTAGCGATGTGCCTCTTGACATTCATGGAGGTGATGGGGAGAAGACCGTGGGAGAAGCAGAGAAGTCATTCATTGCATGGCGCAAGCGCTACATCAATATTCCCGGGAAGCCGTTGCTGCACAATAGGTACGGATGAAAGTGAACGAAACATTTTTTATTAATTTTATATTGCCTCTTAAATAACAATTGACTCATTGTCTTCTGTACGCACATAGTAGGGCCTCCCCCAACCTAAGCCCAATAGTACAATCACCAGACCAGCATAGTGCTCCGGGCGGCGGTTACGATGGGGTAGAAGACACGGCTGCATCCCCACCATCTCCAAGACGGTCTCCACCGCCGCCGCCACCGCCTCCAAGGCATTCCCCAACGCCGCCTCGAAGGTCTCCAACGCCTGTTCCCCCACCTCCTCCCATGAACCAGGGAAGACGACTGCAAACAAATAAGCCATCTGCCCCACCGGCGAAGACGACCAAGAAGGCCCCAGTGAAACCAAGGCCAATTCCACAGAAATTGCCTGGTGAAATGAGTAAAGAGGAGTTAGATGATGCGGTTAAAAACCGTCGAAGCATTCTTCTCAGGCACAGGGAAGAGGAAGCAGCAGGAGCAAAAGCACTTCCACCTACCTCCAGCTAAACTAAGGCGGATGGTGGAAGCTGAGCAGAAAAAGAGGCGGCAAGCTCGTAAGCCCTCGCCACCATCAGACTTTGACCGCACTCTTAGCAAGATAATCAAGAAAGCTGCTAAAGTAGGAAAAACTGTTGCATAACTCGGAGAACAAGAATTGCAATCAGTCTCTCCTCTAGTTATTGCTAATGAATATTGTTCAAACATAGATATGCTAGATATGATGGAAATACCTGCTGATAAAGAAGTGGATATGGCGGAACTTGCTAACTTTTATGCTATGAGAGGTATCGACCTTGGCGATTTCCTCTTCGAAAGTGCGCCGGTAGCGGATGAATGGCAGAAATATGAGCATGGCAGGAGTCTATGGAATCCTAAGACCATCAATGAACTGGGTACACAATTGTTCAAGCTAAACACCTTGTACCTCGACGCGTGTCACCGGAAAGAGTTCTATATTTCTGTCAGAATCAAAGACGACCATTGGTTCCGTGGCGATGACGTTATGTACATTGAGTTAGCTGAATTACACCAACTAGTCCACCGAAACTCTCTCGACAAGACTCTCATCAGCTCTTATTGTCCATAAGTGATTCTTTCTACTAATTAATAATAAGTCACTACGTACGTACATGTATGTGTTTATTATCCTCACTCTATATATATGATGCAGGTTTGAGATGGGAGAGTGCAAAAAGAGAGGGTGTACTGATATTGGTTTCATTGATCCACATTCGTATTCAAAAACCCTAAACCCCAACCAACATGGAAAGCAGAAACGGGGGCCAATATCAAGATGTTCTTAGAGAAGCAACGTGACAAGAAATGTATACTCTTCCCCTACAACTTCAGGTAAGTGTTCATAATGTCGACGATCGTGTATCCATATATATATGTTCACTGTACCTGTTAGCTAATTAATGAGTGTTAATGGACATGGCAGTGAACACTGGATATTGATGGAACTCGATCTGGAGAAAGGTCTTCTAGGCATCTGGGACTCGATGAGAAAAGAGCAAAAAGAGTTCCAAGAGATGATAGATATTATTCAGAGGTAATTGCAGTCTCCCTAGCAAAACTATTCCAGTCTCTCTGCATGCAAATTAATGGTCCAAATATTTTTTATGTTATTTGGTAGTTGTTGGGAAAAGGTCTGTCAGGAACACCATATGAAACGCAAAGTGCAACTGAAGGTAGTGCTATACAAAGTAAGTACTATATACCTACCTTAGTTCAATTTTCCTATGCTCGGATGATGACGAATCTTTTTCTCGTAAAGTGGGTTCTGCGGTAGCCCCAGGGGACCAATCTCTGTGGATACTATGTTTGCGAGTTCATGAGAGTGTGCTAAAAAGGAACTAGTCTAGAGAAAAAAGGGTAAGTGTACACATATATATATATTCTTCATACATATATTTATATATATATATATTCGTGATAGATACAATTTATTTATCATTATTCTTGATACATATATATATATATATATATACTAATATACTTTTTCTTTATCTCATATCTCAAATTGAAGACTCGTTGGTTGAAGGAAAAAATCCTGGACACACACCATCTCAAAGCAATCCAAGAGACAATAGGTGGATTTCTGAATGATCAGGTCTTAACTCCCGGCGGCGAGTTTTACTATGACCCAAATATGTGACGATGAAAGCCAAATTTCATATTGATCCAAAGAACATGTGATGATGAAATGTACAATTAATGCAAACTTTACATGTGACGATGAAATGAAATATTATGTTTTAGTTTACTTTTACTTGTGTTGCTTGCGTGCATTGATCGAGCGAAAACTTTACAGTACGCGCGCGTATACGTATATTACTTTGCAGCGAATAATGCGTATTCAAAAACCAAATTAAAACAAAAAAGAATCATTAATTGAAATAAGCAGGAAAAGAAAAAAAAAGACCCTTTAGTCCCGGTTGGTAATACCAACCGGGAATAAAGGGGCCAGCCCAGACGCTGGCGTGGCTACCTTTTTAGTCCCGGTTGGTATCACCAACCGGGACTAAAGGTCCACTTCTATTCCCGACTACTAACCCTTTATTCCCGAACTCCTATTCCCGGCTGCATAACCGGGAATAAAGGGGGTTGGCAGTCGGAAATAGAAGCCCTTTTTTACTAGTGGGTGGTCGTCGTGCGAGCACGAAGGTGCAAGAAGGCAAGGGCCTCCCAGGTGTCTTTGATTGGAGTGGTGAAGATGGCTCGGTTGTTACTGGCGAGAGCAGGGTGGAAGACAAGTATATCGAACACATTTGACTGATGGTGGTGGTGCGAACACAAAGGTGCAGGGCCTTCCAGGTGTCTTTGATTTGGACTACACATTTGCGTCGCCTAGAAGGTGTGTGTCAGATGAACAACGAATAAATTTTGCCCTTGTGCGCACGGAGATGTGCCCCGGGCAAACAGATATGTCATGGATGTGCTATGTATTCTGCTGTATATCTAACCCCCCCCCCTTCGGATATCTAAAACCCTTTTACAGTACCTTTGTTTGGTCCTGGTCGCTACTCCTCTAGTCCTCTACCTTAGCCTACAAGGCATTCTTGATCGGGCAATAAACTGGCATTTCAGGCGCAAAGAACCTCTGAAAAAACAGAGCAATTATTTATAGTCACAATTTTGTATTTGAAGTTCAAACATTTTGAAATTAAATTTTTTTAAACGACCTCAGATGAAAATCGACCAATACTAAAGTTGTAGATCTCGATGAGAACTACAACTTTGTAATCGATGACTTTTTTATTTAAAATCATTTGAGGTCCTAAAAGTGTGGCTCAAGTTTTCGTGATTTTAAATTCAAATTTGTCAAACGACCTCGAATGAAAAAACAACCAAAACCAAAGTGGTAGATCTTGATAGAACTACAAGTTTATAGTTAATGATTTTTTTCATTTGAAGTCGTTTAAGGTCCCAAATATTCATTTTAAAATCCTAAAAATGAATACTAGGAGAATAGATATATCATATAGATACAAGTAACTCTGGGGTGGAGTGGTTAGATGAGCTACATGCGAGAACACATGTCTCAAGTTCGAATCCCGCTGTGCAGCATGTGTATTTAAGCATGAAAAATCAAGTGACTTGTGAACTGGATTCTCGGGATTAAAACAAATTTTTTTGCATCATCACTGTCAATGATTCACTAGAGCCACAGGTTGCCAAAACCGACAGTAATAGGGGGTTTATAGCTAGCTGTGATGACGTTTCTGTAGTAGTGTTTCTTTCTTCTTTCATTAGGCTGTGTGCATTGTTTGGAACTCTTTTTTAATCTTAATGAAAAAACATTATCAGCACATTTTTCTAAAAAGTTTGGCCCTTCACAAATTTCTTAGCGACATATTGTACTCATCTATCATCATACCGTATTGGGTCATTGCTTTAAGACCCTTGTGAGAACAGAATCACTATAGCTTAACTCTTGATGACTTCAGTGTGCCTCGTGTTGCAAACGTCCTGTGTCGGCCACCGTTTCATTTCAACACCTCAGGGCCGAGCCTCCCCAACTTGATCGTCTCAGCCTTGAGGTGCTTTGCCGGCTGTCGTCATGTAAACTGTTATTGGACAACAAAAATGTACTATGCTATTATGAGAAATGGCTTATGTGCTACTCCATCACACATCACTATTTGGTAGCGAAAACATCTGGCTCCTAATTTGATTTTGGTGATAATGATTGTTGGAAATGAACTTGTGTATTCCAGGAGGGGCAAAGCCCAAAAGTATACGGGGTACATATATGCAATAAAGCCCTTGCACAATGAAGTATGTACATCAAATATATGACAACCCCCCCCCCCCCCCCCACCCACCCACACCCCCAACCACACCCCCAACCGGTGGTGGATCATGGAACCTGAGTTTGGATAGATAAAATTGGTGACAAGCTCTCGCCTATGCCTCAGTAAAGAAGTAAGCCAAGTGAAGCTTCCAACGAACATAGCGAAGAGTGATAACATTATCCTACACTTGTGCCCAGCAAGTGTACGAGGCATCATCACCAATATGCTTGGTGAGCTCATTGTTCACCGGATCTCAAGCAACACTAATACCACCGGTACTGTTAAATAACAAAGAAGTTGGGACAAAAGATGAAACACCAAAACGATCATGTAACGATGATACCTCTGTTTACATCAGACAGAATAAGAGCAAAGGGACATTTCAATACTAACTCACTAGAATCATATGGAAGCTAGTGCCATTTGCTTGGACACTAGTACGAGTATACATCACCAATGAAAGTTCCTAATAAGCCACGAAGAACTAATCATCCTGTTCGTTTAGGCTTGTTTGGCTTATAAGCTGTACTTTTTCAGTCAACGAACAATATTTTTCTCTCACACTAAATCAGCCAACAGTACTTTCAGTCATGGCTTATCACCCAAATAAACAGGGCGAATGTAGGTAGATGCAGACCACATAAATGTCCTAATCAATGATACCCAGTGGCGGAACCAGGGGCAGGCAGGGGCCGTGCCCCCCCCCAGCCCCCCACCCAATTTAATACCTATATAAATATTTAAATTTATAGCACAAAAAATATCAATTTTCACTCATTTTTTATTAAAATATTATGATTTTGGTTATAAATAATATAAAAGTTTTTAAAAAGTTGTTGAAACATATAATTATGTATATTTTATCACATTAAAAAATACGATCATATTTGTTCGGCCCCTCTTAATCAAAATCGCTGGTTCCGCATCTAATGATGCCACTAAGCAAAAAGATGAGGCTAGCATAGCAGTCTAGCAGAAGCGATTTTTTTTTAATTTTAACACTTTTTGAAAACTAATTTCAAATCTAACACTGCCTGTTTTTTTTAACTAACACTTTTGGCCGCGCTTATTTCCCTGGCGCGGCCAAATGCCTGTGCCGCGCCATGCATGGTGGCGCGGCAGAGAGTCGACGTGGCGCTGACCGGATTCGGTTGACCGTTGGCGTGGCGGGGGCTGCGCGCGCCACCGACCTTAAGCGTGGCGGTGCACGCCATGATCCATGCGCATGGCAGAGCGAATAAAAGCCCACGGCCGATCCCTTTGCCGAAAAGCAAAGCCCGCGCTCGCGCCGCCGCGCGCCGCCGCCCGGTGCGGTACTGGACGGTTTAATCGGAACGCGTCGCGCCGATAGTGGGAGTTATTCTAAGTATTGCTTGACGTAAAATCAATAGTGAATTTGTTTCTGTCTTTTGTTGAATTTTTTTCACGGCCGAATAGAGAATTTGATAAGCCAATGATTTTTTTTCTGTCTTTCATAATACGGTTAACCACCACGGTTAACCACCGTGTTAACTAATCGATTACGAAAAATTGGATCGGATTGAAACGAATATTTTTTAAGGGAACTTATTTATTTGGCTTTTTGGCCCCCATATTGTAGGATCGGCGACGACACGACCATGGACCTCGGCTTCCTCGACCCCTCGCGCAAGATAAATCTCGCATGCAGTGATGCCGAAACGCATTGAAACGAATATGAAGCAAATAAATAAAGTCCGTGCGTAAGTTGACAAGCTGCCACATAACATTTTCATTGGTTTGACATAAGTTCGACATAACATAACCAACTAAGCCTGTAAGTTTCGGACGCCAATAATAGTTCGACCTAACAAACTAAGACCCAGGAGTGTAAGGATCCCTCGGACGCCTTTGTCTCTTCGGATTTGTTGGCAACGCATTGGGAGTGTAGCCAACGTCGGTGTGGTCGCGTCGCCGGTGCGTACAGCTCGTGCCCTGCAAGTATATGATATGCACGATTACTTAAAATTCTTTATGATCGTTAGTTCATGTAGCCTATGTATTTAAAGAAACTACCTTTGTTAGTACCTGTGAGGCTCCTTGGGTACCAAGCGGGGTACCATCTAGCTGAGACATGTCGATCTCGTCCTGCGGCCAATTGTCCCACTAGCCGTGTGTCTACGGAAGTCCGGGAGGTCGTCGTCGTCGTCATCGTCGTCCTCGGTTGCAGGGTCCTTCCCAGCGCTATGATGTGGTGGTGTATGCACTGCGGAAGTGGCACCTGTCACCGGCTGAGAAGAGCCAGCTGGTGTCCTCAAAGAGGCTGAAGACGTGCCACCGGACCGCGCCGGAAGTGGCGGTTCCACATAAGGAGTGTCCATGCAGCTCAGCTTCTGAGCTAACTTCCTGCAGCTTTTTTTCACCTTCTGCATAAATAGACGTTAAAGTTAGTGCATTTCCCAAACGCATATACACTAAAGAAATATTTTCGGAACAAACAAGTTTATGTTTACCTCCACAAAAGCCTCGAGAACGCCTGGCCCCTGCTGTCTAGACTCGTGAAGCCGAAATGTTGCTTCGTTGGACATCGTTGACAATTGTGTCGCCTGGGTACAGAAATATTGTTGGACAGTTTTAGTACACATACTTAATACCAAAAGGATAACAAATTATACAATTCAAGTATCTTACCACGTATCTTTGAAGCGGGGCTCTCTGTAGTTGTGTGTCCTCCCTAGAGGCAACGTCGTACACATCTTCGATCACATCTTCCTCTGAGTCCTCGTCAATCGCCTCCTCAGTGTACGGGGGCTTGATATGTGTCCTCGTAGACCTATGGAGGATCTACATGGACTGACTGCCGTTCCCTGGTCTCCCACAAAAGGATGTGTGCGTTGTGTATCACGCGCCAATCCTTGGTCTTGTACCTCTTCCTGCGGTCATTCCTGCAACAAAACGATGTTAGTTATACCACACACACCTTTGAATTGTAGCTTTGTTATTAATCGATAACGCACCCGTGCAATCCTTGGTTGGTGGAGTAAAGCGGTGGTGGGCAGCCTATCATTCTTCCAAACTATCTGCAGATCCTGATGGGCAAGTGAATCTCGACCACGTGGAAGAAAATAAGAGAGACGTTGCAGCGATACTCCTCTGACTCGTCCCTAGTGACAGGACTGAGATAGTACTGGAGCTCCAGAGCATCCCAAGGACACCAATGCACCTGAATATTTCGTAATTGAGTTAGGCTGTGATATAGTGTAGATCGAACAAGACACAGGTATGATAGTAAAGAGAGCGTAACCTGGTGCTGTGTCAGGACGTCGAGACCATCCGTGTACTCCCTGTACTTGCGCCTCGCATTCCCTCTAACTAACTCTGATTCTGTCCAGATAAATAGAGCTGTAGGGAGTGTATCCTGCCCGTTCCATTGCTGCATTGAACACGATAATGAATTAGCCATTAATAAACTCATCATATGTAACCATATCAAAGAATATAATGAACCGAAGTACTTACCGGTAAACCAGTATTAAAGGGCCTCCCAACGGGCCATCGCTCCCAACACCAAACATGTAGTAGGTATGAGCAATCCCCAAGGTTCGCATACCCTGAGGTGCGACAGCAGGCAACGCATAGCTGTCAATACGTCCATGTCAGAACTACGCTGCCCCAGCTATACGCTGCTATGTTCTCCCACGGTTGGCGTAGTATGTCAAGGAAGATCCAGCTGATGGTGTTGCCCGAGGCGTCTGGGAAGAGGAAAGCACCAAGAAAGTGCTAGAGCCACACTCGAGCGAACCAGTCGATCTGAGCCTCCTCAGCCTGTGGGCCCAAGTAATCAAAGCGCTCCGTGATCCACGACGACGAAACACCGGAAGTTTTCCTGAAATTTACCAAAGAAAATGAGACCCGATGGCTGCAGGAAAGCAATGCAAGTATTAAATAGGCTTGAATTTCTCACTTATTTTTCTTAGAAGCCTCATCATCCGGTGGAAGAAAGCCAGTAAACTGAGCCACCAGTTCCCTCCAGTGATCGTTGTCAACTATCCCTGTCACTGGAAGTCCCCCAACCGAAGGCAAAAAATAGCCTTCACGTCCTGCATCGTCAAGGTCATCTCGCCATAAGGTAGGTGGAACGTGTGGGTCTTAGGCCTCCACCTGTTATAAGAATAGAACGACTATTAGCTGCCTCAAATTTGTTACAAGAAAGTTTACGTACAAAGAATGCACGCGCACCTGTCTACAGCTGCAGTAAGTAGTGCTGGGTCAAGGGGCGGAAGACCGTGGTTGACAACACGGACAAGCTCGAGGAAGCCAGCACGCCGTATGCACAGCGCGTAACGCTCGTCCCACTGGTGCGCCCTGGTGTGTGTGTAGGGCCTCAAAGTAGGCAAGGCCACCTCTGCGTCGTTGTCACTCAAGATGTGTGTTCGGTGTTGATCGTCGTACTCCACCTCAAGAATGGGGTACAACGGGTGCTGCGTGGGAGGGGCCATCCTGTTACAAATTGATAAACAAAGCGTTAGAGTATTCAAATTAACAAAATTCAAATTAACATTATTTAGCATTGCAAAATTTGAACTATTTGTTATACAATACGAACACAATATGAAAGCACATGTATATATTCAAAGTAACATTAACAGACATATCACGCACTAGTAACATAAACAACTTCACTAGAAATATAAGCATTTGACGAAACTTCAAAATCATCAAAAATCGACGTATCACGCACTAGTAAGTACCAACATTTGTAAACTAGTATCTATACCCAAAATCCCTAACTAAATAACTAACTATAAACTAAATAATAAATACCTAATCAATCCCTAAACCCAAAATCCTAGTGGTACTAGAACACACAACCTCAAACCTAAAAACTACCTACGTAAATCACAAACAAATTCACTAACCTAACTATCCTAAATCACTAACTATCCTAAATTACTAACTATCCTAAATCACTAATTATCCTAAATCAATAATAATCAAAATAACATGAAATCGAGAGGGAGGTACCTTAGGAGCGGGCGGCCTTGACGTCGGCGTTAAATGTGGGCGTGGCGCGACACACGGGTATTGTTTGGGGAGTGGGCGATGGCGTGGCGTGTGGTGGGCGGGTGGCTGACGCCAAGGTATGATGTATGAGCTGGGTGGCGCGGGCACGTCTTGGTGGCAAGGGCGGGCGGGCTCGCTCGCGATATTTATTTTACTGCGCCATGCGCCATGGCTGGTGTGGTGACCTTTGCAGCGCGCTAAGAAGATCGGTGGTACTGGCATACCTCGCCACGTCAACGATTGCGATTCGGTCGCCGCCACGTCGAGCCTTGCCGCGCCACCATGCATGGGCGCAAGATGGACATTTGGCCGTCGAAGGCAATAGGCGCGGCCAAAAGTGTTAGTTTTAAAAAAAACAAGCAGGGTTAGATTTAAAATTAGTTTTAAAAAAGTTGAAATTTTTTTTGCAGAAGCAGAGCTCACAATACCGGCAATGCCAGTACTAGGAGGATGAAGCTAGTCGAGCTTCTAAAAACGCTGAGAATGATGGGGGCAGACGGCCAGTACCAACCTGAACTCATGTGTTGAGATCCTAAGCACGACAAGAGTCGGAGTCAAGAATAACACGCAACCATAATCATTGTCTTGGCCAGTGGAGATTAGTTGCACCATCAGGGCTAATTTGGAATCTCAAATCCCCTTGGGATCCCTGACTTTTTCCGGGTGGAAAATCCATGGAAAAATAATTTGAATAATTATTTAGTTCATCGTGGAGGGGTTTTCCACCCCTGGGTGTGGCTTCCCTTGCTTCCAAATTAGCCCTCGGATTGAGAACATATATAAGAAACACTAGTAGGAACATGAAAAGAGGACATTAGAGTTTCATGTCCGACAACAGAAAGAAGCGAGCCGTCAGTGGTATGAACAATAATAGGATAGGAGTACGGATAGAGGAAAGACCGGCACGACCACGAGTCATGTGGAAAGAAGTATACTAGAGTCAAGAATCCATGGTGTAGTACCTGAAATGGACGATGGTACCTTAGTGGAAGACTAAGAAGTAGCAATAGAAGTTGAAAGTTCAAAGGCTACAGTGATAGAACTAGCAACCCCGGTAGGTGAAGAGGTTGCAAGGCGACGGAGCAACATGAGTATCTCCTGTGTCTCAGAACTATCCAAGCTACTCTAAGATCCTCCGGTAGATGCATTGCTAGGGCCCTGTGAGGAATGACCACCGCATGAACGGCAACCCAAACCCTAATCCTAGAGCCTGGCTCTAGATACCACGTTGGGAATGAGCTTGTGAATTCAAGAGTGGTGGATGTAATTGTTAGTCCTACTAATCATGATGTAATTGTTAGTCATATATTTGATGTATATATACTTCATTATAAATAAGCCAAATTACCAATAACTAGTAGAAACAGTAATCTTCTTGAGAGAAAAGAATTAAACAAAATCCAGTGGTAATCAAATCAAGATAAAAGTAGAATTTATTCTACTATGATATCATATTTAAAAATGCACCGGCGGATGTAGCAAAGGTGGATAGAAGCCTAGCTACTAACTGAATCTATACAAGTATACAAGCAATAATTCATGACGCAAAGAAAAAAACAATTATAGGTTTGAAAAACTGAATAATTGACTTGTCTCCCCCTTTTAATCTCTGCTTGTGGTTAAGCATTAAGCTTTCTTTAGTAGAAAGAAATGAAGAAAAAAAACGAATGAGTAATACCGGCAGCTTCAACCTCTTCCACCAGCATAATTATTTAGTAGTATGCATTCTGAAGCCTGCATTGTCAGCTTATCCTGATGCCTCGCTGAGAAACCAGCAACTTAATGCCAACACATTAACACAAATTGCTCGTTCGGGGACCTTTTTTTTTTGGACAAACCACGAAGTATACACGAATCCTACTCCTGTGACTCCTGTGACATGCATGATGCTTGGTTTGATAAAGATGAAACAAGCACATACCGGCGAAGGAACTCATCTGTCGGGAGCCTCCACGATGCTTTGCCGCCCTTTGCTGGTTGCGAGAGAGTGAAGCTGCAAAACATGATCTGGTGAAGCGTCACCGATCGAGCACTTGAGAGGCCGGCTGGCGTTTGAGCAGCCAGATCATGCTGGCAGCTTCAACCTCTCACAACAGCAAAGTGTTCTTCCTTCCTTCCCCACCCGGATTTGGGACGCTCAAACGAGCAGAAGAGGACTGAGGAGAGCATGCATGCAGCTACAGCTCTGGCGTGTGCGAAGGCGAGGGGGACGGCGAGACGAGACGAAATCAGAGCACGACTGCGCGAGCCATGCACTGATGCACGGACGGAGGCTGCATTGCACTGGAGGCTGTTAAGCAGAGCACTACGACATACATGCATGGTCCCTCGTGCGCCCACCCGGCCAACCCCTCCTCGTGACGCTGCCGTTTTGCGCCCCAGACGCTGTCGTGCTCGCTGCGTCTGCACGTATTCGTATGCGTCTCTGTTGTGTAGCCTGTCCTCGCGTTGGTAGCCCAGCAGGCTGTGTCCTGGCATGGGCAGCTCGGCGCCATCTGATTCTTGCGACCTCTCAATGCAACTAGCCAACCTGTTTTGATTGCAAGCAACGTCTCTTTCCTCCTCTAAAGAATTCAACCTTCCAACAATGGATTCAATCTTTCAACAATCGTCCTTTCGATCTCTTCCAGAACGGATTCAATATTTCAGCAATTGTCTTGTCTCTTCCAGACGAGCATGTACTGGGTGAAGGTAAGCATCCAGCGTGCCAAGTTGCTGATGGGGGATGTGGGATGGGCAGAGAAGATGTACCTTGACACCAGAAATGAGCTGTGCTTGACTTGAAAATTTGGTGTTTAGCATGCAATAATTCTATTAATGTGATTATGATGGCCGAACAACCTGATAACACTTCCGTTTGGCTTATTATAAGCACCGAACAGAATTATGGCCACCAATCATTATTCTTGCAGGATGCGGAGTTGTTGTATTTCCTATCAATCGTTATTCCATCATGTATGTGTATCATATAAGTGTGTTACTGCATGTTTTCTGAATCATATCGTCGCTTTATCAGTTTTCTCTACGCATGCTTACTGAATCGTATATCGCTTCACCAGTTTTCAATTCCCAGGGCATACCGCCTCTGCTTGTAAAATTTCACCTGGCTCGGGTGAAATTTGGTGCTCTGGATGTGTATACATGTGCGGCAAATGATATCAGAAGGAAGTCCTACATTTGGATGTTTGACCCAGCTGCTTTCATCTGACTCCCAAAATAAAAATAATTAACAATCCCGCCCAGCACTTGGATGGTTAAAACAATCTTGAAGATGTGCTATGTGGGTAAAAATATATGTTCATGGAAGGGCCATCTGAAATATGCACGGCTGATTGTTTGCCAGGATAATTCTAAACCTGTTTAATATTCTAAAAGAATCCGCTGCAAAAGTGTTTCCTTAGTAAAATGTTGCAAAAGCTCAGTAATTCCAGAGATGAGTGCTCAAAGGGGGCCATCACAGGGGCAGCTCTTTCTCTTTTTGGAACAACACTCAGACAAGCAGCAAACTCACAAAGAGGGTATGCTAGACACAAAAGAAATCATACATGTCCCCCTTCGTAATTTAACCAGGGGGCCACTTCATCTGCCTTCCACCGAGTACATGCAAGTGCAGATGATAGACAGATTGACCTGTGGACAGATAAATGGCACACCATTAGCATAAAAATGAAAACATTTGGAGAGAAGAAACAGAAAAAAAAAATGTGGGATAAAGGTTGCCCATGAGCTCCTTACATCCTTCAGCTCCATTGTTGATGACAACACGGTACCCATTTGCTACACCTTCCTTTTCTGCTACTACTTTCGCTGCGTAGAGAAGCTGGCCCAGAATTTCAGTATGCTTTGGCTCAGCCTAAGAACATGTAACAATGTCATAAAAGTCATGGTAAAATGTTTTACAGACTGGCCTCCTTTTGTGCACATAATATGAACTACACTACATACCTTGTTTAATCCAGTTAGTCCATCTCTCACTTTTGGGATAACTAAAACGTGCACAGGGGCTTGTGGATTAATATCTCTAAATGCCAACACATTTTCATCTTCATATACAATGCTTGAAGGAATTTCCTTTGCAATGATCTTGTCGAAACTGAGCAAATTAAATGAAAATGAATATTCAGTGCCACAAAACAGAGTACAAACAAGCTTATGAGATCTACATGGTTGGTCCTCCAGTATCAGCGGTGGCAGAGGCTGCTTTGGCAGCAGCTTCTTCATTTGTTGATGAAGCAATATGGTGCACAAATCTAAAGTAGCAGGGAAATGTATCAGAAATCAACTTTAGAGCATTTAAGGACCATAAGTGTGTAAAGGGCTAAAAGAGATGACTCCAAAAAATTCAAAGAACCTGAAGTTAGCAGAAGCTCAAGATAATTAGCTACTGAAAGTAGCCCGATCTGGTTGAATATTGACTTCAATCAATTTGCAAACACAAGTTTTTATGACCACTATAACAAACTTGGAGACCACAATGACCATTTTGCAGAAGATCTGGAAGGGGTAACAAAGGTTATGAGTCCTTCCTCCCTGCTATTGACTACCAATTGACTGAAATCAAGTATGTCCACAGAAGACTAGATCGCTTGGGGTACTTATCATGTATTGATTTCTAGTGAACCTGGATGTTGTCCTAACACAAAAGCTTATGTCAGGAATGATTTCCCTGTGCCTTAATAATCACCTTGCAGTGTCCATGTCTAAGTATGAGGGAGTTTCTCTCCGCTCCGTCAAGTGTTTAAACTGACATTCAATGTTAACTCTGGAACAATTACAACTCTAAACACGGTTGTCCTACAAATTATTCTAGAACTAAGCATAGCTTTCGTTAGCTACCAAACAGTGAGAGGAATTGTACTAGCCACTAGGATACCATCAGCAAGCAAGTAAATGCAGAAGATAGTAGACCAGGCCGCAAGCAACCACTCAAATCCAAAGAAAAAGATAGCCACCTTTGGGGAGGCACGCGGTGGGGGGCCCGGAGACCCTGCGGCCGCAGCGAAGCAGAGCGCCTGTAACAACAGAGGGAAAGACGAGTTGGGTCGGAAGGGATTGGATGCGATAGCTGCTCCAAACTACTGTAGTAGAGCAGAATCGAAGATATTACCTGAGGAGAGAGGACGTGGACGCCGTGAGCGTGGCTGCCGCCGCCCTGGTCGCCATGGGAGGCGATGGTGGTGGAGAGCGGAGTGGTGCTGCCGTGGGGGGGGATGCGGCTTCCGCGGCCGGCGCCTCCCGTGCTGAGCCAGTGAGCCCACGAGACATTCATGATAGCCGTCCGATGGAATATTTCACGGTCCAGATGGAGACTCCTGTCCGCTGAGATCTATGGAGAATCGAGATACGGAGTATCCCGAAATTTGTTACTAGCCCAATAATGAGCCCAAAAGCCCAAATCATTTTTAAGCCCACTGAACGTTTCCTCTTTAATAAATAATAGGAGCCCAAAAGCCCAAATCATTTTTAAGCCCACTGACCGTTTCCACTTTAAAGGCTTATTAATTTTCCTAAAAAATAAGGCTTATATATATTTTGATTATAAATGCGTGGTAACTTAGACTACCGTAAAAGGTGCTTGAAGCAGGAGAGAAGGTTGGAGGAAGATCAAACGTCGAGAAGTGCCATTGTAAAGAGCAATGCTGAAGCAAAACGCTACTCGGAAACACCTTCGTTCGATACTGAACCAAATAAAAAAAAAAATCTCTCGCGCTAGTTTCAATATCGGACGCAGTAATCAGTCTTATATTGCACCGTATATATGCCAAGTATCTTTCTGCTAGGAAAGTCGCAACTAGCTTATAATAACAAAGAAACACATGTTAGGCTATGAATTGAAGAAATAGACCAATCTAAAGTTCGACATCAATTCCCAGATTACAATGCTAGGCCAGGCCTAATCAAATCTAAGGTAAATTTTGTTTGTGAACAGACATTCCAGAGTAGATGCTACACCTTCTCCTTAAGGTGAGAACATGCATAATTCAGATCACTGCACAACATCTTCATATTCTTACTCCGTTTCTCAGTTTTAAAGAACAATTGTATGTACGACAGCATAATGTTCTTAGCCAATTTGAGATTCCAAATTTCTAATCTCTAAGTACAGAGCAGATAGACTGAAAAAACATATCCTATAGAAGGAAAAGACCTACCAGAATCAAACTATGACTCAGGCACTCAGCTAAGTTAAGCAGCATGGAAACTAATTTCTATCACCCACAACACAGTCAACAACAAATCTATAAACTTTTCACTATTTTTTTTTTTTTTACCCAGAAAGCATGTTCCTGAAGATAGGACTTGCACTGTCTAGACTTTTAAGGGTGAGCATCCACGAAGATTCAAGAACATGAATTTAAATGTACGAATATTGAAAGGGTATAGGAGAACATTGTGAACAGGCAGACGACTAGGCACCACGTCCCCCATTTGTAACAGTATATACTAATGGGTAGATGCACGTGATATAGCTATAGGTCATCTACAAGGATTCACAGCGCAATTGTACTGGAAGAATTAATTTCAAATATAGATAGACAAAGTATACAGACAGCCCATACAGCCCCAATAATGATTATGAATTATGACATGCGAGGAATTAATCCACGTATGTAGATTCAACATGATGTTCAATTAAGCAGCGTTGACGCAGCTTGTACAGTTATAGTAGACTAAAGAATGGGTTCAGTTGAAGGATACAAGCTAAATGGGTTCTACTGAAAAAACTTTAATGCATGCATATGGCAGAGAAACCAATAGCCCCTGCTTTTAGTGCAAGAAGGGTCAGTGTACATGTGTATTTTAGTAACCCTACCTAAGGGAATAAAAACAGGGATAGACAATACCAAGGAATGATTAATGTATACTGCTAATAAACATCAAAAGAAAAAAAAAATCAAAGAACATAACTACATTGTCACATTCTTCCATTTGGATTCCCTTGTCAATAGTATGACAGTTTAATGCTCCATTAGGTATTTTCTAAGACTAAATATCCATAGACATTAAACAAAGATGTATCCAAGTACAATGTTATGGAACTGACGGGGGCATAAACACTGGACAAAATAAACACAAGGAAAAACTAAGAGGAAAGCCCATGAAATAAATCATTTTATGAATGTAGATACACGATTTACACAATTTGAGTAAAATCTGTCATACCAACTCCTAACAGGTTAAGATCCTAGATGGATGTGACAGCCCTCACTTAGTACAGACATTTATCTCCTGGAAAGAAAACATGCACTTCCATAATTTTGCATGTAGGGATGAAATGAACGCAGATCAAATTCTGAATTTTCATCCAAATCTACTGCCTTTGTCCCCGCTGAATGAAGGTATAAACACCTTTATTGTCAATGATAATAATGTAGTTCAGCAAAGCTCTGAGTATCAAAATCAAATAATTCAAATAGATTGGTTGGTGCCTCCAGTTGAGGAGAACCACCAGTGCTTCAAACCTGGGGTCACCAATTTGTAAATACCTCCATGAGAAACTGGTTTTAGCAAGTTTTCTAGCTAACCAGGGTTTGATAATCGTCTATCCTAAAAATGCAAGAGAAAAAAAAATCAAAGAACCTGGAATAACTACGATAACTTCTCATATTGCATACTGTGAACAAGCATTTGCAGGCATACAAACATGTCAGTTCACCAGGATTGCATTCATGTATTCATGTGAAAAAAACTTCATGATTAAAAAGATATTTCTGTAATATTTTTTTTTACTCCTCTAGACTTGGCTTGAGTGTTGTACAAAACTCTTTTCCTTTCTAATTGATTGGCAGAGTTCCAACCTCTTCCCCCAAAAAAGGGTAAGATGAGAGATAATATTTTGGCAGGATTTACAGCACATACAAGGAGATAGTTGAGTCCAAATCTATCAGAAAACAGGCATTTGTGATAGTCCTGAATGACTTGAGTGTGCTATTGCTTGTTCATGCATGCAATGCCAAAAGGCCTAGAAGTAGAGAAGGACTCGTCAATGCACATTGGACTCTACATCGAGATCTAAAGCAGTCGAATTCCATTACCCATACCCATAGCCAGAAGGGAAGGACCCATAGGAAAAGGATTTTTTTGAAAAAAAAAAATTCTTGAGAAATGCCTAGTAATAACCAAGAAATTTTGATATAAAATTACAAAAAAAAAGATAGCACAGAAAAATTCCAGTTTCATGCTTAAGGCTCATTACTCAATCAGTGTTTCTTCGCACAATTAACTACTTACCCAATCAGATTACAGTGGATCCTTGTCAAAAGAAAGAGAGTTAATGAGAAAAACAAGGAGTAATGAACAAGCTAAACAACCAGTCTACAGTAGAAAAGCAGTTAGATGATCAAACTGAGATCCATGACACCAAAATCCTTTTCATTGAGCTACTTTTGTAAATGTTATAGCCCCTGTTTTCAGGTAAAATAAAGAAATCTACACATGCACACAGTCTCGATAATGCAGAAAATTAGAAATAGGTGATGCAACAGTAGCAACTAATAAGAATAACATTAACCAGCAAAAGTGTGTAATATAAGTGATTGCACTGCACAGGAAGGGATGGGAATGTAACTTCTGATTTTTTACATCATCTATGATTTAGAACTTGTATAAGCAGCATGCAGCCATAGGTCATGCAAGATTTCACCACAAAGAACACCAAGAGCTATATCAAATAAAAGGTATCCAGAGGAATATGTTGAAGTGTCAAAAAGTTTTTTTTGGATATGGAGTGCATGCAATTGAAAATGCGACTCGAGGTCTTTTTCAAACTACCAATACAGGATATTTAGATTATCAAATAAAAAGTACTACCTCTGTCTTGAAATATAAGGCATTACGGCTATGTACCTAGACAAGTACTTGTCCGTGTGCATAGCCAGAATACATTATATTTTTGGACAGAGATAGTATCAAAGTAATGAAATGAAGTGTCAAACTGTTGATCAATGTGAATCAAGGTAACTTTTGAAACTAACAATACAGGATATTTATGTTATCAAATGAAAGGTATCCAAAGGTACGAAATGAAGCATCAAGGAGTTGATCAGATATGGAATGCATTATACAGACAATGTGACTCAAAGTCCTTTTAACCACCAATGAATGATATTTAGGTTGTGTTTCTAACTTATCATGGGACTAACATATATAAAAAATTATTTTCAGACTTGCAGCATACAAGGATGATCATACCGTAAATATAGTCGCTTTTAGGAGGATTATTTAGACAAATAGGTTCAAAGATTTCACCAACTGAACAAACCAATATGATGTTACACCTGAACCGACCAGTCAAAAAATCAAAATCTAAATTTAACTGACCAGTCTTGAAGTAAACAAAAAGTGGGTTTATAACATTAAGTCATTAACTGATGCAGTGATGGCAGATGGTAAACCAACTAAGTGGCACAACAACCATAAGATAGAAGGAACATAGATCATACTCTTTTACTCTGATAAATTGACAGATATATAACAAACAAGAAAAAACAATATGTGTACCAGTTCATTTACTTTATAAAATCTTCCAAACTGACCAGCCAAGAATAGCTTTTTGGGTTATGAACACAAGATCAATAGGGGACAATCCTACACTTGTGCACTCCATTTGGTAAAATAATGGCAGGTTATTTTCGACAGCTAGCATGGTCATTGATACTGTTTCCCAAACCAGTTGTGAGCAAAAAGGCAGAATACAGGCAACATAGGTTCTTTACGCTTACCATTATTCACCCGCACTCATGGGAATCATGAAATTAACTAAATGAGGGAACTACAGAACCATGAAACCAAAGAGGGCACCCTTGCAGCTCAGCCTAAAAAAAGTTATAGCTAACAATGGCATGATAGATATTGCAAAATCATGCAATTTAAAATCTACACGTTTTGCAACAACTATGATGCAACTAAACATTTGATCGGTTTACCATTTTGTAAAACAACCTACATGTGCTAACGTGCACAATAATGTGCCCACTACCCAAAAAAAAAAAGGACAGCAATATATCAGAGTTGAATGTGTTACATGAGTCTTAGCAGTTAGCATTACACATGTCAATTCATGCTGAGTAGAGATTCCTGCACTAACCACAAATGCACATCACCTGCAAAATAGGTTTGCTGTTAACAGCTGCTAGTTTTTAGCTGGAGAGAAAGGTAACAAATTCAAGCAGCATTCAACCACTAAGCCCAAACACGTATGATATTACATAGAGACCGGGCCCAAGATATTCACGTAAGCAACCCCAATTCACGTTCATAACCCTAATCGCAAGGTCCTCACCCATAAACCACCGATTAGCACCGCATGCATAGTCACCAATTGTAACGCCAAGCCAAATCATACGGACAGCAAACAAACAATTCGAACTCAGAACTGCAGAGGCTGAGACGCTAATTTCGATCACAACAAAAAGGGATTAAGGGAATGCGCCCAAATTCCTCGCAAAGTGGTAAAACGCCAAAATTTCGCGGATGCCTCACCTTGGGATCACGGCGAGCGAAAGGCCCTCCCGGAGGAAGGATCGAATCAAGGCTCCAGCGGTCCGCACCTCTTAGCGATTTCGAGTTCCAGCGCCCCTACGCGGCGTCATCAAACCCTGATGCAGGAACCGCGGCGGCGGGGGCAGCACGCGCCACAGGCCACACATAGTTCCGCACTAAGAATTACGCGGGGTTAGACGAACGCCGAGCCTAGGGTTCGAGGAAGGGTAGGGAGCGCGAGACATACGCGGTCGTGGGGCGTCACAGCCTGGCCTCAAAGCAGGGAACCGGGGGAGGGCGGTGGAGGAGCCGCCGGGTCGGGGGACGCCACTCCACCGGCGGCCATTTGGTTCCGATCGCCACGCGACGCGAGCGCTAGGGCTTGTGCCGCCGTGGAAGAAGGTGAGGCGGCAAACGCCAAGGCGGCGCCCGCGGGATCGATCGAGAGGCGTGTGAAGCTTCTCCGAGAAGGCGTGGGCAGCGGCCGAGCGGGTCCGGCCAGCCAGCCGCAGGGTCGGATTCGATTTGGCTCGGCCGCCGCCCGCCGCGTCTCTGCTCCTGTCTACGACGCGTCCTGTTCACGTGCCCGTGTGCCACGCTACCGTCTGGTTCGTGTGCCGCTCTGTGCTACAACTTCCAGTGGGGTGCGTTGGTCAGAGACTCAAGAGTCCATCACTCGCATGGTGGCGGAGAGTGACTGTTCCCTCCATCAATCAGGGAGTAATCAAAATCAGCAATTGAAACGTCCATCTCAGAAATGAAACAACTGAAGTCCAAATTTCAAAGTCATACTAACTCATAACTCATGACCACAAAACTAGGAACAATAGGTCAACATTAGTAAAGGTACTTTATCAAAAGAAAAACATTAGTGAAGGTACTGAAACTTATATTTATCCTGGCTATGTTAAGGTCTTTATTTATCCTTCGTCACATAAACAACTCGAAGGCAACCGGTGATGACAGTCCAAAATCCTAAATGCCACTAGATGTGACCAAGACATAAAAAAGTATGGCCACTTGAGCATTAATAAGATGACATATTAGTACTACTTAAGCATGATATTTCCTTTCTTAAAAAAACTTGTTTCTTTTAGGCTTGCTACTTTAGCAAATTAGGTAAATCTGTTATGTCATGTCCTGATGTCCACCCAGCTGATCGACACGTACGTCCTCGCCGGGCAAACCAGTCTCCTGCCTTGGATCTGCAAAGAAGAAATTACCGCTGAGGACTTGCTTAGTTTCTCCTTAAAAAGTTTACACCTTATCTCATTGAATGTTTATATATACATGAAGTATTAAATATAGACTAAAAAAATAACTAATTACACAGATTACGACTACTTTACGAAACGAATCTTTTAAGCCTAATTAAGCAATGATTTGACAATAAAGTGCTACAGTAACACATGTGCTAATAACAGGTTAATTAGGTTTAATAAATTCATCTCACGGTTTACTGACGGATTATGTGATTTTTTTTATTAGTATCAAACACCCTATGCGACATCCACGTGATATGCCAAAACTTTAGGCCATGGAACTCAACGATGCCTGAATTTGACACAAAGGGTAAAAAGAAAAAGATGAACCTTGACTAGCAGTACTGATCAGCTAGCTAGCTTCGGACGTACGCGTACGCGGTTTGTTACCACAGCTGAAGACCGCGTCGACTGGAACTCCCACCGTCGGCGTCGGCGTCGGCGTCGGCGTCCTCGTCCGTCTGCGGCCACAGACGTAGCATTGTGCTCGCCGCCGACTTCTCCTCCACAGCCAGGAGGTACGCGAATGACGGCGACTGTGGCAGCGGCGGCTCCGCCATCGTCGTTGTCTCCTCCGCCTCCACGCCTGCGGCGGCTGTGCCGTCGTGGCGCCCGTTCTCATCGATCTGCATCACAGCGGCAGTCACTTCACTGGTCGACTAGCGATCGTTCACAGTTTATATAGTTACCCTGAGCTGAAGCTCGTCGGTCAGGTTGATGAACAGCTCATCCTGCCAGAAAAAAAACAAGGCACGCGATTAAAACTTAACACGCAGAAGCAGCGTGTATCAGGAATCAGGATCACTGAACAGTAGATACCTTTCTTGCACGGACTCTACCGACGACCGACTCGAGCTGCTGTTCGAGCTCGCCGAGTTCGACCACTGAAGTCAGAGACGACAGGTCTTCTCCCGTGTACGTCTTCAAGCGGGCCTCAAGCTGTTGGTACTCATGCTGCAGCTTGCTGATCTCCGCGGCCATCTGCTGCTGCAATGGAGGGAAAATATCAGGAACAGTCGAACAGAGATGGCACATAAACAGACTGAAGCTGCACTGGGTCTGCGTACCTGATGGTCAGTGCAGTGTGCCTCCTGATGGAAGAGTTGCGTGTTGGTGACCGCCTCGTACCGGTGAATCAGATCAACCAAGCTTTGCAAATGGTAAGAGTGGAGTGTGTTAGTGTTAGGGATTTACAAGATTTTGGGATCATCCTATACTTTTTGCTAATCGAGATCATATGTAAACTTCAAAGAACTAATCGGCGTGTAGGTCATCTGAAAACCTTAATCCAAGCGAAAAAGTATCGGTTGTGCCGTATAAGGTTTTCAGATTACCGACAAATGATCCAAGCAATCCGAGCGACAATTAATCCAAGCAATCCCAATGCGATGAACACAACCAAAGAAATTGATATGGCAGTGAAATCAGGCAAGAAATAAAGTGCAAAGAAAGGTCCACAGCAATTTAGTCACCCAGACCTGGCCGGCGAGGAGTAGTCGAACAGCTTGCCGCGTTCGGAGAAGACGATAACGCCGACGTCCACGTCGCAGAGCACGGCGAGCTCCTCGGCTTTCTTGAGCAGTCCCTTGCGCCGCTTGGAGAAGGTCACCTGCCGGCTCACCTTGTTCTCGATCCTCTTCATCTCCACCTTCCCACGCCCCATTGCGCTTGCGCCGCCTGAGCCTCAAAACCCTGCCCAGCAGAACAACGAGTCGTGCAGTCGTGCTTGTAGGTGCGGAAATGGAGGTCTTTCCTCTTAATGAAAAACGGGCTAAACACCCGTCAAGAAAAAGGAAATGGAGAAGGTCGTTCTCAGAAACTCAGATTCCCTTCCCTTGGCGCTTATATAAGCCAAAGAGTCGTGCTTGGAGGTGCGGAAATGGAGAGGACAATGCCTGGAAGTTACTCAACCCACCCTGTTCGATCGGAAATGTGAGTTGCCGATCAACAAATCCAAGAACAAAACACTTTTCCCATTCCTAAAATGGCGTGGTTTATTTATAAGGCATTTTTATTCGACCTTTTTTTATGTACATAGATCTAAAACATGGAAAAGGTACGAACACAAATATCCCATTTGTTAAGCTAGTCAAAAGATTGAATAGCGAAGTCAAGAGTAAGCGGCGGTCCCTACTTAGAAAAAGGAGGTGCTTGCCACCGAGACAAGCACCTTCCTCCCCAAGCACCTTCCTAGAAGATTCCTAGGCCCATGGGGTTTCTGCAACATCTAAAGCCCCTTTGTCTGATCAGCGCACAGTAGTGCCGTGTACATGCGCCCGCAAACAGAAGTAGAAAACCTCAGCAGCAAGTTACAATCCTTAATTGCAAGCATTGCCGAGTCCGGTCCAATTTGGGCGACGACATGACACACTATGCCATGAGAGTAGTTACCTGTTGTTGTATTCATAATATGTAAGCAAAGGTGAACCCAGCAAACATTGCCAAGTCCAATCAAATTCAGTGGAAATGACTGATTTGGTCTTGGGAGTGAACGACCATGGCCCAACTCTACTGGATCTCAGAATTCAACTAGACACAAAGTGTGAAACGAATTTTTCATCCATGAATTAACAGCACCTTACATGCTACCAATCAAGAGCAACGGGAAAAAAAAGAGCATGAACCGCACAACACAAGCAGAGCATAGAAGCATTAACACCCAGCATTTCATATCAAAGGCCTCATGGAGGCAAACTTTTAGAACAGAAGGAAACGGTATGGTAACTTTAATCCACTAGCCACTAATCATTATCCTTTCAACTAACATCACAGCAGAAATGAAACTACCATGATGCTACACCCTACTTAGAATCACCTGTTTCAGTTTGATACCCAACGATATTAGCTAACGAAAACCTGCAGTTTGGACAACCTAAAATGAGAACTCTGAATCAGGTGATAGCTTCTGAGCAACATTCTCAGCCACTTTCACGCAGAGACTGCTGCTCTTCAGGAGCTTGCCCCTGCTGTTCCTGAGGCTCCTGCCACAAATACGTCACTGGGTGGCTTTGCTGAGCACCATAAACCATTCCAGGACCAGGCACCTGCTGCTGTTGCATGTAGTAGTATGGATATGCATCAGCTGGGGCTCCCATGGGTGGCAACCCAGCCCTAGGAAGCCCAACCCCGTCCTCCTTCATCTCATCCCTGGGAACAATGTCGACCAAGAAGTCGTAAATGTCAGTCCTAGTGATGGCTGCTGCAATGTCATTCTTCTGCAAGGTGCGGCGCTTGTTCTCCTCAGTGTGCATCCACGACCTCAGTGTCAACTCCAGTATGAATATCTCACAAGCTTTTGCAAAGACCACAGGAGCTTCAGCCGAGATCATGCGAACGTCTTCATCAGCCTTCATGATCTTCTTTATCCTCGCAAGTGGCAAGTTGTGGTTCTTGAAATCAGTGGTCGCCTCAATTTCAGCCATGCGTTCAGCCCAGAACTGCTGAAGCTGCTGCTGTTGCTGCTGCTGGAGCTGTTGATGGAATTGTTGAGCTTGTTGGTAGACAATCTGGTGCTGAGCACTCATATGAGCAGGGTTGGCTGGGAATGGTTGCGCTGACTGTAAACCAACAGATGCAACTGCAGGAGCAGCTACTGTTGCTGCAGGCGGATAGGCAGAGGCAGGATACACTTGCGATCCAGCAGCAGCAACACCCATTGCAGGCTGAGGCTGAGAGGATGGTTCCATGTCCACTCGCTCTTGCCCAAAAATCTAAGATCTTTCCAGAACTGCAAAAGAAGAAACATATTAATCGATAGGCTCAAATTTAATTAGGAAAATTAGAAACAGTCCTGAACTTCTATGTAATTTAAAGAAGTAAAAAACAAGGTTATTTCCGTTTTGTCTGCACGAACAATATTCTTTTGTGTACATGAACTTGACCTCTTGCAATTGTATTAAAATTGATTTTCATTCTTGGATAACCCCAGCAGACCAGCTTCTGTTTCACCGTCCAAAGAACCATCATTTAAATATCTCCACCAGATAAAGACAATGGATGCAGAGGGATAAAATGCAGTCAGATAGCGACAAACCCCATATTCCTACATCTCAATTCAAAAGCATGATCATATATGAACACATGCTCGTATTTGGAAAAAATACAAATTGGTAGAAATATCTGACTCTCGGGTACTAGAAAATGCATTTAGGATCGTTGACTTGTTCAGTTGGCCAGATCACTATCAGCTCGAAATAGACCTACGATGACCTATCTAAGATCAAAGTTCTGACAAACCTTCCTGTGGCATACTAAAATCAAAATGCACTTAGTCTCAGATTGGAACACTGGAAGATAGGATGCAATGCACAACCAGTTCCATAATAGTGGTTAGACAAGAAAATGTTAGCCATGAGTATGACTTCTTAATTAGAAAGGGGATGACAACTAAATGGATGCTGAGATTTGTGTCCAAATTGAAGCAAATCATGAATTGCAGAACCAAAAATCAGATCTCAAAAATTTCAGACTCGATCAGATGAACAGACTTAGATTAATTCTAAATATTTCCATTAGCACATAACAGAAAGATGGCTAGTAACCTTGCACTTATCCATGCAAAACCAATTCCACTGGAGAACTTATCTTTTCAATTTCCACAAGTATCATGTACTTTTTTTATTTGCACAAGTGTCATGTAGTGAATCGGCATATATCTTCCATTACGTCGAGAAGGATATGGCTATTGGATAAGGATGACGTGCTACTAATACAGCAAGCAGTGAATGCTATGCAATCACCTTGTCGTTCTACTGGAGAGCTTATCTTTTCAATCTCCACAAGTATCATGTGTTTTTTTATTTGCACAAGTGTCATGTAGTGAATGGGCAGATATATACCGACCGGAAGGATACGGATGTTAGATAAGGATGATGTGCTAGTAATACATCAAGCAGTGAATGCTATGCAATCACCTTCTCATTTTGCACCTTTTAGACATTCTGAAATAAATAAAGTCTTTTAATGTGTATGCGCCAAGGATAGGTGGGTCCTACTAACTCTTTTGTCGCAAAATAGCATGACGGTTAGTGGTTTCAAACTTTCAAGGTCGTCCTAATGGTATTTGTCGGATTGTGTGAAACTGAAACAATGCGCCAATGAGAAGTAATGGTATTTGTCGGATTGTGCGAAACTGAAACAATGCGCTAATGAGAACTAATAGTATTTGTCGAATTGTGTGAAATGAAACAATGCGCCAATGAGAACCAACTGCATTTGTCGGATTGTGTGAAACTGAAACAATGCACCAATGAGAACTCATGGATAACTTAGAGTAAAAAAAGGGCGTACCCAGTGCAAAGAGCTCCCGCTCTGTGCGGGGTCTGGGGAAGGGTGTTAGTGGCAAGCCTTACCCTCGCCTGTGCAATGCGAGGAGACCGCGACTCGAACCCGGGACCTTCCGGTCACAGGCGGTAAGACTCTACCGCTTGCACCAGGTCATGGATAACTTAGAGTAACTAATCATATTCTGGCTTAAGGCGTCATGTGGGCATAGGATGTAGCCAACAATGTAAGACCTCTTGGGTTGAACTAGTGGTAGTTGTAAGGCCATTGGCACATGTCTTCTTTGGCTTAGCCCTAGCCACCTTCTATTGAAACAAAGTGAACCATGTGGTTGGACTGGGGATCTGCTGGGGTGGGGGATCTTGGATTATTGAGATAGTTAAGTTATAGAGATCTAAACTATATTTGAGCCTCATTTTAAGTGTACTGTAGATATAAAGGTTGTCAAGTTCCAGATCTTACATAGAATCGACCATGCTCAAATCAATAATTAACATGTTGCATGATTCTAAAAAATAATACCTCCAGTCATGAATACATGACATTTTGGGCAGGAAAAAAAAGCTAACACTACACTAAGATTACACAATAATTTACATGAGTAAAAAAATCAAAATCAAAATATGATAAAAATACATAAAAATATAGCACAAATGAAGGACATTATATATTTATATAATAGAACATCGTATGCCAAGCAGTTATTTACAATCGATTACAGTAGAAGAGGGGGTAGCATGTAAATCATGATCATGATCCTACAAGTTGTTTTTGGCTAGAACTAGAACAATATCCAGATACTGTGCCTAGGGCAATATTCCACGCAACCTAGGATGGTAGAAACGTAGGAATATAAGGCTCCGGTAGAAACGTAGGAATATAAGGCTCAAGAGGAGCCTATGGAACCTTTGTATTTGTATACATGGAAACTATTCCTCTGATTGATTTATGCAAACAGTGACATGACTTATGGACAGGATTGCTCTTTGACAGAACAAGCTGAAGGGTACAATCAGAGCCACACATATAAACACAAAACTGGACACCTCAAGTACTTTGCTTTTACCTAAAAGAAGATGGACACCAGTTCCCAAAAATGGCGTCCGTCTGTTCATGTGAAACTTATCTGTTGCCGAAGCAGAACAAGTTATGTGGAAAAAACCAGATCTATTACTAATTTTCTGACAATTTTTTTCAAAAACAGAGGAGCTGCACTTCTTTTTAATAGAAAATATGGCATTGCAAGTTTCTTTTCATCGTGCTCTTTGGTAGGGCCATGACCCTTTCCTACTTTCTACTCGTTTGTAACTAAAAAAAAAAGACGGGCAAATTGTTGTTCAAGGTAGGTACCAAAGATGAACAAATTATCCAAAGCAGCAAAACGGAGTAGAAGCGATTCAAGCGAATCGAGATTCGCGGACGAGAAGGCTTGAAACAAGCCGATCCCCGACCGGATTTGACTACAGAAGACTGAAAGAGACACGGTTTTCAGAGGAGCACTATTTTTAGTAGTCAATCTATCGTGAGACTAAATTAAACGTGCTTTTTAGTTGCAAATGTGGAAAGTAACATATCCACCAGTACAGCGCGCATAAAACTACGGTAGAGCTACTCGAACTAAACAAACAGCTGAGAAAACTAGATCGACGAGAGCAGGGGGAAAATTCGTAACAAGTTCGCAGAAGCGAAACCTACAGCAACAGCAAGAAGCGAAGCTCAGGTCCGTTCGTTCCTCGGACCAATTTTTTGCAACGCGCCACACAGCTTTAGAGCGATCACAGTCCCCAAATCCCCAATTCCGCATCGAAAACAGAAACGCGCAAAGAATCTCCAAAGGTGGCCGCGAGAGGTCCAGTAAAACACCGGATCATACGAATCAATCCAGTACAGAAGATTCCGACACTCACTTAGAAGCTGCAGCAGAAGGTCGGCCGACGGGCGGGCGCGAGGCAGACGGCGGGACGCCTCCTTCCTCGCGGCTGGCTCGGCCGGCTAGGGCAGGGATTGGAGAATGGGGAGAGGAGGCCTCTTCTCTCTCTCTGTGTCTCCTCGACTTCCCCTCTCTGTCCGGTCTCCTCTGGTCCTCGACTCCTCTCCCCTACCTCGGTTCTTAAATTCTCCTCGGAGCGAGAGCGTGCGTCCTAACCTCTGCCGGGTCCAGGGTCCAGGGTCCAGGCCAGGCCTCCGCCCGGTCCGTACCGAGGCCCCCGCCCCCAGCTCTGGTTGGGCCTGGGGCCCAAGCCGCCCAGGTGGCGCGGGGCCCGGGCGTCGGGGGATGCGGGTGCTCTCTCGGCGTGGAAACGGACGGTGGTTGTGCAGTTCGTGATGATGATGGGGTGCGTAATGTGTTAGTTGGGGAAATGGCTGCACAGCTGCACTGCGCGTTGGTTAAGTATAGTACTTATGGTGGTACCCTGCCTTAACACTCTGCGGTTGTTCGCATCGAAAGCTCCAATTATTGTCGGCTACGGAAAGGGCAGCGCCTCATGATTAGACTACTGTTTGACGACGGCCATTGACATGATCGCTGGGCTGATAAGCCATAGTACGGTTGCCTGATTTAGGGGGGTGTTTGATCGGTGACTAAAATTTAGGAGGTATCATATGAGGGTGTCGCATGGGGTGTTCGGATAAATATAAAAAAACAAATTACAGAATCCGTCAGTACTCCACGAGACGAATTTATTAAACCTAATTAATCCATCATTAGCACATGTTACTGTAGCACTACATTGTCAAATCATGAACTAATTAGGCTTAAAAGATTCGTCTCGCAAATTAGTCGTAAGTTGTGCAATTAATTTCATAATTAATCTATATTTAATACTCCATACATGTGTCAAACATTTATTGGGACAGCGACTCAAATTTAGGAGGAGAAACCAAACACTCTCTTACTGTGAGAGAAAAATACTGTTCGTTGGCTGAAAAAATACGACTTATAAGCCAAGCTAAAAGGGCGTTGATCTCCGGAACACTGGACCCTGGTGGTTTTGGATTTTGGTAGATTTCTTTGGTGCAGGAGGATCTTGCTGGGCTTTTTAGTTTTTATCAGGATGAACAAGGTCGCGTCTGAGTTTTGACAGTGGTGTGGTGATGAACCGGTGAAAGTTGAAATGGTCATGAACTGTGTGGAATCCGCATCGGACGTACGGTGCCTAACGCTGACGGCACGGCACTGACGGACGTACGAGTACGACGGTTGGTCTTGGTGGGAGGATAAGGACGAAGCAAAGCAAATGCTCCTCCGAGTAATCGAGCACAGCAAATGCACATGACGCAGCGCATGACTGCATGAGGCTGGATTTCTATTCAGTTTTACCTTTCGGCCATTGATAGATAGGTTCAGTAATACTGCAAACACATTCATTAATGTGATGATGACATGCTCCTCGTCGCCGACGTATGCAGGCGTGGCTGTCATCCGACACGATGACACTGACCGAACTGTGTCCTGCCGTCACTTGTGTTCAGTTAAAAAAAGAAGTGACAACTTTCGGATCAACAATGGTCGCTGAAAAGTCATAAAGCCATCAAACAGTCAAACTAGCCATCATAAAAATTATCCGAGGTTATTGTTTTCCTACACCGGAAACAAAGCACATCTTTGCTTCATATACGGATGGAGTTTCATTCGTAGAACCGGTCAATGATGTTAAACTTTGTGTTTTGAAAATTGCTTTTCCTTCCTATTTTGTTTGTAGGATTGTAGCGGTTGCTACTTAGTTGTACTCCGCTTTTGCAACATACTCGTATTGGTCTTGTTTTGTCATAAATTAAACATTTTTAAAACTGCAATAAGTTTATAGAAAAACAAACTGGCATCTACAGTACCTAATGAGTTTGTTAATTTTACCACGAAATAGGTCTTGATTATGAATTTATTTGGTAATGCACTTCCTGTTCTAAACTATAATCTACTTTAGCTTTATCATAAGCCAAACTTCATAAACTCTCATTAAGATTGTAGAAAATACATTAATGCATACAAGTTCAATAGATGCATTATACTAGCATCCATGGAGAAATACCTAAACTAATTTGATGTTATAATGTTAGTGTATTTTTCCTATAAGTTTAATTGGAATTTGATTTTTAGGGCCTCTTTGTTTGGGTTTTATGGGAGCTTTTGCTCATCAAAAGCTCAAAGCAGCCAACTTTCAGGGCTAGCTTTGCAAAGCCAGAAAACCCACCTAAGCCAAGAATACATTGGAAGCTCAAAAGCTCATCTTGGGCAGCTTCCAACAGATTTGGACTACAAAATACCCACTTGCCACTGCCAAAGTGCCCAAACGTTATTTCCTCCGGCCTCTTCTTTCCGCTCCACTCGGCCTCTCTCGCTCGCTCACGAGTGTGACAACAACATCACCTTTAAGCTTCTTCGGCTGCCGCACCGAGGTAGGCTGCTGCAGGGGAGCACCGGACGCCACCACCTACCCCAGGCCCCAGCGGCCTAGTCGGCACATCGCTCGTCGGAGGCTCGGTGCGCTGCGCGCTGCTGCCCTTGCCTTCGCCCTGTTGGATCGTCTTCAACTCCGGTGGGGGGGGTAGCCAGTGGAGGGAGCCGGTGAGGGAGCTAGGCGGGGGGAGGACACTATTGCCAAACAATCAGGACAAGCTTTTGCACAAGCTATCTTCAAAAAAGACAAAGACAAATGATAGAAAGGTAAAAGCTGAAACTAAAAAAACAAGCCCTAAAGGCAATGCTAACTAAAGTTTAGGACATGTTTGGAGCGTATGAAATTCATAGAAATTGCACAGAAATTTCATAGAAATTAGTTTATTTTTATAAGGGAAAACACGATAACAAGAAAAAAATTCTTGCGTTCCAAAAGAATGGAGGGAGTAAATGTTCATAGTATATACTTTTCTACAAACTTTGTCAAAATAAAAAACAGGTTGATTTAGAATAAATTTCAAATTACATTTTGAAACGGAGAGAGTAATAATCTTGTACTGATGCCTGAGGTCGAAGCCCCAAATTTGTTCCATTATCTGAAAAAAAATCGAGAGGTAAATAAAACTTGATTGATAGACAAAAAATAAGAATATTTTTGCCGCGTCCCACCGCGAAGAGGCCCAACAGGCCCAGATTCATGCCTGTAGTAACTGGTAAGCCCCTTGCCTCTACGGATCAAACAAAGCAATCACTGAGTCCAACTGCAGATTATGTGATTGGAACTCAGAGCATGGTGCTGTTAGTAGCAGTTTGGGCACAAAGTAAAAAGCAATATCAACAAAAATTGCATAAGCTGTGCTTAGAATCTCAGGCTCTCTCACTAACCATAGGCAAGAATGAAGGCATCTCTGATCAAGCACAGCTCTGCCGCTGCATCCCTCATGACCATTCTTTGGCACGGCTCTTGCCTGCAGCAGCTGAGCGCGACTCTTATGGCAGAAACCAGGCAATCATACACTGTCACACACAATCCGTTGTTCTCTTCTTCTGATGGGGACATAACCCTAAAGAACAGTTCCTCTTCCAGCAACAGAGCCGGATCAAGAACCTGCTCTATCTTATCCGGGAACGCCGCACTCACAAACTCCGTTAGCATCAGGCCGTCTATGAACGCATCGCTGGTCGGCGCCTTTCCGACAAATATCTCAAGAAGCGTTATCCCAAAGCTGTATGTGTCACCATAGGTAGAAACCTTCCCTGATGTGCCGTATTCTGAACAGTGCAAAAGAAGAACACTCGTCAGATAACTGCCCGCGGAAGTGGTTGTTGGCGAGCGCGAAGACTTGCAGCGACGACATGTTGAAGAAGCCAGGCGATATCTCCCCGGTGAGGCTGTTCTCGTAGACGTTGAAGCGCCGGAGGTCCGGAAGGCGCGAGAGGACGTCGGGGATGCCGCCTTCGAGAAGGTTCTGGTTGAGGTTGAGCCTCCGGAGCCTGGTAACGTTCCCGAGCGACGGCGGGATGCGACCGCCGAGCGAGTTGTGGCCGAGGCCGAGGACGGTGAGGTTCTGTAACTCGTCGAACCACCGCGGAACGCCGCCGGTGAGGTGGTTCTTGTCGAAGAAGGCGACGGCGTGGGCGCTGCAGTTGCGGATCGCGTCGGGTATCCCGCCCGTGAACGCGTTGTCGCAGAGGCTGAGGTACGAGAGCCGCTGGAGCCGGCCGAGGCTCGCCGGGATCGTCCCGGAGATGCCGTTGTCGGTGAGGTTCAAGACCTTGAGGTGCGTGAGGTCGCCGACGGCCGGGGATAGCGTCCCCGTGACGCCGTGCCCGGACACGTCCAGCGACGTGACGCGGCCCGCGGTGCAGCTCACGCCAGGCCACCGGCATAAATGCACCGTGTCGTTCCACCACAGGAGCTTGCCCGTCGGGTCCGACAGCCCGGCCTTGAACGCCAGCAGCGCATCCCGGTCGGTGCCTGCGGCCGCCACCGCCAGTGCGCCCAATGGCAAGAGCAGTAGCAGCACCATGAGTCGGAGTCCTGCTCCAGCTCGCCGCGCCATGCTCTGCGCTCTGTGCTGTGTGCCTAGGTAGCAGTAGCTTGCAGCGACCAAGCTCGTGAGGACGTGGAACTACTTGTAAGAACGCAAGCATGCATTGTTGTTAGCTTTCCTGCACTGCAACGTGCCAGGAGAGTTAGACATGTCAATCTCTGGCACTTGACTGAACAAGTGGTGGATTGCAAATGAGTTTCATCGTTCTTTCTGACTTCACGTAACAAGCCTTTTTTTTTAGGGCGTTTACATCAAACTAGAGGTCGCTGACTTCATTATTTTGAATGTTTGGATTGAGTTTTCCCCGCAGAAAATCAGAAATGACAGGGTGTTTGGCAGGAAGCATGTGATCGACCCGCATTGTGTGCTCCGCGACGTGCAATTCCTTGGAATTGGAATATTTGGGCTTGCAATTATTGCACGCTGATCTGAATACGTTTCCTTTTTAAAGGGGGCTTATTGTCGCTGTCCATGTTCTTGCTTATTACTCGATGCAAATAAAAGATAGTATGCCAACTACGTCGCTTCTTGTTAGCCTTGGTCACCTGGAACCAGCAGATTAGACGAGTCTGCCACTAGACTGCAAGTCTGCAGCAAAGAGCGAGATTCTTTTTAGGGACCGAGAGATAGACTTAGTGCAAGTCATGTAAGAGTTTCTTTTTTTTTTCGGGGTAAAAGAGAGCTTATATTACCCAGGCAAGATATTACAATCTTCTTTCACGAGATCAAGGGCACACGCAGGTGCTTAGCAGAATATTTCGCCTAGCTGGCTAACACATACGCCATCTTGTTTCACTCCTTACCTTTTGAAATTTCCGTTCTACCATCATCTGCAAGTACTCCACGCAACAATGTTGCATGAAAAAAAGGTGGAGTTTTCTGTGGAGCTACTCCACGGTGGAGTTTGTGGAGTAGAGGTCGTGGAGCAGTTCCAAACACCCGTAAATATCTTCTTTAATTTTCACATTACCTGTAAACATCTTCCTTAATTTCCATGTTACCGAGTCTTGTGAACTTTTTTATGTTTACTTTCTAAACTCTTATATTAAACTATGTTTATTTTTCAATTTTATTCGATTCAAAAGATAATTTGAATTGCAACTTTATATCTCTTTTTATTCCAAAATAAAGATCCAATCACTTGGCGAACATAGAAGCTATTTTTAATAGTGACATGAGTTGGTAATAAAGAAATATATATAAGGATATTTATGGGTCATTTTTTACGTCACTATAGTGATTGGTAATTCATCGGTACGTAGCGGGGTATTTTAATTATATTTTCTCTGATTAATGTGGATGCCTTTTTTGTTGGTCAAAATTAAGATATCATAACATATTGTGCAGATTTTTGGGTAGCATAGCATCGTTTGAACCTTTAGATCAGGAACACTGAGTCCACTTTTAACAAACTTATTATGTTTATATCCGTCTGATTTTTATTTTTTTTTGTGAGAGGAATCGTATCCGTCAGATGCTCTCCTATGTTGTCCATAATTTGGGCCGAGGCCTTCCCAAACCTTCCAAACAAACTTTAGAAACAACTTTACGCGGGCATATGGGTGGAAAAAAAGGAACATCCTTTTCGGCCCAAAACGGGAGTGTCCAACTGCAGCAGTAGGTCCATTTAGGCAGAGAGGTGTGGGCTTGAAAGTTCAATGGACGAATAATCTTCAGCTTGCACCATAATCTAAAGTTCTAAACAACTGGGCAAACATATCAGGTGCAAATCAACCAACCTATACAAACTTAGAAACTACCAATAAGGACCACTAGATGCTGATCCAACGGATGAGGTGAGGAGGCTTAAGCGCAAAAAAAAATAAGGTCGGCAGGTGGGGGGTTTAAGCGCAAAAAAATCCTACCTCTCACCCTATCCATGGGATCAGCATCTAGTGGTCCTGATTGGTAGTTTTCAAGTTTGCACAGGTTAGTTGGTTTACACCTGATTCGCATCGTGGCAAGAAAGAAGGAAATCTTGCGATGAATTAGAGCTTTAGAGGAATCAATTGGATTTTTTTTTAAAATACAGAAACATGAAAAAAAATCCTCTCTCCAAAACAAGACTTAGCTTAAACATGGCAAAATAAGGGCCAGGTTAGTGCGACTTGGGCTCCGTCTCCGGTTCCGCCAGCAGCTCTGACACCGGATTTAAAGAAGATGCACCAAATGACCATGGATGCAGAAATACTTCTAGTGTGAAATAGAGGAGCCACAGCCATTTTATAGAGGTGGAGCTGCTTTCTTTTTTTTTTTACCCTTGGTGCTCAGGCTCCGCCGACGGAGCCCGTATGCAGAGCAAAGGCGCAGTAGTACGATCACCCAGGGATGGCAACAGGTACAAATTACCTCGTGCCCGCGGCTAAAAACCTGTTGGGGGGCAAGATACGGGTACCATTTTATATCTACGGGCATGGGTGTGGGTTTGATTTTGTGTCTGTGGGTAAAAAATTTGCTGGTATAAAAATACCTTATCTGTGCCCGCAAACCCGCCTGACATGTGGGCCTGCTACTGTGAACTGTTATTTGTAAACTTGTGTTGTTGTGCATTGGATCTGTGATCTGTACAGGTTTATGATTGTGAACTGTGCATTTATGATCTGGCTGGCGGACACGGATGTACCCGCGGGTACACTGTGCCCCACGGGTGACGGGTGCAGATTCAATTTCGTGCTCACGACAGGTCGCGGGTGCGAACACAGGGTTTGCCTCGCGGATACTGGCTTGTAAACCCTCTACCACGCGTAATGTGTCGGTTGCCTTCCATACACCCAACTACTCTTGACTGCGCTGCTGCAGTGCCGCGCCTCGCCATTTGATCGGTGCATGCATCATCCATCTCGTGGGGCACGCGGGGCAGTCTTCTTGGATGCGAATAATCACGGTGGTGCAGCGCAGGCGCAGCGGTGGGGTGACCGTGACTGCGGCGAGTCAGTCCGCAGCGGCAGGGGCAGCGACAGCGAGCGAACAATAATTGTACTGGCACCAACAACTCACTGGATGCAATCAAACGTTGCCAGCCTCGCCCCCATCTTGCAGCTAGCTTCCGTCATGCCGGTCGCCACCAGCCCACCCATGCTGTTGCTTATGCAGCCCCATCTCGCCGTGCATCCCTGCGTCAGTCACTGGAGTAGCAAATTGTCCTGTAGACTAACAGGTCACTGCCAAGTAGCACTGACCAGTGACCAGGATGCTAATCCGGAAAAGGGCCAAGGAAGGATCTGCAAAAGTATCGTGTAAAACAAATAAATTCCAACAACTTAACACACGAAAAAACTCAAGAGCCGGCCGATGGAGGGGATGTAGATGAACCAGCATTAATAAGCGTGTAATCTTTCGAAATTACTTAAAACATTTCCTCTTGGCCGATTCCTCCTCCTACTCCTCTCCCAGTCCCAGCCACCACAGTAAGGAAGAGGAGTCAAGGGACGGCGGGAAATTCTTACAACCATCACCATTCACCACCTCTCAGCATATAAACACATTCACCAGCTACAACACAAGCTTAGTTGTACAAGAACACCACGCGCCTGCCTCAAAACTCTACTACCACCTAGCTATCAGCTGCCGCAAATGGCTGACGCGCCACCAGTTCTTGCAGCCCCCTAGCTAGCTAGCTAGCTCCCGAAGCGGGAACGAATCTGATCTACTGCGGCTGCCGCGCGGCGGAGGCGGCGAGCACGAAGCGGGAGGCGAAGGAGCAGGCCTCGTTGCCGTCCAACGCGGTGCCGAAGTCGAAGTTGCGCGAGTAGCTGAGCGGGTCGTACTGGTGGCAGCACCGCGCGGCCGACGACGACGACGACGCGGCGCCGTGGCGCGCCGCGCACAGCAGTCTGCTCTGCCGCCGCAGCTTCCGCACCAGCCGCCCCAGCGCCGGCGCGCACCCGCGCCCCCCGCGGCACCCCGGTGAGGACGTCGACGTCGACGGGGCCCTCCTCGCGGCCGAAGCGGCGGCGGCGCTGCTGCCGGCATCCGCCATCGCAGTCGTCACTGACTCACTGGTTCGTGCCGAATGGATCTTGGAGACGCGGAGTTCCAGCGGTGGAAACCGGAGGGGATGGGTGGTGAAATGGTGGTGCCGCGGTAGAGTGACCGTGTGATTTATTGGGAGTTGAGCAGTGGAATGAGTGGAACGAAAGCGGGGAGCGGTACGTGACAGTGGGCAGCGCGCGGTTTCCCGTTCGTGCCATGTGGTCCGGACGTGGTTGCGCGAATAAAATACGTCGGGGGCAGTGTAGCCTCGTTCGGATCGCCGAAAATGGGTTGAATTGGTGTAAAAGAACAAGACAAAAGAAAAGATACTATTTTAACTGAAAAAACAAGTCGAATATAAGGTAAGCCGATCGACGCCGTCGAGTGCAGAGCAGAGTAGAGTAGGTGTGGTGTTTTCTGCTTTTTTTTTTGGGTAGGATAATGCACGAAACATTGGAGAAAATAAATATAATGGCTGGCTCCATTCCAACCACTCTTCGTGGCTACTCGACCTAGTAGCTTTTGCCTCCAAAGGGGATGAACTCATGATTAGCGATGGATGGAGGAGCTAGCTCCTCTCCAGCGGCAGCGAACAAGATGCGCTGCCTCCAGGAATGAACTCCTGCTGGTGCTGACAAGATTACTCTAGTACTTTGTGTCTGGGACTTTGGATGCTGTTCCGTTGGGTTTTGTGTGTCAGCTGGCGGATCGGCCGGCGTGAACCGGACTACGCGTCCCGACGAGCTAGTCGGCAACGATGTTTTTTTGGAGTACCGAGGCCGCGCGCGTGGAGAGGGGGAGGAACCTGAACCTCGGCAGCCGCCGGTGGACGGTGGGCGCGGTGCGGTGCGCGCCGGCCTCGGAGCCGGACTCGCTGGCCGGCCGGCAGGCCTTGTTCCGCGGGTCCCTGTGTCCCGAAGAGCAACATCTTTCGCGTCAAGGTCCAGGTGGCCCGGCTGACGATCAAGCCTCGACGGCTCGGCGTACGTGGCGGGCGCAGCACGAACAGCGCACATCATGTGCACTGTCCTTGCAGCAAGCCAGCAATGCCGTTCGAGGTGACGCGTACCAAGCCCATGTCAAGTCAGCAGTTTGCTTTCACTGTCGTCACAGGCTCACAGCACTGTCAACTAGGGATGAAAGCGGATCGGATCTGACGGATATCACTTATATTATATTTGTTTTCATATTTATGTTCGGATTCGGATTCGGACACGGATAGCGTTCGGATACATATACGAATCTGGATCGACTTCGATTCTGGATACGAATAATGAGTATCGAATACGGTATGAATCGGATTCGGAGAAGGTCGGATACAAATATCTATTCGGATATTGAGTAAAAGCGCAATATATATATATATATATATCATACGTGCATGCAAACCATTACACCACTCTATGAGTCCATAATCCATCTAGATTAAGCCGAAAGACTAAAGAGTAAAGCAACAAATAAGATAAAGATACTGAGATACATCATACATCAAACATCATATAAGCACTAATCTTCGCGGCATGAGTAGAAATAGCCAAGCACATTGCTTCATGGGTCTCATGGAGTCATGGTCATGGATTCAAGATCTACAATCCTTATATAGGCCATTTTTCATTTTGAGAAAGTTTGAACAAAATGTAGTTCAAATTTCACAAGTGTGTGACATAGTTTTAGAAAGTCTGTATGAGATTTAAGAATTTGTGACTAGTGTTTGATAAAACTTTCTCAAATGGGAAAATGAGCTATGTAACAATTGTATATCTTGCTGAGATGATCAAACTTGGTATTCAGAGTTTTTTCATCTGAGGTCATTTAGTGTCTCATTTGAGCAAGTTTGACCAAGTCAAATTTGGTCAAATGAAAAAACAACACTTTGACTATAGTATTATGAACTCTAAATGACTTCAAATTGAAAAGTTTTGAATACCAAGTTTGTTCAACTCATCAAGATCTACAATTCTTGTTTTGGTCAACTTTCCATTTGAGATAGTTTGGACGGTTCAAATTTGTGATTTTTAAATTTCGATGCTTACAAACTAGTTTTCGGAACCCTAGATTGTCTCAAATTGAAAAGTTTTGAATACCAAGTTCGTTCAGCTCATCAAGATCTACAATCCTTATATAGACTATTTTTTCATTTGAGAAAGTTTGAACAAAATGTAGTTCAAATTTCACAAGTGTGTGACATAGTTTCAGAAAGTCTATATGAGATTCAAGAATTTGTGACTAGTGTTTGATAAAACTTTCTCAAATGGGAAAATGAGCTATGTAAAAATTGTAGATCTTGCTGAGATGATCAAACTTGATATTCAGAGTTTTTTCATCTGAGGTCATTTAGTGTCTCATTTGAGCAAGTTTGACCAAGTCAAATTTGGTCAAATGAAAAAAACAACACTTTGACTCTAGTATTATGAACTCTAAATGACTTCAAATTGAAAAGTTTTGAATACCAAGTTTGTTCAACTCATCAAGATCTACAATTCTTGTTTTGGTCAACTTTCCATTTGAGATAGTTTGGATGGTTCAAATTTGTGATTTTTAAATTTCGACGTGTACAAACTAGTTTTCGGAACCCTAGATTGTCTCAAATTGAAAAGTTTTGAATACCAAGTTTGTTCAGCTCATCAAGATCTACAATCCTTATATAGGCTATTTTTTCATTTGAGAAAGTTTGAACAAAATGTAGTTCAAATTTCACAAGTGTGTGACATAGTTTCAGAAAGTCTATATGAGATTCAAGAATTTGTGACTAGTGTTTGATAAAACTTTCTCAAATGGGAAAATGAGCTATGTAACAATTGTATATCTTGCTAAGATGATCAAACTTGGTATTCAGAGTTTTTTCATCTGAGGTCATTTAGTGTCTCATTTGAGCAAGTTTGACCAAGTTAAATTTGGTCAAATGAAAAAACAACACTTTGACTCTAGTATTATGAACTCTAAATGACTTCAAATTGAAAAGTTTTGAATACCAAGTTTGTTCAACTCATCAAGATCTACAATTCTTGTTTTGGTCAACTTTCCATTTGAGATAGTTTGGACGGTTCAAATTTGTGATTTTTAAATTTCGACGTGTACAAACTAGTTTTCGGAACCCTAGATTGTCTCAAATTGAAAAGTTTTGAATACCAAATTTGTTCATCTCATCAATATATACAATCCTTATATAGGCCATTTTTTCATTTGAGAAAGTTTGAATAAAATATAGTTCAAATTTCACAAGTGTGTGACATAGTTTCAGAAAGTCTATATGAGATTCAAGAATTTATGACTAGTGTTTGATAAAACTTTCTCAAATGGAAAAATGAGCTATGTAACAATTGTAGATCTTGCTGAGATGATCAAACTTGGTATTCAAAGTTTTTTCATCTGAGGTCATTTAGTGTCTCATTTGAGCAAGTTTGACCAAGTCAAATTTGGTCAAATGAAAAAACAACACTTTGACTCTAGTATTATGAACTCTAAATGACTTCAAATTGAAAAGTTTTGAATACCAAGTTTGTTCAACTCATCAAGATCTACCATTGTTGTTTTGGTCAACTTTCCATTTGAGATAGTTTGGATGGTTCAAATTTGTGATTTTTAAATTTTGAATAAATATCCGGATAATATCCGTTTTTAAATATCCGGATATATCCGATACTTATCCGGATTATCCGATATCCGCCGGATATCGATGATATTACATCCGTATTTGATATCCGCCTAAGATATCCGTTTTAGTATCCGTGATCCGAAAAAAAACCGGATATCCGAGTAACTATCCGAATAAGTGTTCATATTTGTTCTATCGAGCAGACGATCGAATAAATATCCGTACCGTTTTCATCCATACTGTCAACACATCATGAGCTGATTGTTTGCCTTGTTATACTCAGCCCTTGTTTAGGGCTGTTTAGATTTCAAAAATTTTCTGTGATGATCCGTCACATCGAATCTTACGGCACATGTATGGAGTACTAAATATAGAGCGAAAAAAAACTAATTGCATAGTTGGGTGAGAAATCATGAGACGAAACTTTTGAACATAATTAGTCCATAATTAGACACTAATTACTAAATACAAACGAAATGCTCTGGTGAGCCAAAATCCAAAATTTTTGGATCTAAGCAGGGGCCTTAGTTGCCCGATTTTGGACAACCAAAATCACAAAGACTGTAGCACATTGTAGCGTTTTCGTTTGTATTTGTAAATTATTGTCCAATCGTTAACTAATTAGGCTCAAAACGTTAAGTCTCGCAAAATCTGACAAAGCTGTGCAATTAGTTTTTGATTTCATCAACATTTAGTACTCTATGCATGTACCGCAAGTTTGATGTAACAGAAATCTTCTTTTTACATAATGCCAAAGTTTGGATTTTGGTGAATCGCGCGCCCCTCATACGTGTTCTGCATACACGGACACGAGTCCATGGAGTGTGTTGTCATATGTGTACTTATAACGAGGCCCTAGTATCTTGCTATGCTTAAAAATACCATCAATTTTGCTCTTCTCGTTTTGGTTTGTTTGGCTTATAGCCATGTCATTTGAAAGTATTATTATTGACTTATTGTGAGAGAGAAAATACTATTCGTTGGCCGATAAGCCATAGCTTATAAGCCAAATACGACTAAAGCTTAACAGTTGTTTATGCCCACAACGGTGGAAAGCGATGTAGGGAGAGATGCATGCATCACTTTCGCTTTGGCTTGTCTGTTGGTTGTGCGATTTCCACGAAATCACCCAAAAATGGAGAATCAAATCTCGCGTAGTTTAAGAGCAAGGAGCATGCATGATCTTGACAATATAAAATTGACCCAGCTGCGCTTCTCTACAACTAAAACATTCATAACTATTCCGTCCACAGGTGTGACACCAAAGCCGCTCGCTCCCATACATCCCGGGTGCGACACCAAAACCGCTCGCTATAATAAAAAAAGAAAAAAAGGAAACGCACTATCATAACGCCAGCCCTACCCGTTGATCCCGCCGGCCGCCGCCTCCCGGATCCGCTTGACCGAGCCGACCATGAGCGTCGAGAGCCTCGCCGCGTCTCCCTTCACAGGTATGCTCCTTTCTCAGGGCAGCCGCTATTGGCCCGGCTAGACCGCATCCACGAGGCCCGGTTCCCTGAGGCGCCAGTCGCCATCGTCCCATGCATCCCAGCTAGGCCGTGCGGACGCGATGCTGCCCCGCCTGGCTGCCTGGCGCCGACATCCTTCCTCTCTTGGCGGCTGCAGAAGCTTCGTGCAGCAACCGAGCAGACTAGCGTGGCCCTCGCGACGGCGGCGCACGCTCCTCTTCTTCCGCTTGCCGTTGTCGCCAGTTTCGCCATACCACGGGCTAGGGTTTCTTGCAGTGGCGGTGGCGTCTCAGCGGTCGAGAGCCCCGTATGATGTCTCGCACACGTGAGATTTGTGGAGGAGAGAGACCAGCATTTTGCTCCTCCGCTTTCGGCGGCGGGTGGCGCAAAGGGAGCCATCGATTGCCAACCCGCTTCGCCACCGCCTCTTTGCATCTCCAAATCACGAATCTCCATCAAGGATTGGCGAGAGGTATGGTTTATCGCCTTTACGGATTGTATTCACCTATACGGATGTCGATGGCCTATTCTGTATTTTCCTAGAGATTTTTGGTCCTCTGTTGCCTCAATGATCGGATCCGTGTTCTTGAGTTTGTATTTGCCATCCAATCCATTGTGGTATTTGTTGCTGAAAACACAGCCACGAATCGAATCGAAAACAATGCGTGTTTCATGTTTTGATCTTCGTTCGTGTTGGTGCGGATATATTTTCAGATGTGATTTATTCGATGCCTGTTTTAGTTCTCTAGTTTTGGGACGGATGGAAATCACATCAGGTCTTGCTAATGCTTACTGCAAATTGAGTTGGTGTCTTGGGTTATGCATTTGCGGGCACAAAAATCATAAGGCGCATCAAAGCCAAGCTCGACGCCTAGGCGTTGCACATCTCCGGCACAACAAGCTCGGTCAACGTGTCACGAGGTCGAACTCCGGTGCACACACATCGGACCTTCTAGGTCTTTGGATGCGTTCTTGCCATTCTGCGCCGGATGGCGAGACTCCCTAATGTGTGAACCGCCCAATTTATACAAGATCAAGTATGGTTGTCCCCGCTAACACGTTGACACACCCATACTTTC
This sequence comes from Miscanthus lutarioriparius, assembly GCA_904845875.1. Lineage (NCBI taxonomy): Eukaryota > Viridiplantae > Streptophyta > Magnoliopsida > Poales > Poaceae > Miscanthus > Miscanthus lutarioriparius. Next base: position 15,599,230 of record CAJGYO010000018.1, read on the forward strand.
ACTCATATAAACCCGGTAGTCCGCCGAGTGTCTCTCGAAAGACCTCGGTAAATCAACATCACAACCAAGATCGCGTGATTAAGCAAATACACATCACATACATCGGGTTGCGGCGGAAATAATGTTACAAAGGGTTTAACAAATAATAGTACAAATTTGGGTTTCAAAACCGCTTAGTGAAAACAACATAGCTTTCAAATGATTACATTAATATAAGTTCCAAATATATTGCTAGCATAAGTGACATCATCCGTCAAAAGCATATAGATGAGAAGTAAATATAGAATCACCGAGCCCACCGGTGGTTAGCCACCATCATCAACAGGTCGAGAAGAACTTCACGCAACAAGGTGGGATAAACCACGAGTACTCGAATGTACTCGGCCGGACTTACCGTCGAAACCAAAACAAATGACACCAAGGATCATGCAAGGCTTTCTTTAGTGGGCTAGGTGACTTGTTTGCGAAAAGCATAAGCTATCATGAAGAAACCATTTTAAATACTTTGCATCATCTTTATTATGACCTATCCATCTAGGTAAGCACACTGTACTATAGCAATCACTTGATTAACCAATAACATCCAGTTACCAATTTAGATTTAGCATATCCCATACTATCCGAGATAACCATCATTGTTCCATAATAATTACTACGATGCAAGAATGCTCGAGTCAAGTGCTCACTATCCGGGAGCGATGGCGATTGAATCGATTCCTAACCATTTGGTGATTTATTCCTTACACAAACCTCACTCACCCGCTAAAGTGAGATATTGATCATCGAGTCAACTTTCCGGTATCTCGAGTTTGCCAGAACCACATGTACCGGGGGGGCCGACCATTTGCACTTTGGTCTTATCATCATCCCGCCCGTGTCCTACCACACCTGCTTTCCAAGACACGGTCTTGCTGCGGGCAATCTACTCGGCCCGAAAAATCTCCCGGCTTTCAGCGGTCGGAAGGTACTTTATCCGGCCAGCTAAATGTAAGGCATCGTTCAACATGACTCGAGGGCCAACAACGGTCGGTCCTTAATCGACACGCTGAGACGGAAACTAACAAAGGCACCCAGAACCTCATCGGTTGCCTCCAACTTTTTCCGTCCGGTCTCCAATTATCCATCACACATGGTTAATTCAGGATATCATTCTTTCCATAGCTAAATTCTTCCAAGTAACCACCTATAAATGTAGGTGACGGATATCACCGATCGCTACCGGTCTAAGCAAGGCTAAGCGGTTATTCGATCCACGACCTAACAGGTAAAAGGGTAATAAGGTAGGCAAGGATAGTAATAAATGCATCAACGGTTTCGATCAACTCCTACAACTTAATGCAACAATATATAACTCATATATAGAAAGAATTGCTTTTATAAATTAGGAGACTTAAAATGCTCAAAGGGCTTTGCAGGATCCGACACAAGTCGATTCGGTTAGCTTGCACCGTCTCGGTGACGTCTCAGTCCTAGCATTCGCTTAGTCCTTCCATCTTTGGGATAGATCCTCCATACATCGTCTTCGGGTTGGCTTCAACATCATGTTCTTCACGTGGTTCATCTAAGCGCACCAAGATGAGATGCTAGATGCATGTGTATGAATGTGATGAATGGTAACACAAGATGCATCACATAAGCATACGAGACAAACAAGTTATTATGCAAGACATAGACACCAATAACTATTTAACTAACATCACACCACTAACTATAGAGAGCAAGCACATCAAGCATGGCACAAGTTTCCCAAGATCTCAGGTGCTCTAACTCAGTCATCATTCAAGGCATAAGTCACACTTAACAATATACAAGCAAACACTATAATTGGAATATGCCAATTTCTGGACATGCAAACAGCAGCTACAAGATTTAGCTATAACTGGAGTTACGCAAATCCAAATGACTTGCAAGAAGACATTCTGGAAAGCTTATGAAATTTTCTACAATTCATCTTTAATCATCTTAGCATGATTCTCAAGTTAACTAAGTCAAATATATCCATTTACAGAAACTGGTCCACAATTGACAGAAAACAGCCATTTCTGAAATCCAACTTTAAACAGCTATAACTCTTAAACTACTTGGCCAAATGACACCAAATTTTAATAGAAGCTAGATACATGAATTATCTACAACTTTTGTATAAACAAGTTTCACAACAAAGCACATTATCATGAAGAACTTTGCTAAGTTCCCAGATCTGTCCATAAACCACATCGGCAAGAAAATAATTATTAACTTATGTTGCAAATACATAATTGGACAAAACCAACTTTACCAACATTTCACACATGACTAAAGAACACCAGAAAACCTAGTGTCCATGACCAAATAAATTCTTTTAATGCATTTCTTAATTTATTTTAGATAACAAGGTGACTTAATGAACATATACCAAAAGTATACAATAAATTCTACAAAAATTACAGTGGCTCATATATCCTCTCAATAGTCTACTGTACAAATTTCACTCCATTTGAATATGTATAGCAACCTCTATGAAAAAGACAAGTTGCTAAAGCAAGAATTCATGTGAGAGCAAGATAAACCAATAACTCACTCATACTTCATCCAATACTCATGAAATTTTTACCACACATCAACTATCACATGAGTAGCATGCCACAAAAATTTCACTTCATTTGGAGCCCTAGATCTACAGTTATGAAAAATAACAAATTCAACTAGCATTACAACCTTCCTGCATAAATCTATTTTTACCGCAAAATATTTAAACTAAAACATGCCATATTATAGATCCACTGCATAGACAATTTCACAAGGATTCCAAAAAGTCCTCATTTGCTATTTTACGAATTTCCTATGAATTACTATGAATTTCCAAAGTTCCTGCAAAATAATTACAAATCAGTCCTTACGGCACTATTCACATGAGTCTATGACATTTCAGATAGGACCCTCCCTTTCTTCAAATTCTTGCGCGAAGTCCTTGACGGGGTTCAAAGCAGAGGAGCCCGCCGGGCTTGCTGTTGCCGGCCGGAGGAAGCTCGTCGGCGGCGATGGGGTGGCGGCGCAGCATCAGGGGATCCCCGCGCATCCACTGAGGCTCTCAGCTTGGCCGGAGGCGACTCAAGGTGGCTCACCACCGACGCTACGCCCAATGATTTGACGGCATGGCAATGCCGTGTGGCGAGCTGCAGGAGCGTGGCCGTGCCAGCTTGACTCGATGGGAAGGTCTTGGCGCGAATGGAGGAAGGAGTAGGCGAGGTTGGTGGGGCTGAGGAAAAGCGGAAGTCAAACGAGGCGGCCATGGAGCTTTCGGCGTGGCGGCCATGGCGGCATCGCTCTGGTGCGGCGAGCACGAGCGGCGAGAGAGTGAGAAGGGACAGGGGCAGCCCCTGGCGCTCTGTTATGGAGGAGAAGGGCGTTCAGCAGCGCTTGCGCACGAGGTAGGGACGCGCGTCGGCCATGGCGGGGGCGCGCTCCGGTGCATGGCGTCCACGAAGACAATCTGTCGAGCACGTGGCGCGCAGCCCGGAGTTGACATGGTGGGGAGCCAATTTGGGCCACTTCCGGGCTGAATCAGTCCTTGGGCCAAAAATGAAGTTTGCTCACCTCGGCCTACTCTACGTTTCTCATTTAAGGTGCCTGATCATTTGAGCTCTGTAACAGCGGGTAATTAAGCCTCAAAATGGCAGTGTCAACATGTTGATAACGGTCACGGGAACTCGCCTTCGAGAGGTCAAAACTCGGTCAAACTCAGTGCAACTTTTTGCATGCTCTTCTCCATAATATAACATTCAACTTTTATTTTGGACCAACTCAAGTTGCTTAATGAATTTCGGAGAACGCGGAATGCCAACGTCGTTGCTTAGCGAAACTCGGACTTAGAATATTTGTGCTGAAAATCAGCAGAGTTCCCACTTCGAGCCTCTGTTTGACTTATTTCCAAGTTGATCTAGCTCTTGGTCCAAAAACAAAGTTTGTTCTACATGATATGTACTACAACTTTCATTTAAGGTCCAACCTCAAAACTGGTATATAACCTGCTGTTCTACTTTGACCAAAGTAGGATCGCGATGAAGCTTAAATTATCCTTTTTGATCCATTGGAGCATTTTCTTGGCATTTGCCCAACATGAACCTTTCATGACTTTTGTTGTAGAGTTCATCTAGAGTCATTTGGGCATGGTTGCAAGATTTGGTTGACGATCGAGAATTCCATTCACTTTATAAATTAATTCAAGCAAGGACATAACTCGTCATTTCATGTGACTTTTTGATTCCAAACTTCATGAAACTTTTCGAGTGCCCAATATAGATGGGTATTGATGTGAGACACATGAAGATATCCCAATCACACCACCCAAGCATATATCTTGAAAAGGGGTCTATAGGCGAGCACAGGTGCCATATCCAAGTTTAGGTTGGGGCTCGTTTCTATAGGTTTGACCTTGACATCTTCATCATTACTTAATATGCCATGTTTGAGCTCAAACCCATTTCTTAACGGTGGCAAACACGGGGTGTTATTACAGCCCTTCCCCTTAAAGGAATCGCGTCCGAGATTCGATCGCGAAAAGACTTTTAAGGGAAGAGAAACATGTCATCCGATTTCCAACATCGGTGATAGCATTAGGCTACTTAACTTTGAGCATCGGAGAGAGGCTAATTTGGTCATGACACTTTTCGATACTTGCTCTTCGTCGTAAGCTGTTGTCTCAAGAATTTCCTTCTTCGGCCTTCATGAAGTATTGTTACTTTGGGAGGAATCCAAGATAGCAATGTCCTACGTACTTCGTCCTCGATGTACGAAGAGCGATACAAACATAGACTAAATACTTGTAGCATCTACTTCCCTAGTGGATACAACACATACCATATGGACTTTGCACTAGATTATAATCTTCTGAAGGATACTCGTTGCAATGGTTTCATGTGTGCAGTTCGCTTTCTCTGATAACAACATTGTATGGTCTGAGAGTCCGCTGAGGTGAGTGGTAAGCGTAATGGTCGACTGTCGGCTCAACATTCTCGATGATCATTCCTTAGGGAGCCTTTGGATCCAAGTTGCTTGATGATTACGGGTGGGATATGATGCAACCTCTTGGGTAAAAACACATATAAGGTACCAAAGGCATGTCAGCATTAGAGAACCATTGACGTAGAAGGATGTTAGCGAGGCTTGGAGGACAACACAAGTTGCAAGTAATCACAAAACTAGGGACTAGTTCACTACCAAGCAGGTTGAGCACAATTTTGACTTCTAGAACACCTTGACTGTGTTGCTAATCTTGACGTCAATTGCAAACACAACTTTCTAAAGTAAAGGATGATCACAGTCAACAGAGAAATTGCAGATTCTATACCCTTTTGTTTGCTGTCCGTAACTCACAATCTACAGCTCCATTATGCATGAATTTTGGTAGGCAGGTAGATCCATGGGTCTTCTAACTACTCACCAAAAATCAACTCAACCGGACACCGTTGACCATCCAAACAATTTCATCTACCAAAACTGCTCTGTTCTGAAATGGCAGCAAACCGAGCCTGACAAGATATCTCTCAAATCTGACGTTTTACTCAACCAATACTCAAACCAACTTAAGACATTGAAGGGCCCTAAGCAAGGAATAAGATCACCAAGTTTGGGGTCAATCCAGCTCCGTTTGAGTCACTAACCGCCGGCTTGAAGATAACCGGTTTAGTGCCACAAAATCTGGATAGATTTCGTGTCCTCCCTTTTCTTCGCTCCACACGTTGAGGTGTGTGTTTGGCACTCTCTAACCTTTCTCATAGCAGCAGCAGTCTTTCTCTAGCTGAGGATGGAGGCTAGAGTTTTCCTTACATGCTTCTCTGGTAACACTTCAACCATCGTTCTAGACACCAACTTGACTATGCACAAGCATTGGACTTATGGGCTGTTTTCGCAGGGCACAAAACATTATTCCACATGTAGGGCATTTCTACATTGACAAGGAACCATTCCTATATATCCTTCAGCACTTCATCCAATAGAGTTCGGACACATGTGTTAGTGGCACCTTGGGGCACAAAGATGCTGACTAAAAACTAGGGACGTGCTTTCGCTAGCTCCTACCTAGCCGATACAACGTCTTGTACTATATACGTCATTGTCAAAGATGGAATTGACTTGATAGCACATTTGGAGAAGAAGTAGCACTTGCATTGCAGGGCCAGGTTTGCTGTTTCCTTGATCAACATTGTTCTATGAGATCTGGCCTTCATAGTTACCAAATAGTCGTTACTTAACTGAAGACTAGCTTTCCTACTGGTAACAAATCAGTTGTCCCTCAACACTAAAAAGGTTCCAAATCTTTATTCTTGACAATAAAAATTTGTGGTCGAAGCCTACAGATGGTCGCCATTGAAGTCAGCTGAAAGGGGTCACACCAAAGAAGGTCGGTTCGTCTACGTGATCCTTATGCACCTAAAGATTGAGAACTTGGACAGGAACTCATATATATCAGGTGACCTATTACAGCACATAGTATCCTGGTCCATTTACCTTTCGACGGATAACTTGTTCAACCTTAAGTGTGGTGCACCTTTCTGATCCAATAAAAATGACATAAATTGCTCACTAGATGATCGACGTCATTACAGGGATAGTCACGTCGAGTAGAGTCACTTGTCTACCCTCTTGCAGTCTGTTTATGTTCCTGTTAGTGACCTGTTCTTCAAAGGTTAACCGTTGGACTACTCCAGAAGGAAGTCCTATTGCATCTAGTTCGACATATAGATCTCTTGACATGATAAGGAGAGATAACCAAGGAAGAGCTCAAGTGAGAATAACATGTCGGTGTAGTTCTATAATGGATCAAGACTAGAAACCTCGATACCGGTAGCGTGTTAGCAAAGACTGACCTTGTGTGTGCACCCACAGGGGCTCTCGGTTTTCGTCAGCGGCACCATAGATCGCTAATCGTGGCACCATTCTTGAACATACAACCCACAAGAAATCTCACATGGCATAAATTGGGTTGCATAGGAGCAAGCACTATGCGAAGGAGGGATAGCAAACAAAGGTAGTCACAAGGTTAGGAGTCAACAAGCGGGGGATCCGAAGATTAAAACACAAGCATGAGGAGCATAGCTTAATTGCCAAAGACAACTGAGCAAGGGACTTCTTGCCAAATTTCCATATACGTCTTGTGTCCACCAAGTGATTACCAAAACTTGGACGTGGTTCTAGGATAGCGCTCTTCAACACTCGTATGCTTACCGAGGACAAAAGGGGGTGATAACTATGTCACTAATTAGATAACAAGCACACATACCCACCACTTGGCTAAACTAGAGGACATTATAGGTTAAGCATGTAACCACAATTGTTTCTAGCAAGGCTAAGCACACACTTTTCTCAAGCACTTCCTATTCAAGCAACATGGAACAAGGCATTCTTGTTTAACTCCACACAAGGAAGATAGTGCAATACATCGATCACAAGTTACTTAGTACTCAGAACAAAGGAAGGGAAGCATATTTATGCACAAGCACAATCATGATGCATGCTCGTCCTATTCGTCCTCACGAAATTGCCAGCCTAAGGTGGCAATCACGTTCTAGGTTGGCGGCATAACACGTACTCTCTCGATATATAGCTAGTCGTTAGCTACATTCAATCTACGCATTCGTGGTTAGCGTACCTGCAGGCAAATTCATTGCAGCCCATTCCCATAAGAGATAAATAAGCACATAATAAAAGCAGTAAACTAAGATACTTTCCATATATACCTCCCCAGATATATATACTTCGGTATCCATAGCTACCCGGTAGATATACCCACAATTAAGTACCTTCATATATACATGTGTGTAACATGTAAATATTCCAAGAACTACATAACTAACTCTCCCTAGACCGATAGTTGGACTGGTCATGCTCTCACAACTCACACTTACACAGGCGTAGAGACAATTGATCCATACATTACCATTCAAACGAATGGCATCCATATAATAACGCCGTACCGTATGAATGACGAAGAAAAAATTGCAATAAAGTACATCCCTTAAAGTTAGTACTTAGATAGCCACCTAATAGTCCTTAATCGGGCATAAAAGAAGATGTCGCTAGCATAGTCTTGCAAATAAGTTTTGACAAATTTGCTCGTAGCTAAAGTTTTAGTTAAAATAGACTTTTTAAAACCAAAACTTGACTTTTAAAACTATGTACTGACAAAGTATTATGCTTAATCTCGCTCACGATACCTACTTTGTGATGAATCGCCTAATTTATACAAGATCAAGTATGGTTGTCCCCGCTAACACGTTGACACACCCATACTTTCACTCATATAAACCGGTAGTCCGCCGAGTGTCTCGAAAGACCTCGGTAAATCAACATCACAACCAAGATCGCGTGATTAAGCAAATACACATCACATACATCGGGTTGCAAATGAAATAATGTTACAAAGGGTTTAACAAATAATAGTACAAATTTGGGTTTCAAAACCGCTTAGTGAAAACAACATAGCTTTCAAATGATTACATTAATATAAGTTCCAAATATATTGCTAGCATAAGTGACATCATCCGTCAAAAGCATATAGATGAGAAGTAAATATAGAATCACCGAGCCCACGGCGGTTAGCCACCATCATCATCAAAGGTCGAGAACTTCACCGCAACAAGGTGGGATAAACCTCGAGTACTCGAATGTACTCACCGGACTTACCCGTCGGAAACCAAAACAAATGACACCAAGGATCATGCAAGGCTTTCTTTAGTGGGCTAGTGACTTGTTTGCAAAAAAAGCATAAGCTATCATGAAGAAACCATTTTAAATACTTTGCATCATCTTTATTATGACCTATCCATCTAGGTAAGCACCTGTACTATAGCAATCACTTGATTAACCAATAACATCCAGTTACCAATTTAGATTTAGCATATCCCATACCATCCAGATAACCATCATTGTTCCATAATAATTACTACGATGCAATAATTTCGAGTCAAGTGCTCACTATCCAGAGCGATGGCGATTCGAATCGATTCCTAACCAGCTGGTGATTTATTCCTTACACAAACCTCACTCACCCGCTAAAGTGAGATATTGATCATCGAGTCAACTTTCCAGGTATCTCGAGTTTGCCAGGAACCACATGTACCCGGGGGCCGACCGACTGCACTTTGGTCTTATCATCCCGCCCCCGTGTCCTACCACACCTGCTCTCCTGCGACAAGGCACTCATGGGCAATCTACTCGGCCGAAAAATCTCCCGGCCAGCGGTCGGAAGGTACTTTATCCGGCCAGCTAAATGTAAGGCATCGTTCAACATGACTCGAGGGCCAACAACGGTCGGTCCTTAATCGACCACAGACGAAACTAACAAAGCACCCTGTAACCCCTGTCGGTTGCCTCCAACTTTTCCGTCCGGTCTCCAATTATCCATCACACATGGTTAATTCCAGGATATCATTCTTTCCATAGCTAAATTCTTTCAAGTAACCACCTATAAATGTAGGTGACGGATATCACCGATCGCTACCGGTCTAAGCAAGGCTAAGCGGTTATTCGATCTGACCTAACAGGTAAAAGGGTAATAAGGTAGGCAAGGATAGTAATAAATGCATCAACGGTTTCGATCAACTCCTACAACTTAATGCAACAATATATAACTCATATATAGAAAGAATTGCTTTTATAAATTAGGAGACTTAAAATGCTCCGGGCTTGCTCAGGATCCGACACAAGTCGATTCGGGTTAGCTTGCACCGTCTGGTGACGTCTCGAGTCCTAGCATTCGCTTAGTCCTTCCATCTTGGGATAGATCCTCCATACATCGTCTTGGGTTCGGCTTCAACATCATGTTCTTCACGTGGTTCATCTAGCGCACCTAGATGAGATGCCAGATGCATGTGTATGAATGTGATGAATGGTAACACAAGATGCATCACATAAGCATACGAGACAAACAAGTTATTATGCAAGACATAGACACCAATAACTATTTAACTAACATCACACCACTAACTATAGAGAGCAAGCACATCAAGCATGGCACAAGTTTCCCAAGATCTCAGGTGCTCTAACTCAGTCATCATTCAAGGCATAAGTCACACTTAACAATATACAAGCAAACACTATAATTGGAATATGCCAATTTCTGGACATGCAAACAGCAGCTACAAGATTTAGCTATAACTGGAGTTACGCAAATCCAAATGACTTGCAAGAAGACATTCTGGAAAGCTTATGAAATTTTCTACAATTCATCTTTAATCATCTTAGCATGATTCTCAAGTTAACTAAGTCAAATATATCCATTTACAGAAACTGGTCCACAATTGACAGAAAACAGCCATTTCTGAAATCCAACTTTAAACAGCTATAACTCTTAAACTACTTGGCCAAATGACACCAAATTTTAATAGAAGCTAGATACATGAATTATCTACAACTTTTGTATAAACAAGTTTCACAACAAAGCACATTATCATGAAGAACTTTGCTAAGTTCCCAGATCTGTCCATAAACCACATCGGCAAGAAAATAATTATTAACTTATGTTGCAAATACATAATTGGACAAAACCAACTTTACCAACATTTCACACATGACTAAAGAACACCAGAAAACCTAGTGTCCATGACCAAATAAATTCTTTTAATGTATTTCTTAATTTATTTTAGATAACAAGGTGACTTAATGAACATATACCAAAAGTATACAATAAATTCTACAAAAATTACAGTGGCTCACATATCCTCTCAATAGTCTACTGTACAAATTTCACTCCATTTGAATATGTATAGCAACCTCTATGAAAAAGACAAGTTGCTAAAGCAAGAATTCATGTGAGAGCAAGATAAACCAATAACTCACTCATACTTCATCCAATACTCATGAAATTTTTACCACACATCAACTATCACATGAGTAGCATGCCACAAAAATTTCACTTCATTTGGAGCCCTAGATCTACAGTTATGAAAAATAACAAATTCAACTAGCATTACAACCTTCCTGCACAAATCTATTTTTACCGCAAAATATTTAAACTAAAACATGCCATATTATAGATCCACTGCATAGACAATTTCACAAGGATTCCAAAAAGTCCTCATTTGCTATTTTACGAATTTCCTATGAATTACTATGAATTTCCAAAGTTCCTGCAAAATAATTACAAATCAGTCCTTACGGCACTATTCACATGAGTCTATGACATTTCAGATAGGACCCTCCCTTTCTTCAAATTCTTGCGCGAAGTCCTTGACGGGGTTCAAAGCGAGAGGAGCCCGCAAGGGGCTTGTTGTTGCCGGCGGAGGAAGCTCTGGTCGGCGGCGATGGGGTGGCGGGCGACATCGGGGATCCCGCGATCCACCGAGGCTCTCGACTGGGCGGAGGCGACTCAAGGTGGCTCGCCACGACGCCAGTGCGGCCCATGACAGCGGCCTTGGGTGGCGGTGAAGCTGAGGAGCGAAGCCGTGAAACAGCTCGATGGGAAGGTCTGCGGCGCGAATGGAGGAAGGAGTAGGCGAGGTTGGTGGGGCTGAGGAAAAGCGGAAGCTCAAACGAGAGCTGGCCATGGAGCTTTGTGGAATGGCGGTGGCCGCATGCATCGCTCTGTCTTGCGAGCCACGGCGAGAGAGTGAGAAGGGGACAGGGCAGCCCTGGCGCTCTGTTATGGAGGAGGAGAAGCGCGTTCAGCAGCGCTTGCACGTGGGGTAGGCAGCGTCGGCCATGGCGGGACGCGCTCCGGTGCATGGCGTCCACGAAGACAATCTGTCGAGCACGTGGCGCTATGGCGCGGAGTTGACATGGTGGGAGCCAATTTGGGCCACTTCCGGGCTGAATCAGTCCTTGGGCCAAAATGAAGTTTGCTCACCTCGGCCTACTCTACGTTTCTCATTTAAGGTGCCTGATCATTTGAGCTCTGTAACAGCGGGTAATTAAGCCTCAAAATGACAGTGTCAACATGTTGATAACGGTCACGGGAACTCGCCTTCAGAGGTCAAAACTCGGTCAAACTCAGTGCAACTTTTTGCATGCTCTTCTCCATAATATAACATTCAACTTTTATTTTTGGACCAACTCAAGTTGCTTAATGAATTTCGGAGAACGCGGAATGCCAACGTCGTTGCTTAGCGAAACTCCAGACTTAGAATATTTGTGCTGAAATCAGCAGCAGGTTCCCACTTCGAGCCTCTGTTTGACTTATTTCCAAGTTGATCTAGCTCTTGGTCCAAAAACAAAGTTTGTTCTACATGATATGTACTACAACTTTCATTTAAGGTCCAACCTCAAAACTGGTATATAACCTGCTGTTCTACTTTGACCAAAGTAGGATCGCGATGAAGCTTAAATTATCCTTTTTGATCCATTGGAGCATTTTCTTGGCATTTGCCCAACATGAACCTTTCATGACTTTTGTTGTAGAGTTCATCTAGAGTCATTTGGGCATGGTTGCAAGATTTGGTTGACGATCGAGAATTCCATTCACTTTATAAATTAATTCAAGCAAGGACATAACTCGTCATTTCATGTGACTTTTTGATTCCAAACTTCATGAAACTTTTCGAGTGCCCAATATAGATGGGTATTGATGTGAGACACATGAAGATATCCCAATCACACCACCCAAGCATATATCTTGAAAAGGGGTCTATAGGCGAAACACGGTGCCATATCCAAGTTTAGGTTGGGGCTCGTTTCTATAGGTTTGACCTTGACATCTTCATCATTACTTAATATGCCATGTTTGAGCTCAAACCCATTTCTTAACGGTGGCAAACACTGGGTGTTACAGCCCTTCCCCTTAAAGGAATCGCGTCCGAGAGATTGATCGCGAAAGACTTTTAAGGGAAGAGAAACATGTCATCCAGTTTCCAACATCGGTGATAGCATTAGGCTACTTAACTTCGGAGCATCGAGAGAGGCTAATTTGGTCATGACACTTTTCGATACTTGCTCTTCGTAAAGAAGTGTTGTCTGAAGAATTTCCTTCTTGACCTTCATGAAGTATTGTTACTTTGGGAGGAATCCAAGATAGCAATGTCCTCGTGCCGTCCTCGATGTACTAAGAGCGATCTAAACATAGACTAAATACTTGTAGCATCTACTTCCCTAGTGGATACAACACATACCATATGGACTTTGCACTAGATTATAATCTTACGAAGGATACTCGTTGCAATGGTTTCATGTGTGCAGTTCGCTTTCTCGATAACAACATTGTATGGTGCGAGTGCCGAGGTGAGTGGTAAAGCGTAATGGGCTGACTCTGTCGACTCAACATTCTCGATGATCATTCCTTAGGGAGCCTTTGGATCCAAGTTGCTTGATGATTACGGGTGGGATATGATGCAACCTCTTGGGTAAAAACACATATAAGGTACCAAAGGCATGTCAAAGCATTAGAGAACCATTGACGTAGAAGGATGTTAGCGAGGCTTGGAGGACAACACAAGTTGCAAGTAATCACAAAACTAGGGACTAGTTCACTACCAAGCAGGTTGAGCACAATTTTGACTTCTAGAACACCTTGACTGTGTTGCTAATCTTGACGTCAATTGCAAACACAACTTTCTAAAGTAAAGGATGATCACAGTCAACAGAGAAATTGCAGATTCTATACCCTTTTGTTTGCTGTCCGTAACTCACAATCTACAGCTCCATTATGCATGAATTTTGGTAGGCAGGTAGATCCATGGGTCTTCTAACTACTCACCAAAAATCAACTCAACCGGACACCGTTGACCATCCAAACAATTTCATCTACCAAAACTGCTCGTTCTGAAATGGCAGCAAACCGAGGCGACAAGATATCTCTCAAATCGACGTTTTACTCAACCAATACTCAAACCAACTTAAGACATTGAAGGGCCCTAAGCAAGGAATAAGATCACCAAGTTTGGGGTCAATCCAGCTCCGTTTGAGTCACTAACCGCCGGCTTGAAGATAACCGGTTTAGTGCCACAAAATCTGGATAGATTTCGTGTCCTCCCTTTTCTTCGCTCCACACGTTGAGGTGTGTGTTTGGCACTCTCTAACCTTTCTCATAGCAGCAGCAGTCTTTCTCTAGCTGAGGATGGAGGCTAGAGTTTTCCTTACATGCTTCTCTGGTAACACTTCAACCATCGTTCTAGACACCAACTTGACTATGCACAAGCATTGGACTTATGGGCTGTTTTCGCAGGGCACAAAACATTATTCCACATGTAGGGCATTTCTACATTGACAAGGAACCATTCCTATATATCCTTCAGCACTTCATCCAATAGAGTTCGGACACATGTGTTAGTGGCACCTTGGGGCACAAAGATGCTGACTAAAAACTAGGGACGTGCTTTCGCTAGCTCCTACCTAGCCGATACAACGTCTTGTACTATATACGTCATTGTCAAAGATGGAATTGACTTGATAGCACATTTGGAGAAGAAGTAGCACTTGCATTGCGAGGCGAGTTTCTTTGTTTCCTTGATCAACATTGTTCTATGAGATCTGGCCTTCATAGTTACCAAATAGTCGTTTTAAGCGAAGACTAGCTTTCCTCACTGGTAACAAATCAGTTGTCCCTCAACACTAAAAGGTTCCAAATCTTTATTCTTGACAATAAAATTTGTGGTGAAAGCCTCTGAGATGGTCGCCATTGAAGTCAGCAGAAAGGGGTCACACCAAAGAAGGTCGGTTCGTCTACGTGATCCTTATGCACCTAAAGATTGAGAACTTGGACAGGAACTCATATATATCAGGTGACCTATTACAGAACATAGTATCCTGGTCCATTTACCTTTCGACGGATAACTTGTTCAACCTTAAGTGTGGTGCACCTTTCTGATCCAATAAAAATGACATAAATTGCTCACTAGATGATCGACGTCATTACAGGGATAGTCACGTCGAGTAGAGTCACTTGTCTACCCTCTTGCAGTCTGTTTATGTTCCTGTTAGTGACCTGTTCTTCAAAGGTTAACCGTTGGACTACTCCAGAAGGAAGTCCTATTGCATCTAGTTCGACATATAGATCTCTTGACATGATAAGGAGAGATAACCAAGGAAGAGCTCAAGTGAGAATAACATGTCGGTGTAGTTCTATAATGGATCAAGACTAGAAACCTCGATACCAGCGCGTGCCAAGCAGCACAGCCTTGTGTGTGCACCCACAGGGGCTCTCGGTTTCGTCGCGGCACCATAGATCGCTAATCGTGGCACCATTCTTGAACATACAACCCACAAGAAATCTCACATGGCATAAATTGGGTTGCATAGGAGCAAGCACTATGCGAAGAGAGGATAGCAAACAAAGGTAGTCACAAGGTTAGGAGTCAACAAGCTGGGGATCCGAAGATTAAAACACAAGCGCAAGGAGAGCATAGCTTAATTGCCAAAGACAACTGAGCAAGGGACTTCTTGCCAAATTTCCATATCGTCTTGTGTCCACCAAGTGATTACCAAAACTTGGGACGTGGTTCTAGGATAGCGCTCTTCAACACTGTGTATGCTTACCGAGGACAAAAGGGGTGATAACTATGTCACTAATTAGATAACAAGCACACATACCCACCACTTGGCTAAACTAGAGGACATTATAGGTTAAGCATGTAACCACAATTGTTTCTAGCAAGGCTAAGCACACACTTTTCTCAAGCACTTCCTATTCAAGCAACATGGAACAAGGCATTCTTGTTTAACTCCACACAAGGAAGATAGTGCAATACATCGATCACAAGTTACTTAGTACTCAGAACAAAGGAAGGGAAGCATATTTATGCACAAGCACAATCATGATGCATGCTCGTCCTATTCGTCCTCACGAAATTGCCAGCCTAAGGTGGCAATCACGTTCTAGGTTGGCGGCATAACACGTACTCTCTCGATATATAGCTAGTCGTTAGCTACATTCAATCTACGCATTCGTGGTTAGCGTACTCTGAGCAAATTCATTGCAGCCCATTCCCATAAGAGATAAATAAGCACATAATAAAAGCAGTAAACTAAGATACTTTCCATATATACCTCCCCAGATATATATACTTCGGTATCCATAGCTACCCGGTAGATATACCCACAATTAAGTACCTTCATATATACATGTGTGTAACATGTAAATATTCCAGTAACCACAGCTAACTCTCCCCTAGACCGATAGTTGGACGGTCATGCTCTCACAACTCACACTTACACAGGCGAGAGAGACAATTGATCCATACATTACCATTCAAACGAATGGCATCCCATACAATAGCACGCCGTATGGACGACGAAAGAAAAATTGCAATAAAGTACATCCCTTAAAGTTAGTACTTAGATAGCCACCTAATAGTCCTTAACTGGGCATAAAAGAAGATGTCGCTAGCATAGTTTTGCAAATAAGTTTTGACAAATTTGCTCGTAGCTAAAGTTTTAGTTAAAATAGACTTTTTAAAACCAAAACTTGACTTTTAAAACTATGTACTGACAAGTATTATGCTTAATCTCGCTCGATACCAATTGTGTGATGAACCATTAATTTATACAAGATCAAGTATGGTTGTCCCCGCTAACACGTTGACACACCCATACTTTCACTCATATAAACCGGTAGTCCGCCGAGTGTCTCGAAGACCTCGGTAAATCAACATCACAACCAAGATCGCGTGATTAAGCAAATACACATCACATACATCGGGTTGCAATGGAAATAATGTTACAAAGGGTTTAACAAATAATAGTACAAATTTGGGTTTCAAAACCGCTTAGTGAAAACAACATAGCTTTCAAATGATTACATTAATATAAGTTCCAAATATATTGCTAGCATAAGTGACATCATCCGTCAAAAGCATATAGATGAGAAGTAAATATAGAATCACCGAGCCCACCGCGGTTAGCCACCATCATCAACAAGGTCGAGAACTTCACCGCAACAAGGTGGGATAAACCACGAGTACTCGAATGTACTCAAACCAGATTTTACCGTCGAAAACCAAAACAAATGACACCAAGGATCATGCAAGGCTTTCTTTAGTGGGCTAGCTGACTTGTTTGCGAAAAGCATAAGCTATCATGAAGAAACCATTTTAAATACTTTGCATCATCTTTATTATGACCTATCCATCTAGGTAAGCACCTGTACTATAGCAATCACTTGATTAACCAATAACATCCAGTTACCAATTTAGATTTAGCATATCCCATACCATCCAGATAACCATCATTGTTCCATAATAATTACTACGATGCAGTAACTCGAGTCAAGTGCTCACTATCCAGGAGCGATGGCGATTCGAATCGATTCCTAACCAGCTGGTGATTTATTCCTTACACAAACCTCACTCACCCGCTAAAGTGAGATATTGATCATCGAGTCAACTTTCCAGGTATCTCGAGTTTGCCAGGAACCACATGTACCCGGGGGCCGACCGACTGCACTTTGGTCTTATCATCCCGCCCCCGTGTCCTACCACACCTGCTCCGGCACAGTGCGCTGCGGGCAATCTACTCGGCCCGAAAAATCTCCCAGCTTCGCGGTCGGAAGGTACTTTATCCGGCCAGCTAAATGTAAGGCATGCGTTCAACATGACTCGAGGGCCAACAACGGTCGGTCCTTAATCGACACAGACGGAAACTAACAGCACCCCAGAACCCTGTCTGGTTGCCTCCAACTTTTCCGTCCGGTCTCCAATTATCCATCACACATGGTTAATTCCAGGATATCATTCTTTCCATAGCTAAATTCTTCCAGTAACCACCTATAAATGTAGGTGACCGGATATCACCGATCGCTACCGGTCTAAGCAAGGCTAAGCAGTTATTCGATCCTGACCTAACAGGGTAAAAGGGTAATAAGGTAGGCAAGGATAGTAATAAATGCATCAACAGTTTCGATCAACTCCTACAACTTAATGCAACAATATATAACTCATATATAGAAAAAATTGCTTTTATAAATTAGGAGACTTAAAATGCTCCGGGGCTTGCCTGGGATCCGACACAAGTCAGTTCAGTTAGCTTGCACCGTCCTGGTGACGTCTCAGGTCCTAGCATTCGCTTAGTCCTTCCATCTTCGGGATAGATCCTCCATACATCGTCTTCGGGTTCGGCTTCAACATCATGTTCTTCACGTGGTTCATCTAGCGCACCAAGATGAGATGCTAGATGCATGTGTATGAATGTGATGAATGGTAACACAAGATGCATCACATAAGCATACGAGACAAACAAGTTATTATGCAAGACATAGACACCAATAACTATTTAACTAACATCACACCACTAACTATAGAGAGCAAGCACATCAAGCATGGCACAAGTTTCCCAAGATCTCAGGTGCTCTAACTCAGTCATCATTCAAGGCATAAGTCACACTTAACAATATACAAGCAAACACTATAATTGGAATATGCCAATTTCTGGACATGCAAACAGCAGCTACAAGATTTAGCTATAACTGGAGTTACGCAAATCCAAATGACTTGCAAGAAGACATTCTGGAAAGCTTATGAAATTTTCTACAATTCATCTTTAATCATCTTAGCATGATTCTCAAGTTAACTAAGTCAAATATATCCATTTACAGAAACTGGTCCACAATTGACAGAAAACAGCCATTTCTGAAATCCAACTTTAAACAGCTATAACTCTTAAACTACTTGGCCAAATGACACCAAATTTTAATAGAAGCTAGATACATGAATTATCTACAACTTTTGTATAAACAAGTTTCACAACAAAGCACATTATCATGAAGAACTTTGCTAAGTTCCCAGATCTGTCCATAAACCACATCGGCAAGAAAATAATTATTAACTTATGTTGCAAATACATAATTGGACAAAACCAACTTTACCAACATTTCACACATGACTAAAGAACACCAGAAAACCTAGTGTCCATGACCAAATAAATTCTTTTAATGTATTTCTTAATTTATTTTAGATAACAAGGTGACTTAATGAACATATACCAAAAGTATACAATAAATTCTACAAAAATTACAGTGGCTCACATATCCTCTCAATAGTCTACTGTACAAATTTCACTCCATTTGAATATGTATAGCAACCTCTATGAAAAAAGACAAGTTGCTAAAGCAAGAATTCATGTGAGAGCAAGATAAACCAATAACTCACTCATACTTCATCCAATACTCATGAAATTTTTACCACACATCAACTATCACATGAGTAGCATGCCACAAAAATTTCACTTCATTTGGAGCCCTAGATCTACAGTTATGAAAAATAACAAATTCAACTAGCATTACAACCTTCCTGCACAAATCTATTTTTACCGCAAAATATTTAAACTAAAACATGCCATATTATAGATCCACTGCATAGACAATTTCACAAGGATTCCAAAAAGTCCTCATTTGCTATTTTACGAATTTCCTATGAATTACTATGAATTTCCAAAGTTCCTGCAAAATAATTACAAATCAGTCCTTACGGCACTATTCACATGAGTCTATGACATTTCAGATAGGACCCTCCCTTTCTTCAAATTCTTGCGCGAAGTCCTTGACGGGGTTCAAAGCAGAGGAGCCCGCCGGGCTTGCTGTTGCCGGCCGGAGGAAGCTCGTCGGCGGCGATGGGGTGGCGGCGCAGCATCAGGGGATCCCCGCGCATCCACTGAGGCTCTCAGCTTGGCCGGAGACGACTCAAGGTGGCTCGGCCACGCACGCCAGCTGCAGCCGCGACGGCGGCGCCGGTGGCGGCGAGCTGCAGGAGCGAAGCCGGCGAAACAGCTCGATGGGAAGGTGCGGCGCGAATGGAGGAAGGAGTAGGCGAGGTTGGTGGGGCCTGAGGAAAAGCGGAAGCTGAAACGAGGCGGCCATGGAGCTTCGGCAGCGGCGGCCATGGCGGCATCGCTCTGGTGCGGCCAGAGCACGAGCGAGAGAGAGTGAGAAGGGACAGGGCAGCCCTGGCGCTCTGTTATGGAGGAGAAGGGCGTTCAGCAGCGCGCGGCACGAGGTAGGACGCGCGTCGGCCATGGCGGGACGCGCTCCGGTGCATGGCGTCCACGAAGACAATCTGTCGAGCACGTGGCGCGCGCCGGAGTTGACATGGTGGGGAGCCAATTTGGGCCACTTCCGGGCTGAATCAGTCCTTGGGCCAAAAATGAAGTTTGCTCACCTCGGCCTACTCTACGTTTCTCATTTAAGGTGCCTGATCATTTGAGCTCTGTAACAGCGGGTAATTAAGCCTCAAAATGACAGTGTCAACATGTTGATAACGGTCACGGGAACTCGCCTTCAGAGGTCAAAACTCGGTCAAACTCAGTGCAACTTTTTGCATGCTCTTCTCCATAATATAACATTCAACTTTTATTTTTTGGACCAACTCAAGTTGCTTAATGAATTTCGGAGAACGCGGAATGCCAACGTCGTTGCTTAGCGAAACTCCAGACTTAGAATATTTGTGCTGAAATCAGCAGCAGGTTCCCACTTCGAGCCTCTGTTTGACTTATTTCCAAGTTGATCTAGCTCTTGGTCCAAAAACAAAGTTTGTTCTACATGATATGTACTACAACTTTCATTTAAGGTCCAACCTCAAAACTGGTATATAACCTGCTGTTCTACTTTGACCAAAGTAGGATCGCGATGAAGCTTAAATTATCCTTTTGATCCATTGGAGCATTTTCTTGGCATTTGCCCAACATGAACCTTTCATGACTTTTGTTGTAGAGTTCATCTAGAGTCATTTGGGCATGGTTGCAAGATTTGGTTGACGATCGAGAATTCCATTCACTTTATAAATTAATTCAAGCAAGGACATAACTCGTCATTTCATGTGACTTTTGATTCCAAACTTCATGAAACTTTTCGAGTGCCCAATATAGATGGGTATTGATGTGAGACACATGAAGATATCCCAATCACACCACCCAAGCATATATCTTGAAAAGGGTCTATAGGCGAAACACGGTGCCATATCCAAGTTTAGGTTGGGGCTCGTTTCTATAGGTTTGACCTTGACATCTTCATCATTACTTAATATGCCATGTTTGAGCTCAAACCCATTTCTTAAGCGGTGGCAAACACCTGGGGTGTTACACCTAATTTCCAAAGTCTACAACAAATCAAGGTGAGGGCACTTTCGACATAATAAAAATTTGAATGATGATAATAACCACGCACATGATCTGCTTGACCAAATGTCTCAATGATCTAAGGCTTATCTCAATGAAGGATTTAGTATTTGCCTGACATCTCAATTATTTTTTTTTGTTTGGATTTAAATAGCAACATATTTGACTACTAAGAAAATCTTGATAGTGTCTTTGTTATCACCTTTGTTGGACTACGTAATCGCAAGAACTCTTAACTTCCATTTGATATTTTTCACTACGTAGGAGGAATGGATTTTCATTGAAAATTTGTATTGTTCAAAGGCAACAATGAACTTGCGGATGATTGAAGCCAACAGAGGTCGCTATGCGGTCCAAGAACAATGAACTTGCTAATGTTGCTAGCTTGCTTGAGAATCTCCAGCAGCTTAGCATGAACAACTCCTCCTCCTCCATAGCCGCCGCCCCCTGCCCTCGCCACAGCCCCCTACCTCTAACAAAGCGTGTTACAACAATACTTGAGCTTATTGCTGTTTGTTATTTTTTAAAATTGTATCCTCATGCATAATCCAACACTTGATCCAAGGCCGGCTTCTGCCGAGCGAGTGATACACAGACATTTTTGCATCTGAATCCTTAACATCCTTAATTGTATCTCTCGGTGTTTGACGTTGTTGAACTGTATCTCTGTCTTTTTCTTTGTATCAGATGATGAAACCTCGAAACAATCTTAGGACACCTTCTGACACAGTGCCGGTAGCTCTATGAGTGAGAAGGCAATTATTTTCTGATGATAATGCAAGTGCTCTTAATTTTGCCTTTTATTTTTGTTTTTGGATATCTTTTGGTCTTTAAAATTGTTTGCTCTAGGTAGGTATCTTTACAAACTTACACTGTCAAGTGATCTGTGGTGCCAATCTAGAATTACCGTCAAATTACTTATGCCAAAAATTGTCTGACTTGCTATGGCTTATGTGACTATACGTATTATACATTTCCTGTTTTGGCCATGTACTCATGTTAGTTTAATCTGATTATATAGACGTAGTTGTAGTCCCAATGAGGATCTCAAGACCTACCGATAGGAAGTGCCATTTGACAATGTAAACAACAGCTGCTTCTTTTCTGCTGCAAGTGTCTATCCTTCGACCATAACATCTGATCTGATCTGGGATGGAGCCCCATCTGTAGTTGTTTAATTCAGCTGTGGTGTGATTTAAATCGGGTCCCTGTGGGGTTATAATAACTGCCTGTTAACTTATTAACGTCTTTTAGTTTATGAAACTGTAATGATATGCTACAGACCAAAAAAAAACTGCAATGAAATAAAATTTCGGGCCTAATGCCATGCTTCTGTTAGACATGGCATTGACTAGAGATGCTATGATTAGGCCGAAATAAAGTTGTTTCAACATTAGCATGGCACACTACTAACGTTAGCACGGCACGAGACCAATATTGTTCTAGAATTAACTTTTGACTTAATATGATCCGTAGCATTAGCACGGGCACTATACTATAAGAATATAAATATAAATAATGGGATGACCTCTATGGTTCTGCTGTATAGAATTTTCATCTTTCTGTACACAATCAGTTTGTCCACCAACCAATCTTTATATTGATTTATTTGTGTTTAGTCTGTTCAACTTCAGTCATTCATAGTTTCAATCTCACTTTAATTTTATGCATGAACATGTTCAGTTTGGCCATAAGACAAATCTTCAATTCGAACTTCCTGCATTACATAGCTGAACCATTTGTGCTCTCTTGAAGCAGATCCACTTGGGGCCCTTGTGGAGGTACAAAGGAGTGGTGCTAAAGAATTTTTCAGCAGCTGTATAATTTTTCAATTACACCATGGGCTGTACAGGGGGGTAAATTCATATACTTGTTGGTGATAAAGCTTTCAAAAATGAATTTGCCATCAAGTTAGATCAGCTCGGTGATGATCCTGTTAATTTCCTTCTTGAACATGCTTGTTGAACTTATCCAACATGATGATTATTGATCTGGGGATTCAAGCGGCCCGACCGGTACATGTAAGTTGTTGCCATTGAAGGAAAACATTTTCAAGGAGATTGAAAAGACTGAACTTAAGATTGATTCATTGGAAGGTGAATTTACATTTGTGAATATATATTTGAAGAAACTAACATTTTTTTTTTTATCCAAAAAATTGTAGACATCTAACAACCTGATCAAAGGAGCCATGGATGTCAGATTTGACAATCAATTTATTGTAAAACAGTGGTGTTACATGGCAATAGTGGTCTGATTATGTGATTATCTTTAATCCAATGATTATCTATACTATAATTTCATTGTATCAATCAAGACTCGATGTTTCTGTTTGTTCACATTAAAACTTGAAATTTTATATTCTAACTGTTCATGCTAAGTGAGACCTCATGTAATATTGATGATTAGCTATAAACGGAATGTTGATCGTTTTTTAATGATACAACACATGTTCAAATTTGAATTATCTTGGTATAGGTTTTTTTCCGTTACAACGCACGGCCAATCACCTAGTAACTCAAAGAGTATGGAGATTGTTCTTAGCTTATGCAAGTCGGACGCACTAATCCGCAAACGTTCAGTCAATTTGAATCTAGTTCCGACACGTAGTTTCCTTTTCTGGTAAAAAATAATTCCCACCCTTTCCCTATTGGACAGTGATGTGCTCGGCCGAGCAACTTGCGCTCACCACTCATTTTCAACTAGTGTGTGACGTCATGGCTGACGCAAGCTGAAAAAAAGTAAAACATTTACTTTTATAATTGTTATGACTTCTGAGAATATGCGGCAAGCTGGTAGGTCGCCAGTTGCCACAGAATATGCGGCGTTCAACAGTGTATCTCCGTCAGCATCTCACATTCTCATGCTCGTCAGTCATCAGCCACCAGAGGCTTTCAACTTGGTGCTAGCTCACTGCTCACCATGTGGGAACACTGGATGCACACATGGTGTTGGAGATTCCAAAAGCTCCCGTCACATGCTTCCACAGATGAAGACTGGTGACCCTACTCAACATTCTCATCCGCTTTCTGTACACTTATATTTTCCTTTGGTTATTTAACCCTCCATATTTGATCCCCCCATCATATTTTTAATTTGTTTTTCATGAGGATTCCTTGTCTGGTTTTGGTGTGATATGGCATAGTACAGTTAAAAATGATATCAGGTGTCTTCTATTAGCGTGTGTTTGTTCGGGCTTAGTGGAATAGAATCAATGTGTATCTGCTTTTTAGGATGAGACCGTCATAGCTCTTATTGTTGAACGGATGGGATGGTTCTAGTTTATTGTTTGGTTTAAAGATTGGACTACATGGGATGGATGACATTTTCAACACCGTTTAGTAACTATTAGTCAAGGGGCCCACATATCAGCCATTGCACACACCTTCTTCCTTTCTCCCTCGCTGCATTCACCGAGACATCACATCGCCGCCATCACAAGTGCCACGTTCGTCGGGCCGTCCTCGTCCCGCGCTGACGCCGCTCAAGCCAAGTGGGCCTTGCGCCCTATGATGTTGTCGTCGCCCCGGGACCATGCCTAGGGACGGAGCTAGAGCAAATTAATTCGAGAGGGGTGTGTTCGTCTTTGTGGTGAATGATTTTCAATTTGTGGGTGCATATATGGTAAAAATTTGGCTCTAACTAACTTTTTTCCATTTTTTATGTGCATGCGGCTGTACCCCCTAAAATGAATATGGATTTGCCCGTGGCCGCGCCGCCCTCACCACGTAGTTGTGCCCTATTCAATGCAGCCGCCATTGTCGCGAGCCATATGCTGCCCTTGGCCACCGGGTCACCCTCGCCGCAACCTACGCCGCCCTCAGCCCAGGTCACGCCCAGTGCCACCCTCGTATGTTTAATTTGTTTTTTTCATGAGGATTCCTCGTTTGATTTTGGTGTGCATATATATTGCATAGTACAGTTAAAAATGATATATGATGTCTTCTCTAAAATAGAGTGGAAGGATATCTAGGTTGTCGTGGTAGGATAGCACTACTAGTTACCATCCATATCACTAGGATAACCACAATGTGTTATATAGACAGCTCATGGGTCTCCAGAGATCATCCGATATATATTCATATTCTCATCGTTCCTTTATCAAAACAATGATGCACAACTTTATACTTCCTCCATTTTAAATTATAAGCCAGTTTGGCTTGGCTTTTCTAGATTCATCGTTTTACTGTTACATAGACAAAGGAAGGTGTTAGTGAAAAAAGTTTGTTGCTAGATTTTCTCGGTAAATAATGTCTTCCCTAGCATCATCGTTCTCTCACAACGTAGTGTTAGATCTATCTTTGCGACAAGGGAAACGACTAATGTCCTACCTGATACACCCCACATCACATTATGCGTTTGCACGATCCACCAACGTTCCGTTGGTGTGTGTGATCAATTGATGCAGCAGGGTGGCGCCCGGTTGCTCCCTCAGATCCTACACCATAATAGTGGATGGTGACTTTCATTTCGTTTGGACCAGTTCACATCTCCACCTATATATCATTGTACATCTCTCTCCGTAACTGCATGTTGGATCAGTGGACGGTGGATCCATATCCACAGAGAGTATATTGGACGAGAGGAATGTTGCGTCCTTCACAGTCATAGCTAGCAAACGTGGATCAATGGCCGAGATCATACGTAGGTCATTTTCGCTTCTCTTATAATCCGTCTTTTTTAACTTGTTTTTCAGCCGGAACAGTATTTTTCTCTCACAACAAATCAGCCGGAACAATGTTTCGATTTATTTTTTTCAGCGAAACGAACGGGGCCATAAGAACGCCGTCACATTTCTCTCGGCCATGGATCAAACATCATATATTCATAATATGTACTACTATATATATAAAACAAGCACTTACGTACTAACAAAGTACCGCTAAAGTTGTAGGAAGTCTCTGATCGAAAAGCAGTAGGTGATGCCGTGATGGCAATGCAAAAGGCCATGGCAAGTTGCCATGACACATGGATGCAGACAATGCTGCATGCCTGCATGTGAGATCTACCGAGTGGCCAAGAGAACCTAAACGGCATAAAACGCTAAAACTAGTCCACGCCTACGGGATAAAAAAATCAGATACCATTATACCAACACAGCCTGTTCGCTCGCTCGTAAACGATCGTAAATTTCCAACCGGAAACGGTGTTTTTCTCTCACACCAAACCAGGCAGCAGTAAATAATTCACGATACGATACGGCCTCCCGAACAGGCAGATAGTGGGAGAAAAAGTATCGCTTAAAGGTAAAGGCTGCTGCGTCGTTAGGTAAATTAATTATTTGAGAAAGCCCCATCATTGGTACTCTGAGGAGTCTGCCACGTGCCAAATCAACGGATACTACAACAGAAGGAAATTGTTACTACTCCGTCCGTACTAGCCTAGCATTTTGTAGCCTTTTTTCCAGTACAGTGTTACACATGGCTTTACCACTTTTGGTGCCTTGTAGTTGCAGGGTCAGTGGTCCTCAAACCACGCCTACGCATATGCATGTGACGCCAAAACGCTCTACTAGCATCATATATATACGTACTCGATAGTATACCTACAGTATGTGAGGCATATATATATACGTATATTCTTTTGGTAGCGCACTAGGGCACTAACGCATAGATGCTCTGCCATGCTGGTTTGTTAATGATCAGGTCAACACAGCAGCTGACTAGGACTTGGACTCGACCGGCAGATTCGTCGGCTCAGTTGTGCTTATCTGAATCCGTAATATGCCGGCATGGTTAGCTGTTCGGCTGCTCAGTTGTGCACTGTGACGTATGCAGCTGCAGCCACAGCAGGGCTGCCTCAACATGCTTTGGTTCATCCCATGTCGTCAGCTAGACCGGGCGAGCCGAATACGCTCTCTGATAACAGCAAGCAAAATGCGGTAATAAAAACTAAAAGCCTTTCCCGCACAGACTCGAGGCAAGCTGACCGACCGTTCTCTTGGGCAAGCTCACGATTAACCGTGGTGATTCGCTTCGGCAAGTTTGAAGCAGCCGACAGAATCAAGCAGAGTTGGTTCGGCACGCTTTGTTCGGCTGTGAAATTCGTGTAACGATCTTCTGGGCCGTGAATTATCGGAACGGCTTGGTGTCCATGGGCTGGTGAAATGCAGGATTTGAGGCCCGTTAAGTTGGTGCAGCACAGAAGACGAATCCAGGGACTGACTACATATCTTCTGGGAGATTTCTCCGTTTGTTGTCTTCCACTTTTTCAGCAAATCAAAATTTGCCACGTCATATGTGACAAAAAAAAAAGATAAAACAAAATACCACACATATACGTCATATAACAACTTCTGGAAGATTTTTATGCTTGCTATCTTCCACTTTCAGGAAATCACAATTTGGAATGAAAAAATAAAGTGACAGCACATGTACGACACGTGTCCAATAGGAATAGAAACAACTTAAAACAGAAAAACAAAATTTGAAAGGACAAAAAAAATGACAGCACATGCACAGTACGTTCCAGCCAATAGGAACAGCTTACAACAGAAAATTAAAATCTGGAATGACAAAAAAAAATTACACCATATGTACAACAAATGGACAACAAAACATCAGAGAGAGAGAGAGAGAGAGAGAGACGAGAGGCTCGGCTACGCATGACAGCTCCTGGCCGGGCCCACCATCCGGCCATCCGTGGTGCAGCTCACGGGCATCACTCGATGGCCCATGGCCCACCGAGCAAAGGGCTTCGACGGGTTGATGCGCCGTGCGCGCGTACGGAAGACTATAAAAAAACGAATCTCTATAAAGATCTGAACCACACAAAAGTGGAAGAGAACAAGGCAAGAAATATGTTGGAAGATATTTAGAAATACCGTTGGAAAAAGTCCATTTTATCTTCTGAACTATCCTCAAAGTCTAGTTTTCCTCCCTGAACTCTAAAACCGGGTAAACTACATCCTTCAACTTTTAAAACCGTTCATTTTGCCTCTCTGACCCGGTTATAGGTGATTTTCAAAGGCGGTTTTGTCTTTTTCTTTTTTATTTATTTTGGCTATTTTTAAAAAAAAATCATAGTAAATCATGAAAAAAATTATAAAATGAAAAATCTAATTTTCTTGGACTCCACATGAGTAGATCTACACAATGAATATATAATATGGTATACTTTAGTACAAAGTTTTTGCTATAGCTTTAGATCTATGATTTTCTGTAATTAATTCAAACCTTGAGTTTCTACGGTCTAATTCTGGTGAAATTTTTATAGTGGACTAATTATTATATGATTGAACTGTAATAAAAATTCCATGCTCATTGGATCATGTATAACTGAGTTATAGATTTTTTTTATTTTTATGCTTGTTAAATAGTTTTAAAATAGTTAAAAGTGTGCAAAAATAGAAATGATTATGAATTTTTTTACTGCAGTTAAAGCATATAATAATTAGGCCACCATAAAAATTTCACCATAATTGAACCATAGAAACTGCAGTTATGAATTAACTACAGAAAAGCATAGATCTAAAGCTACAGAAAACTTTATACTAAAACATTGCATATTATATGTTTACTGTGTAGATCTACTCATGTGGAGTCTAGAAAAATTAGATTTTCCATTTTATGATTTTTTTAGGATTTACTATGATTTTTTAAATATTCAGCCAAAATAAATAAAAAAGAAAAAGACAAAACCGCATTTGAAAACCACTTATAATAGGGCCAGTGAGGTAAAATGGATGGTTTTAAAAGTTGAGGAGGTAGTTTATCCAGGAGGAAAACTAAACTTCGAGCATAGTTCAAGGAGGTAAAATGAACTTTTTGTGTCTCCCTTTCCCACGGCCACGATCTGTGGGGCGGTCCCTGTCCACCTTGAACCCTGGCTATGCTAGCCCATCTGCGAATCTACCGGGTTTGTTTTATACAGAGGTTTAATCCTTCTTTTATAAAGCGAACTATAAGAACGCTCCGCACGTTGTTGCGGGAAGTGCCGGTGAAATTATACTGCTTATATTTACTAATATATGAATGAATAAATATCATAATATATGTTAGTCGATGATTTTTAGTATATTCTGGTGTGGGTAACTAAATATATATTAGTAAATGATATGTTTTGCTAATGTGAATAGCTTAAACGAAGACATAATGACATGTGTTAGTTGGATGCTGATGTGGATACTTTGCATGGAAAGATAGTTACATGTGCTAGATAATGGGATATTTTAGTGGATGCTGATGTAGACACTTTGCATGGCAAGATAAATAGTTACATGCGCTAGATAGTGGGATGTTTTAGTGGATGATGACGTTGACACTTTGCATGGTAAGCTAAATTGCTAATGGGGTTTGAAAATATAAGATATATAGAATATATAGAATATAGAACATAGGTAAGAGAGTACAAATCAGCGAAAAAACCAGCTTGTGAGAAAGACCAACAAGAACGTGCCACACAGGATCAGCCATCTCCACCAAACCCCAGCCTCGAGAGACTGAATTGAAACTCAAAGTAACAAACTATCATATAAATTCTTCGTCATGCCACTATTTAATATGCTTCTTTCAGCTCTCTTTTCTTTTCGTTGTGCTTTTGGTCTTCCTCCTCTATGGTAAATTCGGCGCTTACCAATAAGTAGATAGCTTGCAATGTTTTTTACTTTCTCTTAATGAAATACGTGCTTAGGCACGGCCATGAAAAAAATTAGTATGCTTCAAGGACTTCCTCCATTTCACTTCCACCAATTGAGTCTTCAGCTATCCATGGCTCTTCAATTAGAATCCTTCAATTTTAAAGAAGTTAAATCATAGTTTTTGCATCCTAAGGAGCACCGATTAGTAAGCCAATCCTGCATACCTGTGGGACTCTGTCCCACACTCCCATCCCAAGGCTTCTTCGAAGAAGGTCCACACAAACTTAGCTAGTACTACCTTGGTCTCAGAAAGAATGCAACTATAGGTTGCGTGTCACGTAAAGTGGTTCATGTTTTGACCAACTTTTTAGTAAATAATATTCACATTTATGACTCAAAATTAATTTATTATAAAAATATATTTTGTAATCAATCTAATGATATTTATTTGATATTATAAATATTTATACTTTTTTATCTTTAATCGGTCAACGTTGATATACTAATATGTGACACTGTTCCAGAATTGTATTTTTTTGGGGGCGGAGGGAGTACTATGAAGTGAAAGAAGACATGATAAACCATTTCCAAGGCGTAAATGCTAAAAACAGGACGCCCGACGCCAGACTCCTCTCCGGATGTGTGGCGTGACATGCACCACAACTTTACCTCACCGCTGCACTCGCCGCTCGCCAAAATAAATAAAAAACAAAATTAACTCCTGGCCGCCTCGCCTCGCTCCACTTAACTCCGCACGCGCCGCCTGCCAAACAAGCTCCTCTCTCTTGTGCTTTCCTGCTGCTCCTGTAACAGAACCGACCAATTATACGAAATTAAGTAAGAAAAATCATCCGCCAGAGCAGACGATTTAGCAAACTTAAGCCCGTATAACCCGGTAGTCCGTGAAATCACGAAGGATTTCAAACCAACTTCTATTCCAGCCAAGATCGTAATAAGTTTAACGGTCACCATCACATATTACATAAAAGTTTGCATCTCAGATACATTAGAGTTTAAACATAGTTATTACAAAACAAGTTCGAATAAAAGTAGCGGAAGCCATTTGTTCAAACCACACACACACTCACACGGAGTTCAAATACAGTGCCAGTGAATGATCATCTCCAACAAAAGCATCAGACGAGACGTAAGGAATGACCATGCCCATGGTCCTAAGCATCACCCATCGCAGGATAAAGGCAGTTGATACAGTAGCCGTAATACATCTGCCCATCTGCAACAAGTGAGAATAAAACCCTGAGTACGAGAAGGTACTCAGCTAGACTTACCCGACATAATAAAAAATAAGTGACACCAAGGATTATGAAGGGCTTTATAGTAGGGTAGCTGACTCATTTGCAAAAAGAAGCATTTTTAGCATTTCAAGACCCTTTTCAAAAGCATTATTGTCAAGTTAATTGTTATTAACCTGTCGACTAGATTTGCACCTATACTAGAGTAAACACGTGATTAAGTAGATAATGATAACCAATGATCATTAAACAACTTCCATACTGTCATATTCATTATAACTGTCCAAGTGTTCCATAAACATTTACTACGATGAAGTAACTCAAGTCAAGTGCTCACTGTCCAGGAGCAATGGCGATTCGAATCGATTCCTAACTAGCTGGTGATTTATTCCTTACACAAACCTCACTCACCCGCTAAAGTGAGATATTGATCACCGAGTCAACTATCTAGGAATCTCGAGTTTGCCAGGAACCACATGTACCCGGGGGCCGACCGACTGCACTTTGGTCTTATCATCTCGCCCCCGTGTCCTACCACACCTGCTCCGGCACAGTGCGTTGCGGGCAATCTACTCGGCCCGAATAATCTCCCAGCTTCGCGGTCGAAAGGTACTTTATCCGGCCAGCTAAATGTAAGGCATGCGTTCAACATGACTCGAGACCCAATAACGGTCGGTCCTTAATCGACACAGACGGAAAGCACTACAGTCCAAAACTCTGCAAGTCTCCGTCCGGTCTCAACTTCATTTAACACTTAGTTATACCATGACTTCATAGTCATCCAAGCAGATCCAGGGAACCACCTATAGCTCGTAGGTGACAGGAAATCACCTAACTTCTACCGGTCTAAGCCAGCTAAGCATGGACTCGACTGCGGATACCAGGGTAACAAGGATATAGTATAACAAAGGTAAACAAGGTATAATACAGCAACGGTTGCAAACAACTCCTGAACGTAATGCATCAATTAAAGTAAAGCATTGAATTAATAATTGCAAACCGGGAGAAAATGCTCCGGGGCTTGCCTCTCTCGAAGGAGCTCGGGCGGTGATCGGGGCACTCCGGAAGTTTCTCAACGTCCTCCTCGTCGGCTTCGGGCACTTGCTGCGGCTGCACCTCGAGCTGCTCCTCGGGCTCCTCGGGTATGACGACTGGGTTCTCGGTTTGTGATCCTGTATGATGCAATGTGCGTAAGCGCGTATGCAAATGGTGCATCGAATGAGATGAATACAATGGATATGTTTGAATGCAAGGTAGTCAACATCATCCAAGAACATATACTACAAGCACATGCCATCTACTGCATTCTCTTCTACTCCTAATATGCTAAATCAACACATCTTATTAATTGCTTCAAAGATACACCAAAGCTTTACTAATTTCTTAATCACACCAAAAAGCAACACTTAATTAAACCCTAATTAATAATAGGTTTGAATAGCAACATATATTTTTATTGCTCAGAAAAATCTTAGAAAATTACTACAGCATAGTACTACCCTAAGTAGTCTACTATCAGATTTTCATGGTATTTGAATGAGTGGATTAGTCTACACAAAAATAACAAGCTATGGCATGATTATGAACATGAAAATACTTTGTACTGTGAAAAGTGTCAAACAACAGAGTTAGCATTTTTCCTATGATCTTCATAGCATACAATCACTGTACAAAAATTATCACATGCATGTTTTATACAAAGTTTGCTCTCTAGCTAAAATAACAAAAATCAGCCATTAAAGGTACTTGAACTACACCTCAAAAATTTTCTACAGTACATGCATGACACATATTTTTCCTAGGAAGTACATTACATAAGAAGATTAACAAACTTGAAATCATATTTTTCTGAAGCCCATAGATTTTTCTACACATTTTCAAGTTATCAGCAATATCCATGATTAAATAAAGTCCTACAGAAAAGTATCCCAAAAATGACATGCAATAATTTTCCCAAGTAGATCTGGTGATAAGGAACCTAGAAAAATTTATTTCAATAGATTTGGAGCAAATTTGAGTATCCAAACATTTTCCAAACCATTTCTATTTTCAAATAATAAAGAAAAAATTGAAAACGAATCCTCCTATTGCTACTGGGCCGGCCCGCGGGAATTAGTCGGCCCACGGCCACACTTGGCCCACTGTGGCCCGAGCGAAGAGAAGGGGGAGGCGGCCCGTCAGGGCATCGGCCCATGGCCTCATTGGCCCAACTTGGCCGAGCGGCCAAGCCCCATATTGTGATGACACTGTCTTGGCGAGCGGCATTTCGGCCAACAAGACCAATGACCATTGCCGGCCGTGACGAGGTGAGCTAAGCGGGCGCATGCGGTTTGCGTAGAAGGTGAAGGCGGGAAGGTAGCTAGGCGTGGTGGAGAAAGCGGAAAGGCGCCTTCCACGGTGGCGAGCACGCGGCGCCATGGCCATGGCCGACGGTGGCGAGGCGTGAGAAGGCGCTACCTGAGCTTGATAGTCGGCACATGCGCGAGCACCATGTGCCGGAGAGCGAGGCGGAGCTGCGGGCGCACGATTGCTGGCCGAGGTGGAGGAGAAGCGAGCGAATTTGGCGTGGCAGGTGGCGATGTGCGCGAGGAGAGTGGGGGTGAGCTCGGCTGTTGGCGGCGAAGAGGAGAGGCAGCGAGAGTGCAAGCTAGCGCAGTGGTTTCAAAGCAGCGTGGCGAGGGCGTGGTGGCTGGCACAGCCTTGATGGCGACGGCTGTGGCGCGCATAGCGATGGCACATGACATGGCGTGCTCTGCGTGTGATCACCTTTGTGCGGCTGTGTGAAGCGAAGAGGGAACGAGGGGCTGGGGCGAGGCGAGACGCGCATGGAGAGGCATGGGCGAGCGGCTTGACCGTGGGTCGGGAAGTGGAGCTGACCTATTAAGCGAAATGAAATTCTTTTCTTTTTATTTCTCAAATAAACAGAATTAAATTCCCATTTTTGAGCCATTTAAAAACATTTTCACGAATTGGTGCAAAAATGAAATTTGTTCCATTTTTCAATATCTACAACTTTGATTTTATGACCAAAGGCAAATTCTTGATAGATTTTGAATTACAAAATCAAAGTCAATGTTTAACTCAAAACCCTAATTTTTGGGGAATTATTTTTGAAGCAAAATTTTGAATTAATTTGAATACAAACCTTGCTCCAAAAATTGAACTAAATAATCCTAGATGATTTACAATAGTAGCCAAACATGTTTTACTAGCCTAGCAAACATAATCAGGGCAAAAATAACTCTAACAAGTGTATGCAACATTCAGGTTTAACGAACATGTTTCGTATGTTTCGAAGCAGTGTTTCAGTTGTTATTTACATGATTAGGCATGTATGATTAGGATGCTTGATGATGCATGATATGCATGATTTGCAGTGCCTAAATGCTGGCATAACACTGGGGTGTTACAGCTCCGCTCTCTCCCTCTCTCGCTTGCCCACTCCGGCGCGCGTCCTCCTAAAAGCTCTAGTTTAGTTTTGGGGAATTGATGAAACCCTAGGTGCTAATCCTTTGCTCTAAGTGAGCATGAGATAGAATAGAATTTTCCAAGTGGTGGAGCAAATGATGAAGATCATGATGACGGTGATGGCCATGGTGATGATCAAGTGCTCGGGCTTGGAAAAGAAGAAAGAGAAAAACAAAAAGCTCAAGGCAAAGGTGATATCCATAGGAGCTCTTTGTTTTGGTGATCGAGATACTTAGTGAGTATGACCACATTTAGGTTAGATAGGCATACTATTAAGAGGGGTGAAGCTCGTATCGAAATGCAGTTATCAAAGTGCCACTAGATGTTCTAACTCATTACATATGCATTTAGATTCTAGTGAGTGCTAACACCCTTAAAAATGTTTGTGAAAATATGCTAACACACGTGCACAAGGTGATACACTTGGTGGTTAGCATATTTGAGCAAGGGTGACGAAGTTGGTGAAGTCAAGGAGATCATTGGAGCTGACCGAATGCAGGACCAGACGCTGGACCTGCGCGTCCGGTCAGTGGTGAATCAGTGGCATGGCCTCAGTCTTGATGACCAGACTCTAGAGGCGCTGATGATCAGACTTGGTGGAGGTGCATCCGGTCAGAGGTGACGTACGCTGACGTTAGCAAACTTGGTGCGCAGAGAGGATCGGACGCTACCGTGCGTCCGGTCACAGTTGATCTGACGCGTCCGATCAAGAAAAAACAGCTCTGGATCATCTCTGGAAGTGACCTGACGCCAATGGTGGTGAGTCAGGTCAGTGCTTCAGCGCGTTCGATCGTTGGCCTCACGGGCATGGGCGCACACGACCTGACGTAGGCTTGGTGTGTTCGGTCGCCTTGCGGGTGCATCCGATTGCGACTTAATGCGTTGGCGTGGAGCGAGCTGACCGTTGGAGATCTGCGGCTCGTATTTGATGACGGGGACATGTGGCGCGAATATGTGGACCGGACATTGGGCGTCGCGTGTCTGGTCAGACCGACCTGTGCGTTTGGTCAGCGCGAGGCTGACTGCCTGTTGAGCCCAACGGTTCTATTTTGTGGGCGGTCCTATTTAAGCCCTATGGCCGACTCTAGCTCACTCTCTTGGCCAGTTTCATTGACATAACAATCTAGTGAGCTAATCCAAAGCCCTCCCACTTATCTACATCATTGATTCATTATCTTTGTGAGATTGGGAGTGAATCTAAGTGCATTGCTTGAGTGATTGCATTTAGAGGCACTTGGTGATTGTGTTTCGCTGTGGGATTCGCTTGTTTCTCTTGGTGGTTGCCGCCACCTAGACAGCTTGGTGCAACGAGGATTGTTGAGCGGGGGAAGGTGCTTGCCTCTGGCTCCAATTGTGGTGATTGTGAGGGGTTCTTGACCTTTACTCGGTGGAGAGCCAAAATGTACTCTAGTGGATTGCTCGTGGCTTGTGAATCCTCATCTTATGTTGATTGTGCAGCACCCGATTTTGGGTTAGGCGTGTGATGCCTATTAGCGCATGAACCTCCAAGTGAGTGAATCACCACAACGGGGACTAGCTTGTCGGCAAACAAGTGAACCTCGGTGAAAAATTATTATGTCATCTTGTCTCCAAGGATTTCATTAGTATTCATTATAATTGATTGATCGTCTCTTGTCATGGCGGTATAACTCACTACCTCTCTTGTGCATTTACTTTAGTGTAGCTAGACTCTTTAGTGTAATTAGTTTTGAGAGCTAGTTTATGTCTTGTCTAGTGGTTAGTGAGGCTCTTTAGTTAGTCTTTGAGAGCTCACTAACTTAGTGGTAGTGACATAGCCTCTTGTGTGATTTAGAGATCATAGATAGCTAGAATTATGGATAGGAGGCTTGTATTTTGAGTAGGCTAGTGCAATACTTGCTTCGCTTTATAATTGTCTAACCACTTGGCTTAAGTGTTGTTGTAGAAATTTTTATAGGCTATTCAACCTCTCTAGCCATTAGGACCTTTCACCTCCCCCACCCCGACGTCCTCCTTCCCCCACCTCGGCGGTGTCCCTCCCCCACCCCGGCGTCCTCACGCACTAGGAGTCCTCAATGCCGCAGATCCAGTGGCCCTTTCCCCTACCCAAGCAAGATCCATACAGGTGGCGCGGCGGTGTTGTAGGAGAGTGGGCGGCTCTCCCCCACCCTGGTGTGGCACCCTCTCTCACCTCGACGACCGAGCCCCCCCCCACCCCGACGGCCATGGCGCTCCTCGCCCCTGGTGGTGGTGGTGCTCGCGTGTAGCCTTTCATCGCCGTCTCCGACCCCGACGACTGGAATCGACTGGTCCAGTCTTTCCCTCCCCTATGTCCCATATGCATGTTTCAAGTGTTTCAGGCATTTTGGATGTATGTTGCAAAAGTAGATCAAGGATGTTGCATATGTTGCATATATTGCAAGTGTTTCAGAGGCATGTTATAAGCGTTTGTTCAAAATATTTCATCGACGTATGTTGCAATCATTTTGATCTGAATGTTGCATATGTTTTCACACATATGTTGCAATAATATGTTCCAAAATGTTTCATTTGTTTTAGTCTTCTGTTGTAGCAAGTGTTTTCATGTTGCAATCTGCAAATATTCTATCTGGATGTTGCATATGTTTTCACACATATGTTGCAAGTGTATGTTCCAGATATTTTATCTGTTTTAGACGTATGTTGCATTCAAGTATTTCGTGTTGCACGTAGGTCATGCTATTCGGAGAGTCAGGGGGGCACCGCAGAGCAGGCAGACGATCCACACCTATGGTCAGGCGATGCTGGCTCCATGTAGACACGTGTAACGAGCCAGCATGAGAAACATGGTGCAGGGAAACATGCTACCACGCGTGGGGGTCGGTCCGGACGCTAGCATCTCTGTTTCCAATGTGTTATGGATTGTGTATCTCTCGCTGCCCTTCCATTGTCTTTGCTTAACTCTACCCCAGTGTGATCGTGTGAGATAGGAGTACAATTTAGATGACCGTGTGAGACATAGATTTGAGATAATTCCTTATTTGACACTAGACAAATGACCCGTTCCTTTCTTGGCCCTCAAAAAATTTTTGTTCCCTATTTGACACCGAGTTCAACTTTCATTCCTTATACGACACTCCGTTGGATTTTCCATCCGTGAACCGTTAACTGCCATGTGAAAAGACGATTTTGCCCCTGTGGGCCCCACCACCCTTCTCCCTCCTCTCCTCCCCTTCTCCCTCCTATCCGCGCCCGTATAAGCAGCACGCCGGCGGTGGAGAAGGCAGGCGCGTCGCGGCCCTCGTCGGTCGTCTCCGCCGCCGCGGCCGGAGCCCCCTCCCTCCTCCGCCGAGGAAGAGGAGAAGAGGGTGAGCTGCCGGTAGATCCGGCCACCGAGGTCCGTCGCCGCCGCCGCCGACGGAGAAGAAGAGGCGACCACGCATGGCAAAGGGGCTATGGCGGTGAGCAGCTGTAATACCCCAGGTGTTTGCCACTAGTTAAGCAATGGGGTTGAGCTAAAACATGGTATATTAAGTGATGATGAAGATGTCAAGGTCAAACCTATAGAAACGAGCCCCAACCTAAACTTGGATATGGCACCTGTGCTCGCCTATAGACCCCTTTTCAAGATATATGCTTGGGTGGTGTGATTGGGATATCTTCATGTGTCTCACATCAATACCCATCTATATTGGGCACTCGAAAAGTTTCATGAAGTTTGGAATCAAAAAGTCACATGAAATGACAAGTTATGTCCTTGCTTGGATCATTTTATAAAGTGAATGGAATTCTAGATTGTTCACCAAACCTGGCAACCTTGCTCAAATGACTCTAGATGAACTCTACAATAAAAGTCATGAAAGATTCATGTTGGGCAAATGCCAAGAAAACGCTCTAATGGATCAAAAAGGATAATTTAAGCTTCATCGTGATCCTACTTTGGTCAAAGTAGAACAGTAGGTTCTATACCAGTTTTGAGGTTGGACCTTAAATGAAAGTTGTAGTCCATATCATGTAGAACAAACTTTGTTTTTGGACTAAGAGCTAGATCATCTTGGAAGTAAGTCAAATCGAGGTCGCAAGATTGAATTTGCTGCTGATTTCAGCACTTAGAAATATTCTAAGTCTAGAAATTCATGGACATCGGCATTGGCGTCTCGCGTTCTCCAAATTTTGTTAAGCAACTCAATTTGGTCCAAAGATAAAAGTTGGAGTGTACATGATGGCGAAGAGCATGTATAAGGATGGCACTCAATTGACTTCATTTTGGCTATCAATTTTTGGAAATGGTTAATCGCCGTTAATGTAGTGACAATGCTCTCTTGGAGTGTCATTAACCACTAATATGCTGTCCCAATGGCTATGGCCCCTGAATCAAATTTGTAGAGCATCAGAAGGAGAATAATTTTGCTTCAAGGCCCATAGCCCAGTTCGGAGCAGAGATGGCCCAAAAACGGACCCAAAGTCGGGCACAGAGACGCACGCCACGTGTTCGTTGTTTTGTCTCCGTGGCAGCCATGCAGCAGAGCGCGCACTTCATTGCCGCCACGCGTCCGACCTCCGCGCCACGCGCCGACCTGCTCCCTGAGCCTCCAAATAAGAACGCCCGAGCTGCCCGAGCACTGACTCGTCTCCCCACTATCCCTCCCTCGCTCTCTGGTGCTGCGCGCGCTCCGGAACACGGCCGCCATGGTTGCCGCCGCGAGCTCGAGATTTGGCCACCGTTGTTTCTTCGTCTCCAGCCTCCCTCCACCCAAAATGACAGCGTCACCACCTCCCTCACCTCGCGCCGCAACTCCCGCACCCCTCGCCTGAAGCCACTCGTCGCCGGCGCGCCCTCACCGCGGTGCCGCTCAGCCTAGGCCGCCAGTGCACGTGGCTGGGGCTCCACGCTCCACCTCGGGCTGAGCTGAGGCCACCGGCGAGTGCGCGCAGCCCTGCTCGTGCTCCTCCGCCACTCCCCCGCCGACGACGTACCTTCTCCGACGGCAACAGCAAGCTCCGGCCATCCTCTGCTCTGTTTTTCCGACCAGGGACCTCGCGCAGCAATTCGACTAAAGGGAGGGGTGTAACTGCAATGTCATAGACTAAGGTGAATAGTGCCATAAGGACTGGTTTGTAATTATTTTGCAAGAACTTTGGAAATTCATAGTAAATCGTAGAAAATTTGTAAAATAGTAAATGAGGACTTTTTGGAATCCTTGTGAAATTGTCTATGCAGTGGATCTATAATATGGCATGTTTTAGTTTAAATATTTTGCGGTAAAAATAGATTTGTGTAGTAAGGTTGTAATGCTAGTTGAATTTGTTATTTTTTGATAACTGTAGATCTAGGGCTCCAAATGAATTGAAATTTTTGTGGCATGCTACTCATGTGATAGTTGATGTGTGGTAAAAATTTCATGAGTATTGGATAAAGTATGAGTGAGTTATTGGTTTATCTTGCTCTCACATGAATTCTTGCTTTAGCAACTTGTCTTTTTCATAGAGGTTGCTATACATATCCAAATGGAGTGAAATTTGTACAGTAGACTATTGAGAGGATATGTGAGCCACTGTAAGTTTTGTAGAAGTTATTGTGCACTTTTGGTATATGTTCATTAAGTCACCTTGTTATCTAAAATAAATTAAGAAATGCATTAAAAGAATTTATTTGGTCATGGACACTAGGTTTTCTGGTGTTCTTTAGTCATGTGTGAAATGTTGGTAAAGTTGGTTTTGCCCAATTATGTGTTTGCAACATAATTTAATATTTATTTTCTTGCAAATGTGGTTTTTGGACAGATCTGGGAACTTAGCAAAGTTCTTCATGATAATGTGCTTTGTTGTGAAACTTGTTTATACAAAAGTTGTAGATAATTCATGTATCTAGCTTCTATTAAAATTTGGTGTCATTTGGCCAAGTAGTTTAAGAGTTACAGCTGTTTAAAGTTGGGTTTCAAAAATGACTGTTTTCTGTCAATTGTGGACCAGTTTTTGTAAATGGATATATTTGACTTAGTTAACTTGAGAATCATGCTAAGATTATTAAAGATGAATTGTAGAATATTTCATAAGCTTTCCATAATGTCTTCTTGCAAGTCATTTGGATTTGTGTAACTCCAGTTATAGCTAAATCTTGGAGCTGCTGTTTGCATGTCCAGAAATTGGCAGATTCCAATTATAGTGCTTGCTTGTATATTGTTAAGTGTGACGTATGCCTTGAATGATGACTGAGTTAGAGCACTTGAGATCTGGGGAAACTTGTGTCATGATTGGTGTTGTCGTCTTCTTTGCCATCTTAGCATGATAGATTGTGTGATGTTTAAGTTAAGCATCGCAAAGTACTTAAGTGTGTTAGTGTAAACTATGCTTGTCTTGCTTGCTATTTTGTGATGTGTCTCATGGTACTATTCTTCATATTTATGCACTTGCATATTACATCTCATCTAGGTATGCGCTAGATGAACCACGTGAAGGACGTGATGTTGGAGCCGAACCCAAAGGCGGTGTATGGAGGATCTATCCCGAAGATGGAAGGACTAAGCAAGTGTTAGGACCTATGATGTCACCGGGACGGTGCAAGCTAAGCGAGCCCGACTTGTGGCGGATCCCGTGCAAGCCCCGGAGCATTATAAGTCTCCTAATTATAAAAGCAATTCTTTCTATATACGAGTTATATATTGTTGCATTAAGTTGTAGGAGTTGATTGAAACCGTTGATGCATTTATTACTATCCTTGCCTACCTTATTACCTTTTTACCCTGTTAGGTCAGGATCGAATAACTCCTTAGCCTTGCTTAGACCGGTAGCGATCGGAGATATCCGGTCACCTACATTATAGGTGGTTACTGGAAGAATTTAGCTATGGAAAGAATGATATCCTGGAATTAACCATGTGTGATGGATAATTGGAGACCGGACGGAAAAGTTGGAGGCAACAGAGGCAGGGTTACGGGGTCTTTGTTAGTTTCATCTGTGTCGATTAAGGACCGACCGTTGTTGGCCCTCGAGTCATGTTGAACGATGCCTTACATTTAGCTGGCCGGATAAAGTACCTTCCGACCGCCAAGCCGGGAGATTTTTCGGGCCGAGTAGATTGCAGCCAAGACCGCTTTGTGCGGGAGCAGGTGTGGTAGGACACGGGGGCCGGATGATAAGACCAAAGTGCAGTCGGTCGGACCCCGGGTACATGTGGTTCCTGGCAAACTCGAGATACCTAAAAAGTTGACTCGGTGATCAATATCTCACTTTAGCGGGTGAGTGAGGTTTGTGTAAGGAATAAATCACCAGCTGGTTAGGAATCGATTCGAATCGCCATCGCTCCTGGATAGTGAGCACTTGACTCGAAAGTTATCGTGATCGTAGTAATTATTATGGAACAATGATGGTTATCTGGATGGTATGGGATATGCTAAATCTAAATTGGTAGCTGGATGTTATTGGTTAATCAAGTGATTGCTATAGTACAGGTGCTTACCTAGATGGATAGGTTATAATAAAGATGATGCAAAGTACTTAAAATGGTTTATTCATGATAACATATGCTTTTCATAAGCAAGTCACTAGCCCACTAAAGAAAGCTTTGCATGATCCTTGGTGTCACTTTATTTACGGTTTACTGACGGGTAAGTCCATTTGAGTACATTCGAGTACTCGAGGATTTATCCCACCTTATTGCGGTGATGTTCTCGACTGTTGATGATGGTGGCTAACCACCGTGGGCTCGGTGATTCTATACTTATTTCTCATCTATATGCTTTTTGTCGGATGATGTCACTATGCTAGCAATATATTTGGAACTTATATTAATGTAATCATTTGAAAGCTATGTTGTTTTCACTAAGCGGTTTTGAAACCCAAACTTGTACTATTATTTGTTAACCCCTTTGTAATATTATTTTCACTGCAACCCGATGTATGTGATGTGTATTTGCTTAATCACGCGATCTTGGTTGTGATGTTGATTTACCGAGGTCTTTTGGGACACTCGGCGGACTACCGGGTTTATATGAGTGAAAGTATGGGTGTGTCAACGTGTTAGCGGGGACAACCGTACTTGATCTTGTATAAATTGGGCGGTTCTGTCACAGCTGGTATCAAAGCGAGATTAAGCATAATACTGTCAGGTACATAGTTTTAAAAGCCAAGTTTTGGTTTTAAAAGGTCTATTTTAACTAAAACTTTAGCTACAGGCAAATTTATCAAAACTTATTTGCAAAACTATGCTAGCGACATCCTCCTTTATGCCCATATAAGGACTATTAGGTGGCTATCTAAGTACTAACTTTGGGAGATGTACTTTATTACAATTTTACTTTAAATGCGTCCATACGGCGTGCTATTGTATGGATGCCGTTCATTTGAATGGTAATGTATGGATCAATTGCCTCTACGCCCAGGTAAGTGTGAGTTGTGAGAGCATGACCGTCCAACTGTCGGTCTAAGGGAGAGTTAGCTGTGGCTACTAGAATATTTACATGTTACACACATGTATATATGAAGGTACTTAATTGCGGGTATATTTATCGGGTAGCTATGGATATCAAAGTATATACATCTGGGGATGTATATATGGAGAGTATCTTAGTTTACTGTTTTCATTGTGCGCTTATTTATCTCTTGTGGGGATGGGCTGCAATGAATTTGCCTGTAGGTACGCTAACCACAAATGCGTAGATTGAATGTAGCTGACGACTAGCTATATATCAAGAGAGTATGTGTTATGCCACCGACATAGAACATGATTGCCACCTTAGGCTGGCAATTTCGTGAGGACGAATAGGACGAGCATGCATCATGATTGTGCTTGTGCATAAATATGCTTCCCTTCCTTTGTTCTGAGTACTAAGTAACTTGTGATCGATGTATTGCACTATCTTCCTTGTGTGGAGTTAAACAAGAATGCCTTGTTCCATGTTGCTTGAATAGGAAGTGCTTGAGAAAAGTGTGTGCTTAGCCTTGCTAGAAATAATTGTGGTTACATGCTTAACCTATAATGTCCTCTAGTTTAGCCAAGTGGTGGGTATGTATGCTTGTTATCTAATTAGTGACATAGTTATCACCCCTTTTGTCCTCGGTAAGCATACGAGTGTTGAAGAGCGCTATCCTAGAACCACGTCCAAGTTTTGGTAATCACTTGGTGGACACAAGACGTATA
The DNA here is from genome assembly GCA_904845875.1 of Miscanthus lutarioriparius. Lineage (NCBI taxonomy): Eukaryota > Viridiplantae > Streptophyta > Magnoliopsida > Poales > Poaceae > Miscanthus > Miscanthus lutarioriparius. Next base: position 15,642,635 of record CAJGYO010000018.1, read on the forward strand.
TGGAAATTTGGCAAGAAGTCCCCTGCTCAGTTGTCTTTGGCAATTAAGCTATGCTCCCTTGCGTTGTGTTTTAATCTTCAGATCCCCTGCTTGTTGACTCCTAACCTTGTGACTACCTTTGTTTGCTATCCCTCCTTTGCATAGTGCTTGCTCCTATGCAACCCAATTTATGCCATGTGAGATTTCTTATGGGTTGTATGTTCAGTAATGGTGCCACGATTAGCGATCTATGGTGCCGCGACGAAACCGAGAGCCCCTGTGGGTGCACACACAAGGCTGTGCTGCTCGGCACGCGCTGGTATCGAGGTTTCTAGTCATGATCCATTACAGAACTACATCGACATGTTATTTTCACGTGAGCTCTTCCTTGGTTATCTCTCCTTATCATGTCAAGCGATCTATATGTCGAACTAGATGCAATAGGACTCCCTTGTGAAGTCGTCCAACGGTTAACCTTTGAAGAATAGGTCACTAACAGGAACATAAACAGACTGCAAGAGGGTAGACAAGTAACTCTACTCGACGTGACTGTCCCTATAATGACGTCGATCATCTAGTGAGCAACTTATGTCATTTTCATTGGATCAGAAAGGTGCACCACACTTAAGGTTGAACAAGTTATCAGTCGAAAGGTAAATGGACCAGGATATTATGTGCTGTGATAGGTCACCTGATATATATGAGTTCCTATCCAAGTTCTCAATCTTTAGGTGCATAAGGATCACGTAGACGAACCGACCTTCTTTGGTGTGACCCCTTTCTCAGCGACTTCAATGGCGACCATCATGAGGCTTCGACCACAAATTTTTATTGTCAAGAGTAAAGATTTGGAACCTTTTTAGTGTTGAGGGACAAGCGATTTGTTACGATGAGGAAAGTTAGTCTTGGTTAAGTAACGACTATTTGGTAACTATGAAGGCCAGATCTCATAGAACAATGTTGATCAAGGAAGCAAACAAACTCGGCCCCGCAATGCAAGTGCTACTTCTTCTCCAAATGTGCTATCAAGTCAATTCCATCATGGACAATCACGTATATAGTACAAGACGTTGTATCGGCTAGGTAGGAGCTAGCGAAAGCACGTCACTAGTTTTTAGTCAGCATCTTTGTGCCCCAAGGTGCCAATTACACATATGCCCAGACTCTATTGGATGAAGTGCCGAAGGATATATAGGAATGGTTCTTTGTCAATGTAGAAATGCCCTACATGTGGAATAATGTTTTGTGCCCTATGAAAACAGCCACAAGTCCAATGCTTGTGCATCGTCAAGTTGGTGTCTAGATCAACGGCGGAAATTGTTACCTAAGAAGCATGACAGGAAGACTATAGCCTCCATCCTCGGCTAGAGAAAAGTTGCTGCTACTATGAGAAATATTAGAGAGTGCAAAACACACACCTCAACGTGTGAAGCAAAGAAAAGGAAGAACAAGAAATCTGTCCAGCTTTTGTGACACAAAAATTGGTTATCTTCAAGCCAGCAATTAGTGACTCAAACGTGGTTGGAAGGGCCTCAAATTTTGGTGACCTCATTCCTCACTTAGGACAGGTCGATGCCTTGAGTTTGTTGGAGTATTGGTTGAGTAAAACATCGGATTTGAGAGATATCTTGTCGGCTCGGTTTGCTGCCATTTCAGAACACAACAGTTTTGGTAGATGAATTGTTTGGATGGTCAAACGGTGTCCGTTTGAGTTGAATTTTGGTGAGTATTTAGAAGACTCATGGATCTGTATGCCTACCAAAATTCATGCATAATGGAGCTGTAGATTGTGAGTTACGAACAGCAAACAAAAGGGTATAGAATCTGCAATTTCTCTATTGACTGTGATCATCCTTTACTTTAGAAAGTTGTGTTTGTAATTGACGTCAAGATTAGCAACACGGTCAAGGTGTTCTAGAAGTCAAAATTGTGCTCAACCTGCTTGGTAGTGAACTAGTCCCTAGTTTTGTGATTACTTGCAACTTGTGTTGTCCTCCAAGCCTCGCTAACATCCTTCTGCGTCAATGGTTCTCCAATCTTTGACATGCCTTTGGTACCTTATATGTGTTTTTACCCAAGAGGTTGCATCGAGATTCAACCCGGATCACTTTGTTGCAACTTGGATACGAAGGCTCCCTAAGGAATGATCATCGAGAATGTTGAGCCGACAGAGTCGCCTACTATGTTTACCACTCACTCAAGTGAGACTCGAGACCATACAATATTGTTATTAAAAAAAGAGCATCGCACATGGAACATTATGTAGCCTTCCATCAGTTGACATTTGAGTGATTGCATCGCTACAACCAATTTGGATATTGGTTAACTAGCTTCTCATACCCTCAAAGGACGTTTACCCGTTTATGATCACATCCTTTACGAGAAGTTGTGCTCAAGCCACTTTAATAGAGAACTGCTTTTCAAACTTTGGGAGCAAATATAGCACCGTTGCAAGGAATATCCATCAACCGACTGCGGTCTAGTGCAAAGTCCATATGGTGCATGCTATATCCACTTGGGAAGTAGATCTTTGCAAGTATTTAGTCTATGTTTGTATCGCTCTTCGTACATCGAGGGGCCGGCACGAGAGGACATTGCTATCTTGGATTCCTCCCAAAGTAACAATACTTCATAAAGGCCAACAAAGGAAATTCTTCAGACAAAACTTACTACGAAGGACAAGTATCAGAAAGTGTCTTGACCCAATTAGCCTCTCTTATGCTTGAAGCTATGTAGCCTAAAGCTATCGCTGATATCGGAAACCGGTAGCATGTCTCTCTTCCATAAAAGTCTTTCGTCTCCGAATCTCGGACGCGATTCTTTAAGGAGGAGGGCTGTAACACCCCAGTGTTTGCCACTAGTTAAGCAATGGGGTTGAGCTAAAACATGGTATATTAAGTGATGATGAAGATGTCAAGGTCAAACCTATAGAAACGAGCCCCAACCTAAACTTGGATATGGCTTTTTGTGCTTCGTTTTATAGACCCTTTTCAAGATATATGCTTGGGTGGTGTGATTGAGATATCTTCATGTGTCTCACATCAATACCCATCTATATTGGGCACTCGAAAAGTTTCATGAAGTTTGGAATCAAAAAGTCACATGAAATGACAAGTTATGTCCTTGCTTGGATCATTTTATAAAGTGAATGGAATTCTAGATTGTTCACCAAACCTTGCAACCTTGCTCAAATGACTCTAGATGAACTCTACAACAAATGACAGGGGCAAAATCGTCTTTTCACATGGCAGTTAACGTTTCACGGATGGAAAATCCAACGGAGTGTCGTATAAGGAATAAAAGTTGAACTCAATGTTAAATAGAGAATGAAAATTTTTTGAGGGCCAAGAAAAGAACGTATCATTTATCTGGTGTCAGATAAGAAATTATCTCCATAGATTTTCCTAGAAACCATGGCAAATCTTCTCAAAGTAGCCATGAATTCGGTCGCTCTAACCTCCAAGCAACGAAATACTCTGCAGAAGAAATTGAAAATAAAAAAGAGTACTACTACTGGACCTGTTTGGCGGGGCTCTCGCGGGCTCCGGCCCCTGCACTGTTCACCTGTCTGTCTACAAACTTGTTTTTCAGGGTCTGCCGTTCTGGAACTCGCTGGCACCTATAGGCGCGTGGGCGGCCGACAGGCAGGAGCCGGTCTCATACAGGTCCTAACTGAGATGATGAAGAATTGAAGGCACAGGCAACTCCGCCGAGAGGGCGAGACGCAGACGAGGGCAGCTGGCAGCACCGCGCCAGCCGCATTAGAAAGCTCGCCCCTTTCGATCGGACAACTGCACAAGCACCATTCCGCCACCTCTCCGCCTCCGCCTCCGCCTCCGCCTCCGTTCCACCACCGGGGCCTCAGGCGCCGCCGGGCCGCATGGCGTCGCTGTCCGTCTCCCTCCGTGCCTCCGCCTCCCCGGCTGCCGGCGGCGCCGCGGGGTCCCGCCACGCCGACCCCCCCAAGGTCGCATTTCCCACCCCGATCTCTCTGTTCTCCCTCCCTCTCTTTTCCCCTCTGTTTTGTCTCAAGCCTTCACTTGACTCGACTCCATGTAATGTATATGACTCTTTTTCTATGACGGTGTTTTAGTCTCAACGTGTTCATAATTCTCTGAATTCAGGATCGGTTCCTATTGCTTTAGCTTCAACAACACTTAGCGTGCTCACCTTGTTTCATCTAAAAATCACCTTTATTGAGTTGCGATTCGTCTGGTGTCATGTGTGCAGGTGTCGTGCGTGAGGAGCAAGATCAGCTGCAGCTTCCCTGCAATTGGAGCTTCTTCGTCACAGTGAGTGCCTTCTCTTTCTGCTCTGAGTTTGTTCGTTCCATTGGCCATGAAATTGGTGCCATCTGATATCGAGTTGCCGAACAAATATGCGCTTTATGCCACAAATGTTGTCCAATCACTGGTGTGTGGTGTCTCAGGTTATCGGTGTTGTGACTTCACTACCCTAAGCAGTAAGCACACACGGTGAATGCAGATGATCAACGTCACATGCTCACATTTTAGTCGTGACACAGTGTTATTCTTTTTCAATGTCTTGTGAACAGTGCTAGAAGCGTTGAGCCAATAAGAGCTACAGCCACACAAACTCCCACGGTCACCCCTCGTAAGTACCTAGATTTTGGCAACCTGCAGTGTTTTTTTCATACAATTTACACTTTTTTTTTCTTTTGTAGAATCTTCCAGTGGGCAAAAGATAAAGGTTGGCATCAATGGTGCGCTCCTCCCTTAAACTCAGAAACCCAATATGATCAATTCCAATGTTGAACTGAACCCTTGTTCACTTTATCATTTCTGTAGGAGAGGTTAAATTGTTTCTCGTTCTAAATTCAGTCTTCAGTCGTTGCTAAACAGAATTCATGTCTTCAGTTCTAATATTACTCTCTTGTTTCTTATTGCAGGATTTGGACGAATTGGAGGACTGGTTCTACGAATTGCAACTAGTAGAGATGACATTGAAGTTGTGTCTGTTAACGATCCTTTCATTGATGCTAAGTACATGGTAAGAAAGCAAAAATGCAATTTGGAATTATGTTTGTTACATGTTTAAAGTGTATCTTGCTTTCTACAATGCGGAGTTGTATTTCTCTGTTAGGCTTGATTACCAAAATAATCGTCCCAAAACCTTTCTTACTGTCATTTGTCCTGTTGTACATTCCATTTCCTTTTTGATCCACTGCATTTTATCTTCTACACTTAATCGCAAAGAAGGGACTTGTCTAAACTGTAACTGTAATCAACCTCGTGATATTTGTCCTATTTCAGGCTTATATGTTCAAGTACGATTCAACGCACGGTCCATTCAAAGGCTCCATAAAGGTTGTCAATGCGTCAACCTTGGAGATTAATGGGAAGCAAATCTCAGTTACAAGCAAAAGGTAAGAACAGGAAGGTCCCAGGTTGCAAAGCCTACCCGCCGCTATGATCTGTGTAATGATAAACTTTTTTTTCAATAAAGTTCAGGCAGTTTACATAAGCTGCCATAATTTCTGTAAAAGAAAAACTGGATATATATATTGATTTTTGAATGTGTCTTCTCCTTTATTGATTGACTAGTAAGTTTAAATTGTGAAAAAGAATATCTTTGGTGTCCTGTGATATTCTATTCTGGTAATAGCCAATACCCAAGTCCTAACTAGTCTCGTGTGCTGACTATCTTTGGTCATTAGCCAGTGTATGGCCTTGTATTGTCAGTTAATGAATTTCTTATTTTCAAAGAAGGATATGATCTTCTCTGTACCTATTGTTAAGTGATCAGTTTAGTATGGTAGTGTTGTTCAAGCATGTCACACACATATATTGACATCCTGTAACTGCAAAATGATAGAAGATGCAAGTCCTTTGTACTTAATGTCCACTGGGACAAGGCAACAGCTATACACATAGGTTGTAAATTTGTAACCCAAGGTTTTCTCCTGGAATATGGTGACATACTTCTCTTGTGATCACGTCACTCATATTAACTTTGCATAACTCTTTTCTCCCCTGATGATTTTGTTTTGTGGACTTGAATCACCCATTCCAGAGATCCCTCAGACATCTGTTGGTGTAGTTATGGAGCTGAATATGTTGTTGAATCGTCTGGACTTTTACAACAATCGAGAAAGCATCAGCACATTTGAAGGTTTGCTTACAGCCTTATAGAAACCATTTGATGTAACTACCCCAAGTGACTGAATAACCATGTGTCCACTCCTTGTCTCTCTCTCTCTCTAATATCAACAACAACATAGCCTTTCAGTCCCAAGCAAATTGGGGTAGGCTAGAGTTGAAACCCACCAAGAGCTCCAAGTCACGGTTCAGCCACTTCAATAGCTGCTTTTCAAGTACTCCTATTCAAACATAGATCTCTAGGTATATCCAAACTTTCAAATCTCTTTTTATTGTCTCCCTCCATGTCAATTTCGGTCTTCATCTACCTCTCCTCATATTATTAGCTTGGCTTAGGACTCCACAATGCACTGGTACCTCTGGAGGTCTCCTTTGGACATGGCCAAACCACCTCAACCGATGTTGGACAAACTTTTCTTCAATTGGTGCTACCTCTAGGCGATCACGTATATTATCGTTCCGAACTCGGTCCATTCATGTGTGACCGCAAATCCATCGCAACATACGCATTTCTGCAACACTCAGTTGTTGAACATGTCGAATCTTTGTAGGCCAACATTCTGCCCCATACAACATAGCCGGTCTAATCGCCGTTCTATAGAACTTGCCTTTTAGCTTTTGTGGTACAATCTTGTCACAGAGAATGTCAGAAGCTTGTCGCCACTTGATCCACCCTGCTTTGATTCTATGGCTAACTTTCGCATCAATATCTTCATCCCTATGTAGCATTGATCCCAGATACCGAAAGGTATCCTTCTTAGGCACTACTTGACCTTCCAAACTCACATCTCCTTCCTCCTGTACAACTCCACCAAAGTCGCATCTCATGTATTCGGTTTTAGTTCTGCTCAATCTAAAACCTTTAGACTCAAGTGTCTACCGCCATAACTCTAGTTTCCTATTTACTCCCGTCTGGCTTTCGTCCACTAACACTACATCATCAGTGAACAACACACACTAAGGGATATCCCCTTATATGTTCCTGGTAACCTCATCCATAACCAAGGCAAAGAGATACGGGCTTAAGGCTGACCCTTGATGAAGTCCAATTTTAATCGAGAAGTAATCTGTGTTACCATCGTTTGTTCGAACACTAGTCACAACATTGTTGTACATGTCCTTGATGAGGGTCACGTACTTTGATGGGACTTTATGTTTGTTCAAAGACCACCACATAACATTTCTTGGTATCTTGTCATAAATCTTCTCCAAGTCAATGAAAACCAAGTGGAGGTCTTTCTTCTGCTCTCTAAACCGCTCCATAACCTGTCTTATTAAGAAGATTGCTTCTCTGGTTGACCTTCCGGACATGAAACCAAATTGGTTTGTTGATATCTGCGTCGTTCCTCGCGGACGCTGTTCGATGACTCTCTCCCATAACTTCATAGTGTGGCTCATCAACTTAATTCCCCGATAATTAGTATAACTTTAGATATCTCCCTTGTTCTTGTAGATTGGTACCAATATGCTTCTTCTCCACTCCTCAGACACCTTGTTCGATCGAAAGATATTGTTGAACATCTTGGTTAGCCATACTATAGCTATATCCCCGAGGCATCTTCACACCTTGATTGGGATATCATCAGGGCCCATCGCTTTGCCCCCTTTCATCCTTTTCAAGGCTTCTCTGACATCCGATTCTTGAATTCTCCGCACAAAGCGCCTGTTAGTGTCATCAAACGAGTCGTCCAGCTGAACGGTGGTGTTCTCATTCTCACCATTGAACAATTTATCAAAATACTCTTGCCATCTATGTCTGATCTCATCCTCCTTCACCAAGAGCGGCTCTCTCTCATCCTTTATGCACTTGACTTGGTTGAACTCCCTTGTCTTCCTATCGCGAACCCTAGCCATCCTATAAATGTCTTTCTCTCCTTCCTTCGTACTCAAACGTCGGTAAAGGTCCTCATAGGCCCGCCCCTTTGCCTCACTCACCGCTCATTTTGCAGTCTTCTTTGCCACCTTGTACTTCTCTATGTTGTTTGCATACCTGTCATGATACAAGCGCTTATAGCACTATAATGATGATTAGTTTTATTTGGTTTTTTCCCTTACCATTTAGGTTTCTAAAAAGTTCCTAGCGACATAGAATGCTGATTTAATAATTAGGATCCAGCAAAATGTGGGCTGGATTTTTTTACTCTTCTTTTTTGGGTGGGAATTCATAGCATACTTTTTGTTTCTTCGGTACATCAGCTATAAAATATCTGCCATCATATTTTATTACATAATGTATTAAGAAAAATATTTGCCATAAACATGCATCATAATTATGAGATTTCCACTGTTTGTTAATAGGGTGGTGCAAAGAAAGTGGTGATATCTGCTCCATCAGCAGATTCTCCTATGTTTGTGGTTGGAGTAAATGAGAAGAATTACAACCCCAGTATGAATGTTGTCTCTAGTGCAAGTTGTACCACAAACTGCCTTGCTCCCCTTGCCAGGGTTTTTTTCCTATTTCCCTAAATAGTCTCTCTCTTTTTTCTGGATTTGCACAGAATATAGTAGGTACGAATCATAGCTATTTCTGCAAGCTGTTTTTTTAGTGTTCCATGCCCTTTGGGTGTCAAGTATCTTCCAGTGCTGCCACTGCAGTATCACTGCTCATCACTTGACATGCTAATATAGATTCATGCTCTGCAGGTTGTCAACGAGGAATTTGGCATTGTTGAGGGACTCATGACGACCGTCCATGCTACAACAGGTTCCTTTCTCCTCTTTAGGATTTGTCGTAGAGACATGGGAGACTGCTGAGTTGTAAGTTACAATTACCATAACTTTGTTTTGCATGTGTTCAGCCACCCAAAAGACTGTTGATGGTCCTTCAATGAAAGATTGGAGGGGAGGACATGGTCCTGGTCAAAACGTCATCCCTAGCTTTACTGGTGCAGCAAAGGTTTATCTCAACTCAAAGGAAGAGACTGGAAACTTCCTTTGTACGGATTTCTTATGTTCTATCTCTTTGCTATCTTCCAGGCTGTTGGGAAGGTCCTTCCTGCATTAAATGGAAAACTCACTGGTATGGCCTTCTGAGTGCCAACACCAAATGTATCTGTCGTCGACTTGACTTGCCGGATTGAGAAAAGTGCTTCCTATGAAGATGTGAAAGCCGCTATCAAGTATGCAAACTGAATTTATTTTGTTCTTGCACCTTGCAATACTTAATTGTTGATTACATTCTTTGTTTGAGCAGTACATTCTCTGTAACCAAGTTTGGCTGGACTTTTGTGCTGCTCCACTGTGCCATTAGAAGCCTTTTTTTTATCAATTAGGATTTGGCTATGCAATCGGTGAAACTAACAGACTTCACAGTATTGATAAATTCAGCTTTTCTAACTGTAAAGTATAGGAGAGCTACAATTTGTTTGACATAAATGTTGTTTGAGGAGAAAGTAAGAGAAGGAATGTTATGTACACAAACCAAATGTTTTAATATATCTTCCGAATACCCATGATAAAAACCTTCCCCCAGGCTTTGTCCTAATAGAAGAGTACAAGCCTTAAGGGAGGTACTCACGCACCTGTGAGCACCTGGGTTTGATCCTGGGTGGGTAGGCTTTCAAATGAGGATCTACTGATGGAGTCATCGGTTGGTTCTATCAGTGTCCACGATGAGGTAGTGGCAGAGAAGTCGGGTTGATACCTTGGAACAATGAAGAAAAACAGGAAATGTTCTTTAATTACTTTGAAGCTGTTAGAGTTTCAATACAAAATTAAATTCAAAATTAGTTCCTTCAACCGAATGATCAAATCATGCCACCAACCCTGCGTCTAGTGAAAACTTATCAGTCTGATGTCATGCACACCCATGCATTCTGTGGTCTTTGTTTTCAGGGCAGCATCAGAGGGCGCACAAAAGGGCATTTTAGGCTACACGGATGAGGACGTTGTTTCAAATGATTTTGTCGGTGATGCTAGGTGAGTCTCCACTCTCCAGATCGATTTGATGAGTGTTTCAGCATTTTAACTATATGGGTTGTACCCGTTTCTGTTTGTCCTGAGGATGGTTTTGTTTTAATTTGCTGCAGCAACCGGGTCCTTGATCTGATCGGGCACATGGCTCTTGTCAATTCCAAGCACTGATGCCTTGACAACACAGTGTATATAGGATGAGAAGGCTGCAATTTTGGTGGTCCTTCCCAAAATTCGGAATAAGTTAGGGCTGTTTAGTTCCAAATTTTTTTTTTGTGTAGTATCAATCACATCGAATCTTGTGGTACATGCTTATGCATGGAGTACTAAATGTAGACGAAAAAAAACTAATTGTACAGTTAGGTGAGAAATCGCGAGACGAAACTTTCGAATCTAATTAGTCCATAATTATACACTAATTGTCAAATACAAACGAAAGTGCTATAGTAGCCAAAACCCAAAACTTTTTGCATCTAAACGCGCCCTTATACAGTGAACGGCTGAACGCTAAGGATCGGTCCTGTTCGCTTTTCGTATAATCCATACTTTTCAGCTTATTTTTTTAGTCGGAACAGCGTTTTTTTCTCGCAACAAATCAGCCAGAACAGTGTTTCATTTTGTTTTTTCAGCTAAGCGAACGAGGCCGCGGGGCCGATGAGCGTATGGTTATGTGATGGTATGGGCATATTTATTTCCTGTCGAATCGTCGAGTGGCAAGTTATATAGCCCTGTGGAGTAGGTCTTGTTCATCGTACAGTTCCATTTCGTGCTGGGTCACGCGAGTGTTGGTGTTCTCAATGTGTCGTGGCATCTATTCCTCACAGCTGTCGGAACAGAATTGTTTCTGGCGTGCACTGCTGCGATTGGCCGCATATCGAGAGCCAACAGCCAAGCACCGAGGCATCACAATTCACAATTCGTGCACCAACGCTTTGTCCCCGTGGCCCATGACTTGCCACAGTTGAAACCACGAGGGCTCAACTCTAAGATAACTTCTTCAATAGTACTAACTTTAGCATGTAGTTTTTACATTGATAGTCTCACATAACTCTCTCATATATTAACACTGAAATGTGTGTAAGAGTTTAGCTCTTATCAAGAGTTGAGCTAGTTTTTCTTTCTCTTCTATTAAAATATAAAAAAAATGTTTAAAGCTAACTTAAAATTCGATTGTTGGGGCCAATCCTGATGATGATGTTGACCCATCCGCTATGGCAAATTCAGGAGCGGCGAGCCAATGAAAACAACCGGCGCCCGGCGGCCGCGTCGCCTTCCTCATCACATCCCATTCCCGACTCCAGCAGGCCTCAAGTGGTTCGTGTAGTGGAGGAGCATCACGTTCACTCCCCCCAAGATAGCACGGGAATCGCCTCGAAATTTGCCCTCCTTTCTCCTGTCATCTCTCACGAGAGCTGACTTGCAGGCATTGGTTGTATTTTTCGTAGCTACTATTTGTTTGTTCGTAGTTCATACCACAATGCCCAGGGCTAGCTTGTTGCCAATGTGCATGCGTTATTTTCTCAACAAGATTTTATTATGGGACCTAGCACATGTGTACATTCAATCGGACTAAGCCTGTTCGCTTGCTCGTAAACGATCGTAAATTTTCAGCCGAGAACAGTGTTTTTCTTTTACACCAAACCAGCCAGCAGTAAATAATCACGATACGATACGGCCTCCCGAACAGGTTGTATATTGTTAGTCATGCTCTTATAAAATTAATAATTTTGATGTTTGAATCTTAATATACGTGCACGTCTAAAAAAATTGAATGGCGTGCTAGCATGGTAACGAAAATGTACGAAAGACGAGATAGTTAACTATGCTCACCTTCTGCATTTTGGCCTCCGAGACAAGTGTTCAATGTTTTTTTTATTACAATATAAGACACATTGAACACAGCACAATGGCATATAGGTGAGTGCGAGGACATGTAGGGATACAAATGGTACATATACGGCATGATTGGTTGCTCCGAGGTCGGCGGTCTGGGATGGTGGCCCTGTCCGGTCTCTTTTCAGCCGGCATAAAAGCATTCATCCACCTTTGTTTGGTTTGGTTTAGCTTAGCTGTCCTGGATGACATTGATTCTGTTTGGTTGCCCCCGTTGATCGTTTTGTTGTATGAAGTGGCGGTAGCGTTTGTGTTTGGTTGGGCGCACGGCCTGGGGTGCGAGCACCCGTGTACCGTTTTGGTGTGGTTACCACCAGCTATTGCAGAATGAAAAACAATAGAAGAAAACAGAGATAACTTTGCCTCAGTTCAACAAGCTTGACATTGACAATGACCTTGGAGCTTCTAATGACATAAGTAAACCTGACAATAGTACTTCCAGCAAATCATGAACAACAAAAGTCAAAGTTCCTCACAAGGTCATTGTCTTTACACGTGTTCATGGCATTTTGAAACCATCACAAGCAATATGAAACAATTAGAGGCACCTACAACAATGCTTAGCAATGAAAAAGACAAGCACCATCAAAAGAAACGACTGAACCAAAGCAATAGCCAGTAACCAAGGTATTTTAGGGCTTGATTGGTTGCCCGAAGCACTGCAAGGAGGTTTCACAAACACTTTTGCATCATCTTCACAACCCCTGTATTCCAGATATGATGCTACTGCCTCTTCTTTGGTTGCAAAACTCTTGTAGCAGCAGTTTGCAAAACCAGATACCTGGGCATGGCATGTAGGCCAGGTTGCATAGACCCCAGGCTCATTTCCCCGATAGACAACATACCAAGCCATGTGCCCCTTAAAAAACACATAAAACCAAGTATAAGATGTTGATAAGATGAGGGTTAGTTCAATCGATTTGCCTCAGATTTAATTACCATCTCATTTGACCTTGCACTTGGAGCTTAAGGAACATAGACAGCAGCAAACCTTAAACAGATAGTACAAACCCAACATCATGACAGGCAAGGAACCATAAGTAGAAGATAGAAGAAATAATGCTCCAGTACCTCACAAGTCCAAGGTCATCGGTTTTTATAATTCATTACTCAAACCGGCACTGTTATCATCGTAGGCATGAAAAAAAATCTCACAATTGTAGTAGCCTCGGTCCAGATAGAGATTAGAAACAATGCATGCCTCAGCTAACTGCAAACAAACTTGAGAACATATGCAATCATCCCAGGTGACAAATAAGAACATAAATGTGGAGAAGAGCGCAGGTGGCATATCCACAGACAAATCAACAAAATCGACACTGAAGGAGGAGGGCAAGAGCGCAGGTGGCATATACCGTCGAAGCGCCGGAGGACAGAAAGAAATCCGCCGGCGGTGGTCGCCTCGGTAGGGCTACCAAGGTCGAGGGGGAGCTAGAAGGGAGTTCGCACCAGAGCTATGGCGGAAGGAGAGGCGAAGAGTGAGGGCGGTAACCCTAGCCGCGACCCGCACGCGCTTTTATCGCCAGGACGGCCTTATCTCCCGCGCTCTCCGAAAAGGTTCCCGCCAAGCACCGCGCGAGCCTACACCGAGAAGGAAGTGAGGATCGAGAAGACAGCGCCGTCCAGGATGGAGGAGGGCATCTGCACGAGAGGAAGCAGGAGAAAAGTACGAGTAGGGCAACCAAACACGGGCGAAATGCACCAAAGGGTGCGGGATGGGCCATATGACGGTCCGGTTCGGGCAACCAATCACACCCATATTTTTCGACCGTATCCGAGTCCAAATCCGTTTAGAGGAGTTCAGATCCGTCCATATCCGAATCCAGATATTCAACATCCGATACCGTATCTGTCAAATTGCATATTTATTATGATGTCGAAATCCATTCGTATTCTATCTCACGTAGCTAATACTATCCTTATTCAAATCCGAATCTGAATAGAAATATGAAAATAAATGTAATATCAACGATGTTCGTCCGTATCCGATCCGTTTGCATCCTTATGGACATGCCTACAAAATAAACCTGCTAAAAGCACTTAGGAATCGAACCCTAGTGGCTTTGAAGATAATGTTATCCTTTTTCTCGTCTCCTCGCGAAGGCTTTTTTTTCGAAATTTAGTGTTCCACAACCAACGCTGGGAGGTAGGGTGTGCACCAAACAATTGAAAATTTTAGAATGGTAGAATTATGTAATTTCAAAGTATTACAGCTTTGGCAGATTTTGCACACATTTTATATAAAGTACATTTTTAAATAAAGAAAGTACAACTTCCGGCCTCCACAACAAACTTGGCATTTATGTACGTCCGATATGTGAACACTAGAATTTGATTTGAGCCTTGTCAAGTGGAAGTCATGCACCAACGACTCCACCACCACCACCACATGAGTGTATCCATGATGTGCACTGGTGACTGTGTCGATGTTCAAAACTACACGGGTAACTGGTTAGAGGAAAGGATTATGTTCATGTTTGTTGCATCAAGCCATCAAGGTATGGTCAGAAAAGTGCACACTCTGTAAGCGTCAAAAATGAAATGGTTGTTGAAAATCAAGCATCATTTGAAAGTTTGTCACACTGTAATGCAGTAAATGTGTAACAGAGAGGAGCGGTGAACATCTCATACATACAGTGGTGCGTAAAAAAAAGCAAGGATCTCTCATGCAAGATGGCAAAGTTTGCCATTGAACAGGTTACAGGTTACCGGATGACCATGCAGGAGTAGTCACACTGAAGATACGTTACGCATATGCCGGAAGGCATGATCGAGAGAGAGAGAGAGAGAAGCAATGCCGATTGATCGATCACACAGCCGTCAGAACCTGCAGGCGGTCGTGACCACCGACGGCGGAGTGGGAGGAGAGGCGGCGCCGGCACGTCGGGCAGGAGCAGTGCGAGACGAGCCACCTGTCGATGCACACGACGTGGAACCGGTGGCCGCACACAGGGAGCACCCGGATCCTCTCGCCGTCCGCGAAGTCCGACAGGCAGATGGCGCACCTCGCGGGCGCGTGCTGCTGCTGCGCCGGAGAGCGCCCCGCCCCCGCCGCGGCCGGCGACGGCGAGGCGACGTAGGTGGCCACGGGCAGCGCGACGACTTCCTCGCGCTTGAGCCCGGCGTTGGCGCGGCGGTGCGCGACCCAGCCGACGGGGTCGGACACGGCGCGGCGGGTGCACCGCACCACGCACTGCAGCATCGAGTTGAGCCCCAGCGCACACACCAGCGCGCACAGCATCGCCGCCAGGATCACCACCACGTCGTAGTCCAGCGGCGACGACGGCGACGGCGGCGCGCGCGGCGCCTCGGGCGCGGCCGCGGCCGTGATGTTGCTGCAGTTGGACATGTGGGACACCATCACACCACCCAGCGGCAAGCGGATTGATAGATAGGAGAAAACCAAGACCAGAGCCCAAAGGTGATCACTGATCACTCATCAGACTGGCAACAGGCAGCTAGAAAAGAGAAGTGGGACGGGCACAGCATTATTGGAGGACGGCGAGGACAGAAAGCGCTCTCAAAGCAAGTGAGAAGCACTAACCAACCGAAGGGATAAAAGCGTGAGTGCTAGCTCCTCTCCTGACCATGACCTTTCAGTAATCATCATCATCAGTAACGAAACTTACTTGTATACTACTGATGCTGGTGCTGAAGTCCTTTATACAAAAGAAGATATTCAGCAAGGGCTGAACTTGTGCTGTATTTGTACATGATGTAGTGATGTAAACACAATTTGGGTCATGTACTTGAGTACTTCGTAACTGAAAATGTATGAAGACTACCAGTACCAGGCGTGGCTCAGAAGCAAGGGGATGGAATCAAAGTGGAAGAGCAGCTTGCAGGGCAGGCATCTGTTCTTCCTTCTCGTGCAAAAAGAGGGGTATTGCCTGATAACGAGATCACGGCGGCGTTTCACGCGTGCGTGACGCTTGATCAGCAGATGGTCGACACAGCCGTGGGAATAGCTCCTTCAAGTTGCATCGCTCAAGACGGAACATATGCAGAGTTGGAACACATCTAAAGATAATGGTGCCTAGCTACAGGAAAATGCAACAGGAAGAAGATGAAAAGAAGGAAAGCAACGTGCCAACAGGAACCAAAATGCAACAGAGAACCCAAAAAGGGCACCGACTTTCTATATTACTATTGCCAACGGAGCCTCGAAGTTCTTCAATTGGATTGTCACAAGAAAACAATAGAAATAAACAAATCCTAAAAAAATTTCATAGAAATCAGAAAGCTAGTATATTGTAATTACCACTGACAACAATAAACATATTTAATCTACTATTATGTTTTCCAAATAATCACCCAACATCTGCCATTACGAAGCAAAATCTAAAGTAACCCCATGCCACCTGCAGGCCCGCTATCCTACGATGTTAGTCCAACGGTTAGGTGGCCCACGCAAGCGGCCTCAGCGTCACCTCTACGAATGATGACTGTGTAGCAGTGATTTGTCATTGAACATACAATGCACTAGAAGCTTCATCCTGCCTCTAGCATGTCTCAATTTTCGTACTTGGTGTCAACCTAGAATCCTTAGATATCCGACATTCAGAATAGTTCAAGTTAGGAACTCTACTTATTTAGTGAATGAACTATTTTTTTATCGAACAAATGATCAGAAGCACAACCATAAATGACTACTACAGAGCAAAGCAGAGTACCGTTCCAACCAGATAGATGATTGGATAAACCCAACCATATGTGGCACCAAACCAGGTTTCATCATCCAGATTCGCACATAAATAACTATAATCTCATTACAGTAAATCAAGCATAGCATAAGTTAAACTTATCTAAGTTTCTTTCTTAAGACAAACCAAGCCAACCTATGGCAACAAAACCAGGTTTAATCAATCAGTGATCTCATTATACTAAATCAGACTTAGCATAAATTAAACATAGCTAGGTTCCTTCATAATTTAGTCCTTTCCTCTGTCAGCCAGCCATCTATCCATAATTCGTGTTTTTCACAACCATCCAATGGAATCTCACCCGGAACTGAACCCACAAGTTAATAAAACTCACAATTCTTAAAGGCGGTTACATCTCTGTTTAAGCGAATATTAAATACTTTGTAATTGTAATAGATGAATCAAATAATAGTTAACACAGAAGATAAAAGGAATAAGCAAAGGTATGGGGAAAACAAAAACGTGCAAACAAACAAGTAGCATGGGACAAGGGTATTTACCCTACTTTACACCCTCCTAGCAACCTCCTTGGGAAGACGAGTTGCGGACATGTTGTATATCAGAAAAGCTGTTGATTCTACCATGGCACAGAGAGCCACTTATATTTCTCCATCCATTGAGTGGTCATAGTTCTTGAGAACACTATAATCAAAGACAACACAACATGTTTTGCCACCGTGCTCAGGCCAAGTATGAAAAATAACATTTTCTGATGTTTTCCGAATTTTATAGGGAGTTGGGCACATCAGAGAAGGGAGAAGATAGCAGTGGTATGTAAGCTAGAGAAATATCGGCTCATGTATTGCTCTTTCTTCATAGTCATGCATTTGCATTTCTGCACATCATCTAGTGTTGGTTTATTCAACAAACTTGGGAGAGCGAAGGGTGAGAGAGCGAATGAGAGAGGAAGGAAGAGAGCCGAGTCCCCTTTCCCCCTCCCCCTCTCCCACTTTTATAGGGGATGTGGGAGAGTATGTTCTCTTTATTTCCTATGGTGGGGCTGATATTTACAAAAATGCCACAATGTCATCGGTAGAAAGGAGGGAAAGGGAACTCAGGGAAAGACAACCACCGGCTAGTGCAGATAGCTCCGTCATGCTCACGCTGGGGCCGCCGTCGTCCTGTCTCGTTGAGTTGAATTGATCACTGATGGTGCACCCATGTCATCGATTAATTTATCTTGATCTTGATGAGAAAGTGAAAAAGAAAAAGGAAAACCATTAAAATGCCACGCCGCACACAACCAAGGCAGCGAAAGGGAGGGGAAATCTAGGAGCACATGGTCAGTGGCTTGGAATTTTGGACTATGAAGGAGCTCGTTGTATCTAAAACCAAGATAATGAATATGATTAAGGCGGGCGATGGGTAGGGTCATGGCGAGACAATATCTTGAATGGCATAACTTGCTTAGCCGGTTAAGGACCGTTGCATCTACTGTGGTAGCTCTTGAGCACCACTTGTACAAATCACTTGCCATGGATGGGGATGGTAGGCTGAGTATCTTGTTGTGACCGGATAACCTTGTAGATTCATCACACCTTGGGGCATGGGGTAGCTAGAGAGATAGTACCCCATGCCATCTCAAACCGTTCATGGGCGATTTGGCCGGGCTTGAGAAAGGTTTAGGTGCGAGATACTCCTGATGCACTGATAGGTCGTATGGGTTGGATCCTCACTCTTGAGTGGGTAAAACATGTACCCCTCTGTGGAGTCTTGAAAGTGATTATTATTCGAATACTGCACTCTCGGTTATGAGCACATCCTATAACTACTAGCTACAAAGTAGTGGGAAATGAAAGTGCTCATAGAAGATTTTTTCCCTATCTATTTGTTCATGCTTACTTAAACCCTGCTGAAAGCATCTAGGCCCCTAGTTGGGTTTCGGTGATTAATGACGACACGAGATTACTATGACTAACGTGTGTTTTGCAGAGGCAATTTGAGTTAGGTCATGGTAATGGCAATTGATTAGACAATCATGGTTGTCATGCCCCTATCGATGGAAATCATTTTGGTTTTCAAAGGATGAATGACAAGGTTAATGATGGACTAGTTCTAAGTGTCATTTAGTGATGGAGAGACACTTAGAGTAGTTTAGGACTTTGTTTTTCCTTTAGCCATGCTATTAAGGGGGGGTATGGACTAGTAGCTTGATCTAGGTAAGTCTAGTGGGTTAGGTGTGGTGCACACTTGTCAAACCTAGCACTAGGTAGCTCAGGAATAGCCCTAAGATCAATTGGAGCAAACTTCATTCACATAGGATTTCGAGATGAAAGTGAATGGAGGGTCAAATGATTGACTAGACGCTAGTCTGGTTGTGACCGGACGCTGGAGGGTGAGTCTGGTCAGTTCATTTGATCTAATGAAGTCGTCTGGTACTGACCAGACAACGCTGAGTGAAAGTGGACCGGACGCTGGGTGCCCGCGTCCGGTCAACTCCAGAGAGGTTCCAGAGAAGGATTTTCTTGATCGGACGCGTCCGGTCAGTGCTGACCGGACGCTGGTCAGGATCCGGTAACTGACCGGACGCTGAGCAGTGAAGTGACCGGACTCTGGGTACCAGCGTCCGGTCAACATCAGTAAGGTTCTAGAGAACAATTTTCTTGACCGGACGCTGGTCAGAGTTCGGTCAGAACTTAACGGCTCTTTCTGACACAGTGGAGGGTATAACTAACTGGAGCATCCAGTCACACTGATCGGAGCGTCCGGTCACCCCATAGAACGCTGACTTGGTCTCCAAACGTTATGTTTTGAATGAGGGGTATAAATACTTACTCCACTTATCCAAGGGAGGTCTCTTGCCCATTTATTCAGCTGAGAAACACCCTTGAGAGTGCAAAGGAGAGCAAGAGCCTAGTGCGGTAATTGAGATTTGAGAATCCAAGATTAAGGTCCTCATTAGTGTAAGGAGAGTAGCAAGTGTGCATCCACCCTTCTCATTAGGCTTGTCATGGTCAAGTGAGAGTTTGTGATTGTTACTCTTGGTGATCGCCATCACCTAGATGGCTCGGTGGTGATTGAGAGTTTGGTGATCATCCGGCGGAGCTTGTGGATGACCCAACTCAAGTTCTGAGCGGTTGTGGGTGATTCACCACGATGGAGTGTCGAATAATCAGCCCGTAGAGAACACTTGATCCTTGCGCGGATCAAGGGGAAGCTACACCCTTACGTGGGTGCTCCAACGAGGACTAGTGGGGAGTGGCGACTCTTTGATACCTCAGGAAAACATCACCGCGTTCCTTTTTCTCTCTTTACTTTGAACATTTACATTTTAGCAATTCATTTTTTGTCTTTATATTCTTAGAATTGCTATGCTAGAGTAGGATTAGAACCTAGGGTGCAAAACTTTTGTGCGGTAGAACAATAGAAACATATTCTAGGCATAAGGGGTGAAGTGGGCTAAGTGTAGGGTTTAATTATTGCAATGAATTTTAGGATTAGCCTAATTCACCCCCGCCCTCTTGAGCATCTTGATCCTTTCAATTGGTATCAGAGCCTCATGCTCGCTAAATTAGGCTTAACCACCTAGAGAAAGATGTCCCACGGGGATGGAACTCCTCCTATCTTTGAGGGAGATGATTTTCCTTATTGGAAAATTTGTATAGAGGCTTATCTAGAAGCCTTAGATGTTGGAGTTCTTAGAGCTGCCTCACAAGGCTTTCCAAAACCTAAGAATCCCACAAACCTTCAAGGCAATGACATTAATTATGAGAAATGGAATGCAAAAGCTAGAAACACCCTCTTTAGAGGCCTTTGCAAAGATGTTTTTAACCGTGTGTGGAACCACAAGGATGCCCATGCACTATGGTCGGATATTTGTGCGCTGCATGAGGGAACTAAGAGTGAGTGTGAGGAACGCTACCATCTTATTATGAAAAAGCTTAATTCATTTGAGATGCTTCCTAGAGATAGTGCTAATGAGATGTATTCATGGTTGAACATTCTTGTAGAGGAAGTCAATGGACTTGGACTCACACAAATGCAACCCTCCGATGTTGTAAGAAAGATCTTGAGTGTCCTCCCCATTGACAAATATGGGCATATTGTGATGGTGCTTCATTAAGGTGATCTTTCCACCGCTACACCAACTCAAATATTGGGAAAGATCAATGAACATGAGATGTGCATGCACATCACACCACAAGATGGGTCTTCTTCCACTAAGAAGAAAGACTTGGCATTTAAGGCTAGCCAAGAGAAGAAGGGCAAAGCAAGAGTTGATCATGATAGCTCAAGTGATGATGAAATTGATGATGCAACTCTTGCTCTCATGGTGAGAAGAACCGTCGAGATGCTCAAGAAGCTCAACAAGAACGGTGTCAAGTTTGATGGCAAGAAAAAGAAATTCTTTACTTGCAATAGAAGGAAGCCAATCTCCGAGTTGGATTGCTATAATTGTGGAGAACTTGGTCATCTAGCTCATCAATGCCCCAAGCCCAAGAAAGACAAATACAAGAAGAAGTACAAGGACAAGAAAGATGACTCAAGTGATGAAGATGACGATGAGAATAAGAAGAACAAGCCATACAAGAAGAAGGATGGCAAGAAGAAGGAATATCACAAGAAGAAGAAGAATGGCAAGGCATACATTGTTGGTGATTGGCTCACGGATATTGAGTCATCAAGTGACTCATCCGATGATGAAAGTGAGAACGAGAAGGTGGCCGCTATTGTAATTGATTCATCACTATCTTCACCGACATCATCACCGTCATCCTCTACACACCTATGCCTTATGGCCAAGGGTGAATGAAAGGTACAAAATGATGACGGTAGTAGTGGTGATGATAATGCTAGCAATGATGATAGTGATAGTGATGAAGAATTTGAATCACCTTCCTATGATGATCTTGTCAAGTTGCTAAATCAATACACTAAGATCATTAGAAAGACAAGAGCTAAAAATGAAAAGCTAGAACTTGAGAATGACTCACTCTTAGCAAAATATGACATAGCCGAAAAAGCTAGTGTTGAGCTTAGAGAAGAAAATAAAACTATGTCATCCAAACTCAAGGAGCTCAAATCCTCTAAAAAGGAGCTTAAAGAAAAACATGATAAACTTGAGGGGATACATAATGAGCTCACCACTAGCTACAATTTGCTAAAAGAAGAGTACACCAATCTCAAGGTTAATCATGATAATCTTGTTGTTTCTCATTAGCTATTATCCAATGAGCCACATGATGCTACTAACCATATTGTTAAGATTGATATAGCTACATCATATGATGACTTGATTGTTGAGAGCATTGATCAAGGCTCTAGTAGCAAAGGCAAGAAAGTGGTTGAGTCCGACAACTATGATGAGTATGTCAAACTCAAGAATAAGAATGAAAAGCTCAAGAAAGATCTTGAAAAGCTATCAACCACCAACACCATTGTGATAGAGAATCTTGACCATGATTGTGATATAGCTCTTGAAAATGAGAAACTTAAAGAAGACAACAAGAGACTCAAGATGGAGAAAAATCATGATGAACTTAAAGAAGAGAACAAGAAGCTCAAGTTGGAGAAAGAACATCTCAAGACCGGCTTGATCATGTTCACAAGAGGCCAATATCTCCAAAGTGAGCTACTCATGAACACCGTGATGAACATAGATAGAAGTGGTATTGGGTACTTGGCAAATCAAGAGAAGAAAGCTCAAGCTCAACATCAACAACAACACAAGTCAAAGCCTAAGCCAAAGAGATGTGTTGAGCGTGGACAAGGTCACTTTGCCCATAAGTGTCAAGCTCCACCACCACAACCCTTGCCCAAGCATGTTAGACCCTTTGCTTTCAATGATCATTACATGCTTAGAAAGGATTCTAGTAGAAAAATGAAAGTCATGTTCTTAGGTCCACCCAACAAGAATAGGCCTAAAAAATTTGGGTTGTAAAGTCACTAGTTGAGAAAGTCAAGGGCCCTCATCAAGTTTGGGTCCCTAAACAACAAGCTTGATCTCTTGTGTGTAGGTGAACTACAAGACCGGTGGAAGTCATTGGGTTATTGATAGTGGTTGCACTCAACATATGACCGGTGATCCTCGTATGTTCACCTCACTAGATGAAGAAGTAGATGGTCAAGAAAGGATAACATTTGGTGATAATTCAAAGGGCAAAGTTCAAGGATTGGGCAAAGTTGCAATATCAAATGATCACTCAATATCAAATGTGCTATATATTGCTTCTTTGAGTTTCAACTTGCTATCCATTGGTCAATTGTGTGATATTGGCTTTCAATGCTTGTTTACTAAGAGAAGTGGTTGTATCAAAGAAAGATAATGATCAAGTTATATTCAAGGGTTTTAGATACAACAACCTATATCTAGTGAATTTCACATCCGAAGATGTAGACTTGAAGACATGCCTATTCACCAAAACTTCACTTGGGTGGCTATAACATAGAAGATTTGCACTTGTTGGGATGAGCTCACTCAAGAAGCTAATGAAGAATGAATTGGTGAGAGGTTTGAAGGATGTGCAATTTGAGAAGGACAAGCTTTGTAGTGCATGTCAAGCCAACAAGCAAGTTGCAAACACTCATCCAACGAAAGCTTATATGTCAACAACAAGAGTTCTAGAGCTTCTCCGCATGGATCTATTTGAACCAACAACTTACAAGAGTTTGGGAGGGAACCTCTATTGTCTTGTGATAGTTGGTGACTACTCTAGATATACTTGGGTGTTCTTCCTTCATGACAAGATCAAGTGGCTTCATGTTTCAAGAAGTTTGCCAAGAGAGCACAAAATGAATTTGAAGTGAAGCTCAAGAAGATAAGAAGTGACAATGGAAAGGAATTTAACAACACAAACATTGAAGCATATTGTGATGAAGTTGGAATCAAGCATGAGGTCTCCGCAACATATACTCCTCAACAAAATGGTGTAGTAGAGAGAAAGAACCAGACACTTATCACACTTGCAAGAACAATGCTTGATGAGTACAACACACCCAAAGCTCTACGGACGGAAGCTATCAACACCACATGTTATGCATCCAACCACTTATTCCTTCAAAAGTTTCTTGGCAAGACACCTTATGAGTTGCTCAATGGGAAGAAGTCGGGTGTCTCATTCTTCTGGATGTTTGGTTGCAAATGCTACATCTACAAGAAGCGGCAACACCTAGAGAAGTTCCAAAGACATTGTGATATTGACTTTCTTGTTGGTTACTCATCAAAGTCCAAAGCATATTGAGTATTTAATCATGCCACCGGCTTAGTTAAAGAAACATATGATGTGAAATTTGATGAATCTAATGGCTCCCAAGGAGCACATGAGAATCTTGATGATGTAGGTGATGAACCATTGAGGGAGGCCATGAAGAACATTTCGGTTGGAGACATCAAGCCCAAAGATGATGAAGATCATGTACAAGTGATTGATCCACTTTCTTCATCAAATATGCCACAAGATGATGATAAAGATGGGAGAGTAGAAAATAAAGATATTCATGTCTCTCATGATCAGATGGTGGCACAAGCATAAGATTTTGATGCTCCACAACCTCCCCCTCAAATGGTTGATAGAAGAAATTCACTTCTACTACAAGCACATCCACACGATCTCATCATAGGAAGTTCTTCAAAGAGTGTAATGACTCATTCTCAAAAACTTGCTTTATTTATTGAACATCACTCATTTGTTTCTTATATTGAGCCTACAAATATAGAAGAAGCTCTTTAAGATCTGGATTGGATAAATGCCATGCATGAAGAGTTGAACAACTTCACCCACAATGAAGTTTGGACACTTGAAGAATGACCATAAGGTGCAAAAGTCATTGGAACAAAGTGGGTGTTCCACAACAAGTAAGATGATCAAGGCATTGTTGTGAGGAATAAGACAAGACTAGTTGCAAAGGGGTTCTCTCAAGTTGAAGGGTTGGATTTTGGAGAGACATTTGCACCGGTTGCAAGACTTGAAGCCATTCGTATCCTCCTTGCATATGCATCGCATCATGAAATGAAATTATATCAAATAGATGTTAAAAGTGTATTTTTAAATGACTTCATAAATGAACTAGTCTATGTTGATCAACCTCCCGGGTTTGAAGACCCTAGATATCCTAATCATGTTTTTAGGTTGTCCAAGGCGCTATATGGGCTCAAGCAAGCCCCAAGAGCTTGGTATGAACGCCTTCGGGATTACCTCATTGAGAAGGGCTTCACCATTGGGAAGGTCCACACTACACTATTCACCAAGAAACTTGATGGAGAGATCTTCATTTGTCAAGTATATGTTGATGATATCATATTTGGCTCATCAAATGAAGATTATTGCAAAGAGTTTGATAAATTGACGTCGAAGGAGTTTGAGATATCGATGATTGGAGAGCTTACATTCTTTCTGGGTTTTCAAGTCAAGCAAATGAGAGAAGGGATTTTCATCTCTCAAGAAAAATATACCAAGGACCTTCTCAAGAGGTTCAAAATGGATGAATGTAAGCCAATCAAGACACCAATGCCATCTAATGGACATCTCGACCTAGATGAGGGAGGTAAAACGGTTGATCATACTCTCTACCGCTCTATGATTGGTAGCTTGTTATATTTGACCGCATCTAGGCCCGACATCATGTTTAGTATGTGTATGTGTGCTAGATTTCAAGCTAATCCTAAGGAAGCTCATTTGGTTGCCGTTAAAAGAATCCTTAGGTACCTTAAGCACACATCAATTATTGGTCTTTGGTATCCTAAAGGAGCTAGATTTCAACAAGTTGGCTATTCCGATTCGGATTATGTCGGTCGCAAAATTGATAGAAAAAGCACATCCGGAGGGTGCCATTTTCTTGGTACATCACTAGTGTCTTGGTCCTCCAAGAAGCAAAATAGTGTGGCTTTGTCCACCGCTGAAGCGGAATACATTACCGCGGGTGCTTGTTGTGCATAAATTCTTTACATGAAGCAAACTTTGATAAACTATGGTGTAGTTCTAGAAAAGGTATCTCTTTTGTGTAACAATGAGAGTGCGGTAAAGCTCGCTAACAATCTGGTTCAACACTCTCGCACCAAGCACATAGATATCCGACATCGCTTTCTTAGAGATCATGTTGCTAAAAATGATATATCACTAGAAGGTGTAAGGACTGAGGATCAATTGGTGGATATCTTCACAAAACCGCTAGATGAGGCTACATTTTGTCGGTTGAGGAATGAGCTCAATGTGCTTGACTTTAGTAACTTCACTAAAAAATGAGCTTGTGTTGTCCCTTGCATTGCATTGTAATATAAAACATGTTTAATTTTTGGTAATGCACTTAGGGCTTGTCTAACATGGTTAAGATAACCGCCGAAAAGTGTGTGAAGAAGCTTAACCTTGGATCAAACTTGGCAAACAACTAGAATTACTTTCAAGTATTGCATTGCATATGCATATGTGTTGCTTTGTCGTTTTTTTAGATTACCCTTTTTATTGCCTATTTTCTTAAAAAGAATTATAGCCCAAGGCAAAATATTTTGAAAAAATTGAGGGTTTGAGAGAGGTCTCTCACATCAATCCCAATTGGTGTTTATTTGTGTCTTATTGAAGTTGGGACTTGATTGGGAAAAGGCAGTGCGAAGGAACTTTGAAGATTTGCTAGAAAATGGCGACCGACGCTGCACTGGACTCTGCATTCAGCGTCCGGTCAGTTCACAGGAGGTGAACTATGCAGCATAGGAGTGACCAAATGCTGTACAGTGCTCATCCAGTGTCTAGTGTGAAGGTGATCCTGCATCCGGTCAAACGAAGAAGCTGTCAGGACCGACCGGACTCTATCTAGCGTCTGGTCCAGGGTAATCGAACGCGTCCGGTCGTGACTTGAGGGGTTTTGGACCTTTCTGTTGTCGACCGGACTTTGGGTGGCAGCGTCCGGTCGTTGGCATCGGTGCGTTCGGTCAGTTGAAATCGAGTTGATCCAATACTCTTTTTCCTTGTCTATCACGGGGGGCACTATATATTCCTTCGTACGCCATGCCACCGCCCTAACCACCCGCCTCCTCTGCACCGCTGTCCTAACCTCGCCTCCACCACCGCATATGTGCCCACGCACCCATGCCCGACGTCCATGCCACCGTGCCATGCGTAGCCGCACTGCTCCCCGCCGTTTCGCCACCACCGCATCGCCACCACGCTGCTCTGCTCCACCATGCCCGCATGCACCCACGTTGCCTACCCGTGACGCCGCGGCCCTTGCCATCACGCATCCCGAGCATAGCCCACACCGCCATTCACTGCGCCGCCCGCATCTCCTTGGCCACCCAAGCACCGATGTCTTCCCACCGCGTCGTGTCTCCTCGGCCGTAGCACTGCCTCGCGTCGCCTAACCCTAACCCTAGGCGTAAGATTGCCGATCCTGGTGGTGCCCCGTGATCCTCTCCTTTGCTCATCGGTCACCGGTTTGTCAGGTAGCAAGCCATCACTTTCAAATTCTTATCTACTGCTTGCTTCTTAGGGTTTTGCATCTCTAGATGAATATAGTGATTATTTATATTTCTTATCTATTCCATCATGCAGCGAATCGGTGCTCTTGTGGTTAATTTGGCAGTTGTCAGTAAACTCGGGGCCAAGCCCGCGAGTATGGATTGAGGCCAAGCCTCATGAGTGTCAGTCAGCTATTGTTTTCTATTAGTGGCAGTAATTCTCGTCAGCTTTAGCAATGGCACATTGCAAGAATGCTAGAGGTGGTCCTAGAGATGAGGATCCAAGGCATTCGCCTCGCCTGACTGCTCAGGAAAAAAGGAAAAGCGAAAAAGACGATTACAAAGAAGAAACAAAAGTTCGCTGATGTGGAGACAGAGCGAGCAGCAGCAGTGGCAGCCACCGTAGAGCGAGCAGAGAGAGGTGGACCTAGGAGTGGAGTTCACATAGGCGACCAGTTGTCAACCGCTTAGAGGGCCGCCATCGAGGGGATGGAGGTCAGTCTTGGCAGTCCACCTAGGACTGTCATGCTTGGAGGACGACGTGTCTCTTTGGAGGAGAGTCAGCCTCTAGGGAGACTGAGCAGCAGACACAGCCAGTAGAGCAGACAGAGGGTACTCAGCAGGCAGAGCAGATTGAGGAGACAGAGCAAGCAGCATAGCCACAGCTTCGACACTCTAGTCGTACATGTACTCAGGTGTCACCGAGGCCTGAGACACAGAGGAGGGGCTCTTGTCCACCTCCCAGACCACAGGGTCTGCCTCCGGTGGTTCACCTTGATTTGAGGGTAGCCATAGCCAGACAGGTGCAGCAGCTCCGCTTTGTGTAGTTTGAGGACTGGTTTCCACTGAGATGGGATGAGCGTGCTTCAGAGCACTTCTATACTGTGTTGCAGCAGGAGGATTTTTATAATGCATATCTCAACAGTAGAGTTGCCTTCAGATCACAGAGAGTCTGCTCCATAGAGTCTATTGTTGCAGCTGTAGGCGAGCAGATCTGTCCTCACCTTTCCTATCTACCAGGATTGACAGATCTACTTGGATGGACTGGATGCTATGTTCCGTCATGGGTCCGTGTGTTCTACTCCTCTCTTTGGATTGAACCAAGGCACAGATTCATTCACTTTGTGTCGATAGTTGGTGCGCCAGGTAGGGGTGTGCATGATGTTTCTATATCGAACAAGATGGTATGTTCCACAGGCTCTTCGTCCCTCCCACAGCTCGGCTAGATCTTCATGGTCGGATCGATCTTGTGGATCATCAATGCTGACGGAGTCGGAGTGCTCATTGAGACGGTGCAGATTGATTCTACGCCGATCACCCCATAGCTGTGGCTCCAGATTCGATCTCGGAACCGCCTCCGAGGTCATCTTCATCGACAACTCACTGCCCGCTTCCTCGCTACCAAAGGAGGCAGATCAACAACGATGATCTGATCACATCCATCGATCAGGTTGGTCAGAAGCTCGCCGATTGCCTCTCCATCGCCGAATTGGCTCTGGACACTCTCGTTCAGCGCCGGCTACCCTTCGATCTAGATCTATCAGACGCTGCTCGGGAAACTCTAGGGGTTATGGCCCGACCCTTTGGGTTCACCAACGTCGCTGCCACCTACCTAGATGCCCTAAGATGCAAATTCACCGACCAGGTTGGACATGTCCATCCTCTCGCTAACCAGATCGCCGACCAACCTACACCGGCCCATCAACATGCTGCACGTCGACCAACGCCCTAGAGCTTCCCTCCAAACCATCCTGGAGGAGAATCCGGACTCTGAGTCCCAGGGCTCTATGGAGTCCGTCGCCGAAACCACCACCGAACTACTTCCTCTCCCACCTTTCCGTGGGGGTGCAATCTTCAATGTCAGTGTTGACAGCCCTCCGTGGGAAGGAGAAATTGAGGAGGACCACGCCACTCATGTCAATAGGAACGTCAACCATGTGCAGCGCCAAGCAAACGAGGCTGCCCTTATGATGGCCGAGGCTTAGCTTGACTCACAAGGAAGGCCACTCCAGTGCAACCTCGACGACAAGTTTGTCTATGTTGACGGCCATGACGTCTACAAGACTCTAAGCGCCAATCTGGTAGTGGTCACCAATGAGATCGCCTGGCTCCCGTAGACACCAGAGGTCACCAAGGTCACCGCCATGCTTAAAGTGGCACACTGTCAAGTCAACGAGATCCGCCAGGATCAGAGACCTTCATACTCCACAACCTCGATTTGCCGATCAGCCGCGCCAAGATCCAATCGCCGCCCAAGCCGCTTCACCGACCAGCATCGTGATGATAGGCAACCCCTCTAGGGGGGAGCTAGGGACAACCGCGTCGAGCACCTTCGCCAACACGACTAGGAGGTCGACTAGGACATCTGGGTGCACCTTAATAATCTCCGAGATGCACGGCGACGTATCGATAAGCGCCGCTTCGGTCGCCATGAAGAAGAAGTACGCCACCGCCAAGAGTACGAGAAAGAGTACGGTAACCCAGACTTAGCTCTCGAGCCGCTCAATGCTAGCAACACTGCAGATCACGGCGCCGACAACCCCGAAGGGCCTCCAGCTTTCATGAGGGCACTCCGAATACTCCAGTGGCCCCGTGGTTTCAAAATCACTGGGGTCAAGCCCTATGAGGGAAGGATGAACCCCACACAGTGGCTATAGGCTTATGCCACTGCTGTGTGCGCTACTGGAGGAGATACCAGTGTCATGGAGAATTATCTTCCTATCATGCTCACGCCAACCGTCATGAACTGGTTCACAAGCCTTGCCCCGGACTCCATCGGATCCTGGGAAGAGCTGAAAAAAGTCTTCACTAACAACTATATGGCTACGTGTACTCGGCCGGGAACCAAGCATGATCTGAATCGCATCTACCAGAAGCCATCCGAGCTCCTCCATAGCTACATTAGATGCTTTTCCGAGATGAGGAATTCTATTCCCAACATCATGGAAGCTGAGGTCATCACCGCCTTCATCCGAGGACTCCATCACCGCGAGCTTCGCTCTAAGTTCAACCGCAAGCCACCCATAGGGATTGGCGAGATGATCACAACCGCCAACCAGTACGCCGACGCTGAGGAAGCGAAGGTGCACTTCAACGAGGATGCGGGCACTCATCGCTCAACTCGCCGCAGCGATGATCGCCCTGACGATCGGCGCCACAGTGACCGCCGCTACAACGATCGCAGTCATCACCGGGACAATGGCCGTGATCGGCCAGAAGGCTCCAAGTCTGGTCAATATCACCGCCGCCGACCAGACCACATCATCGCCGCTGTCGACGTGCCTCGAGCCAAGCGCAACTACGATGAGCAGTACAAGAAGATCCTCAATGGCTCGTGCCCTCTCCATAAGAATGCCAAGCATAAGATGAAGGATTGCCTCGGCTTGGCTAAGGAATTCCAGGCCAAAAAGCTGGACGACGACAACAACGATGGCACCAGAGGCCGCGACCACCTGGGGGCAATAACAATGCCTTCCAAGATCATGACAAGGTGGTCGCCACCATCTTTGGGGCCTTGCCTCCACCAAGAGCAGTAGAGAACAGAAGCTCGCCGCCCACCGGGTGCTCGCCGTCACTATGGAAGACGCCGCCGCCAACCCCAGCTATCGCCCTTGGTCCGAGATCCCCATCACCTTCAGCAGGGCCGACTAGTGGGTGGATATCCCTTACATGGGGCGTTTCCCTCTCATCCTCGATGCAACCATCCAGAAAGTGCTTTTTAGAAAAGTACTCGTCGACGGTGGGAGCGCTCTGAATCTCCTCTTCACTGGAGCCCTAAAGGAGTTGGGCCTTGGGATAACAGATCTCACACCCTCAGACTCCTCCTTCTGGGGTGTGGTACCTGGCAGGGCATCCAAACCGCTTGGAGAGATCACCCAACCAGTACAGTTCGGCACAACAAGCAACTACCGCATCGAGCACATCAACTTCTATGTCGCCGACTTCAACACCGCCTATCACGCCATACTTGGTCGGCCAGCTCTGGCCAAGTTCATTGTTGTACTGCACTATGCTTATCTAGTGTTGAAGATGTCTTTGCCTACAGGAGTCCTGGCCCTACGGGCGAACCTCTCCATCGCCTACGCCGGTGAGATAGAGAGTCTTGCCCTCGCTGAAGCCACCGACCTCTCCATCCAGATGGCCAGTGTGGTCACCGACACCAAGACGGTACCCGCCAATGACCTGGAGATCCCATCGCTAGAACCTCCTCGCGCCTCCGCCAAGTCCAAAGAAACCAAGGAAGTCGGCCTCGGCCTCGATGACCCCTCCAAGATCGTGAAGATTGGGGCTCACCTCGACCCCAAATAGGAAAGCATGCATGTCTCCTTCCTACCTGCCAACGCCAATGTGTTTGCTTAGAAACCTATAGACATGACGGGGGTACCACGGGAGAAGATCGAGCACTCCTTGAATGTCTCACCGACCGCCAAACCGATCAAGCAGAAACTCCGACGATTCACGCCATACAAGAAGGAGGCTATTAGGGTAGAAATAAAATGGCTCCTAGCTGCTGGATTCATAAAAGAAGTATATCATACTGAGTGGTTAGCAAACCTGTTCTCATTCAAAAAAAAGAATAAAGAATAGAGAATGTGCGTTGATTACACTGATCTTAACAAACACTGCCCTAAAGACCCCTTCGGTCTGCCTCAGATAGATGAGGTTGTAGACTCCACCGCCGGCTACAAACTACTCTCCTTCCTCGACTGTTACTCTGTCTATCACTAGATTTCCCTCAAGGAAGAAGACCAGATCAAGACGTTGTTCATCATGCCTTTTGGTGCGTACTGCTATACCACCATGTCCTTTGGACTCAAGAACGCCGGGGCAACCTACCAAAGGGCAATCTAGATGTGCCTCGATCAACAGCTCAGCCGCAACATTGAAGCTTACATCGACAATGTGGTCGTCAAGTCCAAGACCGCCGATAATCTCATCGCCGACCTCGAAGAAACGTTCACCAACCTGAAAAGATACCGATGGAAGCTGAACCCTTCAAAGTGCATCTTTGGAGTTCCATCCGGTATACTCCTAGGCTACATCGTCAGCGCACGTGGCATCGAACCCAACCCCGACAAGGTCTCCGCCATCACCAACATGAAACGGCCAACATGCGTCAAGGATATACAGAAGCTTACAGGTTGCAGCCGCTTTATATCACGCCTCGGCGAAAAGGGACTACCGTTCTTCAAAATCCTCAAGGCCTCCGAGCTCTTTTCCTGGTTGGAGGAGGTAGATATAGCTTTTGAGCAGCTCAAGTTGTTTTGAACAAAGCCTCTGATTATGATGGTGCCTCGACCAAATGAAACTCTACTGATCTACATCGTCGCCACTTCTCGCGTTGTTAGCATAGCTATCATCATCGAACGTGAGAAGGCCAGGCACGCCTATAAGGTGCAACGTCTGGTCTACTTCATCAGCGAGATCCTTAACAAGCCCAAGACTCATTATCCTCAAGTTCAGAAGTTGCTATACGCTATCCTGATCACGTCACGCAAGCTCCATCATTACTTCGAGTACTATAAGATCGTCGTGGTCACCGAGTTCCCTCTGGGGGACATTCTTTGCAACAAAGAGGCCAATGGCCGCATCATCAAATGGGTTGTCGAGCTCGGCACTTACTCCATCGAATTCAAAAGCATGCCTACCATCAAGTCTCAGACGCTCACTGATTTCGTCGCTGAGTGGACCGAGATTCAAGAGCCCATCGCCGCTACTTGCCCCGAGCACTGGGTGACGTACTTCGATGGTGCCCTCAACATCAACGGTGCTGGTGCGGGCATTCTGTTCATTACACCAACCAAGGATAAGCTCCGATATGTTCTCCGAATACATTTTTCGGCCTCCAACAACGCCGCTGAATACGAAGCGTGTCTCCACGGACTCCATATAACCGTTGAGTTCGGCGTCAAATGCCTCATGGTATACGGGGACTCCGCGTTGGTCATCAACCAGCTCAACAAAGACTGGTCTTATTCCAGTGACAAGATGGATGCATATTGCGCCGAAATCAGGAAGCTTGAAGGAAAATTCTACGTTATTGAGTACCACCACGTGGTACGAGATCAAAATCAGCTCACTGACCACCTATCCAAGTTAGGCTCCCCTCACGCCATGATTCCATCGGGGATCTTCGTTCAAGATCTTTTGGCGCCATCCATTAAGGAAGAGAAGGAAGTTCAAGAGATTCCCCCCGCCGAGCAGCTGGTACTTACGATACCCTCGCCGACCACCGATTGGAGGGAATAGTTCATTAGGTACCTCACCAGCACCGACGTACCCGCCGACAAGACTAAAACCAAACACCTAATCCGTTGAAGCAAGCATTATGTGCTAGTGGATGGCAACTTGATGAGGAAAAGTGTCAAGGAAGGGATACTGCAAAAATGCTTCACCCAAGAAGAGAGAGTGAAACTACTTCTCGAAATTCACTCTGGTTCCTATGGCAACCACGTGGCCTCGAGAAACTTGGTTGGCAAAGCTTTCCGAACTGGTTTTTACTGGCCCACAGCCATCTCCGATGCAGAAGACCTCGTCCGATGTTGTGAAGGATGCCAATTTTTCGCCAAACAAATACATGTGCCGGCACAAGAACTGCAGACCATCCTAGCTTCCTGGCCTTTCGCTTGCTGGGGGCTGGACAAGATCAAGCCTTTCAAGCCAGCGCTAGGTGGTTTCCGGTACGTGTACATCGCCATCGACAACTTCTCCAAGTGGATCGAGTATAAACCACTTGTCTCGGCTACGGCAAAGAAGGCAAATGAGCTTTTCGAAGATATCATCCATAGATTCGGTCTCCCAAATAGCATTATCACCGACCTTGGAACCACATTCACTAGTCGTCATTTTTGGGACTTCTGCGAAGACCGCTGCATCTCCATTAAATACGTCTCTGTTGCCCATCCCGAAGCCAACGGCCAGGTCGAACGGGCGAACGGCATGATCCTTGATGCCCTCAAAAAGTGGCTATATCAGAAAGAAGAAAAGCATCCGGGTAGATGGCTCAAAGAGCTACCAGCTGTGGTCTGGGGACTGCGCACTCAAGCTAGTCATAGCACCGGTGTGTCTCCATATTTCTTGGTCTACGGCTCAGAAGCCATACTACCAGCGGACATTGCCTTCCGAGCACCAAGGGTGGAACATTATGATGAAGAGCAAGCCACGGTTGTTCGGACAGAGGACATCAACGGGGCCGAAGAAGAACGCCGAATCACCTATGTCCACATGGCCAAATACCTAGAAGGCTTGTGGAGGTACTACAATCACAACATCAAAGGTCGTTCATTTGCTGTCGGCGACCTCGTTCTTCGCAGAAAGCAAAAAACCAAAGGGATGCACAAGCTCTCCTCCCCCTGGGAAGGGCCTTTTGTCGTCAAGGAGGTTACCTGACTAGGGTCTTACCGGCTATGTGACTTGGATGGAATTGATATCCCCAATTCATGGCACATCGAGCACCTTATACGTTTCTATCCTTGAAACGCTCCAGATATGTATTCTCCACTCCATGATGAATACAGTCTTGGTCGCCATAATTTCTCCATTGCGATTTAATCTCCACTTACGGTCGCCGAGCTCTAAGCTACTCCTTAACGAACTCCAATATGAGATCACCATAACTGCTCCATCACGTTTCTCCATATCTCCAACATGTGGTCGTCATAAAACACTCCGCTGTGTTTCTCCATATCTCCAAAATGTTTCACCGACCACCGAGTAGCACATGTTATGTTCTGTGCTCTATGGAGAAGACCCAGTCTCCAATCTCTCCCTCCACGTGCTATGGGCTCCGCGCTCTACGTTATGGGTGGTCGGCTACGGTTCCTTGGTCATGCCTGTTCCTCCTACACGTGCACGGGGGCTCTGCGCACGACATTATGGACTATGGGCTAGCCAAGGCCAAGAGCTCAGTGAAGAACTAACTGCTCGAACGCCACTTATACTACATTTATCTCCAAGTTATTTTGCCAACCGTCGAGCAGCACATGTTTCGCTCTATTCTCTATGGAGAAGACCCAGTCTCCAATCTCTCTCTACGCGTGCTACGGGCTCCGCGCTCTGCGTTATGGGTGGTCGGCTGTGGTTCCTTGGTCACGCCTGTTCCTCCTACATGTGCACGGGCTTCGCGCACTAACTACTCGGACGCTACTTATACTACATATAATTGCGTTAGGGTTAATACTACAATGATTTTTTCATCGCAATACCAGCAAACTGCATAAACATGAACATGTCAACATTTATACATATAAATAAATGTCTGCCTGCACCCTTGCGTGTTTTAACTACTCTATTCAGATATTATAGCATGTTCTCCGAGCAGATTATCGGGCTTCGCCATCACCGTCCGTCTTGCCAAAAGGTCGATGTCGCTGGCCAGCTTCTTCGCCATGTCTTCCACCTCATCCTCCCGCTGCTGGTACTCCACCTTGCCCATCCCTCTGGTGAATCTGACCCCTATTGCCTAAAGGTCAACGGCTGAGTAGTGGGACCAGACCACCGCAAGGGCGTGAGTAATGGTGGTAACAATGGTGTCACAGTTGAAGCTCTTGAAGTTCTCCCATGACGCCTTGCACCTCTCGATGATGGTGTCTGGACGCGGTGGCCTACCGTCGAGCTAAGGAGCCGCCTCTAGGTCGACGCAGTCGAGCACCGGTTTTACTCTGGCGACCATGGCATCGAACTTGTTCCTTTGGCTCCTAGCCTCCTACTCCAACACATCAAACTATACCTTGACCCTTCGACGGTATTCTGCAAGCATTACTAGGTTCCATCAAGCAAGGAAACTACTTCAACAGCAACTCCGACCAAGAAGTACTCACCCTTCAGCTCTTCGGCCAGTTTGTCTGCTCGCCCTGACTCCTTCGCCTTCTCCTCTCAGAGTTGCTTGATGTTCTGGCGCAACTGGCCGAGCTTTGCATCTTGCTCTACATGCACAATGGTCGTCAGCAACAATAATACTTTAGCAACGCCAAGCAATTTAACCCGATCCACCAAACCTTTCTTCTGCTTGAATATTTTCCACAGCTGCTCGGACTTGGTCTTCAATTGCTCAGAAGCACCCATCAGCTGCTTAGAGATAGTGGCCAGCTGCTCAGACTTGCCCCGTAGCTGCTCAGATGTGGTCGCCAGCTGCTTGGATAGGATGCCCTTCTAGTATTCTAGGTCCCACGCGTTGGACTCAGCAAGGTCTCGCTCGTCGCTGGGCTCGCTGGATGTTCTTCTCCATAAGGCTCATCGCCTCCTTGAGTTTTTCATTCTTCTCAACGAGGGTCTCCATCCCTTGATCAGCTGGCGGCACTGCTTCGGTAGTCCGAGTTATCCCCTACAAATGCATAATGACAATGGTGAACTCCGATCTCCAACGTCAAAGACGAGCACTCCAGATGTAGTACTGACCTTGATTTTTTTCATCACTCCAGCAAGGGCGGACTCCAGTCTCCTCAGCTCCCTGGTGGTGTCCTCCTCCTCAACAACCACCACCTCGTCGTCGCATTTGTGGAGGATTCGGACAGCTTGGGGTTGAGATTCCTCACGCTCGATCTATTCCACCTCGTCCTCCTCCGTCGTAGCTAGAGGCACCACCGGGGGGCTTTGTGGTCGGACAGCGTGTCCGACCACGCCCGCTGACACCTTAGGGAGCGCCACCTGCTCCTCGGGCACTACAAGTTTCTCCGCTTTGGCCTCCGACGCGGCATCGGTGACTCCAGCCTCCGCTCTCAAAGACCCGGCGGCTTTCGCCGTTGCCCCGGGCACCGTCGCCGACCCGTTCACGGTCGACACCAATCTCTCGCTACCACCAAGTTTATCAGTCGCAGCGGTTGACTCCTCCGTCGGCTGCCGAGCACCCGGGGACTCTGGGACAGGAGCCGCCGGCATTGCCTCCGCCCCGAGACCAGCCCTCGGCTGCTCGGCGGTTTGGACAGACGGGGTCAAATTCTCCGCACGCCTCGCGCTGCATCAGATCAGCATGTCAATCACCAAAAGAGATAAGGATACGACAACAAGATAACTCCAAGTCAAGGATACTTACGTATCGGCCGGCCGATAAACTTTCTTGAACCGGTGATGCCTACCCGAGCCCCCAGGCGTGGCTTTGGGGTCGACTTGCGTGGCCTAGGATGGTGGCTTCGTGATCTCTGTCGTTGACCTCTCCGCCTGCCGTTTTGGGACTCCCCTCGCCTGTCGCTCGGGGATTCCCATCCCCTACTGCTCGGGGACTCCTTTCGCCGCCTGCTCGGGGACTCCCTCCCCTCCCTTCGGTTGCTCCTCCATGCGTGCATTGCTTTGCTGCTCGGGGACTCCTTTCGCCGCCTGCTTTGTTGCTTGGAGGAGGGGCTACTGGAGCCCTATCGTCATCCGACCACTCGAACATCGCCGCGCTCTGCGTCGGAGTGGTGCGGTCACCGCCAAGCGAGATGCCGCCCAATTTGCGGGGTGGCGGCACCAGCCGTCTTCCTCCTCTTCTAGGCCGGCTCATCTGTCGCTGCCCTTTTCCCCCGAATTTCTCTGAAACTGGGGGAGAACTCTTCGTCTGCCTAGCGTCCGCGCTTCCGGATTCTGACGATGCGCTGACAGCTCCCTCTTC
This sequence comes from Miscanthus lutarioriparius, assembly GCA_904845875.1. Lineage (NCBI taxonomy): Eukaryota > Viridiplantae > Streptophyta > Magnoliopsida > Poales > Poaceae > Miscanthus > Miscanthus lutarioriparius. Next base: position 15,680,213 of record CAJGYO010000018.1, read on the forward strand.
GGGCTGAGCTGGTGGCCGGGCGTCTACCGCTTGCAGCCAATCGCCCCTAGGCACGCCCGAGAAGTACACCGCTTGGTCCTGCGAATGGATCTTCCCACAAGTCAATTAACACACTGCGCAGCAATGGTATAGAATAATAATGGATCAGGAACACACAGTGGAGATGTTTACCTGAGGAGGTGGGTCCGTGCAGTTAAAGGGCCTCGTCAGCCCTGACATGCTGAATGAGGCAAACGGAGCGAATAGCTCTACGACCTGCTCTAGCACGACCTCCCTCATCAGCCTCTCCGGTCTCTCCCAGGTGCCGTCATCGTCGCCCTTGAAGTTATAGCCCGCATGGGCCCTCTCCTTGTAGGGCTGGACGCGGCACACTATGAAGCTCACCGCAACCAGTCCACCATTGGTCTTCATGCCTTTTATCAAGCCGAGGAGCTCCCTCACTTGCTCCATGTCAGCACTGCTCGGCTTCTCCGACCAGCTCTTCTGGCTCTTCGGGACATGGTCGACATCGCAACGGATGGCAGGATGGCTCTGGTTCATGTAGAACCACCTGGCATTCCACCCCTTCAGAGAAGTATTCAGTGGTACAGTGATGTACTCGCTCGCCATTCCATCCTGGAGTTGCAGATATACGCCGCCGACCACCTTGGAACTGCCGCCGCCCTTCTTCTTCAACCAGAACAGGTGTCTGAAGAGGTTGAAGTGCGGAAGAACCCCCAGATATGCCTCGTAGAAGTGGATAAAGATCGAGATGTGCAAGATGGTGTTCGGGTGGAGATTGCATAGACTAATCACCCAGAACTCCAATAGATCCCTCAGGAAAGGATGAACAGGAAACCCCAACCCGCGCTAGAAATAATCCTCAAACACCACTACTTCATCGCTAGCGGCCACCATCCGGTGGTGACACGGTCAGGAAGAACTCACACCTCCACCATCCTGTTGATCTCCGCCTCACTCATCCTCGATGGCACCCATTCCTTGTCATAGCTGGCTACGGTGGTCGTCTTCTTTGGCTTCATAGCTCCCTTCTTCGGCGCCATCCTTCAGATCTAGTTAGGGATTGGCGGCGAAAGCACATGTGGATGTGAATTAGGAAGTGCGAGGGCTGAGGATGAAGCTGAAACGGTGAAATGGCAAAGGTGGGAGCGCGGGATGCGGCGGCGCAGTTATAGAGCACTTCCCCCACCTTTCGCATTTGAGGGTTTTTGGGAAACCGCTCCCACAATTTGCGCCCCTCCAAATTCTCCACAACAGCAAGGTGGGCCGTTACCTGGGCTTTCGCACAACCACGGCCTGTATCGCCCATCAATCTCCGTAATATGTTACGGCTCACTGAATATTCACCGACTTCTTCGCCAACCGTTACGGCTCAGTAATTACTATTGTACAGCCATTACTCGAGTTTTTCTCCACGATTTGTTTTCTCTAAGATTTCCTCTGGTGGCTCGGGGACTATGTCAGCACTACGTCTCGGTTCCTCACCGCATTAGGGACTTTCTTCTGATGGCTATTGTTTCTGACCCTAGCACCACATGACTGCATCACCTACTGTCAGGCTCGGGGACTAAGTGGGCACACTTCACCTCACGATGAATGTGCTTTTTCTTATTTTGGGGCTACGTCCTAGGGCTGGCTGCCTGCTCGGCTGGTCCTCTACTTTTCTTCTACTTTGGACCCTGGCACCACATTACTACGTCATCTACTGTCAGGCTCGGGGACTAAGTGGACACACTTCACCTCGCGATGAATGTGTTTGCTTTATTCTGCAAGACTCCGCGACTCTTAAAGCTAAAGAAGACTATCTCTCTTTCTCGTGGTCGGACTCTAAGTGGGCACACTTGGTCCACTGTGAAATTTTTTTCGATTCTGAACTTGAACTCCTTACACCCTTGTGGCAAGCCGTACTTGGGTTACACTACTCGGCGGTGGTTCACACTGCTCGACGACGGTTCACGCTGCTCGGCGATGGTTCGTGCTGCTCGACAACTGCTCACAACTGCTCAGCAACTCATCATGGTGGTCGGACCATAAGTTTGACTGCTCGGACAAGCTCAAGACGACGTTGCACAACGGGTACAAGGCGCTCGAGGACTAACTGTGGGGGGTACGACCCCGGATACCCATGGCGGACCACATAGGCTGCACCCCTAGGGGTGGCCCAGCCCATAAGATGAAGCCTTACGGGGCACGATGCTGCTCGACGTCTCGCACAAGACATCAGGAAGATATCCTGAAGATACTATGAGATCTGTTAGGATACGTATGATCCCATGATTCCTGTAATCTATTATTACTTTCTGGTTATCTCCTAGATCTAACTGACTTGTAAGCCTGCCCCGGACTATATAAGGCGGGCAGGGACCCCCTCCAAACTCACACAATATCATACAATAGCCAATACAATCCAACAAACCATAGGAGTAGGGTATTACATCATTCTAACGGCCTAAACCTGTCTAACTCGTGTGTCTCTATTGCCTTCTTGTTCTTGATTACACGCCTCTCTGCCGATCAATCTACCTTCGTGGGATACCCCTCGGAGGACTGCCGACAATATTCTGTCGACACTTTGCATTTAGAGGCCGTGACTACAGGCTACAGAGCTCGAGGGTCGGAGAGATTCTCAGGATTCCAGAGTCACCCATTTGCCTTCATGAGGTATGCTATGGTCAGACAGAACCTTCGAGATGCCCTCACGGTGGACTTGTGCCACCTACAGATATTGTCATACCTTGCTTCATAGAGCTATTTGGCGAGGGGTCGAGCAGGACACCACGTGACCTTACTCCTACAGCTCGGCTTCTTGATGCTATTATGAGGAGGACTCTGCTTTCGAGGATGGGTTACCGCAAGGGTCTGACTCGCATTCAGTTGTGGTTAGTGCATTCTCTTGTGTCTCAGACTGTATTTGATATTTGGGATGTGATACTTTCAAAGATGGAGGACACACCAGCAGAGGGGTTCCGAGGTCATCATCAGCTACCTTATGCTCATTGGATCACGTTCCTAATTAGAAAGGCAGTTACATAGAAGTCCCCAGAGATGATGGCAGAATACACATGTGCTACTACTGAGTTTCCATCATATGACATGACCCAGATGCTACGTCATAGTCGTGCGAGGACACCTTGCTAGTCGAGCCATCGCCTAGAGGTCCCAGAGACGGCACCCTAGTAGGATGAGATCATCAGGGGCATTGCAGCGATAGAGGAGGAGCAGCTTGATGCACAGCAGGAGGATGTGGTCGAGAGCGACCCGAGTGACAGCTCTGATGATGACTATCAGCCTATTCCACTAGATACCTCCTCGACCACACGATAGAGAGGCTAGTGGCTCCAGCTCTGCTCCACCATAGCCACCGCAGACAGACCCAGCTCTTCTAGCTATACTTGAGCGGATAAGGTAGGACCAGGCACGTCAGGCATAGGAGACCGCAACTACACTTGCTCAGGTTTAGGCTCGACAGGACGAGTTCTAGAGGCAATAGTAGGCCATGCAGCAGCAGCAGCTTGTGATTCAGCAGCAGTTACTTGGCTTCATGCAGCATATATTCACTGCTATTGGGTTTGCTCCTCAACAGTCTACACCTCAGATAGGCTAGCCTGCTACCACCGCTTCAGTGACTCCAGCTATACAGCCTAGTGGGCTTTAGAGTCAGGGACCACCAGCTACTCAGTTTGCTTCACCTACAGAGCAGGTGTCCCAGTGGTTTGCTTCCCCAGTGACTACGTAGGGTCCACACTTTACCCCTATTATCACAGGCTTCACTCTGACTCAGAGTTCTTCAGGGTTAGTGATGGACACCCCAGTCTCCAAAAGTCTCAGTGCTACTTTCAGTGAGCTTATATGGCAGCCTACACCTCTAGTATTCCGAGTTCCTGCTCCTACCACAGCTGCTCCAGTTACCGGGACAACTAATATGATCCTGTCGTCTGTTGCATCATCCGAGCCACCTTAGACAGTCACTCCTATCCTTGAGGCTTTAGTGACAGCAACAGAGGTAGATGTGGCTCCACTTCCTACAGTGATACTTCTAGAGTCACAGGCCACGCCAGTTACTGAGTAGACCCAGACCGCTTCACCTTCACCTCTAGTGACAGAGGGTTAGACCGCTCAGAGTTCAGGGTCAGAGGATGCTGCTGCTTAGTTCTAGATCTCTCATTGCACCTCAGCGCCCGACTTGACTGCTCCTGTCCCGTCGTCCGACCCTTAGGTATTGGTGCTTGACGCCAAAGGGGGATAGGGAGCGAGTATGTTAGATATAGGGGGAGCATGTGATTTGTTACTTTTGGTTCTTTATGTGTGATACTTTGTACATTCACGTTTTCTTTCATGCATTGCATTACATACTTGTGATGGTGAGACTTATGTGACATGTGTGCTCTCTACATTGATATCTTTATATATGTCATGTCACTTGGTTATGCTCATTTGCTTTGCTTCCATGTTTTACTCCGATTCAAATGAGCTTTACTTTATGTACTCATGCTTAATTCATATCTATTGAGTACACCATGTTGGCTTGGGTCATATAAGCATGTCTAACCCTTTTGCTCTTATTGTCAAAAGCTTATATGAACCAAGCATGTTGAAAACCTCACTCATCTCTTCTACATACTCAAGGTTGTGTTGTCATCAATCACCAAAAAGGGGGAGATTGAAAGCATCTAGGCCTCTAGTTGGGTTTTGGTGATTAATGATAACATGAGATTACTATGACTAACATATGTTTTGCAGAGGCAATTTGAGTTAAGTCATGGTAATGGAAATTGATTGGACAATCATGGTTGTCATGCCCCTGTCGATAGAAATCGTTTTGGTTTTGAAAGGATAGACGACAAGGTTAAGGATGGACTAGTTCTAACTGTCATTTAGTGATGGAGAGACACTTAGAGTAGTTTAGGACTTTGTTTTGTCCTTTGGCCGTGCTATTAAGGGGGGTATGGACTAGTAGCTTGACCTAGATAAGTCTAGTGGGTTAGATATGGTGCACACTTATCAAACCTAGCACTAGGTAGCTCAGGAATAGCCCTAAGATCAATTGGAGCAAATTTTATTCACATAGGATTTCGAGTTGTAAGTGAATGAAGGGTCAAATGATTGACCGGGTACTGGTCTGGTTGTGATCGGACGCTAGAGGGTGAGTCCGGTCAGTTCATTTGATCTAATGAAGTCGTCTGGTACTGACCGAACGTTGAGTGAAAGTGGGCCAGACGCTGGGTGCCTATGTCCGGTCAACTCTAGAGAGGTTTTAGAGAAGGATTTTCTTGACCGGACGCTGGTCAGGATCCGGTAACTGACCGGACGCTGAATAGTGAAGTGACCGGACTCTCGGTGCTAGCGTCCGGTCAACATCAGTAAGGTTCTAGAGAGCATTTTTCTTGACCGAACGCGTCCAGTCAGTGCTGACCGAACACTGGTCAGAGTTTGGTTAGAACTTAACGGCTCTTTCTAACACTAGTGGTGGGTATAACTGACCAAAGCGTCCGGTCACCCCGTAGAACACTGACTCAGCCTCCAAATGTTATGTTTTGAATGAGGGGGTATAAATACTCTACTAGTCCAAGGGAGGTCTCTTGCCCATTTGTTCAGCTAAGAAACACCCTTGAGAGTGCAAAGGAGAGCAAGAGCCTAATGAGGTGATTGAGATTTGAGAATCAAAGATTAAGGTCCTCATTAGTGCAAGGAGAGTAGCAAGTGTGCATCCACCCTTCTCATTAGGCTTGTCGTGTTCAAGTGAGAGTTTATGCTTGTTACTCTTGGTGATCGCCATCACCTAGACGGCTCGATGGCGATTGAGAGTTTGGTGATCATCCGGCGGAGCTTGTGAATGACCCAACTCAAGTTGTGAGAGGTTGTGGGCGATTCACCACGATGGAGTGTCGAAGAATCAGCCCATAGAGAGCACTTGATCCTTGCGTGAATCAAGGGAGAGCTACACCCTTGCGTAGGTGCTCCAACGAGGACTAGTGGGGAGTGGCGACTCTCCGATACCTCGGGAAAACATCGCTGCATTCCTTTTCATCTCTTTACTTTGAGCATTTATATTTGAGCAATTCATTTCTTATCTTTACATTCCTAAAATTGCCATGCTAGAGTAGGATTGGAACCTATGGTGCAAAACTTTTGTGCGGTAGAACAATAGAAACACATTCTAGGCACAAGGGGTGAAGTGGGCTAAGTGTAGGGTTTAATTATTGCAAAGAATTTTAAAATTAGCCCAATTCACCCCTTCTCTTGGGCATCTTGATCCTTTCACTTGCTATGCTTAGATTCTTGATGGTAGATAACATTTACTTATGGCATAACTGCATTGATGCGAAACCAACACTTTACCTTGTTAAAACCAAATTGCATAATCCTTTGTATTATCAGTTGGATAAGTCATGCAGGTGTATTATCTTTGAGTTTTTTGTAGGTGAGGACGCCTCTACCTAAGGCTACTTCTATGTCCTCGATCCCTTAGCGAACTAGGAGTACTAGAGGGCCGACATATCTGTCATAGTTCTCGAGTGTGACATGACTCATGGGTAGTTTATGTATTATGTTATAAAACTTTAGCTGTAGATCGTTGTGGCTTGATGTAAATCTTTAACATGTGGACCAATGTATCTCTAAACTTGTGTTGTAAAGACTTAACTATGTTTTAATGTTATGTAAACTTGTGTGAGCTATATATATGATTGTTGATGGTTGTGAGTGCAAATGTAATATTAAAAATTCCGCAAGCGCACAGAACATCAGTGTAGCATTTCACCGGGAGTATTCAAGGTATCGTTATTTATATTTTACCATAGGGAAACAATGGAATAAAGATTTGTTGAGTAATAAAGGAATATCTATCAGTCAACATACCAGCATAACTAGAGCAGGGGTGAATATAATGATAGGATTTAAGCATAATGACAATCAGGGGATAGACCATTAATGATAGATGTAATAACTTGAGTGTATAGTGGGTAAGGTAGATTCCTATGATATTCTTACTACAAGTATATATACTTAGTGATAGCAAAAGATTAACTCCATGTTCATGCATAAGGGACATTACTAAGAAAAAGCACAAACAGAGTATGCTATTCCGTAGCAACCGGGTCTTACTTTGCCTACAAATGGGAGGCGGACTACAAAGGACTCAACAAGGCAGTCACCCTCACGATCTACCACCGATCCAGAATGTAGGGTGCATCCGCAAGCAAACAATATATAAGCACCACGCTTACACACGGTTGGCCACTCAATCCAATTAACTAAAGCTAGGTCAAGCGCTATACGATCCTATGCATGAATATAAAGATAACTCCAACTACTTCTAAGCATATGACCAACATAAGCATAATCTTGTAAATAAGAATATAACATGTAAGCATTGAAGTCTCATAAGATATGAAAGTATAGATACAATGGCTTACCAAGCCTCCGAGACTAGATCCAGAATCTGGACATGAGTCCCCTCGACCCTAACTCTCAAGACACTAATCTACTACATTAGAGAGTTTTAGACCTAATCCTCCTAATGTGTCTTGATATTGATCTCTGATGGATTTCTCTGGAGATTGGAGATGGCCTTCTGGAGGAGGTAGGGGGGTCCTTTTATAGGGGGCACTAGGCATCCTGTGGGCCCATGAATCCATGGTAACGCTTCATCTAGACTCTTGATTAGAACCGACCTTGATCCAATGCATAGATTGATCCTAAGAGATGGTGGGGAACCGACATTCGAAGCGAAGGCTGAGCGGTGGACCTAGCACGCTGGCCGGCCTACAGGTGGGGCTGACCAGCCCCCTTCTAGGCCCGTTCGACTCAATCTTCGGTGGTTTGTCTTGAATGGTGGATGTGAGGCCCTAGAAGTCGGTTTCATCACGGATGATCGTGATTTGCTCTGACGATATGGTCCACTTAGCCTATTTCCTGAATAAATCCTCCTAAAAACAGAGATTCACCAAAACATATGAAATTTGTCAGTTTAAACTCCTAGACCTATGTTGGTGATCATATTCGTTCATTTATACAAGTTATATTGATGGTTTATTATGAGTGTTAACTACCGTCAACAATGATTATGTGACATGATCCTAGATGAAGACTTGCTAGAATGGTTAACATTGGTGGTGTTACCGGGGGGGTGACTAAGGTTGGGGCGATCAGGTTAGGTGCGAGCCAAGGGTGGCAGCTTATCTAGGTCAATCCAATTGGAGGTTCATCACACTCATTTTTTTAAGAAAACAAAAAACTACGAGTCCCTCCCAAGGATAAAAAACTTCTTCTTGTCACACATTCAATTTGACTTGGCTGCTCCTTAAAAATGCTCAACAAATGCTCATTTGTTCTTCAAGTGTCATATCATCTTCAATAAAATTCCACATATGTTTTGGTTGCACTTACAATTAATCCCTCTTTGGTGACTGATGACAAACTTAAAGCAGAGAAAATAAAAGTATGTCTCAGTCTCTAAGACACTACTCAACCTGTTCGGTTGGCTGGTTCATTTCGTTGCTGGTTTGTAAAGAAGTACTGCTGGCTGGTTTGTGTGAGAGAAAAATATTATTTCGGCTGGAAATTTACGATCGTTTACGACAAGCCACAGCCAAACGAACAGGCTAACTAACTGAGTATGAGCTAACAAAAAAGGCATTCATGTTGATTCTTACGGCCTACTCCCTCCGTTCCAAATTATGTCGCTTTGACTTTTTTGGTACATCTATTTTGTTATGCATCTAGATAAATAATATGTCTAGATACATAGCAAAATAGGTGAACCAAAAAAGTCAAAGCGACTTATAATTTAGAACGGATGGAGTAGAAAATATCACATGAATTAGAGAAAAATAAAATAAAAGTACCCCGTCTACGTGTTTACAAAATGTCCTTGAGCATATATCTCTATTACCTACCCGTGCCACTGCTAAAGCAAAATGAAGCCAACTAACCCTCACGCATTTAAGAGTTGAAAGTTGAATTTAAAACTCAAAGACGTAATTCAATTGATGTAAAAAAATAATAGAAAAAAAATCATCCCCTCTTCCTCTTGGACGTTGTAAAGCTATGGGTTTGATGGGCCGACGATACTGCCCACTCTAGAACAGCAAAAACGTGGCAGACGATACACATTTCCTTCTTCTCTCTTCTCTTTTTTTTCTCAGATCATGTGCATGATTCATCACACTTCACAAGCCTAGGAACGCGAAAAATGTCACCGACGTTTTACCCGTGCCAGCGAGTCTTCTGTATCAGTAAACAATTCGCAACGAAGTACTAAATTGATTAAATGGGTTTGGGCCGAGGATGATCCGGTACGGAATCAGTTCATATTCCGCACGTACGTGCCGGGTTGTCATCTCAGATTACCTTGGTTCATTCGAATGTCACAACGAAACCACCAGGTGTGGGGGATAGACCCCGGGTACCACAAGATGGTACATGAGCCGCACCATCCGAGGTGGCCCGGCCCGTAAGATCAAGACGTGCACATCAAGATTATAAGTTGTACTAGATATTATAATAGTACCAAATTGGACTTTTTTTGGTACATCTATTTTGTTATGCATCTAGATAAATAATATGTCTAGATACATAGCAAAAATAGGTGAACCAAAAAGTCTAAAAAAGCGATCACATGCATCCTACCGATAATCTACCATTCGATCATATTTAGAACGGATAGGGGAGATATCACTGGCGAAAATATCACATAAATTAGTCCTTCAGATGGAAAATAAAATAAAAGTACCCCGTCTAGGTGTTTACAAAATGTCCTTGAGCATATATCTCTATTACCTTAACCACCCGTGCCACTGCTAAAGCATGTTGGTTGTTGCTGGCTAAAATGAAGCCAACTAACCCTCACGCATTTAAGAGTTGAAAGTTGAATTTAAAACTCAAAGACGTAATTCAATTGATGTCAAAAAAATAATAGAAAAAAAACATCATCCTCTTCCTCTTGGACGTTGTAAAGCTATGGGTTTGATGGGCCGACGATACTCCCCTCTAGCAGCCTGTTTCAACTCCGATCAACATATAACATGTAGCAAAGATGACATGCAAAGTTCCGACATGTAGCAACTTGCTTGCTTGGTCAAATCAATCGTAAATTTCCAACATCGTGCCGACCGTTTGGGAAGGAGTACAAAAGCCGGGATTCTCGTAGATCAAGACCTCAACGTATTTTTCTCACACCAAACACAGCCAGCGAGCCAAAAATAATCCACGTCACCATCGACACGCCTCTCCGTCGAGAACAGCAAAAACGTGGCCGACGATACACATTTCCTTCTTCTCTCTTCTCTTTTTTTTCTCAGATCATGTGCATGATTCATCACACTTCACAAGCCTAGGAACGCGAAAAATGTCACCGACGTTTTACCCGTGCCAGCGAGTCTTCTGTATCAGTAAACAATTCGCAACGAAGTACTAAATTGATTAAATGGGTTTGGGCCGAGGATGATCCGGTACGGAATCAGTTCATATTCCGCACGTACGTGCCGGGTTGTCATCTCAGATTACCTTGGTTCATTCGAATGTCACAACGAAACCACCAGGAATATCTGTCAGTTCAATAATGCTTAGTACAGCAGATGATCATGTAACATACTCTCCTGTGTTTCGATCTATTGCTCTTAGTAAGCCTGAATCAAGCGTGCTCGTATCACAGTAAACCGGCTGAAGCTGATTTGTTATGAGAGAAAAATACTATAGATTCTCGCTGATAAACCGAGCGAACGGGCATCAAGTACGTGCTAGCAGTAGTCAACGACGGAGCTTCCCTAGGGGGTGGGGGCGACCACGGCTCGGCTGGGGGACCCGCCCGGCTCGGGACTTACCGCCGCTACGGCGCTGAGAACATCGACATGCGACGTGCAACTCGCATACGGCCCCGGACCCCTCTTCTGCGTTCTTCTCCATCTCCGGCGTCCGGCGACATCGGGGACTTATACACTTCACTAATCGAGGACGCTTGGAGGAGAAGAGGGCGGCGACGACGACGAGGAGAGGAAGCGGCGATGAACGGAGCGTTGAGCTGCTGCTTGCTTCCTTTCTGGGCCTTGTTTTTGGCAGTATAGGTGAGTTGTTTAGCCACTAAGGGCCCAAATTTACTCCCAATTCCCCAATCCCATTCTCCGTGCACATCAAGATTTGGTGTTCCGCATCCACATCAAGGCTCAATACAATACACCAAAGGCACGTCACGTTCAGCCACCTTTCTCGCGCGTTCTCGATCACATGCGCCGGGCACCCTTGGATCGCCGACCATATTTAAATCGACTTCAATAATCTCAGATGATCATGTAACGCCGCGTGTTTCGATCTATTGCTTAGACTTCTCTCCACCTGACCGATTTATTGTGAGAAAAAAGACCGATCAGCATCCCAGCGTAGTCAACGACGAGCTTCCCTAGGGCGATAGACGCCCATTTGCCCCCCGCTGCGTTCTTCTCCATCTCCGACGTCCGTGGTGTGCTGTCGAGGAGCCTAGGCGACGAGCGAGGAGAAGCGGCGATAAGCGCGGCTGCTTGCTTCCTTGGCTGGCCGTCGAGGCTTTAGCCCACTAAGGGTGAAATTTGGCCAATTGCGCCCGATTGGTGTTGATGATGGAGGAGGAGGAGCAGGCGCTGGGGCTGGGCCTCCGCGGGTGCCCAGCCGCCTAGGCCAGCACTAGGTGCGCCCGCTGGCGTCGAGGCTCAAGGTGAGTGGCCAGTGATGGAGCGAGCAAGGCAGAGCAGCTCCACCTCCACCAATATCTGGATTCGGCCGAGGTCGAGGTTCAAGCAGAGGCCGAGGTTCAAGCATTGGCAAGAACAACAAGAAAAATGGTATTGTTTTATGATTTTTCAGTTCACGAATCATTACTTCATTAGCATAGCAAGACAATAATAGAGTATGCTAATTTGACAAGTATTTTTTGTGCAGACTTGAAGAATTATTTTACAACTTTGAGTGTTGGTTCAAGTTCACTAATGAAAGTGTCAACGCCACTACTTCAACGGCGGGAGAAGTTGTTCAAGAAAATGAAGCTATGCAGTCTGTAGCAACAGATTTAGCACACGTTGATATTGGTGTTGATGATGCACAACCACCAGAACCACAACAATGGCCACAGGAAGAAGAACAACAAGAAGATGAAGGTATCAGCCTTATCACAGAATTTGACCCGCATGTTCATATTGTAGCTGATCCAAATCCAGCTCTTAGAATGCCAATTGAAAGATTTCATCCTAATGTTCAATCAGATGTTAGAAGGGCTTATTTATTGGGAGGTCCGACACAACCCATTGGACATAATTTTCCTCGCAAGCGTGTTGGTAATGATTGGAGACAATTTCTCCCAAAATGGTTTAAGGAACATAATTGGCTAGAGTATAGTGTGTCCAAGGATGCAACATTTTGCTTCTATTGTTATCTTTTTTGGCAAGAAGCCGACCATGAGAAATTTGGTCATGTGGTTTTCACAAAGACAGGGTTTAATGATTTTAAACATGCATATAGAGGATTTCCAGGTCATGTTGGAGGAGTTTCTAGTTGCCACAATAAAGCTAGATTATGTGCCGAAGATTTTAAGAATCAAAGAGCAAGTATTACCCATAAGATTGATGCTAATACCAAAACAGCAGAAATGCTCTATGAAGTTCGCTTGACTACTGCTCTAGATGTTGCAAGCTTTCTCATTGCACAGGGTCATGCTTTTCGTGGCAATGACGAATCTGACACCTCTCTAAACAAGGGCAATTTCCTAGAAATGATTGATTGGTATAAAAACAGGAATGATGATGTGAGGGTTGCATATGATGAGTTATGTCAAAATAATGCCCGCATGACTTCTCCTCAGATTTAGCAAGATATTACACGGAGTTATGCTGAAGAGGTCACTGAAGTAATAAAAGAAGAAATTGGGGATGGCTATTTCTCGGTTCTAATTGATGAATCCCGTGATATCTCAATAGCAGAACAAATGACTGTGCTTGTGAGGTTAGTAATTTTTTTTGAAGTGCTTTATGTTTCTGGGTGACTTGTGAGGTTAGTAATTATTTTTTAAATGCATTATGCAGATTTGTGAACAAAAAGGGAATGGTTGTGGAAATATTTTTGGGTCTGCATCATGTCGAAGATACAACATCAAGTTCCCTAAAGAAAGCTTTGACTGAGATTCTTGCTGCCCATGGTTTACCTATTTCTAGACTAAGAGGCCAAGGATATGATGGTGCTTCAAACATGAGAGGTGAATTCAATGGTTTGCAAAAACAGATCCGTGATGAGAACCCTTATGCATTCTTTGTTCATTGCTTTGCTCATCAATTACAGTTGGTTATTGTTTCCGTTGCAAGTTGTTGCTCCTCTTTTGATGATTTCTTCAACTATGTGGGTTTAATTGTCACAAGTACTAGTGCATCTTGTAAGAGGAAGGATAAATTACAAGCACAACATCGTGAAACCATTATAGCAAAGTTAGAGAGTGGTGAGATTCTAAGAGGGAGGGGAAGGAATCAAATAACAAACTTGCATAGACCAGGAGATACAAGATGGGGTTCTCATTATATAACATTACTTCGTATTGAGTCAATGTGGGATTCTGTAGTCAAGGTGTTAGCCATGATTCATGAAGATGAACGTAATCCTAGCCGAGCCGGTGGTTTGGTGCACAAAATGGAAAGCTTTTCCTTTGTTTTAAATATGAAGTTGATGTTGAAAGTGTTCCGTATTACAAATGAGTTGTCTCTTCTTTTTCAAAGAAAAGACCAAAACATTGTTGAGGCCATGTCATTGCTTATTGATGTGAAAGCACACTTGATCAGTTTAAGAAATGAAGGTTGGGAGCAATTATTAGAAGAGGTCAAATCATTTTGTGTTGCAAAAGAAATTCCAATACCAAATATGAAAGATGCAATACCAAGATGGGGCAGATCAAGGCGTGATGGCAACTTAATCACTCAAGAGCATCATTACCGTGTTGATACTTTCCTTGCTGCACTTGATGCTATAATCATGGAGATGGATCATCGCTTCAATGAGGTATCATCTGAGTTGCTTGTTTCATTTGCTTGTCTTGATCCAAGAGAGAACTTTGCTAGGTTTGATGTTGAAAAGATTGCTCGGATAACTGAGATCTATGATCAAGATTTCTCTATTCGTGATCGTGATAATATAAGGGAAGAACTTGAGACATTCCTTGTTCATGTGAGTAGAGTTGATGATTTCAAATCTTATCATGACCTTGGAAGCTTGGCTACAACAATGATTGCAAATAAGAAACATATCCTTTTCCATTGGTCTATCGCATCATTGAGTTAGCATTGATCCTACCTGTGGCAACATCTTCAGTTGAAAGAGCCTTCTCAGCTATGCACTTCATCAAGACAGCTTTGCGGAACAAGATGGGTGATGAATGGTTCAATAACTTGTTAGTGTGCTACATTGAGAAAGGGATCTTCAAGGAACTTGGTATTGATAAAGTTAAGAAGAGGTTTCAATCTATGAAAACCCGAAGAGTGAGCTTGCCAAAGAGCCCTCGTGTCATCAACGTTCTTAGTCCTTCACCACTAGTAAGTATTTTCTCATGATGTCCATTATTGAGTGAGGGCTATCATTATTTTATTGTTACTCGCTAAGACGCTAATTGATATTCATTCAATCTACATGTTCATTCATTCTTAGTTATTTCACTTATTTGTAATTTGCAATGTATGGATCAACATCAACTAATCAAGAACTAGTTTATTCTTCAAATTTGAGGTAACATCTTTTGTTTCTCGTCTACTTTTCGTCGTCATGTGTGATCGTAGCGTTTTTGCCATGATTTGTGTGATTATAGTATGTGAATTTGGTACACTGTAAATACGATATATTTTTATTCATTTTGGTTGAAATTCCCTCCACCTATAATTTTTTTCATGGTTCCGTCATTGGCAGTAGTGTATAAACTCTCAGCGTGACATCTCTGACCTTGACCTCGCTCGGGTCAGCAGCACGTCACGCCTGCAAGGTGCATTGCACCTCGGTTCCCGCGGGCCCCACTGCTCGCGGCAGCAGCGAAAACAACATGTGATCGGTGTGGCCACAGGCCACCTGGGCTGGGCGGCCGGCGGCCGCCACGACACCACCTTTGCTTCCGGAACCGCGCAACCGAACGCATTCGGAACGAGATATGTTCGCCTCGCCGCCCCCGCCACCGAATATCGACGATTATCATCACAAACCACCACACACGTACGAAAGGTATGCAAATCTCGGAGGATAAGAGGCAGCAGTAATTAACCTCCATGAGAGTGACTAGATGAGCTAGTAGCACACAGACTACATCATCAAAAACCAGATATTTACATCTCTGCAGCTAGCGGAGAAACAAACAAAGCTGCACGAATTAAGCAAGCGAGGAAGAAAACTAATTGAACACAACCAAGAGACACTTAATCGACTCTGCTGATTACCCTTTTTCTTTTTTGCTTCTGCTGCTAATCTTCACTTGATCACTTCCCCCCTTCCCTCTCCATGGTCTCTAGCTTCCATGCATGTGGCATGGATGCCTTGGTCAGCTACTTTACTTATTCATGCAAAGAAGCCATTAGTGCTAGCGGTGTTAGCGGCGGACACCGACGGCATGTGCGGCATCTGGGCCGCCTGGATGCTCTGCAGGAGCATCCTGTCCTCCGCCGACGATGCGAACCCGTGGCCGAGGGAGGCGAAGACGTCGCCGCCGCCGCCTTGCAGCAGTCCGCCGCTGCTGTAGCCGAATGGCGACGACGACGCGCCGGTGTACTGCTGCTGCTGCCTGCGGAGCAGCTGCTCTTGGAGCGGCGCCTGGTGGTGGCTGTGGCTCCGCTGAAGCTGGTGGTCGAAGGACATGACGGCCGAGGAAGGCGGGAAGCCGTAGTCGGCTGCGAAGTTGATGACCGGCACGCCGGCCGGAGCCCCGAACGCGCCGGCGGGGGGCGCGGGGATGCCCGTGAACTGCTGCACCATGGCGCGGAAGTTGGCGGTGTCCGTGTTGAGCAGCGTCACGGGCGCGCGCCGCGACGCGCGGGACCGCCGCCGCGCCGCCGCGGGCTTCCCGATCCGGGGCCCCTCCACCCCGTGCAGCAGCTGCTGCTGCGGGTGATGGCCCCCCGCCTTGGTGGGGCTCCCGCCGCCGCTGGACCCGCCCGACGTCGGGCTCGCCACGGCGGCGGTGGTGCCGTTGCCGACGTCCGCCGCGGCGTCGTCGGGCAGGACGGCCGGGCCGGTGGCGTCGTGGTGGTGGTGGTAGAGCGCGGCCCACTGCGCGAAGCTCGACCCGGTGTCACTCATCGCCATCGACGCGCGCGGATCGGAGCCGAGCAGCCGGGCGTGAGCGCTGCTCGTCGTGTGTGTCGGAAGAGGAGTTGGACACGGCCGCGGGGCTCGGCCATTTATAGTGACCCGGCCCGCGGTCCACCAGACGTTGCCATCCGTCGGATCGACGTGCTCCTCCAGTCAACGCCCGAGATTCACCAACGTGTCGGGCTCGCTGGACGTAACCCGTTGGAGCTCCGCTCCCCTCACCCACCTTCCGAGAAGCGTCGCTGATCCGCTCGCCTGCCTGCCCCCCCTGCGGAACAGGTGGCGGCCCACACAGCAGCGCGCCACTGTGCTGCGGCCTTCCGAGGCCGCCGCGTCCTCGTCGCCGGGTGCTCGCTCGGGTTGGCAGCCAGCACAGTAGAGGCGAAACTGGGCTCTGTCTCCTGCTTGCCTTCGCAAAGTCACGAAAGACTAGCAATAGCATGCCGACGAAGACTAAAGTAGATAAAGACCAGTAGTATCTGAAAAGGAACAGCAGAGAGCAAGAGATGTAGGAGTAGACAATACTGTAGTGTTTAGCATTGAATTAGCCCCTTAGTATTGGGTCACGCTCCGCCACTGGCAGCCAGCCGGCCCGCGCGGCTGCTTCGGGGCGGCCGGGCTGTCACGTCGCTGCAGCACGGCGAGGCGTTAATTCCGGATGGGGATTTCGGCTGCGCGTCGCATCGCATCCCACCCAATACGGCCGTCCCATCCACTTCGCAGGCGGCCGTGCGTGCGTTCCTCTCGCGCAGCATGTGGAGGCGGGCAGGCGGCGGCCGGGCGACCCGTGCTGAAGGGAAGCTTCGGCGATTCCGGTCCATCGGTGTCTCGTGCCTGTGTGGTTGGAAGAGTCCACAACCACGACGACGGTGAATTCAGCACATGCCAGATCGATCCACACGTCGCTCTCAGGATCCACCTCGAAGATCGTGTTTACATTTCCCCGGTCGACGGGGTTTCAGGCTACTGTGTGTATCTTTTTCTCCCTCCTGCGCTTTTTAATTTGCCGCGCGCCGTGGACCGTGGTGCGCTCGTGGCGTTGAACTTTCTAATTCGAGGATCGCTCAGCTGTCGTAAACGATGCTGACCCCGTTTGGATCCACATACTCCGTAGTTAGGATAAAAATTAGCTGCACAGATCTCAAGCAAACCTAGTTAACACTACATCAGGTGATTATTAGCTTGATATCCAGTTACCAACTACTCTTCCGACACACACGACGAGCTAATAGTCTCTCCGTCCCAAGATAAACCAACTTGGTTTGAATAGATTTTATAAAAGAACATCAATATGTATTTATTTATGAGACCAAATAAGTAACGCTAGAAATATTATAAAATATATTTTATAATACATTTGGTGTGATAGAAGTTGTTACTCTTTCGTATAAATAAATTGATCAAATTTAAGATAGTTTGAGTTAGGTGGTTCAATATGTCGTGGGTTTGTATAACCACGGCTGTTGATTAGTGTTCGATTAGTTGTTGGTGTGTGGGACTTCGGGGGTTAACACTCAAAGCACAAAGGGTTTATCCTGGTTCGGGTTTCGAAACCGTACATCCAGCAAGCGAGTTCTTCGTGTCAGAGTGCTCAAGCCAGTTCTTACACACACAAAGAGAGATAAAGAAAGGTAGAAGAGCGCTAATAGCTATTTCTGATCTAGGGTAATTTTGGATATGTCCCTTTCTACAGGAGCTCATGCCATATTCACCACTTAGTTAATCCACATCCATGTAGTTAAATCTGCCACTCAGTTATTCATCCAAGTGTTTACGTTCAAAATTCAAACATTCATGTTGTCATGTCCGCCACTGATTTTATCCACATCCAATGGTTAGGAGAATTGACTAATATTTGTTTTTCCCTATTATCAACTTTGAGAGAATCGTCAGATTTGAGATTGATGAAGTCATCACACACATATAAATCTTTCATTCTAAGGTATCAATGCTTCGATCACTTCAAAATTCAAACACAATATGGCACGTGACATTCTAGATCCGTCACTGAGTTCAACCCCACGTCCAACGGTAGAAAATTTGACTAGTTTTTTTTTTGTAAGCTTTTTCACTTGATTTTGAAAAATGTCTCTTTAACGTGGTGTAAAAAAATTGTGTGTAATAAGGTTAATATATATATATAGTGGGCATATGAATCCTCGCTCTATCCACAATGGCATAACGTGCAGACTACCACCATAAAGAAATGACTCGACAAACATTTTTCTGGTCAACATGCCAAATAATTGGTGAACGTCCTAAGCTAGCCAGAGGCCTAGCTAGGGTCTTGCATCATGCATGTCCACCTACAAAGGTACATGTATTGTTGGCTTGAAGAAGCACGCCTCCTTGCTTGACCAACCACAAGTCAAGCTGAGATCGACTAGGCTGAACACATGGAGAGGCCTCAACGCAGGTGACCAACAACCCGAGTAAAAAAAAACTGAAATTATCTGCGAATAATTTACTTTAGGATTTTCTTAGTACGTGTAATCAACGACACTGTCTTAGCTGCATAACTATATTAGTACTATAAAGATCGTCATATGCACGCAGTGACGCACATCTTGTTGACGAGTATGCAGGTCGAGGCTTGCCTAAACCAGACTTTGGACAAGTGCAAGCCGAAGTGTAACTCAACGTTCTTCAGAAAAGTATATTCAACGTTCCAAACCAGTATAAAAACGTTTTGGAAGACAGTGATTATTGATGAGATCTTGGGATAATAGGCATTATATTCATCTACGTTACGAACCTGGTTCTGATTCCGAAACACGTTCATCTCGCTTTGGTCGGTTGTGCTCCCTGCTGGGAGAAAGCAGAGTGTGTTAAGCGTCGTCGGTGATCTGGAGCTTCAGCTAACCTCTTGCTTCTCTCCTTCGTCCGACCCAGCACCAGCAGCCAGCAACCACGGGAAGTGGGGCCCACATCTAGAAGCAGAAACGGATCCCCCCGGCCGTGACGTGCGGGCTGACGCTTAGAAAACACGCATGAGACCATGAGTCGTCGGCCAGGCATTGACCGTATCATGCATGCATCTTCGTCTTCTTTCATTCACGTGCTCTGTTGCTACCGTCCCCAGCTTTAGTATGCATGGTATGGTGCGGCACATCCACAATATGGCATGTTTGTTTGGCTGATAAGCCATGGCTGAAAGTATTATTGACTGATTTGTTGTGAGAGAAAAATATTGTTTCATTTGTTGAAAAAGTATGGCTTATAAGCAAGTGAACAGGACGATCCGAGCAAGATCGTGTTCCATGAGGAAATCGCTTGCTCTTGCGTTATGTAGTAGTGTACCGATGCAAGGTGGGTTCAACAAGGATTCAACAGGAACTCACTTAGACCCTGTTCGGTTATCAGGGGAAAAATTCAATTGGAACCGCTATCTTAATTTATATAAGCAGGTAAACCTAGAATGATTTCTGGTCCTAGAACCAGCTAAGGCCTCATTCGTTTGCTTGGGTTCTGTTCCTGGCCCTAAAACTTTCCAGGCCTGGATACGGTGGATCCAGGTGTGTCACTCATTCCAGGCCTGGATACACAACCAGGAATTAATTGTCACGGAGCTGGTGCAACTGCCGTTCGTTTCAGCCAGGAATGATTACAGGGTTTTGTTCCTGTTTAGCTGCCCTTTACAGCCACTGCCACTGCAGGCTGTGGCTGTTTTTCTTCCATATATATTAAAAGCAGCATTGTGGTTGTAAAGAGCAGCTCAACAGGGTCCACAATTACAACTTGACATAAACACTTGTTTGACAGCAACTTGACAATATACATTAGCAGCTTGTTTGACAGCAACTTGACAGTAAACATTTATCTACATGCATGAAAAGCAAGGGATTGAAATGATGGAGAAGTAGCAGACAAGTAGCAAACAAAAATAGAGTCTTGATCAATAAGCATCATCCTTTCAGTCTTGATCAAGACAAAATAGAGTTTGAACTGGCAGAAGCACAAATCTCTCATAGAAGTTACAAGAATTCTAGGTTATCTAGCGATGTTGATATATGTGAAGACCATAGACCTTAGACCTCCTGCACACTCAAGCCTGGTAAACAAAAAGTTCAACATCAGTTCCAGTGGCATGACAGTAGTATTTGGATTCATAATCAAGAACAGTGACAAATCAAATTAGCCCTAGCTCCTAACTGAAATTCGACTAGAGAACCGCAATTCCTCCAAAATATAAAATCCCAAGATGATTAGCCCTAGCTCCTAATCAAAATAGGATTAGGCATGCTGATAATAGTATAAATTATACTATAAGATCTCGCAAAAAATCCAAAATATAGAACTGCAATTAAAATTGGTTGACATGCAGTAACAAGATCAGCATATTGCATATTGGTTAAGAGAAAAAATGGCATATTGGTTGAGAAGTGAAAAAACTAAAATTTCTTGACAGTGAATGGAAATGTCAGCTAAATTTTCTGCAATGGACAATTAAGATTCAGTAACAATACAAGATGGATCAGCGTAAGCGAATCCAATAATTTCTATATTCAGAGAAAATACTGAAATCCCAAGACAAACTATAAAAGAGTATGAACAGAGCCTAAAGTTGCTTCCATTATTCTGCGCTCCTATTTATAGTGCTTCAGATTAGTCCTGACCAAACAAAGTATACTTTTTTTCTCAAACATATGTCAGCACACTACCCACACTACCAACAGGGACTCCATGAGTGAAGCGACCTTATGCAGAGACAACCATTAATAGTGTGCTATTTCAAAAGTTCATGCATCTACAAAGTAGAGGAGGCAACAGGATAAGACAGATAAAATACAAGAACTAGGATGGTATCTGCGGTTCTGGTATTTCTGCCTACTAGAAAGACTGCAGCTAGATGTCAAGAGAAGGATTTCACCAAATACAAGAACTAGGATGCTATTAAAAGTTTGACATCCTTTTAAACTTGCAGGTATCCTTCGGCAACTTATAAAAAATCCTTTGAAAAAAAAAAGAGAGAAAAAGAAAATTGTACAAACACTATTATCAATCTACTGAATGGTCTGCATAGTCACTAACTCACTATCTTCAAAAGAAAAATGTATAGCTCCAGTTACAATACTGAAACAGATTCATTTCAGGAAAGTAAGACAGGAACCATGATAGCCAGAAATCAAGCAACAAAGTAGATAGCAAGATTGATAAGTAAGCAAGCAGCTCCTAAATAAATAGTGCAGTGAAAATTGAGCCCCTACTTGACTGTCATGGAGTGTGCGGTTCAGTAACACAATAAAAAGTTGAGCCCCTAAACTAATAGAAGGAAAAAATCAAGTTTTTAGCAATTAAGTAGACTGACCTGTTAGACCATCGTATTTTTGAGCCAAACCAAAGTTACTTCTTGATCTAGTTCACAATCACTTAGGAAGGCCTCTCTATTTTCTTTGCTCTTGATGAACACTGCAAATGCCTTTGCCTTTTCTTCCTTTGTCACTTCCATTATGCTCAAAACGGATATACACCTTTTGATAGAGAAGTCATTACCTTGAGCAACCTCCTTTTCTTTGGCTAGATCTATAGACTCATCTTGTACTTGCTTAGTCCTCATGTCTAGGTATCTCCCCATCATTTCTTCAATCCTTTCACCCTTCTTAGGTCTCTTTTCTTTCTTTTCATGTTTTTTGCTTGATGTAGTAGTAGTAGTTCTTAACGCCTGCTTCTTTCAACAGCTACGACCTCATTTTCTTCATCTCGTGACAGAGAACCTCGTTGTCCATTTCTTTCAACAGCTACAACCTCACTTGCTTCCTCTTGTATCTCAGTGATTGAATCATCTTCATCTAGTACCTCATGAACCTCAATGTTGTCCAAGTCATCTACATCATGAATTTGTCGAAGTGGTGCTTCCTCTTGTGGTGGCTCAAGAGAAGTCAGATTGTAAGTACCTTTAGCCAAATGACCTACACGATAACAAGGAAATAGCTATAGAAAGTGGTATTTTCTCATGAAATTCAAGTATAAAGAGAACCAATATAGTTATGACAACTAGAAAGAGTTAATTGGGGGAAAATATCATGCAGAGCAACTAGTAGTGCATAACTGAAGAAAACTCATCACAATACAGATGAGAAGAATATGGATGTAGAGTTGTTGTTCTGACATCTATAAATTGTGACAAGTAGAAGCATATAACCAAACTCTATAAAACTAGCATATTGTTGCTTAGTCATCAGCACTAGTAGAAAAGCATTATTGTAACTAGCATATTGTTGCTTAGTCATCAGCACTATAAAAACACTTTATCAAAGACTACTAGACAAGTCAAGTGAATCACATGATAATATAGAGCAGCAAGATAGAAACAAACAAATACTAAAGGGAGAAGCTGAAAGAATATATTGATTGACACTATTTACAACTATAGAAAGTGAACCTACCATCATAAAGCTATCCCAAAGCATCAAATAGTGGAAATCTTGCCTTACTGTTGCGGAACTTCCTAATTTTAGGGAATGTCTGAGCATTCAAAGAGAACCATTGATCAAATATGAGGTTATCACTACGAGGATATCCATAGAATTACTTCAAGAAATCAACTTACAATTTCAAGGTCATCCCACATAGATGGTGATCCTTCAACCATATGCCTATCTTCATTCTAGGTGGCCCCACTCTGCCTCCTTGCCTCTTTGAGCATCCTATAGTCTATCTTTAGCTGTCCTTCTTTGTCTTGAATCTGACTCTTTGTGTAGTTGACATACTTGTTCCTCAGATGGAACTCCTTCACCATTTTATTCCACCCATCAGGGGTCTATCCGTTGTCACATCTGTAACCACTATCTTTATACTCATGGAGAATGTCTACCAGGGACTTCTCAAGGGCCGGATTCCAGTCTGCTCTTTGCTTTACTACTACGTAAACCATGGTCAGACATCAGGTTACCAAAAATCAGCAAATAGAAATAACAGTAAAGAAATACCAGTTTACAGGTTACAGGTTTACTAAAACTACTATAATAGCACATGGTGGAATAAACTGTATAGAAGAGAATTACTTCAAGAAAGTTCTTTTTAGTAGCAAACAACTGCAAAGAAATAACAGCAATAATAGCAGACAAATAACAGCAATAATAACAGAGAATTAAACACCATACCTCTCGGAGAACCTCCAGTCTTCTTTGCCTTACTGCATTTAGGAGAAGCCTTCTTTTTAATACCACTTGTTGTACCCAAGAACCGGTGCAACTTTGGTGACGCCCTTGCAATCATATTGAGCTTCGGGGAGCCTTTTCCAACCATCGCTGTCAAATATGACACAAGCCTATTCACTTATTACAAGCCAAGTTTATTCCCAGCTTATTCATGACAAAAGCTTATTACAACCTATTCAAAGACTAATTTAAAGACTAAAAAGAAGTCTCTGCTTAATTACAATCCATGCTTATTACAAGCTTATTAACTTATTATAGCCTATTCAAAGACTAATTTAAATATTGCTGGTACTGAACCCACATTTCTTGGGCGATGGTGTCTCTTAAAGTGCTGCCTTGTACTAAACCCACATTTAGGCCATTCATTTGATCACCACTTGGTACAACAACAAAGTTTCTTGGAGGGATATTATCCAGCTGATGATCTAACCATTCCTCATCTCCATGAAGTAATCGGATCAGATTATGGAAGATAGAAGCAGCTATAGGTATCTTTACTTGATTTTCCAACAGGTGGAATGTGGCAACTTTCAGAATGGGGAAGCGCTTCTTAAGCACTCCCAAAGCCCTTTCCACATGGTTCCTCAGTAGTGCGTGGTGGTGGTTAAAGAGCTCCTTTGGGTTCTGCGGCCTTCGATGTCCAACCCCAAATTCTTTCAAATGGTATTGAACTCCTCGATATGGAGCAAGAAAAGATGGAATATTTGCATACCCTCCATCAACCAGATAGAATTTGCCTGGAGGTACTTGGAAGCCCTTGCTCATAGCTGATCGTAGCACTCTGAAATCTATAGTCGATCCCTCCCATCCATTAGAAATGAAAGTGAAGTTGAGATCGAAATCACATGCCACCATCACATTTTAGTGTGCCCTTCCTATTTCCAAAAGGAGAAGCTTTCTCAGAGGCTATGGAAATAGGAATATATGAGTTCCATCAATGGCACCTAGATAATTCTTGAAAAATGGATAGAATCTAGGATTGTCTTGGATTTTTTTATACACTTGATTAGGATCAGGAGCTTGAAGGTAACGGCGAGAGAGTGCGGGAATGACCACCTTGAAGAAGTGGTTGATGTGATGATGGAAGGTGTCATTGCTGTGCCCAAAGAACACTTGGATATCCTCATACGAGGCGTTGTGACTTAACATGTATAGGAAGAAACCCAACTTCTCCTCCACAGTTATCCTAGTATCAACAACAAGCCTTTTGCTTCTAAGATAATTTGCCAATTCTCTAAAGATGTGTGGTTCCATCCTAAATGCAACTTGACAGTTCTTGACATGTCCCTCGAGGAGTCTTCAAACTATAACTTCACCTGCTTCTTCCGAAGTATGACGTTTCTTCTTTTCCCCTCCTCTAGCAGAACTCATAAAATATAAGGCGGGGAAAATAAATAGCATCATGTCATCGTCTTCTTCCTCCCTCCTCTTTCTAATACGATCTCGTAGTGAGAGACGCATTGCAGGACTGAAGCATACAATTTTATAGTCATATAGAAGCTAAATATTATTAACCATGTCATATAGAAGCTGTAATAAAGATTATAGTCATCTTATAGAAGCATATATAAACTTATAGTCATATAGAAGCTTTTGGAGTACCTTTTGGAGTTGGTACCGGATCCCAAGAAGGCGGAGGTTCACCTTCCCCAACTCTAAATGGTGCTAGAGAGATCTACAAGTAACAAGAAACCATTTGGCAAATCAAGACATCATCTAGATAATAATACAAGTAACAAAGTGAGCTAATAGGCTAGGTATGTCAACTTCAGTCTTCACTACAGACTGAAACAAAGGGACATTCCTTTCCCTGACGCGTGTTCACAAAAAAGAGCAAATCAAAATATATAATCCATTAACTCTAGCTCCTAACAAAAATAGGAATAGTCCTGCTGATCATAGTATAAATTATACTATGAGATCTCGCAACAAGTTCTAAAATATAGAACTGAAAATTCTTTTATAGGTAAAATACAATAGTACATGTATAAGCCAGGAGTTAATTAAATTATATACACTGCAGGGATAATAAGCAAGCAACGAGTACTACTAAAATTAAAGTAGTAACCACTGCAGATGCCATTTAAAAATCAGAGTGCACAATCAAAATGGGTATTTGAAAAGGAGACAAGCATCTTCATAGAATAAGTGCACAAGCATCCAACTGGGTACTGCTGTTGCTGTCACATCATCAGAGTGGCAGCAGCACATCAAAGGCCATTAGTGTCCAACTCTAAATGGTGCTGGAGATATCTACAAGTAACAAGAAACCATTTGGCAAATCAAGACATCATCTAAATAATAATACCAGTAACAAGAGACCATCTGGTGAAACTGAACTAGCTAGCTCTGAACAAACAACACAAAAGATTCAGTAACTAAACATAGCATTATATCTGAGTAATTCTAGTGAGATTATTGAAAACCTGAGACAAGGACACTACTACATACAGGAACAGTTCTTATAGTAGTCAAAATAATACTAAGAAAACCTGATAGTGTAGCTACAATACAAACAGCAGAGAAATAAGACAATGACACTTAGTCAGTAGTGAATTCACATTACAAGTAGCATTTTGAAATCAGGAACATATTCTACAAAATATACAAGGTGCTAGACCAATAATTTGGTCCATTGGCAGAAAAGCATACACTAAGTATCTAAACTGCATTGTTCGTCCAAGTGGCACTGTTCTAGCTGATGACTAAAATGTACTGCTGCTAAACTGAACTACTGAAAAAGAAACTAACAGCCAATTGAAATTGAAAGCACGCGAACATGGAATAGAAAAATGGACAGGAAAATCTGAATCCTCCTGCAGCTAGCGTTCACCAAATCAGGCAGCCCATGAGTGGTCAATCAAAGATATACTGTATAGTAATTAATTAGATAACTGTCTTATTTGCTTCATCAGTAACCGGCCAAAGCAATTGCATTGCTTGATTTGCACAATGTCTTATATGCTTCATCAGTAACTGTCTGTCAGTTCCATAGGGGGATATCACCGTGGCCCAAAGTCAAATGACCAACTCAGCAAGGAAAGAAAGCTTTGCACACAACAGAACTGAACATGGGCATGCAATGCAATGCAATGCAATTTGACAGACTAAAATCTGCAGAGTGCTTCTTGGGTGGGCCCATACGTACATTGTACTACAAGTATATACCATCACATGATGAATCGGTAGGATTTGCTGGTTCTTGCTTGTGCTAGTAAATCAAATGGTTTACAGTGGCCAAAACTCCGATCCCTTTGGAAATTAATTAACAGGGCCGTGGCATTGTAGTTGTAGCCGGCCGGCACCAAGTAAAAGCTTTTTTATTTATAGATACATCTAGCTATGTTAATAAATATGGTATTGCTAGAATGAATAATCATGTTTAGCATTAGCAACACAAGTTTCTATCAAGAAGCTGATACGAATATGATAGATAGATGGTACATAGAAACAACTGGTACATAGATGGGTGTTGTTGATCTTATCAATGATCACTAGTACCCGTCAGGTGACGAGATGATGCATGAACATGATGTGTATAATCAGTAGAAATAGATCGGCGTCCACTTCTAACTCCCACGAATTGATCATCATCATCACCATCCTACTACCAGGACTCTCAATTAGAACTAGAGACAAGATCCAAGAACCCTAGAGAACCCTAGAGGAGGGAGAGAGGACGAGGACGAAAGGGAGAGCGAGGGAATCACCGGCGAGAAGGACGAGGAAGGGGAGGACGTAGGGTTGCCGTCGCCTCACGCCGCCCCGCGGTCTCCCCACGCCGCCCCGCCGTCGCCTCTGCTGCGTCGTCGCGTGCTCGCGTCGTGGAGACAAGGAGCCGGCACCGATCCGGATGGTAGGAGGTGTGGTTCCGTTCCGGGCCATGGAGACTGGGAAAAGAGAAGCCAGTTTTGGTTCCTTGCCAGTTTTCGTTCCAGGCCGGCCCGAAACGAACGCATATTCTAGTTCCCATCCGGATTAGAAACGGGCCGCAGCAATCCACCCAGAACGGGCCCGAGAACGGGCCAATCCGGTAGAAACGAACGGGGCCTAACCGAGGGGGCCTTAGGTTTGCTTGCCTCAATTCCTAACACCATGTCAGTCCTCCAGCCTCAATTACTGCCCACTATAATATAAAACAAATCTTATTGTTACCAATTAGAGTCCTCAAAAGAGTTTTTACATTCACTACAACAGAACCTTTTATCACTGCTGGTCCGTAACCTATGGTTTTGCGCTTCGGCGGGGACGAGGAACTTCATCACCACCAGTTTTAAACTGACGATAAAAATCAAACAAAAAATAAAAAGGGTACTTGAGCCCAAGGCCACGCCCTCAACCCTCGTGCAAATATGGGCCGAGGTCGCCAGGAGGGGGGCAAGGCCACCGCGCCTCGCGCAGATTCAGGCTGAGGCTCTCTGGAGGGGTTGGGCTGCCGCGCCTTCAAATTGGCCCGTCGCCACATCCTTGCCCAGCACACTTTTGTCCATCTGGCCGGGGCAATCGTTGCCTAATCAGGCAACATTTCAGGGCTGTAACCAAACAGCATAAAGGCAGATACTAGGCAAGTGTCGATCCCGGCAAATTGACTCCTGGCTTGTAACCAAACAAGCCCTTAGGTACACAAGAAGTTTGCTTAGGAAACATTTACCGCAAATTTGTCAAGTTGCAGGAATTCAGTTGAGTTTCCCCTCCAACTTGATAAGTTCGGAGGCGCTGTCTCTGCTCGTCTAAACAAGCTCGCGGGATGACCTCTACTTCTCCTAGACTCCTACAAGCGCGCGTGCATAGTTTTGCTATCGATTTTCAACTACTGCTTGGCTCCGAAGCAAATTGATTGCTTTTTTGACTACACGCGTCTCTATCTGAAAACGACACCTACGTTTGGTGTCTAGTGCTGTGACACACTTTGCACTTTGCAGGGTACTGGCACTTGCGATTTAGTAGTGCTATAGTTTACCAGCAAGGCATAAATAAATTAAAGTACTATACTTTATTCCAATTACCACACATGGCAATATGGTAAGTAAGACGAAGCCACGAAGGAAGAAGCTAGCTCCGGATAAAGCTCGCAGTTGAATGGAACATGCATGCATGCCAACATGACGTGGACAGGGGGACCCACCCAGAGTTTGAGCTGTGGACCCTTGATTGGCGGCAAGGGAGCAGCGACTTGGTCAATCCTCATACTCCAGCCTTGGCGCTGAAGGCAAGATCGATCGAGCTGGCGCCGTGACCCCGTGAGTGACAACTAGCATCGGTAAAAAGAGTAGAATAGAACCGTGACCGAGGCTGAGGGAGGCTTAGATCAGCCATATATACCAGACTGCTAGCGCCTTTGTTGACCCAATTCCAATCCCACGGTCGTTCGCGCGATCCACATGCAGTGAACGATAGACCGAGCCTACGCTCTGGTTTATTTCCCACGCTATTTTAACGGACGTGGTGAGCCTATGCTCGAACAAAAAATTTTGTGTGCTGTACGGACGTGTCGTTTTCATTTGCTTTTACTTTAACAGTGTACAGCCTGTATAGACTCAGCATTTTCTTTTCATTTTTTCTTATCCTTCTTATTTTTATTTAGTTTTGTTTTATGTGATTTTTTAGTATTCATTTTATTTTCATATTTTTTATCCTTCTCTTGTTTATTTATTTTTATTTATTTTTGTCAGTGTTGTCAAGTTGTATATAATAACTTATGTACATAAGTTGTGTTTGATAACTTTTGTACATAAGTTGTGTTCGATAACTTAGGTACAAAGTTGTGTTTCATAACTTATGTACAAAAGTGTGTTTCCTAACTTATATGTTTCTAAGTTTTGTATGAGTTATAAGTTATTTTGTTCATTTGTGTTTAAGAACTTTTGTGTTTTCAAGTTTTGGCATAAATTATAAGTTAATTCGTTCATTTATGTTTAATAATTTTTGTACATAAATTGTGTTTATAACTTTTGTGTTTTCAAGTTTTGATATAAGTTATATGTTATAATAAGTTAGTACCATACATAAGTTGTGTTTCATAACTTTTGTGTTTCTTTGTTTTGCATAAGTTATAATTTATATGTTATAAGTTATATGCTACTCAATCCATCCCAAATTGTAAGACGTTTGACTTTTTTGACACCAAGTTTGACCACTCGTCTTATTTAAATATTTGTGTAAAATATCACTTCTTTCGTCGTGGTTTGGTTTATTAATAAAAATTCTTCAAGAATGACTTAAATTTTACTATATTTGCACAAATTTTTTGAATAAGACGAGTGGTCAAACTTGGGGCCAAAAAAGTCAAACGTCTTACAATTTGGGATGGATGGAGTATAAGTTATATGTTATAAGTTAGTACATATAAATTGCTACTAGAATAAAATTTCTTAGAAACATATGCAAGTGAGGTCTAATTTTGTTCGTCTCGTCACGTAGAACACACCAGTGCAGACGAAACTGAAAATAGATACAACATTCAGAAGTTATAGTAATTTGAAATAAATGTTTCGTTTTTTTTTTTGGCTTACGTCATTTGACATCACAGCCAAAAAAAAAAGACGCACGTCACAGCGGGGGAGGGGAGTAGCAGGCCGTGTGAGACCACGCAAAAAGAAAATGCCGCGCACGCTTCACTGTGCGAATAGAGAAAGAGAACGTACAGACGGTAGCCGGAAACGGAATATCCTTCTGCGGTCGGATTGTTGATCGCTGATGAAGAATCGGATGAACGTTCGCTGTTTAGTGCTCGCGGTACCATTGTACTACTTCTGCGCTTACAAGAGCTAGCGTCGTTTTAACTTTTCTACTGGGAAAACTGTGTGTGAAAACATGACAGTCCGGACTGGTCGACCGCCGAGTTATGCGTACGTTAGTGTGTGTTCAGATAGGAAATTGCTTGGCAACTCAGATAGGCATTGATTTTTTTTTTGCTACAGTGATGGTATCAAACGAATGCATGTCATAGTCACTACTACAGATAACTTTTTGAAGGCGGTTGAAAACAGTTAAGCGAGGTGGGTATCCAATTAAAACCCTCGATTAATCAAAGAACTACCGAGGCGGTTGGAATGCCCGCCTCGATTAATGAATTAAAAAAAAAAAAAGCCAGCAAGCCCATTGATAAGCCCACCAAGTCTATCGATGAGCCCGCCAAGTCCATCGCATGTGCACCGCCGCAGCTTGCCGGAATCCCACATCAGTCGTCGCCGCTCGCCAGATCCGCTGCACCGGTGCCGGATCCGCCACTCTAGAGCCCCATATCCACGCGCTGCCGCCGCTGTTCACCGGATCCGCCGGAGAAGGGAGGGAGGGAGGACGCGGGGAGCGGATCCACCATGGAGGAGGAGATCCGCGTGGATCCGCGCCGCCCCTGCCTGGAGACGTTCGCACCAGAGGAGAGCCGCACTGCTCCGTGACGCCACCTCCTCAGGCCAGATCTCGCCGGTGGCTTGCTGGGGAGCGCCGGATCCCGCCGCCTCCTCGCGAGAGCGCCGCTGCAGGGGCCGCGTGAGAGGGGCTGCCGTCGGGAGGGAGGGAGGGGCGCCGTTGTTGCGCCGGGGGAGAGTGGAGGGAGGGCCGGAGGGAGAGAGAGTGGAGGAGGGAGAGATCGACGGCGCGTGAGGGAGAGCGACGGCGCGTGAGGGAGAGAGGGCGCCGCATTTGAGAGGTAGGGAGAGAGAGTGGAAGGGACCCAACCCCTAACTCGCCCTATATATATGATGAGTGTGATATCGGGCCGAGGCATGGACTGTTTGGGCCGCTATTTTTGGAGGCGGGTCATATAGCATGTCCGCCTCCGAAAATATATTTACGGAGGCGGTCGTCCCTCCATAAATAGATTATTTTTGGAGACTGTTGACTTAAGGTGCCCGGTCTCCATAAATTAATTTTTGGAGGCGGGCATTTTCTAACCGCCTCCTTAAATAAAAACAACAGCCTCGGTTAATCGCCCCACCTCCGTTAATAAAATGGTACTGTCTCGCAAAATCATTTGTGTAGTAGTGAGGGTAGATGATACTCCTAATCTCGTATGTTATGTAAGCGTTCTGGAAGGCTGGCACGATTAGTCGTGGTGGAATCAGATGACTAGGCAAGGATCGCACGCTGCGAGGACTCATTCATCGCACGCCAGCGCCGCACGGACTCATTCATATCCAGCTTTTGCCCTAGCTGCACAGCACGGGCGCACGGCACCGGCAACCGTACCAAAGAACACGTGCTCCCGGCGGCATAAGGCCGATATTTTTATTTTTGTTAAATAAAATTTTGTATAACGTATAAATATACATTATATCTGCTGAATTCTAAAGACAAAATGAAGTTGGATACTTTTGCATTGTCTCGTGATGGGACGTCTTCCATTTTTTTTTGGAAAGCAACTTTAGGTAAAACATATACAGGTAAAAGGGTTTTATCTTTACAGAAGAAAATTTAGAATTTTTATAAAATATTTTTTATGGGTGAACAAAGATGACCTTTCTTTTTTGAATGTATTTTATCGATGCAAAATGAAGGACCTCGTGGCCTCTAAAAATCATATAAGTTTTTGAATAGGTGCTAAAAATCAAGCACGACCTATCTAATTTGATTGTTTTTTGGGTATAAAAATCTTTGTAGTTTTAGAATTAAAATTCTTCCCACAATCTTATATGTGAGTTTACGGTTTAGCTATTTAGCACCAAAAAGTTTACCAAAAGTTTGAGGAAAATGGTATAAATTCATGATGTAGAAATAAGTATTTTATCGAGTAGCGTGTAGCATACTTTCTCAAGTGAAACATAGAGTTTCTTAACAAGCCACATTCTTAATATTAGTTTTTTAATATTAAATTTAAAAGCATTCATAACAAGCTCAAATTTTTGTAGCATCCAGAAATAAAAAAAAAATCAACTTGTTTTGAATGCTCACAATAAATCTTGAGCATTGTTCTTTAACAAAACACATGCTCAAAATTAAGTTCTTTTTTGAAACTAGATTTCAAAATTGAAAGGATTTAAAATAAGCTCAAAACAATTGTCAAGAAAATAAAGCATGGCCCATTTGGTTCTGAATGGTAAAGATTTCTGGTCCGGCCTCGTGGTGATTGAAAGGATTTAAAAGGACTTAACATTGAAAGGATTTTAAAAGAAGCTCAAAACTGAATTGGCTATACACGTGTCTGTCAGAGTGAGTAATACACACACGTGTATACAAAGCGTTCGCGTGAAATATTTGCACATTCTAGGCCGGCCTCGTGGTGATCCCATTAACCGCGCGGCCAGACTGGGGCCGTCCTGGTTTGACTAGTAATCGGCAGAAGCGTCTATCAATATAATTGATGCGCGGACAAAGCAAACCCGACACGTTAGCACGTGCAATGCAAAATGGGGATCGCGATGTGTCAGGCAGCAGCAGCACTCGTAGTCGTAGGCTCACTGGTCCCGGCGCCCGGCGGTGCAATACAAGCGGTTCGCGAAAGATGCTGCACTGCACCGCACCGCACCGCACCGCAGCGCACGCATCTCGGTGCAGTACGGAGTGGTCCATTGAGGTAGGGGAGTGACTAGCGAGGGACCAACGGTCAAAGGGGCGGACAATGATTCGGGGACCTGGTGTGGCCGTGTGGGGGTGGCGAACGGACGGCCGGAGGATCTGAGGCGCTCCGCAGCGGCAGCGCCCGCTGCCTCCCTTTCCCCTGCAAGAAAGACCAAGTAACCCGTGGGGGCGCAGCAGCAAGCCCACTCTCGAGCCTGAACTGGACCAGGACCACCAGCTTCTGCCGCTTTATTTACTTCGATCTATCGCCATTATTTGAGTACTAAGGCTGATTGGGCCTCTCCATCTCGACTCGAACAGCATCAGCCATCAGCTATCATCAGCTAGGAGTGAGTGTGTGTATGTGTACATGACCCTCGACACCTCGGATTCCTATATGTGCATATATATACTCCGTACATGTCGTCTGCTATCAAGCCAGATCAAACAGCAGGACCGTAGCAGCAGATACACGACTATCACCTCGTGATCATACGCCAGTTCAGTTCTGATGGGTGACTAACAAAACACAAAGAAGACTTCGTAGCTGCTTCGAGAGCCTGCTGGTCTCTCTCTGACGGGAGGGAGACGACGACAGTGGACAGGGTTTCGACGCGCTACGCGTGAGCTTGTTGGCCGGGCTGCGTGACCACTCTCCCGGCTGTCCGGCCTATGAGGCGCGGTCAAGCGCAGGAGACGGGGGCGACTGCATGCGCGCGGCAGGGGAGACAGACACGGACAAGGCCGGCCGTGCCAACCGGCCACCGGAAAGCGCCACCACCCATGGTCCAGGCAGAGGCAGAGCCCCCCCATGCATCTCTCCTCCCCACCGATCCAATGCTGCACGTACGCGGACGCGGCCCGCCATTATTTCTTTGGCCGCATCGCATCGCTCGGCGCTGCCCGCGCGCGCGCGGCCTGCGCTGCGCGCCCCGTGCACCGTGGTCCTCGTCCTCGACGTACGCACAGAGTGCCCGCGCGCGAGCGCAGCAACAGCAAAGCCTGCGCCGCCGGCCCCCGCCACCAAGACCGGCCTGTGCGGTGCAGTTTGCAGCCAGCAACGCAACAAACAAAGAGGGATGGATCGATCAAGACCTGTGTGTGCTTTGTTTGGCTGGTAGGAGTTTGGTCAAAATCGGTATGCATGCATGCGCATCCGCGATCGCTCCAAATTAAAGCGTGGAGCACCACGTACGAGGACGGCCCCGGGGGACCCTGACGTACCGTGAGCGCGCGCTGAGCCTGGACCTCGACCACCAGCGCACGTAGTAAAAATGTCGAAGCATATGCAAACTGGGTCGCTATATCAAAAACTGGACCTATGGAGGAATGACCACCCCAGCCATTGTATCAAGAAGAAGAAGAAGACGATTCTCACGCACGTCCAGAAAATCTCGAACCCCGCTCCACCCATACACAGCGGCACCGTAGCCTGTGAGAACGGGGCCGTTCCTTAGACATATGCTTTGGCGTGGGACAGACGAGATGATTTTTTAACCCTAGCCTGAAATTCGCTCTCATGGGGAGTCAAATTCACAACATGGTTTGACAACTGGGTCGCTATATCGGTGTAACTTTTCTGCGGAAACCAGGTGTTCTGGATCGATCAAGCTACGGCCTGCTGATTATTTCAGGTCCTGTCCTGTAGCATTTGTATACAAGTGTTTCTGTACCATCCCTCTCCAGCTGTAGCAGTGTTAGCTCTCACTTATGACACTGCGCATGCAAATGCACCAAGCTTCCTTGAATTTATCACCGTTGAACTATAGTAGATGAGCTCTTTTATAAAATCATAAAAATTGCATAAAGACCACTCTATAATTTGGGTCTTGTTTAGATGCAGAGTGTAAAGTTTTGGGGTGTCACAACGGATGTTATATGGAGTGTCGTATGGGGTGTTCGGATACTAATAAAAAAACAAATTACAGAATCCGTCAGTAAACCGCGAGACAAATTTATTAAGCCTAATTAATCCATCATTAGCGCATATGTTACTGGAGGACCACATTGTCAAATCATGGGCTAATTATGCTTAAAAGATTCGTCTTCGCAAAGTATTCGTAATCTGTGCAATTATTTATTTTTTTAGTTTATATTTAATACTTTATATGTCTAAACATTCGATGTGATAGGGTGTAAAGTTTTGATGAGGAACTAGAATAGGCCTTGGTTTTATATCTAAGGCCTTGTTTAGATTGGGGTTAGGAATTAGTATTTGGCACTGTAGCATTTTCGTTTGTATTTGACAATTATTGTCCAATCATGACCTAACTAGGCTCAAAAGATTCGTCTTATAATTTACAATCAAACTGTGTAATTAGTTATTTTTTTATCTAAATTTAATACTCCATACATGTGTCCAAAGATTTGATGTGATAGAAAAAGTGAAAAAACTTGCAATCTCAACGAGGCCTAAAATGGACCACCCTTCCTCTATATCCTGGCTACGTCACTGATCATTGACGTCGACTAGTGTGGTTGCTGTAAAGAAACGAGCGTGCATGCTATTGCTATTGCTATGCCTGTTGCCTGGTGGTGGTGGTGGGTTTGGTTAGGTTGCTTGTGGTAAAGCTGACAGGGGGCTGGCTGTGTGTGGGGAAAAGCGGGGTCGGGACGAGACCAGCAGCAGCAGCGGGCGCAGCAGGAGCAAGACGGTCAGTGCAGTGCAGAGCGCGGGTGGTGTTTGTGATGGACGGATGGATGGATAGATTCCGCAGATTTCAGGTCAGGACCAGGCGTCGTCGCGAGTGGGCTGCACCCCGCACCTCGCGCGGCGGTAGCGCCCGTCAATCATTGGAGACACGAACTGACGGGTGCGTCGGCTCCATACGCTAGCCGGCTAGCGGGAGTAGTGGTGGTGGTTGCTGCTCGCTGCGCTGCGTTGCCGCAGGGGTTGGTTGCTCACCGTTACGCCTGCCCGTCCAGGATTGGCAAAAGGCCACAGTCAAGTCCAGTCCAGGGCGTTCCATCGGGCACCTTTACTCGTCACACAACAGGAGAGAACTGTAGTCGGTAGTAGTGCATTTGCCTCGTTGGGTCGGGGTGTTTGAGGTTTTCAAACGAGCTCGAAAAGCTGTGGGGTAGAGGTACAAAAATAGGCGCAGCATGTGTGATATTTACCACTACAGCAAAGCAGCCCCTGAGTATTATGCTTATACATTGCTTGAGGGTCCTTTGGGTGCCCGGAGCTGCTGTCCTAATAATTCCTAATCTGACAGCCATGCACGTTTGTTCCTGACGTAAACCCTCCAGTACCATATCACACGTGCGACAGTGAACGGGCCGGCCCAGGCCAGCATCATCACATCACGCCGTGACCACCACAAACGACGACTGTGTATGTGGCTTTTCTCAAAAAAAAAAAAAGAAGAAGACTGTGTCTGTGGCACAGCCATCTGCTGCTCATCAATCAACCGGAATTGAATTTCGCGGTACAACTGAACCCGTGGCTACTAGGGGCCTGCCTGTGGGCTCGCTCGTCGCTCGAGCGAGATGGCCCGGCCAGCCGGTCAACAGGTCGTAGATCTTGCTGGGCCATAACGATATCTCAGGCCGAGGCGGAGGAAAAGATGGGTAGCCCCGGCAGGACAGAGCCAACGGGTCACCGCGCGAAACTCTGCTCGCTGAAACGGGCAAAATTTTGTACGGCCCGTCAGTTTCCGCCTCTTTTCTTCAGCAGTGTACGTGTGCCCCCAGCGGCTTAATCACTCACTCATGTGCCGCATATCGGTGTAGATGGGCATGCATGCGTGCGTGCGTGTGAACTACGACTGGTAACTAAAATAACATGGTGTGATCACCGGCAGCTTGTCAAATTTGTGTGTGTGGTCACCGCTGCCTGCCCAGTGCGGGCCGGCGCCGGGCGGGGAGATCGAGTGATCGGCGACACGTCCGGGGACCGTCGGTGTACGGCCCGGTCCATCGCGTCGGGCTCTCGGCTCGAGACCGGACTGACCCCCACCGCAGGTGTGGTGGCCGTGTGAGCGATTCGTGCGGTGCGTTCGTGCGCGCGTGGTCCACCGTCCACGGTCCACCCGGGCCGCACCCCAACACCCCCTCCTGCGTCCCGTCCCGGACGCCGGGACGCGACCCCGGCCGACCTCGGATCGATCGATCAGGATCGCGACGTCGTCCCCGCCAGCCAGCCGCGACCACGCGGTCAACAACGATGCGAGGCCCGGGCGGTCCCCTCCCCCCTGCACCACCCCCGCTCCTGCTCGACGGGTCGGGGCCGCGGGGCTGGGGTGCAACCGGACGTACGTACGTGCATGCGCGCTGTGCGAGAAGGGCGGATTCCGCTTCCGACCGCTAAATTCTGCTCTCCTGCGTCTACGTGCCGGCGCGACTCGCCAATCGGCGGCGCCCGGCAGCCGGTCGAGCGACGGCAGCTAGCTACACCGCAGGGTCGCGGTTGGAGCGATCGATCCGGTGGGCAGCAACAGTCGCTTGACGACGACCCGTCTGCTGCCGGGCTCGTGACAGCGATCAAGCCCATGGCCTGACAGCCGCGCCTAATTTCGCCATTGCATGCATGCGGAAACGCTGTCAGCTCGGGACCATGGATACTGCTCGGCGCGCCATGCATGTATGTATGTAGCCGCCGCGCACTGTTGCTGCGTCGCTCGCTGCTGCTATACCGTCTCTTTCCTCGCTTCTCCGTCTTCTAGCTGCTGTGGCCTGTGGCCGATCGATCCACGATTCAACATGCAGCTAGCTGCAGCTGCAGCAACAGCAGTAGATGGGCTGCATGGATCAACACGTGGACGCCGTGATTGCTTGGTGCGTGATGGGCGGGCGATCACACCTCGCAGCATAGCATGCATTAGTCTCGTCGATCCGTCACTTCAGCTTCGTTATCTAGTTCATCATTTATATATTCACTTTGCCCTTGTTTAGAAAAAAAAGATTCCCCGTCACATCAAACTTGCGGTACATACATGGAATACTAAATGTAGACGAAATCAAAAACTAATTGTACAGTTTGCTTTAACTTTGCGAGACGAATCTTTTGAGTCTAATTAGTCAATATTTGGACAATAATTCACAAATACAAACGAAATGCTACATTGGAGAATCGTGCACTATGCAAAGTTTACAATGCAAACTTTGCCGAACTAAATGCGCCCTTTGTAGATCGATCGCCAAGCAGTCACCCTGTTCAATCACATTGGCCGCACTGCACTACCAGACTTGTTTAACCGAAAAGGTACTAACTGCATGCTTTGGCGGTGTTGCCCCGTTTAGCACGACTCCGCAGTCCACACCTCCAAACTAACGTACGTTACTTGATGTTGCAATTTAGTTCCCTGTTCGTTTGGGCTGATAAGCGATGGCTGAAAGTACTATTGGCTGATTTGTTGTGAGAGAAAAATACTGTTTGTTCGCTGAAAAAATACATATTATAATCCAAGCGAACATGACTTGGGCGCGCCTGACCTCGCAGACCTTTTTAGCACTAATAAAGCCACTAAAACCTGGCTCCTTGTTTCTACTCCCTTCATCGTCCTAGAATAGTTGACACTTTATTAGCTATGAATCTGTACAGTGACAAAGGGAGTATATTTCATCTCTCTTTGACAGGCCATTTTGAGCTCTGGTTTTATTACATAATATGGTACACTGTTTATTACTACAGCGCTTTGACTCCATGAAAAATGAACTTAGGGACAAGAACAGCCGGTGAAGCTAGGTCAAGCTTTCTAAGCCACACCAAATAGATCCTTCATTTTGAGTGTACGAGAGAGAAAATGACTATACGATACAGTACCACATAATATCGCTCTAGTAATTTTACAGTAGAAACTAGCGCCACACCAAATATACACTTCATTGTGGTTGCAATATGCATGTTTCCATGGTAGCCTAAACCATCTGACATAGAAGACACTACCCTTTTAGTAGCAATTTGTATTACCAGATTTTCTTCCATTTTTCTATAAAACGAAACTGGTTCTTATGAATTTTCTATGTTTTGGGCCTTCGGTCCTCATCCCACTATTTCCTCTGAAAAACATACTATTGAAGCTGGGGTAACCACAAACAGCATCCCTCTCTTGAAACTAAACACAAACATCTCATGCAATGTATACAAGATCGAAGAGTGGTGTACGCATGCCTGTACGCTGCAGCTTTTATGCGGGACAAGGCGTCATGACAATGAGCATATGGAGGGCCCTGTCCCCAGGAGCTGTTATCCCCCATTGCGCCCATAACCCCGTTGCAGCTGTTGCATATGCAGCGCACAACCCTGCTCCTCCCCCGGTGGCAGCCAGAGCCGCATCTATCGATCTCGGTAGCTAGCCTTTTGTCCGATCCGCGCGCGGCCGATCTATCGATTGAGCCCCTGATGATCTGATCGTGCTGGTAGGTACGTAGCAGCAAGCAAGCGCGGCAGCTAGCAGCAGAAGCCAGCAGCTGCAACGGGGGCCTCCTCGCGCCCATGCATGCCTGCTGCTTGCCATCATGCATGCCACAGGCCCCCGTTCCGTTCGTCGTCGTCCGGGAGGGGTAAGGCTGCCCCAGCCGGAATCTTTTGCAACAGCATCTAACGCGCGGCGTGGAAGCCTGCAACCAGCGGCGGCAGGCGGTTCCATGCCTGATCGCTGCTGCAGGCCAGTTCGTTCGTTAGACTTGTGGGTGAGATCGGTCGGTCGATCGCCGCTAGCTGCTGGTTGCTGCAGAGGAGATGCATGGGAACAGTCTCGCGATGGAAGTTGAGGGGTTTATGCCGCTTTCTCCATGCCCGGATGCTCTCGATCCGGCATGGCGGAGTGGACGACCCATTAGCTGGACCGTGTCATGAGTTTTGTCCTGCAGAGGAGCAGGGTGCAGTGCAGCCAGAGAGAGATGGAAACTGAACCCATTATTAGCTTTTTGCACGAGGTAGGTGCACCATGGAGTTTACGTATTTACCTGTACAAATTATCTGCCGGATTGTCAATTGTGAGACATCATACATGTGTACCATGGCAGACTGAACACAGAATTTAACTGCTCGAATCAGTTCGCTGAATTTTGCAAACTCGCAGACACAGAATTTAACTGTTCGAATCAGTTGGCTGAATTTATTAAAACTCGCATAAGGAATCTGCTAATTCATATATATTACTCCACAAAAATCAGTATAGAATCTACACAGCTATTCCAAATTCAGGAGATCAAGAGTTCAAGACAGATGTGTGCGCAAATAGTAGTAGTATATGAATTAGCAGAGGCGCCACCGGCAGGCCCCTCCACTCATTATTTTCTGCAAGGACATTGGTGTTTTTTTACCTCTCATCAGAAAAGAGGAGCAGGACACGGCACATGGGCTACACAACAAATGCCCTGTTCGTATAAGCCAAGCGAACGGGGCGAAAACACACGCAGCCAGGCCGGTTCAGTGCAACGATAGACAAATGGTGTACGGCGCACATTGAACAAGGCAGTACGGACGTGACGAATTTTCTTCTCTCCTGTGGTGCTATCAGGCTCAGACCATAATCCAGTTGCCGCTTTTTTTTCTTATCAACTTATCAACAGAGATTGGATCAGAGGACCAGAATGGCGTGTATGGCCCCGTTCGCTTCGCTGAAAAAAAAAGCCGAAACACTGTTCCGACTGATTTATTGTGAGAGAAAAACACTGTTCCGGCTGAAAAACAAGCTGAAAAGTACGGATTATAAGATAAGCGAACAGGGCCATAGCAGTGTATAGTTCGTTTTGGAAAACAATTCTTGAATGGTTTATGAAGTTTGCACCGTGATATATTTTTTTTTATCACGCAAAAAGTTTGCGCGTCGTTGTATTAAGATAAACAAAAAGTTTAATACAACACACCTTCACGACGCCCTAGGGGCCAGAAGAGTTGTACATGGACGCTCAAACCTTCCCTATTGTACTGAAAGCTTGATGTTACATTGGACAATGATCAACCCTAATTGCGGCGCCGGCTAGAAGGCCTACGCCCGGGCTGCTAAGCGGTGACGGCGCTACTTGCGCGCACCCACGTCACCGTATGGTGGGAACAACTCACGTAACGCCTACATATTATCTAGGTCATCGCTGAAGATTTCTTCGTACGCCTTCAGGGCCGACATCGACGGAGACAACATCCCGCTGTCTAGTGCCAGGCGCTTCAAGACAAGGTGCTCATCTCGTTTGCACGCCGGGATATGTGATATACTCTAAGCCGCTATCCGCTTGCTCCTCTTAGAGAGCGTGGGCGGTGTACGTCCGTTGTGGGCCGTATCATCTCCGGGCAGCTTCAGGAGTAGTGGCTGGCCATAATTTTTTTATTATTGTGGACTACGTTGACATAGTAATATTAATTACCTTAATGATATTATTTCAATACGTTGGTACGTATTATCTACTACTGCAGAAAATGATTTTTAGAGGTGTGAACTTTTTAGGATAGACCAAACCACTAATCTAGTATAAGTAACACAAGGAAAATAAATTGAGGGAAAAGGACAATCATATTTTTTTATGTGGTATCAATCGTAAAAATTTAACCCGTATCTGACATTGAAGTTCACGATACGCTCCTAAACACAAGTCTCTTCTAGCACGGTGTTTGCTCGACTAACTAAGGCCTGTTTGTTTCAGTTTTATGGGAGCTTTTGGGGGCTTACAAAAACCAAAAAGCTCCCACAAGCCAAAAGCCTAAAAACTCACTCTGAGAAGTTTTTGGCTTTTGGAAGGTTCTAAAACAAAAGTCCGAACGCTCTCACAAAACCTAAACAAACAGACTCTAAATGCAAGTGAGCCACAGAGTCTCACACAACATGGTGGAAGTGTGTACAACGTGTGTGGGGAAAGACACAGCTGCGGATTACTTTTGCACTGTGGTTATTATTAGTGACATGCTCTGATCTTATCTAC
The DNA here is from genome assembly GCA_904845875.1 of Miscanthus lutarioriparius. Lineage (NCBI taxonomy): Eukaryota > Viridiplantae > Streptophyta > Magnoliopsida > Poales > Poaceae > Miscanthus > Miscanthus lutarioriparius. The sequence goes on from CAJGYO010000018.1 coordinate 15,722,026, forward strand.
TCCAATTCGCTAATAATCAAATGAAGTAATTGTGCACTCGATTGGACCTCTGCCAGGAAACTATTGTCTTTGGTTACCTTTTCGACAATAATTCACCTAAAGAGCGCACGTTTCATGCTGAACTTGCATGGGCCTGTTTGACAGGGCTCTGACTCCTCTGAAAATGGCTCCGGCTCTGGCTTCTCTGAAGGAGAACGTTTGGCAAAATGACTCCTTCGCACTAGACGACGTGAACCCATAGTAAGGAGTCGCGCGAAGCTCATTTTTTAGCTTTTCCTGCGCAGGCAAAAAATAGCTCCGGCTCTTGATCGGCTCCCCATACGGAGTCCTTTCCAAAACAGACGTTTGGCACAGCTCTGCAGAAGCCGAAGCTGAAGCCCCTGCAGGAGCCCTGTCAAATAGACTCTATATGCTCGTTCAGCGCTTCGCCCGCGCATATTGGCCCTTTCCAGCATAAAGACCCTGTTGCTAAACTATAACAAAATGGTCCCAGTTTCATGGCCTAATCTGTCAGAACAAACACTTTTTTTTTGGCCATTCACGCATTTGATACATGAGAACATAGCCACATAGGCCATGTGCTATGCTACTCTCTTTCGGTCTCTTACGCCGTTACGCGAGCATACACGCAAATATATAATCAGCTTAATTAAGCATGACAAGACAAGAAGAGATATCCAGTATAAGACCAAATGGAAGATAAAGATTTGCCGAAGAGTAGCTAGTGGCATAGAGGAGCCCTAGTTTCTTTCCCATGAATAGAGGATGTTGTCCACGAACACTGTGCATGCAGCACAATCTACTCGTGCAAACCCAATAGATTTGGGGTCTCAAAGGCTGTGACATTTTGGATTTATCTATCTTTGCCTTTTTCGTATCGAAAGGGCGGGTCTGGTGCAAACGGTAGAGTCTTACCGTCTGTGACCGGAAGGTTCCGAGTTCGAGTCGTGGTCTCCTCGCATTGCACAGGTGAGGGTAAGGCTTGCCACTGACACCCTTCCCTAGACCCCGCACAGAGCGAGAGCTCTCTGCACTGAGTATGCCCCTTTTTTTTACCTTTTTCATATAGCTTGTTGGGATCACATGCAGCTAATAATTAAGGTCTTTTTTAATCCTCAGTTAATAACTCAGTTGATGTCTTACCTATCATCAATCTAATATTAGTTGTTTTTTTTCCAATTTAGTTAGTTGAGTCGATCCAAACAGAGCCCTAGCAGGGTTGGAAGAAAGTATTACAACATTCGCCGATGGCCCCCGTAGTCTCGGGTGCATAAATAGCAGAAGCGAAGCTACAACATGTCATAGGGGTCTGTCGACCCCGACTATAATATTTAAAATTCCGATAAAAAATATTGTATTCCAATAAAAATTGCTCTATGTAGTGCTAATAGTTTCTAATGAGTCAAAATCTATTTTCACACAACACCTCGATGGCCATCTGGCCAAGATTCGCCCCTGGTAAATAAGGAGGGCTTATATCATTATCTTCCACCTCTAGTCCCTCCTTTCAAGTTTGTTCAAGCTTTCATAGATGCAAATTTGTAGGGAGACTTAGTAGGGGCTCCATGGTCCGAGTAGCGGCAACAGTTGCTCGAGCCCACCCCACGCGGTGGTAGATCCGCCCCGGGTACATGTGACCTCACTTGTCTTCGGTGGGCAGGTGAGCTCTTTGTAGGCGGGCGGGATTGAGGGTGGAGCCTTGGGTGGGAGATGGCGTGGGTTAGGGTCAGGGCGGCAGCGGACTAGGCGACCATACGAAGAAGAATGTGAGAGAGGATAGCACGTGGATTTCACTTAAAGGGATCTCTAAAACAGATCATAAACTTCACTGTATCCTCTTAGTCGTCGTCCCTCTAACCAAATACAAAACTGATTTCTTTCAACCAAATACCGGATGTGATCATCTGAGTGTAAAAGGACTGAAATCGAATTATTTCATCAGACTTCATTCTCAAACAAACACACCAGGTCTTCATCTCGAAGTTAAGGCATGGGTCATCACGTGGAGATCACCAACTTGCGGAATCCTTTCTTGGACAACGAGCTCAGCTACTCCTGCATTTCCAGCTAGTGCTAGCTGATGTTATCTCGAGCCGGCAGCAGGCAGATCGTTCGAGGTGACGACAAGCTTGTGCCTGGTGTAGCTGCATGCATGCGTACAGAGAGACAGAGCCGGCGCGTCAAAACACAACAACGATCAGTGGCTCGGCTCTGGCGATTGGTTAGCCTGCCTGTTGCCGCCCTACGCTACGGCCAGTAGTGTGCAGCAGTAGCATATGTATAGCTTGGAACAGTGGAACGTTCTACCAGCTACGATGGAGTATATACGTAGACCGTTTGACGACATACACAGAGTACGGTAATAATTAAATTTCATTCGCTTCAGGGTTAATCCTACGTTGGAAAGTTACTCCACGAGGTTAACGATGTGTCAACTTTCAAGCGAGCGCCATGCGGACGGATGTGAGCTGGCCTACCGTACCGAGAAGCCGACACATTCCCTAGTCCCGAAAAACGCTGCTTTCGGCCACTCAGAAAAGTGGGGCCTCGAAAAAAAAAACGCTGCTTTCAAAAGGCCGTGACTAAAGTAATTAAAACATTTAATAAAAGCGGCTAAAATTGATGGCGAAAAAAACTTGGAAGAGCTCGATGCAGCTCGACAGCTCGTCTCGGAGGTGATGCACTTACGTACTCTGACTTTTGACACTTGCCACTAACCTCGGGTTAAGTACTACAGTGCCAGCGTCGTACGGAGTATACTCTTTGGCAGCCATGCATTTATGCAGCCGATTGATGAGTAAGTGTTGACAGGCGCGTATAGTATACATATACACGTACGCCGCTACGTCAGTACGTGTACAGTACAGTATAGATATAGGTATAGTACTAGACACAGCAGTGCATGTATTTCTCATGTGCGCAGTGTGCACGATGAAGATCTGGTTTGCGTACGGTAGCAGCAGTCGCCAACAAGAATTAAGGCCGGTGATGATCGATGATCGAGGTTACAAATACAATCAGAAAGTTCTAGCTAGCTAGATCCATCGGCTGAACCTGACCGAGCACGAATGGCGGAGGAGCACGTCTGCCGCCGGGCCTCTCCTCCATGCCGGTCACACGACAAGTCAACAGACAACGAGTAGCCTCTCCTGCCGGATCGAGGACCCCCCGTGTCGCTATCTGCGGGCATCGCTTTCACTCCGGAGAATCAAGAGATCGGACGACCAGCCTCTCATCGATAAAGTCGCTGCACGAATACCGAATACCGAAATGGAAGGGCAATATGCTCAACGTTGCTGGACGAACGGCTCTGGTGAAAGCAACTACGCATATGTCCATCGTCCTCTGCTTGTCGCCTTGGGCGATCGAGTCGATTGACAAGCTGCGTCGCGTCTTTATCTGGTGTGGCTCAGACAAAGTCTCCGGAGGAAAGTGCAAGGTGGCATGGGAGACTGTGTGTCGCCCCAGGGATCTCGGTGGCCTCGGCGTCTCTGACGTGCGAAGTGCCGGGATCACCCTACGAAGTACGCTGGGAGTGGCAGGCGCGAGTGGAGCGTCGACCTGCCCTGGCTTTGAAGGAATGGGCAGTTATTGCCGTGTTCCAGGCGGGCACTGTATTCATGCTTGGGAATGGAGAGTCCACATTCTTCTGGACAGACAGATGGCTTGACGGCCACAGCATTGAGGATGGTGCTCCCGCTGTTTTCGCCGCGGTGAAAGCGAGAAAGCGGAGGGCCACCGTTGCCGAGGCCCTACACAACAACGCATGGATCGACACATCACCGGGCCGCTAACCATGCAGGTCCTGCTCCAGTTCGATCGCCTGTACGACCTATTGGAGGGGGTGCAGTTATCGGCGTAGCCGGACACCTTCGCCTGGAGGTTCACCGCCGATCAGTGCTACTCTGCAGCATCTGCATATGGTGCTATGTTTATCGGATCATCATCGCCTCTTGGAGCTAAGCACATATGGAAAACATCGGTGCCACCGAAGGTTAAATTCTTCTTTTGGCTGGTCATGCACGGCAGATGCTGGACGGCGGACGGTTCCGCCATGGTCTGCAAGATTCGAATGCATGCATCTTCTGCGACCAGGGCGCCAAAATGATGAACCACATCCTTCTTGGATGCCCCTTCAGTCGCAAGGTCTGGGAAGCCTGGTTCAGGAAGCTACACCTGCAGTACACCGTCGTTGTTCAAGATGAACCGGCTATCCCATGGTGGCTACGATGCAGGAAGGCGCTACCAAAACAGCTCCGCCGTGGGTTTGACTCCCTCTTCTTCCTCATCGGTTGGTCCATTTGGAAAGAACGCAATGCGAGAACCTTCAATGGAGTGTCAACCTCGGCGGCGCGTCTTGAGGTCTCCATCCAGGAAGAAGCTGACGCTTGGTGCATGGCGGTCTACAAGCACCTCGGTGCACTGATGGCGTCAATTTGAGCTCTGCAACAACGGTCGCGAAATTTGTATGACGTAATTACAGCCTCTGTTCTTCCAAACGAAATATGTGCCCAGTCACGATCGGAAAAAAAAAAAACAGACAACGAGTACGAAATGGATGGAGACCCACGAACAACACGCAAGTACAGATGCTCACCCTACCCTTGTACCACCTATGCATGCTTGCATGTGTCACGAATTCTCAAGCACAGCAGTTATATGATCAAATGCACAACATCATCTATTATATATTTGGTCATGGACTTAACAATGGTGTAAGCATGCATGCGATCGAGCAACCGCCCCCGTTGCATCAAGTACAAAATTGGTAGCCACCGGCTATACACACCCTCGCGGACCCACCCACCAGGAGGAGCCTGTGCCTACCTGGGCTTGCAACAGCAGGGCCTGGTTGCTCCCAGCAGCAGCTAGCTTTGCGTTGCTTTGCTTCTCCTCCCGCCTGCCTCCTCTCGAGTCTCGTCAAAACACTGCAGCAGCGAGACTAGATGCATGGCCCTAGCTAGAAAAGGCCATCCATCCCTCTCAGCAGGCCTCACGCAGCTGCAGCCAACCAACCATCACTGCCACCTCTCTCTCTCTCTCTCTCACTCATTCTCTCTACATAGGATTACACTTAAGTACTTCTGCTAATGACACTGCTACCTAAGGGTAATAGTAGTAATAAACAACATAATTAACAGGACATATATATATATATAGCGGCAACGTCGGCGACGTAACGGGGTCTGTACGAGCGCATGCATGGCAGTTACGCGAGCGGCGCCCTATGGGGCGCGCCCTTCCGCCTGTTGCCGAGCGAGAGGACGATCTGAGGGAAGAACCCGCCGCCGCCGCCGCTCTTCTTCTTCCTCGTCGGGACGACGTCATCGCCACGCCGCGCGTTCCTGGCGGAGGAGCCGCCGCTGCTGGAGCCGCCGCCGTAGTTGCCCCCGTTCTGCAGCATGGGGTCCTCGAGGATGGAGTTGGGCGTGACCTGGCCGCCGTACTGCCCCGCGGGGTCGTCGTCGAAGCGGAGGTTCTCGAAGCGCGGGAAGCCGCAGCCCACCAGGTCCGGCGGCCCGCCGCCGCCCGGCACGTACAGGATGTTGGACAGGTCCCCGCCGCCCTGCATCATCACATGGTCCACCTGCGTGCGTGCGTGCGTCCATTATTAGTTCTTGGTTTCAAGTAAACACGCCACGGAAACGGGGCCGTTAGGCCGTACCCGTATCTAAGCATGCATGTGCGACCGTGTGACTGCATGCAAACTTACTGCGTGTACATATATTTTCGTATGGGTGGTGGTGGTATCTATAGTAGTAGTAGATAGTACTGTAGTACCTTGCAGGAGAGGCAGCAGAAGTGGAAAGGCTCCTGGAGGATGCGGTCACAGGTCAAGCAGACGTTGCCAGAGCCCTTGAAGGGCCTGGACTGCGGCCGCGGCTTGAGGAAGATCACCTTGGCACTGTTGATCGTGTAGGGCTGCATGCATGCATCAGAGAACACCATCGGTCAGGATTCAAATCAACAATTCGGAGCACGCACGCACGCAGCAGAAGCACAGGTACCTGGACGAAGGAGCAGTCGATGAGCCTCTCGAGGTCGTCAAGGCGCACCACGTCATTGTACACGTACCTCCTCACCTGCCCATGTCGAGCGCACATTGTATTAGGAACATCATTCTACAGTACGGTACAGCCCGTCGTACATACTATACGGTAGGCATGGTACATAGTGAGTGATCGCACATAATGATCGGTAGACTAAAGACCCTTCTTCTAGAATAGAAATCCTGTGTGCGTGTGAACGTGGTGAGCTGCGTGTCTTCTAGAATAGTTTCCAGCGGGAAGGGGGAACAGGCCTGGCGTCTGACGAGCTAGCTAGGCTAGTCACCTATATAATTGCGACGCTTCGACCGGCGGCTCGCTCGTCGCCATCCTTATCGCGGGAGACCAAGGCGTGCGTCCGTCCACTGTGTGTGCCGGCCGGCGCAACGACCGAAACGCCCCTGTCCCCGGGGAAAATCCAGACGACGCCTCGAGGGCACAACGGGCAACAAGCTCGCTGTCCGGATTATTTTAACCCCGCGGTAAAAAATAAACACACAAGGAAGGAACGAACGAAAAGGTGGTGGGAGGGTGGGAAGCGAGTGAACGCCGGCCGGCCACCACCGGCTCGCATGGTTGGTCACTCAGAGACAGAGAAAGAGAGCAGCAGCACCAAGCACAGGCACCAGGCAGGCGGCCACGACGACGACGACCTAACTGTGGCCTGAATGCATGAACAGTGTCGCGCCATCAAGGCCCGGGCTTGGACGGTAGCAGCAAGCAAAGCATGCAGGCGGTCATACTATTCGGAGGCGCCAACAGTTTTGAGAGCGCGGCTTTTGTTTTTGTGGGCGTACGTGTCGTCGTTGTTTTTGACACGTTCGCTGGTTGGTGCTGGTGTTGATTTGGACTGACTGATATTTGCTTTTTTGAGAAAAAAATACTATTGACTGGCTGGTTTGGGCTGACTGAAACCAACAAGCGAACAGACTGTTTATCGTGGGTGCATGCGTGCATGCACCTGGTAACTCTCGCTCCCGTGGGTGGCCTGGCTGCAGTAACAACCACCAGCCAGCCAGCCAGCGGTAGCCAGTAGGACGGAGCAGCGGCGGCAGCAGGAACAGCAGCACTGGCACTGCGTTAGTGTTACCCGGCCGGGCAGCGGCCAGCGGCCATGCATGCAGGACCATCCATTTATCAGCCAACCAGCGGCGTCGTCTCGTCTGATCGTCTCCGCAGGAAGTGAAGAGGGTGAGTGAGTGAGTGAATGAGTGGTGACCGGCGAAGGAAGGCGCTTGCTTTGCTATACATGGCAACACAATCCGGATAACCCTGTCCATTTGTGTCAGTGACGCTCGCATGCAATTCGGCTGGGAATGAATTATTCAGCTGACCAACAAGGCTACGCAGATTGCAGACAAGGAACTATACGTACGTGCGTACCGGTAGCCCAGTAGCAAGCAACTCGATCCACAGTGGGATCACTATTAGCACCGTTAAAAAGGCCGCCCGGCGCCACCGGGCTCGCCGTGCAGAGATCAGAGCGGCGGCCGGCCGGCCGGCCGATCAGGGAAGAATCGGAGGGGCGTGGAAAGGTCAAGGCGCGCAGCGTGAGAAGAAGGGAGGGAGGGGAGCAGCCTTTGCAGGCGAGCCAACAAAAGGGCAGAACGTGCACTGCAGGAGGGAGGAGGCCGGAGGCCGGCCGGCCGCCAGGTCCCAGACCACCCAGGAGCGCATGCATCATGCCTCATGCTGTCATGCACGCAACCACCGCCGGACCGGCGGGCGGATGGGGAATTCAACCAGCAGCAGGCCCCAGGGGCGTGAGACTATGCTTGTTCGGGGCGTAAGGCCAAGCCGGATCAGGCCTCGCCACTTTTCGTTTTACCCTCCCCGTGGTGCCCCGTCTCCCAATCGAGCTCGGGGCTTTTACTTCTCCTGCGTCCTGCCACTGCCACCATCCAAGAGGCGCAGCATGCACGACAGGGCGGGCGCTGGCACTGGCTCGCAAGAGAGGAAAGGAGAGGCGATCCTAAATTGCATGCAGTGAATTGGCAGTGAATTTCCCTGGTAGGCTGGTACGGCGGTGATTAGTGGAGACGGAATTTATAAATTTGAGTGGGAGTGATGATGATAATTAAGATCATCAACCAGAGGCGCCGGCCGGTAGAATCTGGCTAAGCGAGGGAGTAATTGGGGCACAGAAAACGACAAGAGGAAGTGTGATGCCGAGCAGCACGCACGCACGGGGTCCTAAGAGCGGCCGGCGGGGCGTTAATTGCCCTGCCCCGCCTTGGGACTGCGCTAACTCTTGCCCCTCGCGCCGCAATTAAGCCCAACCGAGGCAACCATGCCGTAATTACGCGGCCAAAGCCTACCTAGTTGCTACTACTACTAGTACACCACTGTAAGAGTGGAAATTGCTACTAGCTCCTAGTACAGGGAGAGGAAAGGAGGAGATGATCCCCTTTGAGAAGCAGCTAGCGACAGCCACCCAGCCTAGCTAGTGGAGTTAGTATAGGCAGTAGCAGCAGTCAGACGGCCCAAGAGGCTAATCCGGCCGAGCAAGCAAGTACAACTTTGCCATGTTCGCTTAACACGGCGAAGGCGTCCGTGACCCACGGAGAAACGGAACGCACGCACTGAATGGGGCAAACCACGTACTGTACGCCGGCTAGACTGAAGCAGTCAAGCATGCATCGAGAGACGAATTAACAGCAAATTACGTGGTAGCTGAAGAAGAGGCGCACGGAACGGATCGGAGCCGCCCGCCGTGTTCTTTGGAGAAGACACGCGAGGAAGAATTTCCTAGGCAGGCATGCATGCATCTCCCTCCCACCGTGTGTGGTGTGCAGCAAGCAAGCAAGCAACGGGCAGCTGAGCTAACAGACAGTGTAGTACTTGTACCTGGATGAGGAGGTGGTGGCGGTGCGCGGGGGCGCAGTGCGGGCAGATGCTGGCGCAGCAGCCCAGGCAGAAGATGTTCTTCTCGTTCTTCTTCCGGTTCTCGTGCGCCGCGCACCCCACGAAGAAGCTCTCCTCCACCAGCCCGCCAACCCACCCGGGCCTCATCCCCATCTCCCTCGTCTCGCCTCCACAATTCCTCGCTCCGGATACCCCCGGCGGCTCTATCGCTCGCAGGTGTTCCTCCCGGCGAGCGAGCTCTCTCCCTCCCTCTCCCTCTCCGGCTAGCCGGACGGACGGCCGGGTAAGCACCGCGGCGAGTCGTGCTGGAGAGATTATTGGTATTCGCTAGATGGAATGGGAGAGGAGGAGGCGTACTCCGTTCCCGCAGCGCGCGGCTATATATAGAGGCGAGGCTACTGATAGCGATAGACTGTAGAGGGCATGGAGCCAAGTGGGCGGGGAGTGGAGTGGAGTGGAGTGGAGTGGCGCGCGGCGTACGAGAGCGTGGGACGGGACGGGACTACGGGACCGAGGGGGCGGCCCCGGGTCAGCAGCCATACGGGTTGGGTTGGGTGGTCAAAGCTAGCGAACGAACGAAGGAAGAGGCACTTGGGGGCCGTCGCGTCGCGGTCCAAGGCCGGCCCCGTCGTTTTCGCGCCGCTGCTCCGGCCGCGATCTCCTTTTCGTACGTTCGTGACCAGGGGAGCGGCGCAGCGCCCTGTGCGAATTGCTCCGCAAGTTCACCGGCCTTTCACGCAGGGAAACCAGCAACGGGATCACTTGCTTGCCACGTCGAGCGCCGCAACTCTTGCCACGGAGACGGACGGAGCACGCACGCGTACGGTTCCTTCCAGTTCCAGATCAACAGGTGTTGCAGGAGTCGGCAACCGTTCCTGGGCACATGGCCGCTGCCATTGAGCAGCTTTAAGATTTTTTTTTAATAGAATCATGCCCGTGCATTCCTACGCTTAGAAAGACGGATTTGATCATTTTGAGAAAACAATAGAAGCTAATAAATGATTTTGCATTGGGAACCCAAAACTATTTTCAAAACGTAGATGGGATCCATCCTCTGTCACGAATGAGGGAGGTCCAGAGAATTGGGGATGCTAAGCTACGGCGGTGCCGATCCTACTTAGCCTCCTTGGCTAGGGTTTAGTGGAATGTGCGGACGATGGTGACCACAAATTGTTGGGTGCATGATAGCTTTTTTGTACATGAATTGCTGGAGGACATGATCGAGCTGGAGTCTTGATTCTGCGTGTGGACAATCCGGAGCAAGTGGGGTGATGGCATCGGCGCGAGTGGGTCGAGCGGGGCGGGGTGACAACGGCGATTATGCTATGTTTTTTTTAGTTGTAGAGATATATTTCCTTGTGTTGCACCGGAGCCTAAAATTTTTGTCACACCTACGGCCAACGACACAATTGACACTTAATAGGTTTTTTTTCTTGAAAAACGCTAATGGGGTGATCAAGTCAAACACTTCGACGTCAAGTTTTTTTTAAATCCTAAATTCGTCTAGGTTTTTGTATAGGAAGAGAAGTTTTCGGATATCCTACTCTAAACTTCGGATAATCTATATCCACTTAATTTTGCCGGTTCTATATTTTATCTAGCCTCCGCACACAACCAGATTCGGATTATCCGTATCTGTATGCATATTAAAAGTGTTCTCCATGTCTACAAAATTCGGATTAAATTAGTTTTAGTTTAGGAAGAGAAGTTTTCGAATATCCTGTTCTAAACTTTGGATAATCTATATCCACTTAATTTTACCGGTTCTATATTTTATCCCGCCTCCGCATACAACCGGATTCGGATTATTCGTATCCGTATGCATATTTAAAGTGTTCTCCATGTGTACAAAATTAGTACCACCTTGGAAGCTGAAGCAGAGCCGAACCAGTTTAAAACCCTGGACCTGGGAGGCTATTAACTCCGATTCGAACCTTTTGCGCGAAGCGAGGACGAAAGCGCAAGAGAGTTAATTAACAGGTGTGGCCCATTCAACATGTAGAGTGTATCTTATCCGTCTTCTTGGGCTGGGGCGTTACAGGGCTGAGTGGGCAAGCTGCGCTGGAGCCACCGCCAGGGGGCTGCGCGGGCTTTGCCGCGTTGGCCACCGCACTGTGTCTGTTGGGGGCCAAGCGAGCTCTACTGCAACGGGTTCGCCGGAGGCCGCGCGTGCTGCTGCGTTGCTCCCGCGCGAAGGCCGTGACAACAGAGGATGAGAATGAGAGAGAGGAAAGGGATGAGAGAAAAAGAGATATCTACCATTGGTAGGTATGTCCCACCTAAATAAAAGGGGACAAATTTACTCAATCTGCTTCAGCAACACTCGCCTAAAATCATGAATCATGTTTTTTCAATCCCCTAAATGATATTTTAAGGGAAAGGGAAAAAGGATCCGATGGAGATGCTCTTATGTCCACATCGATTCATCACGGAATATAAAGTGACAACTCAAATTTAACATAAAACTAGATGATTTTTGGCGCTAGTGTACAAATTGACGAATTTTAATGGACACATGTAGTCCATCGTTGCTTCGTATTACTCTAAGACAAATACACACTGTCTAACAAAATACATCACGGATTCTAGCGATACTACCTTGATGCATATATCAAAAACAGAATTGGGGTTAGAGATGGAGGGACAGAGAACAATCCCAGTCCTAGTTAGCTCCCGTCGGGGATACATATCTTGTTTGGGAGGTTTTGTCCTTTCAAAACAGCTCTAGTTTTTGGGGAATATTCAACAATGCAGCAGGGAGTCATTTTTATCTCTTCTTGAAATGAACCATGAGTCAGTGAAGCTCGTATTTCTGACTTCGCCGTCTCCACCTCCTCCGGAGGCGTCATAGCCACCACAAAAAAAAAAAAAACTCTACCAATCATGATGATAATTTTTCTCGTTTAAATACCCATGGGAGAATTGGCCCCGGTCCCAACCCTGTCCTCTAAACAAAGGAATTTATTGTGGAAAATCGATAATAAAGATCCCATTTACTTAGTAGTTTCCTGGGCTCAGTCTTCAAAAAAAAAAAAAACCGTTGCATGAGGAGATCAATGCTATTTTTTTGAGGGAATGAATGAATGATCAATGCTAATTTGCTTGAGGATGTTCAGAACCTATATACGTATTATGTATATACTAAAATCCTATTGTTTACTCTGACGAGTACTTATCCTAGGAGTTTTCGTCCCAATGCAAACAATAATATCCTGATCTAAGTTAAGTACAGGTTCACAGTCCACAAACAAAACTAGCTGTGTACCAAACTGCCAAAACCAGCTGCAACTTACTATCTCCGATGATGGAGGCAAAGCACGCAACAATTGAAGCTCCTGAGTTCCCATGTCGCGAAAGCCTGAAGAGATAAGAGAGAGCTGAGGCCCCAGGTGGACAAGATACATACATGCATGCATGCAACAACGAAATCACTCCGCTCATCGATCTTGCGTCCTGGTAGCACTCCATTAGATAGAGCAGTACTGTGCAAAACGGAGGCTGTACTTGGCTCCAACCGCTCATGATTGATCGGAGCGGAAACGACTTGGCAACGGCCGCCGCCTCCTCCTCCCAAACCCATCATCTGAGACGGCCAGCCAGAAGTACAAAGGTCCTGGAACCCAAAACGGGCAAACCCCTCCAATGATTAGGCCGTGCAACGCGTACGTACTCGCGATCGAAGGCACCGGCACAGCCCCCTCCCGGATCCGGATCACCTAGCAGCGTACGTACTCGCGATCGAAGGCACCGGCCGGTGATCGAGCTCTCCATGATTCCATGCCAATAAACAAGCAGGCGATCGAATCGTCACACACACCTGAAGGAAAAGCACACACAAGCAATGAACGACGTACACTTGCAGGGATGGGTCGGTCGGTCGGTGAGCTCAAGGCCACGATCGATCCATGAACCAACAAGGACACAAGCAGGTGGCCGGTTCGGATATGCATATATGGATTCTTCTGTGCAAGTGCTCTATATCAGGCCTCGTAACACATGCATGCAAATGCTACTTCGGTATGGCCGTGGCTCCCCACCGGTGGCCAGATCGATCGAGATCAGCTGATTAGCTGCGATCGCGAGTACATGGACATGGGGACGGCGAGGGCGACGGGCGATGGCCAATAATACGCTAGCTAGCGCGCGCGGTGCAATGCGACGCGGGGCGGGCGGGCGGCCGGCGTTATGGTGGCTTGTCACGACGCCCGCTTTTGGCACGCCCGGCGGCCAGCGCCCCCCCCCTACCGTCGAGCGTTTTCGGCCGCGCATGTGCTTGGCCTTCAGATACCCACCCTACTGTACTAGTACGACGCTTGCAGCGCCGCTGCTCTGCTGGTCAAAACAGAAACTTCCCTGCAAGTTCCTGCTCTGCTCCCAATTGTGTGGATAGCTAGGCCGTCAAGCCGGGGGTCATGAGGTCATGTGAGGCGATTTTTCAGTTCTTCACCGATTCACTGTTTCACTTTCACTTCGCACGCATGTGCATGACTGATTCAGATAGATTATACACACACACAGTGTGAGAGATAGAGATGTAAACTTATATAGCAGTGCACCTGAATGAACACAGAAAGCAATTTGGTGTCGAATTTCTTCAGCATTAATTTCGTGTGGCTCGGATGCAGAAACGAGTTGGGATCATATGCACAGTGCGTGCCATTGGGCATTGGCTCGTCGTACGTTCACGTACCCTTGTCAAAATCCAGATCGCGAGGGCGTGATCACGATCACGCATAGTAGACTGTCGAAAATTCAAGGAGGCCGCGCCCGAAAGGCCAAGAAAGAAGGGCCTGAACATGCCACATCGCACGCGCCGTAGTCACCGAGTCAATTCCTAGACCATCATAGTCCCCATAGAATGGGGGGCAATCAAGCTGCATTTCGGCTGCTTTCATATATAATTGCCTGCCGGCATACCCTCACTGTCGCCAGCATTCACGTACGTAGCATCCTAGCTGCCTAGATCGTGAGTTCAGAACGCAGAATTTGTGGGCGATAAAAAACTAGAATGTCCACTGCATCCTGTGTGTGTGTTTTTGTTCACTGTATGGTATAAAAGCAAGAAAATTAGCCGGCACGTGCCTGTTGTCTGGCGCAGTTGGTAGAATAGAGGCACATGGTTTTTGTGCGTCTGGTCTCATGCACAAATCTGCTGATGAACACCGCGCTCATATCATTGACACGACGCAACCAGCAGTTCAAAAGCACACCCATACAGTGGCCTCAGTATGCTGGCTCCATTAGCCATTGCACGGGCTTAATAGTGACCAAACTTGAGTCGCCAAACTTGTGTTCACACGAAAGCTGAAACAGGAATCGAGGGCTTCGGCCTATCAGATCTCATCTCAGAGTAGGAGAGTGCGTCCTGACACCGACGCCGTTGCAACCTTCGGTTGAAGTTGAAGCCCAAATAGAAATCGGTGACGAAGTGCAGGCCGAGACAGGCCGGAAGAGCCCATGTTGCCGTGGTTGGGCCGGCGACGGGAGTGGATAACTCTGGACGGGTACCACGGCAGTGGACAGTACAGCAGATGAACGAACGAATCATGATACTGATACCCTTGGACAGACAGGCCGCAGGCCAGTGGCCACAGCTTACCGTGCACTCTGCCCGGCGATCGGTTACCGTCCACCCCATCCATCCATCCATCCATCCATCAGCCCGTCAAGTCGCTCGTCGAACTGAAGCTTTCGGCACCTAGGGTCCCCTTTGAGCTTTGATGTGAGTGCCCATGCGGCAACCGACGGGGTCCAGGACGTGACTGGAACGGTGGCGCCTGCGCTTGCGCCTCCACGGCTCCACAGCTCCACCGCCGCCCACCCTGCCGGCCGTACGGTGGGCTCCGGCGCCCACTTCACCGACAGACTGTTGCTGGGGCCCTCCCCCGCCCAGCCGCCGGCCCGCGCGTCAGGGGAACAGGGGCGCCTCGTGCTCCGCGTAGGGGCTGGAGTGGACTGGACTGGACTGGATCATCCAAGTGCCCATGAGTCCACCCACCATGCTCTCATCAGGCGAACGAAGCCAAGCCAGACGCCAGAAGCCACCACCAGCCCACCACCACGGCTGGCACTGGCAACGTCCGGCTTTACCAATGAATGATGCGTGCGCTGGCTGCCTTGCCTTTGCCTCCCCTAGTCCCCTCCATCGCGCGCTGCCGGCTGCCTGCTGGCCGCTGCCGCTGCCACTTCGGCGGGAGACACGCCGCAGGCTGCCAATGCTCGGGGGACAGCCCGTCAGCCCGCGCGCCCCTGCCGGGCCCCCAGGCCCCAGCTCAGCTCGTCGTCCTTCTTGAGTCACTTCTCTTCTCTCTCTCGTGATCCTGATACATCAAGTGCGGGGTGGGCGCCGTGGCGTGGCTCCATGACAATGAGTGGATGACCGGTGCTGTTGGTCCGGTCCGGCGTCAGTGAGGTGGGGGCGGGGGCGGGGGCGGGGCACTCGGGGACGGCGACGGGGAGGGGGCAAGGGAGCCTGCGCTGCTCGTGGTCGTGGCGCAGCGGCAGGCATGTGTGGTGGCAGGAGTTGCAGGTACGAGTAGAGCAAAGGGTCGATCGCATCGGATGGTTTAATTTGGCAATGGTCTAATGTTACTAGTACTACGTGACTTGTGAGTTTGTGACTCGCCTACTCCTCCGTCCCATGAAGTAAAGATCCTATAGGAATCAACATTTTGTCTAAAGAATATGTTATCGTACTGTTTAGCATTGTATTAATACTGTTCATTCATTAGTGTTCATGAGACCTACTATCTATGTTATTTTGCTTATAATCGCTTGGGTATCCTGAAAATCCTCATGGAGGAAGGGAACACAGGCGTGTTTGGTTGCATACCACACCCTGCCGACGACCACAACGTTTGAAAGTTTTTTTCTTGTCACAGCTTAGCCGTCAAAATTTTACGCCACAATTTCGGTGGCAGCGCACCAGCGGGCGTGGCTGGGAGCCAAACGAGCTCTACATATGACGGTCCACGTAGATCCAGTGCTGCGCTGTGGACGTGTCTCTGTGCTCATGTCTTGTACCAGTAGTTATTTGGACTTTGGAGATGTCTGTAACAGCTCGGATGTTACGAACTCGCTAAACACTGAGATTATAACCTGAGAAATAAATCTATAAGTATAGTGAGTTAGTGTAATCAAATGTGATAATGAAAAACCTAATCCCTAGTTATATGGATAAGTTAATAGTTTGACTTAAAAAGTGATTTTTATAAAGCAATAATAATATAGAACGTGTGTTTGAGGTTTTAATAAAAAAATTGAAGTATAAGTCGAGTAGATAAAAATGCAACTTGGGTTTTGGAAAACAAAGGTTGTTAATTAGTGTTCTTGGAAGCTCAAAAATCAAATTAGAAATTTAAATTAGCCCTTTTCGTTGAATCGGCAAAAAGTTGAAGTTGTGCTGAAAGTATACTTTTTGGCGATTTATAAAATGCAAAATAGTAAAATAACGCCCTGATGTTTTGGTTGTATTGTTTGGTATAAAGTGTGTTCTATGTCGTGAAATGGTTGTTGGTGAAGTTTGGAAAAGTTTTGACCGTTTATAAATTCAACCAAAAGTGTTAGGGAGTGTTAGTTCTAACTGGGACTTTGAATTCCTTTTTAGTCTGAAAAGATGATAGACGATGCTACTTCAACATTTAAATATCCACAAAATTCCCTAAACACCAACTCCATGTTTTTTGCACCGTCGGTTGCGTCGAATTGAGCACTTGAGAACGGTGTAGGTCGAGGAGGCGATAGGTGTCACGGTACTCTCGTAGAAATTACCTAACTTCGTTAGAACGCGCTGCGAATTCAATCTGGTGCTCGTTCACGAACTAGCGTTCAGCATCGTTCATAGCCGCTCATTTCACCTACCACGGTCTGCTCCTGCCACGTCCTTGCCATGTTGCCTGTCTGCTGCCTCGTGCGCTATTAAGCCAAGACCGAGTTGTTGTCCTCGCCCTCTGCTCTCTCTCACTCTCTTGGCCTCTCTCTCTGTTTGCCTATGCCGAGCCGAGTGCATGCCATGGCTGTCGTCGCTACGCCGCGCCTCCTGCCTGCTCGTTGCCCGCCCCCCTCGCGAGAGCGCGCGTGCCCCCATCGCCTCGCTCTAGTTCTGCAGCCACACAATGCTGCCCTCCCATGCTCCTACGCCGACCGCGCCGCTGCCGTGCTGGCGCGCCGCCGTCGAGCGCCGCGCCTCCCGACCGGGCGGTTTCCGTGCTCACTGGTGCCGCGGCCGCCCCCATCGCCAGCCACCGTGCACGTGAGCGCGCCCGAGCCTGCGTTGCCCCGCGCTGCTCCACCTCCGCTGCCGCGCCCCTCAGCACCCCCACTATGGCCGTGCCCCAAGCCGAGTTGCCGGCTGCAGCTGTGGCGCTCACGGCCAGCCTGCCGTGGGCCATCCCCAGCCCAGACGCCGAGCCCCTACGACGCTCCCCTCCCTCCCTCGCGCTGCTCCGACTCAGCTCCGCTGTCTCCCCTAACGTTCGTGCTCGTGCAGCCGCCATGGCAGCCGCGAAGCTCGAGCTCGCCACCGCTCGCGCCTTCCCACGCTCGACCACCTGCCTCACCGCCTCCTCCTCGCTCTCCTTGGTGTCCCGCGCGTGCCGGGAGCCACCGATTGTGCCGCCGCCGTCGTGCAGCCACCCGCCGTGGCCACCGCGCACGTGGCCGGGCCACTGCCGACTGCGCCCGGCCAAGTCACCACCGCGGGCTGCCTCCAGGCGAGCCACATCCTACCTGGTAGCGCGCACGAGGCTGCCGCAGCCCCCGCGACAGCACCGCCGCCGACGAGTCGCCCCATCGGCCGGCGCACTGCCTCCCTTGCTCGCTGCTCTATTTCAAGGTTGAAGGACTCAAACACAAATAAAACTCTTTACCGTGTTCACTTTGCAAAAATGCTAGACTCAGATTTACAAACAGGGGCTTGGTTAATTTCAAGAAAAGTCAGGGTTGTAGATGTAAAGTGTGCGGGAGCCGGTTGGGCCTTGCTAAAAGGTCCTAATATGGCTAGAGGGGGGGTGAATAGCCTATTTAAAATTCTACAAATCAACTAGAGCAATTTAATTAGTAAGACAAATAGCGAAATGCAAACTTGCTCTAGCTCTACGAGGGTTGCAAGCCACCTATCCAATAATTCTAGTTGCAATGATTACTAGACACACAACTTGCTATGATACTACTCACTAAGAGCTCTCAATCTTGCTACACTAAAGAGTTACACTAGATGAACTTAAATAACAAATCAAGCTCTCAATTCTAATTACACTAAAGAGCTTGTCACAACTAGTTTACAAGAATATAAAAGAGTGGGTAGGGTGATTATACCGCCGTGTAGAGGGATGAACCAATCACAAGATGAAGATGAAATCAATCACCGAGAGAATACCAAAGGGCAAGAGACAACCGATTTTCTCCTGAGGTTCACGTGCTTGCCAACACGCTACGTCACCGTTGTGTCGACCAACACTTGGTGGTTCGGCAGCTAAGAGGTGTTGCACAAACTTGGTCCACATGATTGGACACCGCAAGAACCTACCCACAAGTGAGGTAACTCAATGACACGATCAATCCACTAGAGTTACATTTCGACGCTTCGCCGGGAAGGTACAAATCCCCTCACAATCATCGAAGATGGCCACGAACAATCACCAACTCGTGCCAATCCTCCACCGCTGCTCCAAGCCATCTAGGTGGTGGCAACCACCAAGAGAAACAAGCGAAATCCGTAGCAAAACACGAATACCAAGTGCTGCTAGATGCAATCACTCAAGCAATGCACTTGGATTCTCTCCCAATCTCATAATGATGATGGATCAATGATGGAGATGAGTGGGAGGGCTTTGGCTAAGCTCACAAGGTTGCTATGTCAATGCAAATGGCTAAGAGAGTGAGCTTGAGCCGGCCATGGGGCTTAAATAGAAGCCCCCACGAAATAGAGCCATTGGGCTCCTCACTGCACTAAACACGGGTCGACCGGATGCTCCCGTCATATTAACCGGACGCTGGACCTCAGCGTTCGGTCGTGCGATGTGCACCACATGGCATCGGCTTCAAACGCCGATCGCCTGATTTCAACGGTCAAGTGATGACCAGACGCATCAGTTAGAAAGTGACCGGACGCTGGACCTCAGCGTCCGGTCGTTTCCAGTAAGGATCCAAATGCGAGAAATCACGACCGAACGTGTCCGGTCATGCTCGACCGGACTCACCCAGCGTTCGGTCACTCAGAGTCTCTTCTGTGCGCCCCACGTCAGCGTACGTCAGCGTTGACCGGACGCACCCTGCCAGCGTCCGGTCACTGTTAGCGCCAGCGTCCGGTCGAAGACCGAGACCGCGCGCTCACTGCTGCCATAGACCGAACGCGCCGGTGCAACCTAGACCAGCGTCCGGTCATTTATAGTGACCTTCGTCTTTTCTGTCTAGGGCGCCGGTGGCACCATCGGACTGTCCGCACTCTACAGGCGGACACTCCGTCGGTGAAGTTACCTACCCTTGCTCAAATGTGCTAACCACCAAGTGTATCACCTTGTGCACATGTGTTAGCATATTTTCACAAAAACATTTTCAAGGGTGTTAGCACTCCACTAGATCCTAAATGCATATGCAATGAGTTAGAGCATCTAGTGACACTTTGATAACCGCATTTTGATATGAGTTTCACTCCTCTTAATAGTACGGCTACCAATCCTAAATGTGATCACACTCTCTAAGTGTCTTGATTACCGAAACGAAAAGGCTCCTACCATTTATATCTTTGCCTTGAGCCTTTTTGCATTTTTCAAGTCCAAGCACTTGATCATCACCATGTCATCATCATCATCATCATGTCATGATCTTCATTTTCTTCATCACTTGGAGTGGTGCTACCTATCTCATAATCACTTTGATAAACTAGGTTAGCACTAAGGGTTTCATCAATTCACCAAAATCAAACTAGAGCTTTCAATCTCCCCATTTTGGTAATTGATGACAACCCTTACACAAAGATATGAATTGAAATTTAATTGAATCCATGTTGCTTGCCCAAGCATATTTACCATGTGTAAAAAGATTATGGACAAGTTTCATAAATCCCATATGGTAGCAATTGCTCCCCCTACATATGTGCTAAGAGTTTGGATTGTAACTTGCACATATGCTTAGATAGTAAATATAGGAGACAATGTCTACCAAATGATGCTATGGTATAGAAGATGGACCTTTGAAGCGTGATACCAATCGGAGTGAACCAACATACCATCCTTAGCATCATTAGTAGCTAGACATACACAAAAACTAGAATACCCCATGAGATCAATATTACAAACAAGGGTCTAGTTTCCATAGAATGAACATAGGTCTAATTACTTTACCTTGATACCACTTGGAATCTTTGAAATACTAACACTAGATAACCTATGCATGCTAGTTTTTCATTTCATCTTTCAAACCTACAACTAGCATACATCACACAAGCATGGATATAGAAATTTTAAAACTTGTGCCATGCAAGCAAATATATGAAATGCACATTCAAATGCAACAAACAAGTTTGTGAGCTTGCTCCCCCTACTTGTGTGCTTTTTTGATTGATCCTCTTACAATATCATTTCATTTGTTTGCTCCTCCTATCTTATTATCTTTATGAATTTCTCGCCCCCTTTTATTCACAATTATCACAAAAGGTGAGCTCAAATTATAGATAGGTTGGGGTAAAACCATGTGAAATGAGGATTATTTTCCCAATTTGGTTCAATCTAGATTACTTGTAAAAGATATTTAACTTGGTTTGATCCAAGGACAAGCTTCTTCACACCTCCAAATAAGGGTTATCTTGTACCATGTTGATTTAAACACTTATAGCTTATTTTCTAGATCAAACACTAGGTTTATAAGCCCACAAACATGTCATATGCTACCACTAGACCAAATTAAGCATTGAAGCAATAGTGATACCATACAAGCATCAAATTCATTTGATTTGACATGAATGAGCCTATTTGATGTGAAGGATGTCTAGATGCGCTAAACATGTCCTTAGTAAGGATGTATGCCATGCCAATCAACTTTTACCTTAGATTGCTCGAAGGAGAGGCATGCCATATAAGTGGAGGGTGCATCAACACATTGGAGAAGTCAAGTATGCTCAATTCATTTCTTAGCTTGCAAAACCTTTTGTCATCAAGTGGCTTAGTGAAGATATCGGGAAGTTAATCTTTGGTGCCCACACTCTCAATGCAAATGTCCCCTTTTTGTTGGTGATCTCTTATGAAATGGTGGCGGATATCAATATGCTTGTTCTTGAATGTTGAACCGGGTTGTTGGTGAGCTTTACGGCACTTTCATTGTCATATAGCAATGGTACTTGCTTGAATTTGATCCCAAAGTCACTCAAAGTAGCCTTCATCCAAAGTAATTGAGCACAACAATTACCGGCCGAAATGTATTCCGCTTCGGCGGTTGAAAGTGCTACACTATTTTGCTTCTTTGATGACCAAGACACAAGTGATCTTCCCAATAGTTGACATGTGCCCAATGTGCTCTTTCTCTCAACTTTGCATCCCGCATAATCGGAGTCCGAATATCCAATCAACTCAAATCTTGCTCCTTTAGGATACCACAATCCAACATTTTGTGTATGCTTCAAGCACCTCAATATTCTCTTTGTTGCCTTCAAATGACTTTCTTTTGGCGAGGCTTGAAATCTAGCACACATGCATACACTAAACATCACATCTGGCCTTGATGCGGTCACATAGAGTAGGCTTATAATCATAGACCGATATATCTTTTGATCCACCATGTTGCCATTAGCATCACTATCCAAGCTTCCACTTGTCCCCATTGGTGTACTAATAGCTTTACTATCATCCATTCTAAACTTCTTAAGCATGTCCTTGATATACTTGCCTTGACTCACAAATGTATCATTCTTCATTTGCTTGATTTGAAGATCAAGGAAGTAGCTAAGTTCTCCAATCATAGACATCTCAAACTCACTTGCCATCATCTTTCCAAACTCCTCACAAAAATCTTGATTTGTTGACCCAAATATGATATCATCAACATAGATTTGCATTACAAATAAGTCATTTCCAAGCTTCTTGGTGAAGAGAGTGGTGTCAGCCTTTCCCATCTTAAATCCCTTAGAGAGTAGAAAATTCCTCAATCTCTCATACCATGCTCTTGGTGCTTGTTTTCAATCCATACAAAGCCTTTCTCAACTTATAAATATAGTTGGGTTTCTTTTCATCTTCAAAACCGAGAGGTTGCTCAACATATACAAGCTCATTGATGTACCCATTGAGAAATGCACTCTTCACATCCATTTGGTACAACTTGATGTTGTGGGCACAAGCATAGGCTAACAAGATCCTAATTACTTCTAATCTTGCAACCGGGGCATATGTTTCTCCAAATTCAAGACCTTCAACTTGAGTGTAACCTTGAGCCACTAATATTGCTTTGTTCCTTATTACTATCCCATCTTGATCTTGCTTGTTCCGAAAGACCCACTTGGTTCCAATCACATTATGATCCTTAGGCCTCTCAACTAACTCCCATACTTGGTTTTTTGTGAAGTTATTTAGCTCTTCATGTGTAGCATTAATCCAATCAACATCCTTCAAAGCTTCATCTATCTTCTTAGGTTCAATGGATGACATAAATGAGAAGTGCTCACAAAATAAAGCCAATCTTGATCTAGTTTGCACACCTCTAGAAATATCACCAATGATAGTGTCCAATGGATGATCTCTTGCAATATTGATTGGTTGAAACACTTGCACTTGATTGCTTGCATTTGATTGATCATTTGGTTGAGATGATGAACTAGCCACTTGTTGATCTTGCACTTTGTCATCACTAGTTCTTGCTTGAACTTGATCATGAGAACCACTAGCTTGCACATTTGAGTTAGAGAGCACTTGATTCTTGTCATCTCCAATATCAATCACCTCTCTAGGCCTTATATCACCAATGTCCATGTTCTTCATTGCATTGACCAATTGAGTGCCTCTTACATCATCTAGATTCTCATCTTCCTCTTAGGACCCATTTGTTTCATCAAATTCCACATCATGAACCTCTTCAAGAGTACCACTAGCCAAATTCTAAACTCTATATGTCTTGCGAGTAGTGGAGTAACCAAGCAAGAAACCTTCATCACATTTCTTTTCAAACTTGCTCAATCTAGTGCCTTTCTTCAATATGTAGCATTTACAATCAAAACCCCAAAAATATGCTATATTGGGCTTTCTTCCATTCAATAGCTCATAAGGTGTCTTCTCCATCATGGGGTGACAATAGAGTTGGTTGCTATAGTAGCAAGCCATGTTGACTACTTCAGCCCAAAATAAATGACTCACATTGTACTCACTCAATATTGATCTTGCCATGTTAATGAGTGTTCTATTCTTTCTCTCAACAAGACCATTTGATTGTGGAGTGTACATGGTCGAGAATTGATGTCTAATTCTAAATTCATCACACAACTCATCAATTCTTGTATTCTTGAACTCACTTCCATTGTCACTTCTCACTTTCTTGATAATTGTTTCAAATTCATTGTGAATGCCCTTGACAAATGATTTAAATGTTGCAAACACATCACTCTTGTCAACAAGAAAGAACACCCAAGTATATCTAGTGAAATCATCCACAATCACAAATCCATATTTGTTTCCCCCAATGCTAGTGTATGTGGTTGGTCCAAATAAGTCCATGTGCATCAACTCAAATGCCTTAGATGTGCTCATCATGCTCTTCTTAGGATGTGTGTTACCAACTTGCTTTTTGGCTTGACACACACTACATAGCTTATTCTTCTCAAATGTGACATCTTTCAAGCCTTTAACTAGGTCATGCTTAATCAACTTGTTCAATTGTTTCATTCCAACATGACCAAACCTTCTATGCCATAACCAACCCATGCTAGACTTAGTGATCAAACATGTTGTCAGTTGAGCTTCTCTAGCATTGAAATCAACCAAGTATAGATTCTCATATCTAAAACCTTTGAATATCAAGTTAGAGCCATCTACACTTATAATCTCCACATCATCCACACCAAATATGCACTTGAAACTAAGATCATACTGACAATAGGTTGAAGTTCAAGCTCTCTACTAGTAGCACATTGGAAATGCTCAAGTCATTGAATATTGTAATCTTACCAAGCCCTTTGACATTGCCTTTGCCATTGTCACCAAATGTGATACTATCAATCCCATTGCTCTTGTTTTCATTGATTGAATTGAACATTCTTGGATCACCGGTCATGTGTTGTGTGCACCCACTATCAAGCACCCAATGTCTTCCTCCGGCTTTATAATTAACCTACAAAAGAAGATCAATTTTTTTAGGTACCTAAACTTGTTTGGGTCCTTGAAGGTCAGTTACCAAGGTCTTTGGTACCCAAATGGCCTTCTTCTTTGGGCCCACATTTGGTGTACCAATAAACTTAGCCATCGTACCATTGGCACCCTTAACAAGCATGTAACAAGAATCAAATTTAATTGATGATACATTAGGTAGCTTGTTCTTGTTAATGTTGCAATATTGCTCTATATGCCCAACTTACTTGTATCTATTGCAAAACCGACCATTGCCCTTCACAAAGCTAGCTTTGGGAGTGACAAAGGCTGCCTTGCCTTTCTTGGGGTTATAGCCTAATCCCTCTTTGTTGAGAGAAAACCTTTGGCTATCCAAGCACTTTAGCAAGCGGGCATCTCCACCATAGGCATTGCCTAAGGCACGAGTGAGCTCATTCACCTTCTTCTTGAGGGTCTCATTTTCCACCATTAGTGAGGCATCAGAAGAGAGACCATCACTCAAAGGTGAAGTGGGAGTGGTAGTGCTACAAGAAAAGTTAGTGGGAGCAACTACAATGGACTTATAAAAAGATTCATCAATAAGATCACAAGTTAGTCCCACATCACATGATACGATCACTTGCTCCTTCTTGGCTTCCTCCACTTTGACTTGCTCAATGAGAGAGGAGTGAGCCTTTTCAAGCTTATAGTGAGCTTTGCCAAGCTTCTCATGGGCTTCCATTAGCCTCTCATGAGTGGCATTGAGCTCATCAAAGGATTACTCAAGAAATTTTACCTTCTTGCATAATTCTTTGCACTCCTTTCTCTTTATCTCATTGCAAGCGTGCACATGCTCACACATGTCCAAGAGTTCTTCCTTGGTGTACTCCTCCTCCTCCTCATCATCATCATTATCATCATTCCTACAAGTATCGCTTTCACATTCATCATCATCACTCACATCATATTTTACCTTGGTAGGCTTTGCCATGAAGCATGTCGGTGGAGTGTCGAAGATGGAGGGCTTGTTGTTGATGGCGATACTTGCTAGTGCTTTCTTGATAGATTTTTTGCCATCATCACTAGAGTCATCACTATCCGAAGAGCCATCACTATCCCATGTGACCACATAGCCTCCACCCTTCTTCTTCTTTTGGAATGTCATTCTCTTCTCCTTCTTTTCCTTCTTTTCTTTCTTGTCCTTCTTGTGCTTCTTCTTCTCATCCTCATCATTGTCACTATTGTAGGGACAATCTACTATAACGTGATTGGAGCTCTTGCAATTGTAGCATCTTCTCACATATTCTTTGCTTTTAGTGTGATCTCTTCTCTTTCTTGCACCATAGCCTTCTTCTTTATGAATTTGCCCATAGCTTCATCATCAATATCACTAAGATCATCATCATCACTTGATTCTTTCTTGGACTTGCCCTTGTTCTTGGATGATGAGCTAGCCTTGAATGCTATACTCTTCTTCTTCCTATCTTCGTCTTCCTTCTTGTCATCCTTGTCAACCCCTTCTCTTTCCACTCGGTATGTCTCTTGTGTCATGACATCACCTAGTACTTGGTTAGGGGTAATCTCCTTCAATCCTCCTCTTATGATAAGCAATCTCAAAATCTCAAATCTTGGAGGTAGGCACATCAAGAACCAATGAGAGACATCATCATCCTTGATCTTCTCTCTCAATGCCTTCAAATCATTGACAATCACTTGCAATCGATGGAACATCTCCGAAATGCTTTCATCATCCTTCATCTTGAAGCTTGTCAACTTATCCTTGAGAATGTACAACTTGGCACTCTTCACCACCGGTGTGCCCTCATATGTTTCCTCTAATCTCCTCCACACCTCATTAGCTCTTTCACAATCCTTGATTTGCTCAAACACCTTGGAATCAATGGCATTGTATATGGTGTTGAGAGCCATTGTATTGCATTGCTTGTTGGTCTTGTCTAGGTTGGTGGGATTGTCGGGATCAATTATTGCATAATCATTCTCGGTCACATCTCATACTTGATCATTGATTGAACTAAGATACATCCTCATCTTTCTCTTCCAATAATCATAGCATGTGCCATCAAAGAACGGTGGTTTGCCCCCCACATGGTTGAACACAACTTGAGCCATAATTTGACATCGAGGTTGTTAAGCCTTTAATCAAATGGTGACCATGGCTCCGATATCACTTGAAAGGTCCTAATATAGCTAGAGAGGGGGTGAATAACCTATTTAAAATTCTATAAATCAACTTGAGCAATTTGATTAGTAAGACAAATAGCGAAATGCAAACTTGCTCTAGCTCTACGAGGGTTGCAAGCCACCTATTCAATAATTCTAGTTGCAATGATTGCTAGACACACAACTTGCTATGATACTACTCACTAAGAGCTCTCAATCTTGCTACACTAAAGAGCTCCACTAGATGAACTTAAATAACAAATCAAGCTCTCAATTCTAATTACACTAAAGAGCTTGTTACAACTAGTTTGCAAGAATATAAAAGAGTGAGTAGGGTGATTATACCGCCATGTAGAGGGATGAACCAATCACAAGATGAAGATGAAATCAATCACCGGGAGAATACCAAAGAGCAAGAGACAACCAATTTTCTTCTGAGGTTCACGTGCTTGCCAACACGCTACGTCCCCGTTGTGTCGACCAACACTTGGTGGTTCGACGGCTAAGAGGTGTTGCACAAACCTCGTCCACATGATTGGACACCTCAAGAACCTACCACAAGTGAGGTAACTCAATGACACGAGCAATACACTAGAATTACCTTTCGACGCTCCGCCGAGGAAGATACAAATCCCCTCACAATCATCGAAGATGGCCACGAACAATCACCAACTCATGCCAATCCTCCTCCGCTGCTCCAAGCCGTCTAGGTGGTGGCAACCACCAAGAGCAACAAGTGAATCCCACAGCGAAACATGAATACCAAGTGCCTCTAGATGCAATCACTCAAGCAATGCACTTGTATTCTCTCCCAATCTCACAATGATGATGGATCAATGATGGAGATGAGTGGGAGGGCTTTAGCTAAGCTCACAAGGTTGCTATGTCAATGCAAATGGCTAAGAGAGTGAGCTTGAGCCGGCCATGGGGCTTAAATAGAAGCCCCCACAAAATAGAGCCATTGGGCTCCTCACTGCACTAAACATGGGTCGACCGGACGCTCCGGTCATATTGACCGGACGCTGGACCTCAGCGTCCGGTCGTGCGATGTGCACCACGTGTCATCGGCTTCAAACGCCGATCGCCTGATTTCAACAGTCAAGTGATGACCAGACGTGTCAGTTAGAAAGCGATTGAACGCTGGACCTCAGTATCCGGTCGTTTCTAGTAAGGTTCCAAACTTGAGAAATCACGACCGGACGCGTCCGGTCATGCTCGACTGGACTCACCCAGCGTCCGGTCACTCAGAGTCTCTTCTGTGCGCCCCACGTCAGCATTGACCGGACGCACCCTGCCAGCGTCCGGTCGAAGACCGAGACCATGCGCTCACTGCTGCCACTGACCGGACGCGCCGGTCCAACCGAGACCAGCGTCCGGTCACTTATAGTGACCTTCGTCTTTTCTATCTAGGGTGTCGGTGACACCGTCTGACTGTCCGCACTCTACGGGCGAACACTCCGTCGGTGAAGTTACCTACCCTTACTCAAATGTGCTAACCACCAAGTGTATTACCTTGTGCACATATGTTAGCATATTTTCACAAAATATTTTCAAGGGTGTTAGCACTCCACTAGATCCTAAATGCATATGCAATGAGTTAGAGCGTCTAGTGGCACTTTGATAATTGCATTTTGATACGGGTTTCACTCCTCTTAATAGTATGGCTATCAATCCTAAATATGATCACACTCTCTAAGTGTCTTGATCATCGAAACGAAAAGGCTCTTGCCATTTATACCTTTGCCTTGAGCCTTTTTGTATTTCCAAGTCCAAGCACTTGATCATCACCATGCCATCATCATCATCATGTCATGATCTTCATTTTCTTCATCACTTGGAGTGGTGCTATCTATCTCATAATGACTTTGATAAACTAGGTTAGCACTAAGGGTTTCATCAAATCACCAAAATCAAACTAGAGCTTTCACTTGCGTCCTGCTCGGCTGTGGGCCTCCACCACCGCTTGGGCTACCGGCCGCGCTGAAAGGTCCTTGTTGGTTTTGGTAATTGAGTGACAACCTAGGTGGACTAATTATGTTTATGTGAGATACACAGGTGATTAGTCCACAGGTACATGTGTATGAGCAACATATGCCATGGAGGTGAAAATGGCTTGGAGATGTTGCAAAGCTCACACATGTGATGATGAAGGAGCTTATTGCACATGAGACATGACATTGAGTCATGTGATCGAGGTGGAGAAGATCAAGACAAGACTTGGCTTGATGGACCGGTTGCAAGCGTGAAGGGCAAGTCAAAGGCTTTGGAGTGATGGACCGCGTGGCGGTGAAGCTTGAGCAAGACTTGGCGCCGATGGACGATAGCAACGGTGAAGAGCAAGTAGAGTCAAGATCGATGAACCAATATGATCATGTGATGATATGAAGTGGATCATATCATTGTTGATCGTGTTGGTGCATGTGTTGCATCGACATTGAAGGAGATGGAATGGAATGCGCAAGGCAAAGGTATAACCTAGGGCATTTCATTTCACCGGTCATAGGTGTGTAGAGAAGTTTATGACCGGGTTTAGGATAGATGGCCGTACTATCAAGAGGAGCAAACTTGTTGGTATATCGGTCATCTAGTGCCACTCGAGTGATCTAACTTTGCATTGTCGCTAGGATCGAGTGGCGTGGCAAGTTGAGTGGCTAACATCCTTTGTGAAATGATTGTGAAAATGCTAACACACATACACATGGTGGTGTACACTTGGTGGTGTTGGCACATTTACAAAGGAGGTGGTGTTTGCAGGGGAAGATAGGTTTGGGCCTATTTTCTATTGGCGCGGATTCAAGTTCTCGGGAAAATAGAATTATTTTCTATTGCGCGGATGCAAGGGTGTTGAACATTGCAGCAAGGGTGATGAAGTTAGAAGTGAAAACGAGTTAGTCGTGAAGATCTTTGGCGTCGGTCAAGCCCGACCGGATATTTGGATCTGAAATGCACCGGACATTGGCAGGCTGCGTCCGGTCGGTCAGCCGACGACGATGACGCAGAAGCTGGGAGTGTGACCGGACGCTGGCTGCGCGCCCGATCAGTGTATGTGACCGGACGCGTCCGGTCGAGGTCGGTACCTTACTGGAAACGACCGGACGTTGGGGTTCAGCGTCCGGTCAGTTTGAAAGCTGCTGCGTCCGGTCAAGTCAAGTGACCGTTGGAACCGGACACGTGGCCGTCTGCGGGCGACCGGACGCTGAGGTCCAGCGTCCGGTCAACACGACCGGAGCGTCCGGTCGGCCCGACCGTTGCCCAGTGAAGGGGTAACGGCTAGTTTAGCCCTTGGGGCTATAAATAGAAGTGGCCCTCGGCCATGGCTGGTGTGGAGCACCTCAAGGGACTTAGTGTCCATGCTTGTGAGTGCTTGGGAGCCCTCCATCACACATATACTTGATAGTGATCATTCGATTGTGTGAGTGAGCGATTCTAGTGCGATTGCATCATGAGGTTGCATCGAGTGGCACTAGGTGGTCGTGTTGCAAGCCGGTGGTGCTTGTTACTCTTGGAGGTTGCCACCTCCTAGACGGCTTGGTGGTGGTCTCCGTCGAAGCCCGCAAGAAGCTTGTGCGGCGCTCCGGAGAAGTGCTTGTGAGGGGTACTTGTGCTCGCCCAGGAGTCGCGAAGAGCAACTTTAGTAAAGCGTGTCATTGAGCTACCCTCACTCAAGGGGTAGGTTCTTACGGTGCCCGACGTGCGGGCTTAGCGGGTGATGCTAATTAGCCGCCGAACCACCAAGTGAGCGGTCGACACAACAGGGACTAGCGTGTTGGCAAACACGTGAACCTCGGGAGAAAAATCATCGTGTCAACCTTGTTCTTCCCGTTGGTTTGCATCCCCATCACACAAGCTTGCAATTACTTTTATATATCTTAAGCTTGTGTAGTTGCTCTTGTAATTAGATAGCTTGTGTAGCTAGCTAATTACCTTCTTGCTTGTGTAGCATAGAAGTAGCTCCCTTGCGTGGCTAATTTGGTTTTAGTAACCTTGTTAGTCACATTGCTTAGTTTGTATAGCTAAGTATTTGCGCTCTCTAATTAGGCATTGGTTGCCTTGTTATTGAGCATTGCTAGTGAGCTTAGTTAGCTTTGTGCTTTTGCTTACTAGCATGTGTAGGAGCTCCCTTGTTACTTAAAGTACTAGTGGCATAGGTTTGTGTGACCTTGCTCCTAGAATTGTTTAGGAGAGCTCTAGCTAGCCCGGCACCTTAGTTGCTTTATTAGTATCTTTGCAAGGTGCTAGTGAACATATATAGAGGGGTGTAGTCTTGGCTAGACCGATTGTTTTAATTCCGCATTTATATCGGTTAGCCGACGCGATTAATTTGAGAAAAGACTATTCACCCCCTCTCTAGTCCGCCATCTCGTCCTTACACGCGCCCCCCATCTGGGCCGGCCTTGTGCCACCCACGCCTGGGCCACGTGTGCACGCTGTGCGCCTGGGACACCGCGGCTGCGGGCTGGCCGCGTAGCCCAGTGCCTGGAGGAAATTTCATTTTTCCTTTTTCTTATTTGCAGAAACTTCGTAAATCCGCCAAAAAGTGTAGAAAATCACAAAAATGCCAAACCAATTTTGCTAAGTTTCTAAAATCATGATCTATCTGATAGGGTATTTCGTTCACATAGGTTATGTATGTTTTTAGGGTTGCTCTAATTATTTTAACATTCTTAATATTGTTAAGACATAAATTTGTAGGAATTTTCGTGATAAATCGGTGATAGTGTTAGCTCTAAAAATTTCACAGTAGGTTAGAAGTGTTTTCAGGTGTTCTCGGTAATTTTTGTAGCTGCAGAGTAATTAAATTGCTAAGATAGCAAATGAGCCCTAGTTTGAATATATAGTAAATCAAATAAATGAAATAAAGAAACACCTTGGAATTGCATAACTAAAACACTTGTTGGGAAACGACACCTTTCTCGACAACGTTGATACGTAGATTAGTACTTTAGTCATTAGAGCTAGCTTGTTAGTTCGTAGTATCTACTCTATTTTAAGAGTTGTTATTGCCTTGTTAATTAACTGTTGCATTATCTTTGCATTGCATTGCATGCCATAATAGGGACGACGATGGATCGTGGAGTCATCGGGAGTTGCTGGTGAGATGGTACTTTTAGAAACCGTGTCGTCAAGATGGAATACTAACTTTTGGTTTTATGTTACCCAGGCAAGCCCCGGTGCATAACCCATATTATTCTGCATTTTAATTTATGCTTGTGCATTAAATTTTAAGGAGTTAAATGAAACCCACTTGCATATATATATATATCTTTATTCTATGAGTCTTACTAGTATGATAGGATCGTGTAGATTGGTATGCTACAGGACTCCGGTAGAAGTCGGGTGATTGTCTGTCACTCATGAGAGATAGGAAAGATATTATTATCACCTAGAATATATATATGAATAATAATTGAAGACCGGGTGAAATGGTACTTTGGATCTGAACTTGGTTTGACATTCGAGCGAGGCTCGGATTACATTTGTTCCGCCTGTGTCGGTTAAGGACCGGCCGTTGCATTGGGTTCTAGGTAGATTACAGACTTATTATCCTGAACACATACTTGTGTATGGGTGTGGAAAGACTCATTGCTCTCTTGTCATGGGTTCTGGCTCTTTCTGGATTAACTGATTGAAGGCGGGGATGGTGGAGGTCTAAGCACCGCACTGAGTCCGAGACTTAGGAGCGGGGGCTTGGAGTCCAAGTTTGGACAGGGACCTAGACCTCGTGATAGGAGGGTA
Source organism: Miscanthus lutarioriparius (assembly GCA_904845875.1). Lineage (NCBI taxonomy): Eukaryota > Viridiplantae > Streptophyta > Magnoliopsida > Poales > Poaceae > Miscanthus > Miscanthus lutarioriparius. Next base: position 15,754,136 of record CAJGYO010000018.1, read on the forward strand.
GTGAGTTGGTCTTGTTTGTGCCTGGGGTATAAGCGGGGTGTGTGTTTCAGGGTACCTAGCTGGGATACATTGGTTTATGAATTGTTGGGTGATCCGGTACGACTTGTCTACATCTAGCATCGTAGTAAGAACTGGAATATGAAAGTAGTACATGTGCTTACATAGAATGGTTAGTTAATGAACTAATGATGACTGCTAATAAAATTAAATATAAGGACGCACATTTAGTAATGCTCCTGCAGATGGAATAAATCCACAAGCCAGATAGCCTTGCATATCCTTAGTGTTTTTTTTCTCCTGACGGATAAGTCTTGCGGAGTACAATTGAGTACTCAAGGTTTGTTCTATTATGTTGCAGGTGACAGGCGAATGCTAGAGCTGACCCTTGTGTGTGGATTCCTCCTGATGGGCTCAGAGAGAATTCTTTTACGCTGCGATCATAGTCTTTATTTATAACTCTCACTAAATGTTTTTATAAATAGAAGTTTTATAATATGTTGTCATAGTTTATATATCGATGTTTCATCATGTCATGAATAGATAATTATTTCCGCTGTAACTCTGATCACATGTTTATATTTCACTGTTAAATTAAATTATTCATAAGTCTGATAACATGTTCATATTTCGCTATTATAAATAATAAATATTATACTCTGATGTTATATGAAAAATGATGTAAGAAATGGCTAAAATATTGTAAGCTTTATTCTCTCATTTATGATCTTGATGGAAAAATGTGGATTTTCGCATTGTCTCTTGGGGTGTGATCGATGGAACTGTGTAATTTAGTGTCCTCCCTTGAGTACTTAGTGTCTAATGAAAGACAAGTACTCCTGGAAGGCATTAGATTAGACGGTTCTGCCACAATGTCTCCCGTGGCTTGGAATCCTCCATTTGAATAGGCCAATGGGCAGAGGTGTGAGCACTGCTCAGCGAGACTAGCGAGCCTGAGATGAAAACGTCCAGCCCAACCTGGTAGTATGAGTGTGGATGTCTATACGACACCATACGTATCAGTGTATAACACTGTCATGTCTAGTGACTACTAACCAGGGGCGGATCCAGCGGTGGGGCAGGGAGCACGGGGGGGGGGGGGGCTTGAGCCCCCTACCGCTACCGGGCCCCTAGAGCCCCCCTAAATGGAGAGCTTTGATTTTGTGTCCATCATGCATTTGATTATAGAATTGTTGAGTATCACATGTATTTTGTCACCAGCCTGAGAAAACCTCCATTTGATTCTTGCGGTGAAGGCTAGGATGGTGGCCACACATGTCCTGTAGGCTGCCTCGAGCACCCAGGCGCCAGCTAGGCTCAAGCCAAGTACAACGGCCACCATCAAGACGACATTTCCCATGGTAGTGCGAGTGCTCTCCTTCTCGTGAGATGAGAGGGTTTGGGGGTGAGGGGGATAGCTTGATTCTAAGGCACATGTTGATATCATCCCGCCATTGCTATTCCAGGGAAGAAGCTTTAGGTGGTGGCCTTTTCCATTGTCCGGCCCTCATCGGTGTAAGGTTGAGCTTCATCGGAAGGAGCCGGGGATGAGAGGGGGAAGGAGGCGGAGCCATGTGGGGAATTGGATGGGATCGGAGATGAGGTGCGGTGGCGGTGGGTGGTAGAAGATAAATACTACGGAACAAAGTAAGAGCCTGTTTGGGACAGCAAATTAAGGGCCTCTTGTTTGGATCCCTCGCTGGCCCTTGCCTTGCCTGGCTAGGCAAACACAGGGTCAGTTTGGTTTGTTTGCTCACTGCTTCGGTTATTGTGTTGTCAAGCTTTTTTCTCTCCAAGCCAGGCAAGCCAAATCCACTCTCTAGTCCTGGCAAGGCTAGCTTAGCTAGGCAAGGCAAGGCGAGTTTTTAGTTAGCGAGAGAACCAAACGTGGCGCAAGAGAGCAAAGGGTCGATCCCATCGGATGGTGTTAATTTGGCAATGGTCTATGTTACTAGTACTACGTGACTTGTGAGTTTGTCGCTCGCCTAACCCTCCGTCCCATGAAGTAAAGATCCTATAGGAATCAAAATTTTGTATACAGAATATATTCTAGTACAGTTTAGCATTGTATTAATACTGTTCATTAGTGTTTTTGAGAGATGTGAGATGTCTATGTTACAGTATTTTGCATATAATCTCTGATGCGTCCTGGAAATCATCATGGATGACGGGAGTACGTACATATGACGGTCTACATGCCTATCCACTCTTGCGGTGTGGACGTGTCCCTGTGCTCACGTCCTGTACTAGTTATCTGAACTTTGGAGTTTTGGAGATATCGCCCGTGGCGTGGCATCCTTCATCAGATGAACAGGCAGAAGAGTGAATACTGCTCAGCGAGACTGACGAGCCTCAGAGCCTGAGATGAAAACATCCATCCCAGCCTGCCAGTATGAAACGTACTCCGTATGCCACAGTCCGTATCGGCGTATCGCACTGTCATGTTAAGTGACTGCCAACGGTATGTTCCGCTACGTAGCTGCCAGGAAAAACTAAAACGCCGTAGTATCAAGCAGACAATCATTAGCAAAGGTGTTGGTCGAAGAATGCAACCATCATAAATTCTAATAAACCACATGGAAACACCGAAACACCATCCTGCAGGGTGGCAAAAAATCGTTCATGCTGGCTGACTCAAGTAGCCCATTGACCTGGTCTGCAATAGAGGCCCCAGACAGTGCAGTGTTCCGAGTGTGACAAAGGCCTACGTTCGTGCAAGCTTAGCCCAATCGAACCCAACACCTGACGCTTGAACCAGCAGTGCAGCGCTGCATACCCTGCTAAACATATATATATGGAATATATACCGTATCGCCAGCGGCGAGATCCATGCACAAATGGAGGCCCATTTTCAAACCATTTCACTGCAACCTTGTCCAAAAAAAAAAGAAAAAAAGAAAAAGATTTCACTGCATGAGAAACATCCCGAGTTTTGGACGAAGTTGCCTATGCTCAAGATCCAAAACTCTGAAACAAGCCAGCACGAATCACAAGCATCTGATGATGTCTTCACATGAAACACCGGCATTAACACTATGACATAATAAGAAAATACAAATCCTAAGGTGCGCAACCCTTCTCATGCGAGGTAGATGAAGGAAAGTAGGAAACCATTCCATTGATGTGAGGCTCTTCTCTGAAACTTCTACTGCTGCCTGCAGAACCAATGTATTATTTCAGTTTAAGGACCATGGCCAAAGGGACAAAGGGTAACAGCTAAGCACTAGACGCAAGTGTATGAATGTTGATCACATACTAATGCCGAGAACATCTAAGATTTTGTTTCTTTTGTTTGTAGCTACAAAACTCAATTTAGCTAGGTTTATTTTGATTTGATGTTTAACTGAACCCAAACAACAGCCAACAAAATAGGGGTTAGTCAAAGGACTTACTTGTGGAGGCTTTCCATGACAACTTCAAGTTTCTTTGCATCAGCACCCACAATTTCACCAATTTTCTGCCCCTTGTGATAGAAGTGGAATGTAGGCTGTGGAAGAGTCAAACACATCAATGACACCATATTGTTGGAGGTTGCACAACAAGCAAGATCAAAATTATTATAATATTAATATGCCATGAATTAAAGTTCGATAATTTTTTTTTTACCACTGAACATATATTTAGACCATGGAGTTTGTTTCCCAGTCCTTCCTGCAATGCAAAGCAAAGACAGGAAACAAAAAACACATTATCAACAATATAAACAGGACTGGCCTGAAGTAAGAATAAATTGACAATTTCAAACATGTGGTTTGTTTCATTATAATGCATGAGTTCTGTCCTGGTCTCCTGGAAACCAATGGAACTTCAGTATCCATTGTATTAAAGAAATATTCATTTTGATGTGAAAACAACCACTATGGACACGGTTCTAGTCCAAAACCTAATAAGCAACTGTCATCTACATAACAGCTATGTATATTTGAGGGGGAGGCCACATCTCGTATCGGAACCGATACAGATAGGCTATGGTTATGCGGTGGATACATATCCACACCGTATCGGAAATAAAAAATAAAAAACAACTTCTGATACGTGGCTCCCTGATTACCGATACCGCCCAGTCCCAGTATACCTCCGGCTCCCGATATCTCTTCCTTGCTGTTGCCCTAATGGATGTACCAGCGACGCGCATGTATCACCGCCCTCCAGTCTGCGAGAGTGCTGCAACCCGCCTCATGCAGGTTGCAGGCTGTATAACTTCTCGGCGGTGAGCCACGAAGACTCAGCCAAGCTCCACAAGCTCCATGTGTTCTTCACTCAGTGCAATGGCCATCTACTCTATGCTCCACAGGGCAGCCAAGGAGCCCAAGGTGAACCTTCGTTGAGTATCTCCACCATCTCCATTCCTTCTTTTACCTATCTCCCCATGCTCTCCCCACAAGCTCCGAACAGCAGCAATGGCTACCGTGGCCGGCCATCCCTCCCTCTCGATGTAATGTCCATCAACAACAGCGGCCGAATTCTCCACTCCCAAAATAGAGATGTTTGGCTTATACATTGATAAGTATTCTGTACTTAGGTTGGAACAGAGAAAAACTGAAACTGGTGGCAATTTCAATGTTCCTTATTTCCTTCTAGGCTGCTCCTGGTTTTAGAATTTTATTATGCACAGTTATTTATTTATTTAAGAAATGCTAAAACATAACTGCCTATCAGGCTTTTGGGGAAAATGCCACATCTGTGTATCTGTATCCTCCCGATACTGATATGCATATCCGTATCCATGCTTCATAGCATAACAGGAAGCCTGGTTCTAAAGAACTTTAGTGATGTAGTAACAACGTTGATCAAACATACCAAAATCTACTTTCGCACAGATTTCATCTGAATTTAAATTTGCGATGCTAGAAAGGCAATATGAAACAGAGTTAATATGGACAAAGCTTGTGGGTATTCTTCATTTCTTCTTGAACTGGAATTGGTTAGTGAGAACCAATAGTTAGAGGTTAAGTACCTAAACAATAGCACACCAGTGTGCAATTACAACTCTACAGCAGAGATCTTAAAACTGGTATAGTGAAAACAAGTGGCGGTGATGAAGAAGCAGCAAACTGTGACTTTGGATACTCGTATTCCTGATCCCCATATTAATCCAAACAGTGCATACTTAACAGGCAATTTCTAGCATATCACAGTAGCAGTAAAATCTAAATTTACAGACTTACCATGTCAATGTCAACTTTGTACACGGGTATCTTGGGATACTGGCTGCTCAGCTTTGAAACCAAAGGTGCCATCGCCCTACCTATGCGGCACAATCACAGAATAAAATTATGACACACAATCAATGAAGCCTATACTTGGCAACGCTGGCATCAGAATGAGGCAGTACTTACATGGTCCACACCACACCGCCGTGTAGTAGAACACGGCTGGTAGCTTCTCATCTGCAAAATCCACAGGGATCACAGCCAGTCAGGCACAACAAGAGAACGAACAAACCGTCCGCACCACCATGATCCAATTCATCACCCAGCACCAGACATACCAAAGGAGGCAAGGACGAGCTAGCATCTAGCAGGGTTTGGAAATGGGATAAGAGGAAATCGGCGCCGTACCTTGCACCTTGGAAAGGATGCTGTTGAAGGAGTCCGCGGAGCCAACGACCACCATGCTGGAACCACCTGCAACAGCCAACCCAAAAATCCGTCAGTCCTCGAGCGCCGCGCGAAATGGAGGCGGGGCATGGGCGAGTCGAGAGGAGGATCGAGTCTTGGAGAGGAATACTCGCTGAAGAGAAGAGGCGATAGGGAGCGGCAAAAGCGGGCGGCGACGACGCCGAGAAGGAGGGGGCGAGGGGCGCGGGGTTGGGGTTCACGGCGAAGGGGAGGTGGCGAGGTCTCGGGGCGGCGGAGGTGGAGGCGGATGCGGAGGAGACGAGGGGAAAGAGGCGAGAGAGACGGCACAGTCGGCGAGCCATACTGCGGAGTGCGGTGCACGGTAGCGGTGACCGTTAAGGCCGAATCCACCGCCGGACTCCTCCACAATTGGTCAATTGGGCCTCCACTACCGTTTAAGGCCCGGCTTCCACCGCCCAACTACGAATAAGTTTTCTGGGCTTATGGGCCTAAATAAATTGGGCGTTGGGAGGGGAAGCAAAAGCCTCCCTAAACCATTGCTGAAGTCCAACTTTTATCCTACACAATTCTAAACCAGATAATTTGCCTCACAAACTCTTAAGGGCATGTACAGCCCAGAGACAGGGGTCGTTTATAAGTCCCTTGATTTTATCATACAGACAAGTAAAAATACAGGACATACAACTCATGGTCTATTTCATTGTTTACAAGTTATTTAATGCTTTGTATGTAACTAAGATTAATTATAAATAGATTTCTGTATACCATGGTGTTGCATGTGGCCAAGTTTATGCGACATTTTTTTTATCGGAGATAGGAAATAGAAGTGGTGTCAGTAGTTTCTACGCCACATCCATTTTGTACTGTTTAGAAAGGAAGCTTTGCATGAGTTCACACAATCCTGCACCTCCTTCCCTTTATAATGTGCAGAGTACACACTATCATGCAGAGAGAGTTCACAATTTGATTCATGTTCACAGTATCTGGCTAAAAGCAGGAGTTCAGACTTCGATTCATATTCACACTAACTGACTAAAAAACAGCCATTTCACATTCAGACTTGTTGATAATGTAATTTGGCAAGTTAGTTTATTTGATCAGCCAAATTGCTTTAACTAATAGTAGTCATGTCAATCAGCAGAAACACGCATTGCTTAAGAGTTTTGACAGGTTGGAAGCAGGCTTGGTTGATGCGTGGCGCAAGACGATGCATATCAATGGTGGAGATCGTCAGGTGGCCAAATTATTTTTACCAGTAGGTCAAACGTGCATGCTTGTGTGAGGTTTTGCATCTTGAAGAGCCAGATCAGATAGGAGTGCCATGCATATTTGGAGTGGTGCTCATCACGAGGATTTATAGTAGACAATGGAGGCTCAGCGCGCCGCTAGGCGTGAGGAAAAGACGTGGATTTCTTCTCAAGAAGTTGCAAGGACAAAATTATATATTATCTACTACTACATGCATGATGTGATCAGGAATGAATCTGGGGAGAGAAATTCTCATCAAGAAGGAAATATGTGGACCTTGTACGTGTTTAGTTTGGACTCAATTCAGTTACGTGGGAAGGTTTCCTATTTAGAATAAACTACGTATTCGGCCAGGTTTCCAATATACGGCCGATTGGATGTCTCATAAGATACGTTTAACATTGTATAGTTGGACCTGTGTACGTACACCGCAGACCTGGTGCGCCCTATAAAGGGTGACTGGCCGATTGTTTTGGGCTCTCTCTAGCCAATTGACATAATACATCTACTATTTTTCATCGTTATTTGTTCTTTCTTCTACCTTAGGACAGTAGTTCATGCCGAACCCTAATCTCCATTAGAGTTTGGTAATCTTTGCCGTTTTGCGCTACAAACAGTTGGCTCTCCTCCACGAAGGCGAGGACCTCCTTTGCTAGCTTGTCTTGAAAACTAGTCGCTCATCGTCGCGAAAGTACGATAGTTATTGTGTTGTTGCGCGGATCAATTTCACGTGCCAACACAATTGGCGACTCCGTTGGGGATGGAAATCTTTATCAAGAAACACGAGGCCGATAGTACCGTTGATTCATCGGCCATCTATCAAGACGCCACCAGTAACTTCGTCAAAGGCCGACGTCCAAGTTTGATTTGGCTAATCTTCAACACATCGATTTTCAAGAAGCAAGCCAAAGCAACAGAGAGAAACCAGCAGCACGTTCTTCCATAACAGAAAACTACAGGCGCTGGTTCCAGCTGAGCACGACATCATCACCAGTTTCGTTCATCCACGCCAGCGTAATATGTAAGTAGGGTATTTTGTTTGCAGCTACGATGGATTCATATAGTCATGTTGTTAGGCATGTTGATAGACCTATTGCATCGGCTATTAATCATTTAGATGGATGTTTGGTACACCCAAATTACCAGTCTCATAATTATATAGAGCCTATGCAGAATACGAGTTTTAATCATACTAGCAATATGCAACAAGATTTTTTTCGATTCTAGCACATCGGCAATGTTTATGACGCCTATATCATCACAAATGCACATGCCATTGTATAATCATGGTGGCCAGAATAATAATGCTTATTCGGCCAATTGTTTTGTACCTAACAATAATAATTCTACTGTCTTAACTTCGGTTTCACAAAATCTTGGCATATATAACCGAAGTGTTGGCTTTAGTTCTAACATGCAACAACCTTTTTATCAAGAAGTAGCATGCAGCACACCACCTTCGCCACCTATAGGTACCGGGGTTCCGTGTAAGCCGGTTCCAAATGTGTATTCTAATGTATCTCCGCAGCAGACATTGCATGCTCAACCCTCTTTGCAGGAGTTACAATCACATACCTATGTTGCATCTGTGCCACAACCTAATTCTCTAGAGCCATCTCAATTTTGTAAGAACCTAGTTGACAGGATTCTTATAGAATGTGGTTTCAAACCTCGTGCAAGCTTAAAAGAAAATAAAATTGATTCGGATATGAATGATAATTTGGTTATTGAAAAAGCCGAAGAAAACAATACTTATTCTGATTCTATTATATTAGAAGACACACATCTGGCTATGCAAAAACATGAAGAAGAGAGCGAGGTGGCTGCAATCGATCCCGACAATGCCATCGCCGTCACGCTCGACGATCTATCTAAAGATAGATGGCGGGAAATGCAACGGGAGCTCGAGGAAGAGAGGTAGGAGAGTCTACAGAGAAAATTAGCAGGCCTTCAAAAGACGGAGAATGGCGTCATAAAAAAGGTAGCTACATCAGACCACTCTGCTTCACCTAGCACCGAGGTAAGTAGATCACTTTCCTCCACCAAATTCAAAGAGGTACGGATCGCAAATACATTGCCTATTTCTCAATTTAATCAAGTGTTTATATTAGATAAATCCAGTGATTATCCAAGGAGTTCTCGGTTATATGTCCTAGGCAATAACATTTTTGTGAACTCCACCTTATCTGTTCCAAAGTCAATATATGCTTTCTCACAATTAAGAGACATGTTTTATGATAATTTTGCTACTAGAAATATGAAATTGATAACTGATAAAATAAAAGAGTTTGATTTTAATGGGATCAAATACGCTTCTGAGTTATCAAATAATGCAAGTTCAAGCAAGGTTCAGATAGCCGAATCAGAGAGTAATTCGGGCAGTGTTAAAACTAGTGATAAAAATCTAAAAATTAGTAAAGATAAAAAGACCGATGTTAGCAATGTGAAAGAATGTAATTCTGAGGCATCAAACAGTGTTCAGTCGGCTATTGTCAAAGGTCGACTGGATTCTATAGATCCTCAAGAGATTGGGGGGCACAGGTCAATTGAAAAACCTAACCCCAAACATGTAATTAATTTTGAGGATAAAAATGTGTTGATTCGGCTAGAACAGGCAGCCTCAACGAAAGGCAAGAAAGTACCGTTGTCTACTGAAATCAACAGTGACCTTTTTCATGATAAGATCTAAAAGCCTAGCAAAGTTGTGAGCCAAAAGAAGAAAATGGTTTGGGTCCCTAAAATTAGCAAAAGATATTAGGAGTGAGTCCCAAACATCTGTCCCTAGCGCTATGAAATCAAAAAAGCCGAAGGTGACATTCCAACAGCTGGCTAAATATGAAAAAGAAAAGGCCGACAAAGGTTCTAATCGGCCTAATTATTTCAGGCATACTAAATCTTTTTCTAGGCGATATTTTGATGATTACAAGAATTTGCAAGAAAATGAGTACACACAAATGCCATATTTTCCAATGGAGTATATGTACCGGGAATGTCCACCTAATATGCCAATGTCATATCCATCACGTGGGTTTAACTACCATAATCCGGACTTCACAGAAAATGTGCATCTCCTCCATCATGGTTGGCAACCTGCAGGGCAGCTGTTTGGGCAGCAAGTACACAGGAAGAGGAGCTTGTTACAGCAGCAAGGCACTGGACGGTTTTCAGATCAAGGTTACCGGCCAAGAGACACAATATTTGTTCATGATGGAGAAGAGATTCTGGTCAGTGAATCTTTTAGTTCATGCAGTGATATTGCTATTAGAAATCCAGAAATGAGCAATCATATTCTGGGTGCTAGGAGGACGTCGCCTAGGCATGATGCCGATCACGGAGTATCTAGTGCTGATGGGCTGCCCAAGTGGAATGCTGATGGGCTGATTTGAATAGGCAAGCAGCAATTTAAGTGGGTGCCGGTCAAACCTAGGTGTCACACAAAGGATTCAAAATCATGTGACATGGGTGGAGCTAATCAACCTATGACATGTTCAGATGGGCCAGGTGCTGCTCATGATCTGAAAATAGGCGATTTCAAATCTGTTGTAGGTGGTGTTCATAATTCAGAAACAAGCAATGTTGCCGGATTAGGATTTGGCTCAGTTAATAAATAGATTCCTAGAGCAGAGGGGTCTAGTGATGGTGCACGACAACAGTATCAAGAGTCTTGTAATTCAGAGTGTGATTTACATAACAATTCGGAGAAGCGAGTTGCGATTACTAGTACTAGTCAGAAGCCTGAATCGTCCAGTACAGCCGTAGCACAGGGATCCCCAAGGATGTGTTCTCTGCAGGCTGTAAATTGAACACCGGCATGCCTATGCAGCAAAAGAGTTCAGAAAGTAGCAGCAGCAAGGAAATTTGGTCTGGAGCCATATCTGATCAACAGAGAACATTTTCGGCTGAAGGCATCAGGTTTAGGCCGAAAATAGCAGCACCTCGCTACAGGTCAAGAAACTTGGGGGGTAGGAGCATCAAGTCAGTTACACGAGGAATTCACCCCAAACCTCAGTGGTGCCCGGCAGGTCTTACGCATACACAAAAGAGACGGGTGCAACGACTTCGAGCCATAGAACTTAAGGAAGAACAAGTCAAAAAATTGCTTGATTTGGGATTTGACAAGAATAAGACTGTGGTGTCCATTAAGAAGATGTGGAGGCCAAAACAAGTGAAGGAGTTCCCTAGCGATGATGAAAATAGAAGCTTGGTCGATGGAGGTTCATCATCGAACTAACATGGTACTCCGCATCACAAAGGTATGGATATGTTTTGTTATGAGCTAAACTATAACACCTAAATTAAGGCCGATGCTTTGTTTGTCATCATCCTGAGGAAGCTAAAATTATTATATTGCTTGTAGTCATATTAATTTGTATTGATAAAAATGAGATATAGTTTAGGCCAAGTTACATTGACAAGTTAATGGTTAATCGGTCTATTTATTAAACATTATTTTGGCCGGATTAGATCATTACTTGCTAATTAATTGGCCTGATCTGTGATTAAGTGATCAGTATGTATATTCTGTTTATTTAGCATGCATGTTCGAATGTTAAATACACCGAAATAATTGATTAAGATACAAGCTATGTATCAATAGGAGCTGCTAGAACTATATTTCGGTTGCATTGGTGTGTTGAAAAGAAATATATACATGGCTGATGGTTACTGTTTCATTGCCCTAAGAACAAGTGCTTGGTCGATAATTTATTTATCGCAGTTAAAATTAAAGTGTGCAACTAATGTTATTACTTTTGCCTTTAGAATAGGTGAAATATTATGTGGACTAAGTGTTCGGTCAGGTTTAGTAAGGGTGCATTGTTATACTTACAAATTATTGGTGACCGAACTAGCTATATGATATACAAGATGGTTATTCGGCTGCTTGCTACATACGTGGTGGATTGTTTTTGCCGAGTAATAATTATTAACATTTTAGAACTATTAACAGGGCATACTTGAAATCATTCAAGCCATTGATACAACCCTCATATATTTGCTTATATATATGGCCGATGCTAGTCCATCGTTGCTGTTAGAGTGAAAATGCAGGGTCATTGTTCATCGTTGCCCTTAGAGTAGGTAAACATTATATAGACCAAGAGTTCGGTTAGGGATAGTTAGTTTGCTTTTGTTATACATGAAAAATATGGATGACCGGACTATATGATGTATGAGGTGGTTATTCGGCTATTTCTTAAAACAAATTGATACTTGATAGTTCATTTTGCTGAATAACAATAAAAATTAAAGCTATCAGTAGGGCATACTTGGAACCATTCCAACCATTGTGACCCTATTTTTGCTTACATATGCATATATATGGCTGATGGTTCATCGTTGCCTCTGGAGTGAAAATATGGGGTCATGGTTCATCATTGTCTCTCGAGCAAATTTTGGCCGATATACAATTTAATATCGACCGAGGTAAAAAAGAGAATCAAATATAAGATTTGGCTGCTGTACCATGCAAGCATGTTCTGAGAAAATAAAAATAATATAGCCAATGCATTAGTCTGTCATGGCTTTCAGATTTTGATGCATTGGATAAATCTTGTATGAAGGATTGCAACTGGATAGCATGCTTGTGCTGGTTCAGAAGAAGTAATAATAATGAATTATTTGAGCCTGCTCAGCAGAGTTTGTTTTTGCATACAGCTTAAAATTCGGTCTTTATTAGATTTTGCCAAAGTCATCTATTAAACATTATTATGGTAGCTAGACCATGACCGAATTTGTGAGTAAGAGTTTATGTGTATTGTGTTTTTGGTAAATGCAATATCTCTGTGATATACAAGATGGTTATTCGACTGCTTGCTACATGATAAGTTGTTTTGCCGAATGATATAATAATATAAAATTTATAGTTAGAAATCATGCTGAAATAGCTAGAGAAAAGTCAAGAATGGTTATTAATTATAAAAGACTAAATGATAATACTATAGATGATGGATATAATATCCCAAATAAACAAGAATGGATAAATAGAATACAAGGGAGTAAATATTTCTCAAAATTTGATTTAAAGGCTAGGTTTTGGCAAGTAAAAATGGCAGAAGAATCAATAGAATGGACTGCTTTCACATGTCCTCAAGGTTATTTTGAATGGTTAGTAATGCCCTTAGGATTAAAAAATACCCCTGCTTTATTTCAAAGAAAAATGCAAAAAAATTTAATGAAAATCAAGAATTCATATTAGTTTATATTGACGACTTATTAGTTTTCTCAAAATCCTACAAAGAGCATATAGCTCATTTGGAAACGTTCTTTAGAAAAGTAGAACAACATGGGTTAATACTGTCTAAAAAGAAAATGGAGATATGCAGGGAAAAGATAAATTTTTTAGTCATGAAATAGGAGAGGGAGAAATTTATTTACAAGATCATATTGCAAAGAAAATCTTACAATTTCCAGATGTCATGAATGATAAGAAAACCCTACAACAATTCTTAGGAATAGTAAATTATGCTAGAAATTATATTGAAAATTTAGCTAAATTAGCTCGTCCATTGTATGCAAAATTAAGAAAAAATGAGCAAAAACATTTTAATTCTAAAGATATAAAGTTATTAAGGACTATTAAAGAAAATGTTAAGGATTTAAAACCCCTTGAATTACCTTTAGATGATAATTATTTTATTATAGAGACAGATGCATCTGAGTTAGGATGGGGAGCAATACTAAAACAAAAGCCACACAAGTATTCGCCAAAATCAGAAGAAAAAAATATGTAGATACGCTTCAGAAAAATATAAGCTAAAAGCAATAAAAAATACGGATAGGAAAATTTTAGCTGTTATTAATGCAATAAATGTTTTTAGATTATATATAGGATTTAAAGAGTTTACAGTAAGGACAGACTATGAAGCTATATGCAGATACTATAATAAAGTCAATAGTAAGAAAAGTTCAACTAGGCGATGGGTATTATTTGAAGATATTATTACTGAAAATGGTTATAAAATAATTTTTGAGCATATAAAGGGTAAAGATAATACCTTACCTGATATATTTTCACGATCATCTATTTTACGGGAATGAAGAAAGAAGCTAGCTCTAGTGGGAGTGAATATTTCAGTTTTGGTACTGAAAATAAGTTAAGAATTTTTCCACCAAATACATATAAATTCAAGCCACGAGACCATATTGTTTTGGATGAAATACAAGAATGTATTCTAGATAATTTTTGGTTTCAATATAACAATAGAAGAGAAGATAAATGTTATATGTTAGCAATATTAAATAGTCTGGCTGATATTTTTATATGATTAATGGGAAAATACAACCAAAAGAACTATCTGGCAATATAGAGAAAAACCCATATATGTTATATATAGGGGAAAAACACCAGGAATCTATATATCATTTGTAGCACCCGGTTTTAAGAACAAAATCAGATACACACCATATGTGAACCCAGGAAGTCAAATCTCACATATTACTACAAATAAGGGTAATATCAAAAGACAATGCTCAATATATAACGTACTTAGTATAAAGAATATAACCTTAGATAGCAAACAGCGGAAAGACAACTCCGATCTTCAGGTGAAGACTCTAACTCTACAGGGACAACTGACTGTTTGATCACAGGCCTAATTCCTTCAAACTCTAGCCATCTGGTACCGTCGGTGTGAAAAGTGACCAACGAGTAAATATTTGTAGTTTTGCCGTGCGTTGTGATCGGATGTGGCCAAGCACTCAATGACACAGGATTTATACTAGTTCAGGCAACGTGCCCTACGTCTAGTTTTAATCGGTCGGTGACTTTATTCCTGAGCCCAGGTGCTCGAAGTTTACTGTGGGGTTACAAACGAATAGAAATAAGAAGGGGGATGTTAAAGGGCCGAGAGTGACGGGGCTCTAATGTGCGCTAAGTATTGGAGCGTATGCTCCATGCAGCTTTAGAGTTCTAGAGCTATTGAGCTATTCGAGTTCTTAGGTCCTCGAGTGCTCGAATCATGTAGCTTCTCTTTTTTAAGGAGAGCAAGAGAGCCAGCGAGAGCTTTTAGAGAGAGAGCTCATCTCCTTTTTTAGTCAAAGAGGATGACCTTACAAGTTAGAGAAAGAGAGAGAATGTATACGTGTGCTATCTTGTCTTGTTGCCCACGCTGTCGGGTCCGAGACGGTCGTCGGCGCCCACAATATTGTTTATGTCCAGATACATGTGGCAGGCTCTACCGTGTTCGCCTGGTATGGCAAACGTCGGCGCCTACAATACTGTTTGTGTTCTGACACGCCTGTTAGGTTGTATAGTGCCCATCTGGCATGGCTTGGTGGCACCGTCCATGTAGGTGCGCAGGGTATGGTCCTCGGTATTATGGTTTGACTTGAGCGTCTTACCTTATCTACTCCGCCTGATCCCCGGGCCCTCACCGAGCGAGCGTCCCCGGTCGGTCGTTCCCAGTCGGCCCCGACCGTGTCGGTCGGGGAAGAGCCGCGAGCAGAGATCCAGCGTATCCTCGGTCGGAAAAGGAGGTTGGAGTCGGACAGTGTCCCCACCTTGGCCAGGCCTTCTAGTCGGGGACCGAATCGTTCTCCCGACCTATCATTATGTATCTGGGCCGACCCGGGAGGCGCGCGTTGTCGCTACGCCGTCTGATGGGTTGAGTTTTTACAGGGAAGCGGGTCCATTTGGGACCCTAGATTTATGAACCCGACAGGAGCCCCTGAGCCCTTTTGGGACTTCTGTGAAGTCATGAAGGGGTTGTTTACACTCGTTTCACGAGCGCACCCGATGGGTGTAAGATCGTGGGTCGCCGTCGGACGAGACGGAGCGTAAACTCGAAGTGTCATGCACGGCCGAGGGGTCGGGTGAGACGGAGCACCAACCCAAGTGTTGGGCGCGACTGAGGGGTCGGGCGAGATGGAGCGCCAACCCAAGTGTTGAGCGCGGCCAAGGGGTCGGGCGAGACGGAGCGCCAACCGAAGTGTCGGGCACCAACCCAAGTGTCAGGTGCGACCGAGGGGTCAGGCGAGACGGAGCACCAACCCAAGTGTCGGGCGCCAACCCAAGTGTCGAATGCGGCCGAGGGGTCGGGCGAGACAGGGCGCCAACCCAAGTGTCGGGCGTGGCCGAGGGGTCAGTCTAGTTTCGTGCGTCACCCCGTCCACGGTTTCCACAACCGGAGGGGTTCAGCTAACTTCACTTGCCTCGATGGCTCGAGTGACGCGCTTGATGAGCTTAATAACGGGTATGTCTGAGTGGAATCCAGGTCCATCATTCGTAATGGGGTCGGCATAGCCCTCATGTGGTAGTCCACTGCTCCTTAACCCGCCTCCCGGCAGATGCCCGAGCCATTTTGGAGACCGACTCACGTGGCCTGCTGGCCTCCCCTCGATGGAGATTCTGTGGGCATGGCTCGTGGTCAGGATTGAACTAGAAGGTCGAGATGACCCTGTTTGCTTCTGAGCGGATCGAGCGAGGGCCACTAGGGCTCATCTGCGTTTTCTCCCCTAGATCTGTTTGACGCGAGGTGGCCTCGAGCCCTTTGCGGGTCGGCCTTCGAACCTTGGTCGGTCGTCGTTCATATCGAATGAGGCGACTACCGCTTCGTGACGCAACACGAAGCATTGTGATGCAACAACTGCATATGCAATGCTTGGATATATGGGATGAATGTATGGATGAATGTATAAATGCATGTATGAGAATGGATGAATGAATGATTATGCACTAGAAAACAAAAAAGAGGGTTTGGTAAGGTTACCTCGATGGCTCTATTGACGGGTCTAGGGAGCTCCTATCGGATATGTCCAAATGGGATCCGTGTCCGTCATTCGTGATGGGATCAGCATAGCCTGCATGAGGCATCCCCCTGCTCCTTACCTGTCTCTCGGTAGCCGCTCGAGCCATCCGATCGACTCGGGTGACCCGTTGGCCTCTCCTCGATGGAGATTTCATTGGTAGGCCTTTCTAAACCCTGCCTAGGAAGGCGGAGGATCATTTGCATGTGGTTGCACCTTATTTCTCGCGCCCAGGTTGCGGTAGTGGTGGGCCCTGCCCAGGTGATTTCCCTCTAAGCGGGTGACGTTTCATCGGGCAGGGCGCGTCCCATCAGCCAGGGCCACGTGCTGCCGCACGCCTTTCCGCATTAAATAGGGGGAAGGGAGAGGATTTTCCTCATGTTCTTTCACCTTCCTTCAACCGCTGTTGTTCCTCCTTCCTCCTTTTTGCAAAGTCTGTTTGTGTGCCATGGTGGTTTCTAGGAGAGAGGAGGGTAGAGCGAGGGAGAAGAGAACTCACAGATTCATTTGTAAATCCAAGGCGCGATGTCGAACTGGAGGCCTTCCAACATGGATGAGGAGGTGCTGGCTGCCTTCACTGAGAAGGGGCTGCTCCCTGTCGAAGGAGGTGGCGCATTGGAGGGCTCCTGTGCCAGGGGAAGTTGTTCCACAACCCTAGGCCAACAAGGACATCTCCTTCCTTGCCTTCCATGAGCGTGGGCTTAGGTATCCCACGCACTGGTTCCTACGCGGGCTCCTCAATGAGTGGGGCCTGGAGCTACAGCACCTCAACCCGACTGGGGTACTGCACATTGCCGGCTTCATCACCGTCTACGAGGCCTTCCTTGGGATAGAGCCACACGTGGACCTCTTCCAGTAGATCTTTAGTGGACGAGCCTTGTCCGAGGGGAAGCCACCTAGAATCACGCCAGTTGGGGGATTTGCCTTGCAGAAGAAGCTGAAGCCGTCGGTCCCCTACTCTACGTACCCCCCCTGTGATTGCAACTGGGGGGTGGCATGGTGAGTAGTTCTACATCAGGAACTCGGTGGATGCACCATTCCTGACGTTCAATAGAAAAAGGTCGGAGAGGAGGGAAAGCTAGTCATGGGGTCCCGTTGGTCGGCAAAACAAGTTGGAGGTTATCGAGATGGAGCTTTAGAGGCTTGTGCAGCATGGCCTCGATGGGTTGCTGGTCTTCCATACCTTCTTTCATGGTCGGGTCGCCGCATTGGAGGAAAGAACGCAACCAATGTGGGAATACTTTGGCCCGATGGATCCCGACCGTGCGTCGCCGGAGGAGTTGCCAAAGGATGAAGTCTGGAGTCATCTCGATCGGGTGCTGTAGTTGAGGGATAAAGACTCCCTCAAAGGGAAGCTCGGTCCCCTTCATGCCGTGAAGTTGTCCAATTTGGTATGCCCCCCTTTTTTGTGACCTTTTCCTTCTTGTTTTGATGTCTTGATTGATTCCGAGTTGCCCATTTTGAAGGGACTCACGGGCTATAAATCCCAGCCACATCTTTCGAGAGGGCTGGAAGGTGTGGCTCGGCAAGCTGCCCAGAGGGAGGCAATGCTTGCCAAGAAGAAGAACAAAGCCGAAAAGGCCCGGAGGAGGTTCAATAAGGAGAAGGAGATCAATCGGTGGGTCTAGGGCGGCGAGAGCCAGAGTGACATGGAGGCGGAGCTCGAGTCGGAGGAGCCCACAGAGATGGGTGATGACAAAAGTGCCTCAGAGGACAAAGGAGTCAGGGGCGCTGTTGTGACTTCAGTTGAGCACCGTGAGCCCGCGGCCGCTTCCATCGGTGGCGGGCGTGCTATGGAGACACGCGATGATGTTCCTGAGTCGAGGAAGCGCGCTACGAGCGAAGACACCGCCCTCGAACGAGAGGCGAAGTGGCGCGATCGCCGTGCCCTTTGGAGGCGTCGTCGGCTTCGTGTGTGGCGGAGCACGCCGGTCAGTCGGGGGGATGTGATCGTTCCCCTGGATCTTCGGGTTCGATGCGTGTGCGCGACCGCCAATAGGGGGATGCCCCGGCAGTTGCTCCGGTGGTTTTGCCACGAGCTGGCGATCGCGGTCGTTTGTGGGCCGATAGGGGACCGGCCAGGTCGGCCCCTTCCTCGGCTGATGCGAGGGGGCACGGGTCACGACCCATGAGTGATCGTCATCCGGTTGGCTCATCGTCAGCCGGTTGGGGCTTTAGGGCTTTGCCGCTTTCGTCTAGGTATGCATTCATGCTTCTTTTTGTTCTCATAGTTGAGTTTTTGAGTGTGACTAACCTGCACTTGTTTGATAGTGGCCAGGGGCTGGTGGGACTGGGAATCTCCCCACCTCCCATGCGAGAAGAGTGGAGACCCAGCCTACATCGGGTCACGATGAGCAGTGGGGGAAGTAGGTTAGCGGCAACACGACCTTCCTTACTGGGGGTTGCGTCTTCCCAGCCGGTTGTGAGAACGATGGCTATGATGGCGGCTATCCCCTTGGTGATGGCAGAGGTTAGGTCGGAGGTGACTCTCATGGTCCCTCCCCCAACTGTTGTAGAGGAGGAGAGGATGGAAACCGGGCTCCCTGCCTCGCTCGGTGGAGGAGCGCATGGTTCGTTTGCCTGGTCAGAGCTGGAGGGGTCGGGAGGAACCGCGGCCAGGCCAGAGGTAGTGCATCCACCGGCGAGCCATGGAGTCCTAGCGGTGGACATCCCCTTCTCCGGCGAGAAAGACACCAGGGTGGAGCCGCCGTCCATCCCACCATCCTAGGAGCTTTTGATGATCCGGTCATTGCATGATATTGCGATGGCTGGATCTTCCAGTGGGTCAGGGCAACCCGCAAGCTGGTGTGGCCTTGCCCTAGTGAGCCAGGAAAGGCCCATTTCGTCCTTCATGATGAGGAGGAGGTGGAGCTTTGGCACCTGCTCAGGGAGAGAGGACTATCAATGGAGTTCAATCTCGCCCTTACTAAGGCGAGGCTCAAGGAGGCCTTGGAGAGGGTTGAACTCATCCATCAGGCCTTGATAGTCAACCTACCATGCGTTGCAGAGGTAAGTTCTCTTTGTTTTTGGTGTTGTCCTTGACTCCTTGGCCTTTCAATGGTTGTCTCAGCATGCCTGCTTCTTGTCTCATAGGATCTAGAGATGATGTCGATCCATAAGTCCCGATTTCTTTGGGAGGAGCATGGTCGGATGGAGCAGGAAGCAACGGCGTTGCGGTGGGTTGATGAGCTCAGGCACCAACTGGAGTCTACGTACCATGAGTCCCAACACCGGGCGGCCAAGGCGATGGGAGCACGAGCAATGGAGCTGCATGCGGTTGAGTGGGCGACTGCTGCCAAGTGGGAACTTGACATGATGAAGGTCCACTTGGCAGAGACCGAGGCGGCGCTTCAGAAGTCCTTGGAGGCTTTGGAGGCAGAGCAAAAGGCCCAGTTAGATGCCGAACAAGAAGTGGTTGCGTTCTGGGTAGAGGAGTCGAACGCTCGACTTCTCGAGAGGGTGACCCGGCAAGAGGAAGGGCTCTCCATTCTCGAAAGCGCCTACCTTGGTACGTATCTGTTCCACCCTCGGTTGGTGCCTTGATTTTTTATTTCCTTTCCTTCTAAATTTGTTGTCTTTTTCCAGAACTGGGTGGAAAGATTGACTCTCTAGAGAAAGAGCTGGAGACGATCAAAGCAACGGTCGGTCGGGGCATGGAGGCGCTAGCCTAGTCCCTTGAGGAGCGACACGCTCTCGAGGGGGAGCTTGACCAGATTCACAACATCACATAGGTGGTCATCTTCGAGGTGTTCAGGTCAGGACCGAGCACTAGTACGCCCGTCGTCCTGCTGGCGGAGGTCCTGAATGAAGTTTGGGCACTCATCTCCGACAGCATGTTCTATGGAACAACGGGTGTGCTGACCTCTGTGGTGACCCATCACCCCGATCTAGACTTTGTGGCCATCTGCAGAGGATACGCCAACGGGTGGAGCGCAGACAAAATCCATGAACTGGGGGAGAGTTTGGTGCCACATGCACAAATGGTTGCCGAGCAGGTAACCGTGCAGTGGGTGATGAAGGCTCACCATTCATCCATGGCTAAAGTTGTGCGCTGGAAAGATGTCGTCTAGCCTGTCGAGGGAGTGGAGACCGGGTCAGAGTCGAGCGTCATCCCACCCCCAATAGAGCCGAACGTCATCCTGATCGGAAGCGAGCTGCCTTCGTCCTTGTCGACCGTTCTGTCAGCCAATGCCACCGGGAGGCCATAATAGAGTTTAGAGTTGAAATAGTTAGTTCATGTAAGAGATGAGTTCATGGGGGAGCCCCCGTGTAAACAGCTTTACATCTGTGAATATTCTAAGTTTGTTTTGTGATGAAATCACTCATGAGGGGAAGCTTGTCCCATCCGCCCTTGTTTTTACCCTTGCATAGCTTTGTTTTTTGTCTTTTCTTTTTTGCACCTGCCCGTTGACCCATAGGCTGCAACCTTAAGAACCCGAGCGTGGCCTGCGAGGCTCAACTGCTCGTAACCGTAGGTTGTGGCGGGGTGTGATCGGTCGGGAGGTTAAAACACAAGTTACGTAGGGTAATCAAAGGAACGAAATGCCCTTTAGTTTGGGCGATGCCCTTTTGTTTGGGTGAAAAGTATTACTATATGATAGTAAAAGAGGAGGGTGGTATCACACCCTCGTGGAGCCCCCGAGCGACCCAGGCCGGGATTGCTCGGGCTGGGGTGCTGTAGGAGCAAACGTTGAATGGAAAGAGAACGATAAGATTGAGTTTTAAGGGAAGAAACGACGTAACTGTTCAATGTTCCTTGTGTTGGTGAGAACATTGCCGTTGTTGTCCTTCAGCCGGTAGGCGCCTGGCTAGATCACCTCAGTCACCGTGTAGGGTCCTTCCCATGGTGGAGAGAGTTTATGTTTCTCTTTGGTTGACTGGGTCCTTCGGAGTACAAGGTCACCAACCTCGAGGATCCTCCCCCCGATTTTTCTTTCATGGTACCTACAGAGAGTTTGCTAGTAATGAGCAGAGCAGATGATGGTCGTCTCATGAGCCTCCTTCAGCAGGCCGACCGCATCCTGCTAAGCTTCCACGGCTCAGTGTTGGTCGAAGGCCTTTACTCTCGGGGCGTCATGATCGAGGTCGGAGGGCAACACTGCTTCGGCTCCGTATGCGAGGAAGAAAGGGGTGAACCCTATGGACCGGTTTGGCATCGTTCTTAGGCTCTAAAGGAGCGCTGGAACCTCAACAACCCATCGCCCAACATACTTCTTGAGTCAGTCAAAGATGCGGGGCTTGAGTCCTTGGAGGACCATGCCATTGGCCCGCTCGACCTGACCGTAGGTACGTGGGTGCCCGACCGAGGCCCAATCGATCCTGATGTTGTATCCATCATAGAAGCCCAGGAACTTCTTCCTAGTGAAGTTAGTTCTATGGTCAGTGATGATATAGTTTGGAACAACAAACCGATAGATGATGCCGAGGAAAAACTTTACCGCCTTTTCCAAGTAGATATTGGTGATGGGCTTCGCCTCTAACCACTTGGTGAATTTGTCCACCACTACGAGCAGGTGAGTGAAGCCGCTTGGGGCCTTTTTGAGGGGTCCGACCATGTTGAGGCCCCAGACCATGAATGGCCTGGTGATGGGGATGGTCTGAAGCTCCTGTGCCGGTAGATGAGTTTGCCGAGCATAGAACTGACATCCTTCACACCTACGAACAACCTCCTCTACATCTCGCAGCGTAGTGGGCTAGTAAAAACCTTAGCGAAAGGCTTTCCTGACCAGCGACCTTAGGGCCGCGTGATGTCCGTAGATTCCGGCATGGACCTCGAGGAGGAGCTGTTTCCCTTAGTCGGTCAGGATGCACTTCATGAGTACTCCCGACGGACTTCGCTTGTAAAGTTCATCACCGATGGCGATGAATGTCTTGACGCGTCGAGTGATTCATTGTGCTTCAGTCCTTTCTGGTGGGAGAACCTCCTCAAGGAGGTAGGCGAGTAGTGGTGCTCTCTAGTCAGCCTGATCGAGTGCCACCACGACGACATCGGCGGGCGACGTTGTCATGGAGGCGCCAAGGTCGGAGCCACCGAGCACTTGGTTGGGGTCAGGGCACATCGTTAGGTCGGAGCCCCTGAGTGCTAGATTGGTGTCGGAGTGTGTCTGGATCGGATCCTCTAGAATGCGGGCAGACAGCTCATGGAGATCGTTGATGAAGACCTCATCTAGAGATGGAACCCACCTAGCAGCCAATTTTGTGAGGAAATCAGTGACATCATTGTCCTTTTGGGGGACATGATGTAGTTTGATCCCTCAGAACTTATCCTCGTGCTTGCGCACCTCCTGGTAGTATGCTTCCATGAGGGGGCTCTTGCAGGAGGACTCCTTCATGACTTGGTCAATGACCAACTCTGAGTCACCGCGGACGTACAGCCGCGTAGTGTCGAGCTCGACAGTGATGCATAGTCCGTTGATGAGGGCCTCGTATTCCGTGGCGTTGTTTGAGGCTAAAAATGGAGATGGATCGTGTAGCGGAGCCTGCCTCGACCCCGACTAGAGCAATTTGATTCGTATGACAAATAGTGAAAAGCAAACTTGCTCAGCTCTACAAGGGTTGCAAGCCACCTATCCAACAATTTTAGTTGCTATGATCACTAAACACACAATTTGCTAAGTCACTACTCACTAAGAGCTCTCACAATTGCTACACTAAAGAGCTCTACTAGATGAACATAAGCTACAAAGCAAGCTCTCAATTCTAGCTACACTAAAGAGCTTGCTACAACTAGTTTGCGGGTATGTAAATGAGTAAGTAAGGTGATTATACCGCTGCGTAGAGGAGTGAACCAATCACAAGCTGAATACTAATTCAATCACCGAGAGAATACCAAAAGGGTAGGAGACAACCAATTTTTCTTCCGAGGTTCACGTGCTTGCTAGCACGCTAGTCCCCATTGTGTTGACCAACACTTGGTGGTTTGGCGGCTAAGAGGTGTTGCACGAACCTTGTCCACACAATTGGACACCGTAAGAACCTACCCACAAGTGAGGTAACTCAATGACACGAGCAATTCACTAAAGTTACCTTTCGGCGCTCCGCCAGGGATGGCACAAGGCCCCTCACAATCACCGGAAGATGACCACGAATAATAACCAACTCATACCAATCCTCCTCTGCTACTCCAAGCTGTCTAGGTGGCGGCAACCACCAAGAGCAACAAGTGAATTCCACAGTGAAACACGAATACCAAGTGCCTCTAGATGCAATCACTCAAGCAATGCACTTGGATTCTCTCCCAATCTCACAAAGATGATGAATCAATGATGGAGATGAGTGGGAGGGCATTGGCTAAGCTCACAAGGTTGCTATGTCAATGCAAATGGCCAAGAGAGTGAGCTTGAGCCTACCATGGGGCTTAAATAGAGAGCCCCCATAAATAGAGCCATTGGCTCCTCTGTTCACTGAAAAATCGGGACGATCGGACATGCCGGTCAGATCGATCGGACCAGGGGCGGATCCAGCAGTGGGGTGGGGGGGGCTCATGCCCCCCCTACCCATACCGAATCAGTGCAAATTACTGTAGAGCCCCTATGAATTTTTAGGCAAAGTTCTATAGTGTAGGGGGGGCTGAGACTTAAGATCGAGCAGCAGTGTTGTTCAGCCCCCCCTAAAATATTTCCTGGATCCGCCGCTGGATCGGACGTAGGACCCCAGTGTCTGATCGTGCGATGCACGCCACTTGTCCCCTGCTTCAAATGTTGATCGCCTCGATCTCAATGGTCATCAATACATTTAAGTTGTGACCGAACGCGCTGCTCGAAGTGACCGGACGCACCAACACCAGCGTCCGGTCATTTCCAGTAAGGTTCCACTCACGACCGGACACATCCGGTCATGCCCGACCAGACTCGCCCAACGTTCGATCACTCGCCCACTTCTCTATGCGCTGCCACACCATCATGTCAGGATGTTGAATAGTGTTCAGCCGGAGTCCGGTCGCCTACGTTCGGTCGCCTGCGTACGGTCAAGAGACCGAGGGTGGCCTTCACTGCGCGCCACTAACTGGAGACAGGACCCCAGCATTCGGTCACTGCGTGACCAGCGTCCGGTGCAGTCTGTGAAACCCTATCTTTTCTGTACAAGGCGCCCGAAGTGACCGGACGCACCAACACCAGCGTCCGACGCACTCTACGAGCGGACACTCCGTCGATGAAGTTTTGAACCCTTGCTCCCAACTGCTAAACACAATGTGTATCACCTTTGTGCATGTGTGTTAGCATATTTTTCACAAACATTTTCAAGGGTGTTAGCACTCCACTAGATCCTAAATGCATATGCAATGAGTTACAGCATCTAGTGGCACTTTGATAATCATATTTCGATACGAGTTTTACCCCTCTTAATAGTATGACTATCGATCCTAAATGTGATCACACTCGCTAAGTGTCTCGATCACTAAACCAAAAAGCTCCTATCAATTTCCCCTTTGCCTTGAGCTTTTTTGTTTTTCTTTCTTCTTTTCCAAGTCCAAGCATTTTAATCATCACCATGTCATCATCATCATCATGTCATGATCTTCATTTAATTCATCACTTGTAGTAGTGCTACCTATCTCATAATGACTTTGATAAACTAGGTTAGCACTAAGGGTTTTATCAATTCACCAAAACCAAACTAAAGCTTTCAAGCGGGTGCCGGGTTGGGCTGTGGTGTAGCCACGGCCTCCTGCCCCACACCCAGCAACTGTAGTGGTGAGTGGATGGAGTGATTCAACTGGTGCGACCCCATTCCCCCGGTGGGGCAAGAGGCCGTGAGCCGGTGTCGCGACGCGGAGCTCTCTGCCTATTGAACGGCGGCGGTTTCCACCAGCGCCCGAAGGTTCCGGTGGATTGCCTATTTTTGAGGGTCGGTAGGCTCGGGAAGGCCGTGCAAAAGCATCGCCGCAGCAGCGATGTTCTGGCCAGCCCGAGCAAACTGTGGGGGATTGTTCCCTCCGTCCAGGATGTTACACTGGACCTGGCAGGCGTGACCCTGAGCGCCGCTCGCCGGGTTACGCACATGTGGCGTAGCGTGATGCACCGAGCGCGCCAGCGCAGGTGGTGGCTGACTCAGCCACCTTTATCATAACTCCTTACCATGGTCCTACGCATGCGTGAGGGCCTTTGCACGAGGGTCCAGAGCGGTGTGAGTCTGTAGAGATTCCGCTACCATCGGTGGCTATCCTAGGGCATTCGCCATAGCGCACTCCTAGGACAGAGGGTGGCCTGGTGCCATGATGTCACCGATGCTGGAGCCATCACTTTCGACCTCGTCATCTACGAGGTCGTAAAAGGAGGCGGGAGCGTAGCCCACCATCCTCACGAATTCAGATGTGAGAGGGGGCGACATCAGCATCCTTCGGAGCCCCCTCGCGTACATGTCCCTAGGGGACACGAAGCCGTAGGGGAACCGGTCGCACAGAGGTCGCAATGGGGACAACGGGGTCCCTCTAGAGAGTCAGCGAAAGGTGTTAAGTAATGAATAAAGAACAACATATACATTACTCACCGTGGAGTTTGAGCCCAGCATGGGCTCGAGGTGAAGCGCGAGGGTTTCGACGTTGAGGTCGTTGGGTGGCCCGAGACCAATGGAGGGCGCTCCTCCTCCAATGGACTCTAGGACGAGCGCCTCCTCACGGAGGCGGAGTACGCCAAGCCGGTGAGCGACGGAGTCTAGACTCCCAAAGAGGAAGGTCTGAAGTGGCACGAAGATGGGAGGAGCCCACATCCCAACAGGTGGTAGCGTGGGGAACTCTAGTGAGCCAAAGTGAATTGTATCGCTCGAGTCCGCCATGATGAAGATGGTGGAAAGGTGGGCCATCCGATGACCAAAAGCGTGAATGCACGGCGTCCTCCCCACGGACGGCGCCAACTGTCGGTGCGAAAAGTGACCAACAAGTAAATATTTGTATGCCGTGTGTTGTGAAGGATGTGGCCTAGCACTCAATGACATAGGATTTATACTAGTTCAGGCAATGTGCCCTACATCCAGTTTCAGTCGGTCGGTGACTTTATTCCTGAGCCTAGGTGCTCGAAGTTTGCTATGGGGTTACAAATGAGTAGGAATAAGAAAGTGAATGTTAAAGGCCCAGTTGGACTCTGAACCGAAGGGCCAAGACTGATAGGGGCTCTAACGTGCGCTAAGTATTGGACTGTATGCTCTGTGTAGCTTTAGAGTTTAGAGCTATTGAGCTATTCGAGTTCTGAGGTCCTCGAGTGCTCGAATCGTCTAGCTTCTCTTTTTTTAGGAGAGCCAGAGAGCTAGAGAGAGCTTTTGAGGAGAGAGCTCATCCTCTTTTATAGTTAAAGGGGATGGCCTTACAAGTCAGAGAAAGAGAGAGAATATATATGTGTGCTACCTAGCCTTGTTGCCCACGCTGTCGGGTATGAGACGGTCGTTGGCGCCCACAATACTATTTATGTCCAGATACGTATGGTAGGTTCTACCATGTTCGCTTGGTATGGTAAACGTCGGTGCCTACAATACTATTTGTGTTCTGACATGTCTGGAAGGTTGCATAGTGCCCATCTAGCATGGACTAGTGGCACCATCCTGCAGGTGCGTAGGGTATGGCAGGGTACAATCCTCTGTATTGCGGTTTGACTTGAGCGCCTTACCTTATCTGCTCTGCCTGATCCCCGGGCCCTCACCGAGCGGGCGTCCCTGGTCAGTCGTTCCTAGTCGGCCCCGACCATGTCAGTCAGGGAAGAGCTGCGAGCAGAGGTCCGGCGTATCCCCGGTCGGAAAAGGAGGTTGGAGTCAGACGGTGTCCCCACCTTGGTCAGGCCTTCCGGTCGGGGACCGGATCATTCTCCCGGCCTATCATCATGTATCTGGGCTGGCCTAGGAGGCGCGCGTTGTCGCTATGCCGTATGCTGGGCTGAGTTTTTGTAGGGAAGAGGGTCCATTGGGGACCCCGGGTTTATGAACCCGACAGGTACCCATCCAGGATTTTCCAAAGTATTGAAAAAGTAAAGCAAGCGTAAGTACATGTCGTACTCAACAAATATAACATGGGGTTCATGAGGCTCAAAAGGCTGATATTGGTTTAACTGTGATTAGCTTTTAATGAGTCATCTTTTAGCAATTGGGTGGCAACAAGTCTATTCACAAGCCCATATAAACAGATGATCAGGTAAACATGAATAATGAATAGCATAAACAGTAATCATTAGTGAGCATCTTTATCATCAGTGTTCATCATCTATTCCGTAAGGGTCTAAGGCCGGTCGTGACCGTGAGCACGACTGATATACTAGTTTTATACTCTACAGAGATTGTACACTTTCACTATGAGTCGTGATACCCATATGCCCGGGTTTATAACTCTCAAAACACTTCTAAGGTGAGCAGGCAGGGTTCACTATAAAGCCTTTCAAAGGTTCGTCTAACAATTTAGGGCCATTAGATTCACTCGGCAAATAGATGTAGAGCCCCCCTTCCCGATAGCACAATGACATGTAGCCTATACACAAGGGGACAGATGCCGCACTATACCCGATTCGTCAAGCCATTCTTACGCGAATAAAGGTAACCATTAACAAGCTAGAAAAGGTCCTCATACTGAGCTAAAGTTAGAGTCATGTAGCCCTCACAGCTGTACTATAAGTTCTAGATGTTCGCTTACAGATAAGTCCTTAGGGAGAGGAATCTAGAGCACCATAAAATCACCCAATGCTCTAGCCCCCTTATTCCATGTTGCTAAAAAACATCTTTTAGTGTTTATTGCATAATCCATTAGTCAAGTTACAAGATCATGGCTTTAGTTTTGAGCACTAACATCATACTACCCAATGCAATACCCCATAGGTAACAAGGAATCCAGGATATTAAATAGCTAGGAAAATTACTACGTTTGCCAAGGTAGACACATACATATGATTAAAATGATATTAAGGTGAATAAGACAACAAGGAAGATCCCATGCTATACTTGCTTTAAACTCAGATCCTTCTTCAAGACGAAACCTTCAACGAATTGCTTCTCGATTCACCACGTACAGCTCACCGACTCGACATGATCATAAAGCACCACACAAGCATCCATACAATCATACATGAAGCAAACAATAGATCTCAATTAGAATAGTACACCAAACAAAAAAATCAAGATGCAAAGTTTGTAAAATGAATCTACGTCTCGCTACGAACACACAGACGCGAAAAGCACTCTAATCAGAGCTATAACGAAGAAGTTATGAATTAAACAAGATTTCCTTTAATAAAATAATAAATTAAATCTAACCTCGAATTTCAAAAGTTGAAAATATATTTAACAGTACCTTGAACATGTAGATTACTCAATTACGAATCTAATGCAACTTGAACGGGTCAAATCGAAATTAAAACCAAGAAGTTATGGCCAAAACAAGATCAGTGGCACTTCTGTAAATAGCTAGAACTTGATTTTAGAATTTAAATTAATAAAGTCAGATTTTAAACTGAGCCAGGCATGGTGAGCATGATAAATAAGAAGTACAGGGGTTCTTTAGAAAAAGTATAGGGACGGTAGGTTCTATTACGTGAAACTGCAGGGGCTCTTTTGAAAGATTGCCGGCCAAAGGGGTACCGGCCAATCTCAGTCGTTCGATCGTAAATGGGTGGCAGAGATTAGAAGATGGGGAGGGAGAAGAGATGTCGGCACCGGAAACAGAGCCGAGGAAGGTGGTGGACATGGCCGGCGGCGAGAGACCTCGTCGGTGCGCTTGCAATAGTCCCTAGAGGCCACGGGAGAGCAAACCGGAAGCACGGGGAGAAGGAGAAGGAGATGGTGAACTCATCATGAACAAAATCGAAGGCAGGAATGGAATGAGGTTGGCGGGCGACTCAGCGGGGCGACGGTGATGGCGGCGCTAGGGTTTTGCGGCGCTGGCTCGGTAGCTAGGGCACGGGGCGGCCACGTACGAAGATAGATGGAGGCGATGGGTGCTCGGGTTCGGCTTTTATGGGGTGGGTAGACGTGGAGTGCACGGCAAGGCGCGGCGTGGGACGACGTCGAACTCTCATGGCGGACAGAGTCCGGGTCGGCTGCGGCGTGAGGAAGAAGAAGGCGATGTCGCTGACGCGTGGGTTGAGCTGACAGTGACACAGGGCGCGGAGAGAGGGGAGCGCGGCGCTGCGGCTGGCTGGGCCCAAGGGAAACTAGGCCACGGAGGGGGAGTGAAGCGAGGAAGCGGGGAACTGGGCAGTGCGGGAGGAAAGTTGGTGCTGGGCCGCAGCTCTGATGAGGAGAGGGGAGAGCGGAAGAGCGGGAGCGGGCTGACTGGCCTGGCTAGGCTACGTGGGATGGGCTTCGAGCAGGGAGAGGGGAGAGAGGGAGAGTTAAAGTTTTCTTTTTTTCAAATGTTTATCAAATCCATTTGAATCATTTTGAATTTTAGACAAAGCCACAAATTCTAATAATTCCAATGCACCAGCATGTATGCACAAACAAGTTGCTAAACCTCGTCTGCCTGACCACGGGGTTCTTTTTGCAAAAATAAACAACACACAGACGGGGTGTACAAGCGCGTTGTACATGCCCTAAAACCTTTAAAATTACCTTACTTGCAAATAGATTTCGTTAATTTTTAATATAATAACTAGATATATACCCGTGCATTGCACGGAGCTATGCTTTTTTGTCCATGTCTACTGTAAAGGATTTGATCATTTTTAGAAAATAATAAAAAATTATGAAAAGATTTTACATTGGCCACTTAAACTATTTTCAAATGGACTTAGGCTTTTTTATAATATTCAAAATAATCGACGTCCATTCCAATTCTTTTGTTCCAGAGTGAGTACGGACCTGATATCGAGCCTCTTCTGGTCTGCATAATCATACTTATAGTCGTGACTTTGGAGTTAATAATTTTCAGGAATTTTAGACTGATTTTTGAACAACTATCTATGTGTTGTACATGCTCTCAGGCTTTCTAGGATTTATATTTGTAGGATCTACAGGAAGATTATGGAGGTCTAGAGAGGGGGTGAATAGGCCTATAAAAATTCAACTCAAAACTTTGTTAGAACAGAGGGCGGCACTGCCGCTCTATAAAAAATAATCTAACACAGTTGAGATTTAATACATATGAACCTGACCCCACTAGTTGCTTAATCCTACCATATAATGCCAAGATCTAGCTCAAAGACTGGATACCACATAAACTTCACACAACAATGAATCGAGCAACTAAACCCTAGCAACAGCTTGCAATAAGGTAAACAGCAAGTATAGTAAAGATGAAGCACGCAAGACACAAGATTTATCCCGTGGTTCAGCTCACCACTAAGGTTTGCCTAAGTTCACGTTGTTGAGGAAGCCACACAAGGCTTGAGCTTGCCACCAAGGCTTGCCTTGCCCTCGTTCTCAAATCAAGAGAGTGAACTTTTAAAGTGAGGGGTGATTTCTGAGCTTTTGAATGAGGTTACAAACCTCCCAAGGCTGCCACACGAGATTGCAAGCACAAGGGCAATGCCTAACCGGCTAGGAGCAAGCTCCAAGAGTAACAAACCCTAGAACTACCGGCCAAACATAAACCAAATGCTCTTAGACTTTGGGAATCAATGGATCTTCTCTCCAATCAAGTTTTGTTGCCTTTTCTCTCAAGTTTTGATGGTTGGAATCAAGGATTAGCTTAAGAGATGGAGGAGCAATAATGGAGGAGAGAGGTGAGCTTTGATTCTGTCTATTTTTTAGCAGAATGACTCAGTGGAGAAGATGATCGTTGTGGGCCGGGCCTAAAGGGTATAAATACCCCCCGAGCCCAACGGTCAGTTAAGGGCGGCACTGCCGCCCTAGCCAAAATAGGTAATATGATACAAAATTTGGCTGACTGTTTTTACTAGGTGGGAGGATGTAGATCTGTGAATTTGAGCATCTGATTCAACAGGTGACCAACTATCCTAAAATCCCTCTTAATAGTACGGCTTTCCCTAAACTCAATTTCAAAACATAAAAGAATTTAACACAAATTTGAGCTAGGTCCAGCCACCTTTTGTAATTAGGACACCTGCAACTTGTACAACATCCTCATTCTTTGATTCCCTGCTTATCATCTCGATAAATCTTATTAGTCCTCTAGTTTGGTGGTCATCAATACCAAAACCCACAATAGGGCTTGATTGGACTTACAATATTTCACACTCAGTTGAATTATAATTTTTAGGTTTGAATTTGATTTTATATTGAATTTTATAAGTTTGAGTCAATTTGTGCATTGTTTGGGAAAAGACAAGAAGCTAACAAAACACTTTGTATTGGGAACCCTAAAGTCTATGTAAATTTGAGATCACCTTTTGCTATTTATATTTCTTTGTATTTTTTTCACCTGAAACCCTCCACTTTTTTCTATTCTTGCATCAGCTCCTTTCTGAATTAGATCACGCTCAGAGACTCCACGTCATACGTACATTGTTGCCGTAAAGGATTGCCGATTTGTTTCGGAAACAGAGTCTGGACGGTTTGCGAGCGCGGGGTCGTGGGTCGCCTGGACGATTTCGCCCGAGCATTTCAAGAGTTCTCTAAATCTTCTCCTAATCCTTATTTTTTAGAAAGATGAGGAAAACTACTCTCTAACAACTCATAATCTTGGCACTTCGAAAAAACCGAGCCAATCCACGTAACTTTACGCGCACCTCTGACTCCGCGTATCCTTCCCTCGGTGACGACGGGCTGTGGCGTGTCGCGGTGTCCGCTGAGTTCCGCAGCGTGGCATCCACCCTCGTGTAACGGAGCTCGGACTTCCTCCGCTATGAGCGTGCCACCACCGCGCCGTTGCACGCCTCACGCGCCGCGGGCATGGTGGAGTGCCCGGACCTGTTCCCGGTGCTTGAGCGCGGTGATAACGCCGGGCTCGATGCGTTAGCGAGCGGCGATGGGGTGCAGCACGTGCTGAAGCTCAGCGTGATGGACACGCTCCTTGACTACTACATGGTGGGGCGGTACGACGACGCGGTCGACACGTTCGTGCCGGCGGAGCCCGAGCGCGGCGACGACGTGCGCGCCTGGCGGCGGCTGGACTACGGTCACGTGTACGCGTCCAAGACCTTCTTCGACGCGCGCCATGTCCTGGCTGTCCTAAAATCTCTCTTAATAGTATGACTTTCTCTAAACTCAATTTCAAAACATAAAACAATGTAACGCTCCTTTGAGCTAGGTCCTGTCACCTTTTATAATTAGGACACCTGCAACTTGTACATCATCCTTATTCTTTGATTTCCTGCTTGTCATCTCGATAAATCTTATTAGTCCTCTAGTTTGGTGGTCATCAATACCAAAACCCACAATAGGGCTTGATTGCACTTACAATCTCCCCCTTTTTGGTAATTGATGACAACCCAATTAGAGCTTACAAATGATATGAAATATAAACTGAGATTTTTGAACCATGAGTGTAGAAGCCTCCCCCTAAACATGTGAATAGAGATTTGAATTCTCAATTTTGCATTAAAGGCCATGATTCACATTTTAGGTGTGATGGAAACCTCCCCCTACATCCATGCCTACTGTGGGGTGCTAAACAAAGTGTCACAAAATAAGCATGATGCATATGACAGGTTTTATCAGTTTAAGCACACAAGATTCTGGCTGGTACAGCAGAGGGCGGCACTGCCGGCCCCATAGGGCGGCACTGCCATCCTGACTATATCAGTCAGATAGCAATCAGATTTCTACAGCAGATCATATAAATATAAAACATTCTAAACTCAGAATATGACAAGCTGAAACTATAACCATGAATACATGTCCATATCCGAAGCAAATAAAGTCACAAAGTAGCATAATTTCATAAAATAGAGTTTTGAGCGACTCTCAAACTCACAACCTAGCAATTACTCTCATCGGATCTGAACATAACACGCAGCGCAACAAGTCAAATATCCATCGACCCCTCTAATTTTCTCCCCCTTTGGCATCAAATATCAAAAAGAGAAGAAAAAGAAGAGAAATCACTCGTCACTGTTGGAGTTGACGCGGGCACGTCCGGCAACGTGGGTGTGTGAAGTGAAGCGTGCTGAACGTCGTGGAGGTGCTGCCCCAGCTGATGTAGAAGGCCCTGGCTAATCCGTCGAAGGACGCGGTCTCCTAGAATATGTGCGAAATAAAGCTGCCTGAACCTGTGGATCAGCCTCTGTGGGGTGAATCTCTGCACCAAGGTCCTGCTGACTTGGGGCCTCCTCAAAATGCTGTCCCTGTGGGTACCCATAGTGCTGACTGAATGGCTCATATGAGTGTCCATGCTGCTGATCATCTGGTTGTCCATCATGGTGCTCATGTGGCTGATCCTGCTCCTCATCAGAAGAAGAAAGGCGAGGCAAGTTAGGAAATTAAGGTGGTGGCTACACTGGTGGAAGTGGTGGCAGCCCTACCATCTCCCTAGCATGCCTCACGGCTTCCCTGTTCTCCATTCTATCCTCATAATTAGTCTATGAAGCATATGCACAATGAGCAAAGATTGCCTTCATCCATGCACTCATTTTTCTCCACTTTGACTCCTTTTGTTCCCTAGCCCTGGATGGCTTAGGAATATCTCTTTGTGCATCTCCAGAGGGGTGAAAGCCTGCTACCCCACTATCTCCAAGTCCTCCAGAACCAGTGTGCTGAGTAGCTGAGCCAAGTCCCCCTAAGCCACCATGGGTCTTCTTGATCTTATAAACAATGTGCTCATAATCCTTAGGGAACCACATGCCAGTCACTCTCTCAATCATAAACATGAGTTAAGGAGCATAGGGCAAAGATCTCCTCCCATCATCCATGACATATGCTAGCTCAACCCAAATGAATCTTGGAACATTAAACTTTTCACTGCTAGGAAACCTAGACAACACATTAGTGATGTAGCCATTCAAATCTGTTGCATTGTCTTTGGGGTTGAGAGTGATCCTGAAAAGATTGTTCATGATGTAATAGAAGCTCTTGAGCTTTGTTCTTGACCAATCAGGAACTGCAAGATTTTGATCCTCCCACATGAAGCTTACTTCCATTGGCTCAAGACGACGCTCATTATGTATCCTTTCATATCCCTTGTGGATGTGTCCAAAACCAAGAATACGACAGAAGGTGATAAAATCAATGCGATAATGTCGCCCATCAGTCATCCAATGAAGCTCATCCACTTCCTTGTTCCAATAGTAAGAAGCATGGAATTGAGCAAGAATCTCCCTGTTCCAATCATACTTGAAACTCATGATGTCTGTCATCTCAAAACGGTCACAGGTCTTGATTGCTGTAGCAAACTGATGATCATCCCTACTCTCCAAGTCACCAAAGTCAATGTACTGCATCTTGCTAATCTTGCCCTTTGACTTGGGTAGGATGGTTGTGGCATAAAAATCAGATTGGAAAACATTCCAAAATCTATAATCAATGCCATTGGATCTGTCAAAGGAGTAGGGACAATCTCTCTGGCTTCACCTGTCTTCTTCCAACTCATGGAATAATCAACAACTCTATGATCATCACTGTTTTGGGGAGGAATGAGATCGAACCTATCAGTATTATTTCTCATGTAGCTGCTATCAAACTCTGAAATGTGCAAAGGAGAATCAGGCCACACACGAATGGTTCTTCCCATCCTCTGAATGTTCTCTTCTTCAGCAAGGTCTTCATCAAGATTTCTGTCTCTGGGAGTATAGCTCGCCTGTGCCCTGTCTCTCTTGACCTTTTGCTTGGTTGTCAACACCTTCCTTTTTCCACGGTCCATCTATGCAATTTAAATGAGACTTGATAAGAAACTGTATAAGATAATGAGTTAAACATAGCTGCAGGCAGGTTTTAACAAGAAAAAGAATTTTGAAGATAACACAGGAAGCTGTGCTGGATTTGGAATCAGCATGCCACCCTCAGTTGCTTCACTATTTCATTTTCAACTTTCTCGTTCTGGTTAAATCCTACTTCCAACAGTGTTTATTTATCATCACAATTTCAGAATCATAGTCTAAACAAAGAATACATGAAACCCTAGCCATGAATTTGAAAGAATGAGTATGAAAAACTTTAGAAACAATTGTTGATAAGTGAATCCAATCCCTTCTGAACTTCATCGGATTTATGAACTTGAGTACAACAGTTAGAATCTGCTAGGGGTGCCATTAATGGTCCCAAGGGTGGCATTGCCGCTCTCCCCAAAATCATCCAACCAGTGAAATCCAAAATCAACTCGATTCAACCATCAAAAACCTTTCTAAACCCTTCATACCCCCCTAGAAACTGAAATCCATAACTAAAAGCTTCACATTGCATAGATCGAATGGGGTTAGGGTTTCACCTTGCATCCAAACCGTTGGAGTGGAGAGAGAAGAGAAGAAACGGCTCGGCCAGGAGCCTCCTGCAGTGACCAGCGAAGAAGAGTCTCGGCCGGCTTCAGGGGCGGCACTGCCGGGGTGGCAGTCCGCAAAGAACGGCGGCGGCGCGTGCTTGAGAGAGAGGAAGAGAGAAGCACGGGCGTCGGCGTCGGCTGGGAGAGAAGAAGAGAGTTGGGTCGGGGGCCAGAGAAGAAAGAAGTAGAAGAAAATGGGCCCCGCGACCCAGCCAAAATTGGCTAAAATGGCCCAGCCTTTAGAGAGCGGCACTGCCGGCCAAGATGGGCGGCACTGCCGCCCTGCCAATTTTGCAGGGATTACGCTGAAACTTTATGACCTCCTTCACCTCAGATATGGATATATATTCTCTAAATATCATGACCAGTAAGCAATCAACAATACAGACAATGGTCATGACACTTAGTTGGCCTTTTGAAATGGTTTTAAAACACAATATAATACCCTTTTAAATCATTTTCCTATGTCGCTAGGTAGTTAAACAAAGGTGTGCCATATTTCAAACCATGTTATGAGAATCAAGTATATTTAGCTCACTACACAAAGCACAAAACCTTAACTCATCGAGAGGCTTAGTGAAGATATCGGCTAGTTGTTTTTTGGTGCTCACATGACGAATTTCGATATCTCCTTTGGTTTCGTGGTCTCTCAAGAAATGATGTCGGATGTCTATATGTTTGGTTCTTGAGTGACTTATGGGATTGTTTGCAAGCTTTATGGCACTTTTATTGTCACACAAGAGTGGGATTTTGGTGAATTGACATCCAAAATCATGAAGGGTTTGCCTCATCCAAAGTAATTGAGCACAACATGCACCGGCTGCAACATACTCGGCCTCGGCGGTGGAAAGTGCTACACAATTTTGCTTCTTAGAACTCCAAGACACTAGGGACCATCTAAGGAATTGATATGTCCCCAAAGTGCTCTTTCTATCTACCTTGCAACCGACATAATCGAATCCGAATAGCCAAGTAGATTGAACTTGGAGCCCTTGGGATACCACAAGCCAAGGTTAGGAGTGTGTACTAAATATCTCAAGATTCTTTTAACAGCCACTAAATGGCACTCTTTCGGATTGGCTTGAAATCTAGCACACGTGCACACACTAAGCATTATGTCCGGCCTAGATGCACATAAGTAAAGTAGAGAGCCGATCATGGAGCGATATACCTTGATGTCTACAGCTTTCCCTTCTTCATTTATATCAAGATGCCCATTGGTTGGCATGGGAGTTTTGATAGGCTTGGCATTCACCATGTCGAACTTGTTAAGCATATCATGGGTGTACTTGGTTTGGCTAATGAACGTCCCTTCCTTTATTTGCTTGATTTGAAATCCAAGGAAGAATTTCAGCTCACCCATCATGGACATCTCAAATCTCTTAGTCATAATCCTACTAAACTCATCACAATACACATGGTTAGTACTACCAAATATTATGTCATCGACATATATTTGGCACACAAATATATCATTTCCAACTTTGTGAGTAAAGAGAGTAGGATCGGCTTTTCCTATTTCAAAGCCTTGTTTGAGCAAGAATTCCTTAAGGCATTCATACCATGCTCTTGGTGCTTGCTTAAGCCCATAGAGCGCCTTTTGGAGTTTATAAACATGGTTGGGGAACTTGGGATCTTCAACCCCCGGTGGCTGCTCCACATACACCAACTCTTGTATTGGGCCATTGAGAAATGCACTCTTGACATCCATTTGGTACAGCTTGAAGTCATGATGGGCAGCAAAGGCTAGAAGCATTCGGATTGCTTCAAGTCTTGCCACCGGTGCATATGTTTCTTCAAAGTCCAAGCCCTCTACTTGAGTGAAGCCTTGGGCCACCAATCTTGCCTTGTTCCTTGTCACCACGCCATTTTCATCTTACTTGTTGCGGAAGACCCATTTAGTACCAATGACATTAGTATTGGGCATTTCCACCAATTTCCACACTTGATTTCTTTCAAAGTTGTTGAGCTCTTCTTGCATGGCCATGACCCAATCCGGATCTCCAAGTGCTTGTTCTATCTTGAGAGGTTCCAAAGAGGAAACAAACAAATAATATTGACAAAAATTTGCTAGATGTGAACGAGTTGTTACCCCCTTTTGAATGCTCCCAAGGATGTTGTCAACGGGGTGATCCCATTGTATAGTTTGATGTAGCCTTGGATGCTCAACACCTCCTTGTTCTTCTTCTGGACCTTTAGCCTCTTCTTGTTCAAAGATAGGCTCCAGGTTGCGCCCTTGACGTTGTGTAGCAGGTGTTGAAGGCGCTGCTGCAGAGGTAGATGGGGCGGCACTGTCGCCCTCATGAGCGGCACTGCCGCCCTACTGATGTTCAGCAGGTGAGTGCTGCCCTTGTCGATGGAGTACGTCAGTGGAAATTTATGCAGCAACAGCCTAGGGATCCTCATCATCAGTGGCTTGATCTTCTTATGGCCTAATGTCGCCTATAGCCATTTGCTTGATTGCCTCACATGGTGGATCCTCCTTTCCTACAACACTTGAATCAACTTGCTCCATTTGAGAGCCATTAGATTCATCAAATGTCACATCTACCGTGACTTCAACTCTACTCATGGTTTTGTTGAAGACACGATAGGCATGCTCATTTGATCCATAACCAAGAAGAATTCCTTCATCAACTTTAGGTGCGAATTTAGAGGTTTTGGGTCTTTTGTTAAGTATAAAACACTTACACCCAAACACTCTAAAGTATGACACCTTTAGTTTGTTATCGGTTAGAAGCTCATATGAAGTCTTCTTGAGTTTCTTGTGTAAGTAGAGACGGTTGATGGCATGGCAAGCGGTGTTGATGACGTCACTCCAAAAGAGGTCCGACGTCTTGTATTCATCTAGCATTGTCCTTGCCATATCAAGAAGTGTACGGTTCTTCCTCTCTACTACACCGTTTTGTTGAGGGGTGTAAGGAGTTGAAAACTCATGTTTGATGCCCTCATCATCAAGAAACTCTTCAACTAGAGTGTTCTTGAATTCTATCACATTGTCACTTCTTGTCTTCTTGATAGGAAGACCAAACTCCCTTTATGCCCTTCTCACAAATATCTTGACTTTCTCTTGCACCTGGGACTTATCATAAACAAAGAACACCCAAGTGAAACAGGAATAATCATCAATAATAACTAGACCATATTTGTTACCCCCTATGCTTATGTAGGCGATCGGTCCAAAGAGATCCATGTGAATCAACTCCAACAGTTGTGTGATAGTCATGATGCTCTTTGGTGGGTGAGGTACACCTACTTGCTTTCCGGGTTGGCAAGCACTACAAATCCTGTCTTTCTCAAATTGAATATTGGTTAGTCCAAGGATGTGGTTATCTTTTAGGAGTTTGGCCAAGTTCCTCATCCAAACATGAGCCAGTCGGCGATGCCATAGCCAACCCATGCTAGATTTTGTCACTAAACAGGTCTTAAGCTTAGCTTTACTTTTGCTGAAATCAATTAAGTAAAGCTTGTTCTTGAGATGACCCGTAAAGACAATAGAGGAATCCTCCCTCTTAGAGACTTCCACACCCTTATTCGTGAAGAGACAATTGTAGCCCATCTCACATAATTAAGAAACGGACAGCAGGTTATACTTCAAGGAATCAACATGTAAGACATTTGTAATTGAATGATCAAGTGTAATAGCTACTTTACCAAGTCCAATCACACCCTCTTTTGAATTATCACCAAATATGATATTCTCATCTGAATTTGTAGTTGGGGAATATGATGAGAACATACTCCTTTCTCCGGTCATATGATTTGTACAACCACTGTCAAGCACCCAACTTGACCCACCGGAGGAGTATGCCTACAACACAAGTTTAATTCCTAGTTTTAGGTCCCCAAATATTCTTGGGGCCTTGCATGTTAGTCACAAGAACTTTAGGAACCCAAATGAAAGCATTATGATAAACATTTCGACCATTGCCAACAAACTTGGCAAACACCTCCCCCTTGCTGTTGTGTTGCAAAACAAAGTTAGAATCCAAACATTTTGGAGGTGTTTTTGCCTTTGGTTGGTAAGCATATCTATTTGGAGTGACGTAGATAGACTTCTTTGGTTTCTGGACAACCTGTTATGGATGAGACACCTTCTTCTTGGGCTTAACATGAGCAGAGGAGGAGGAGGTGGTCTTCCCTTTTCTGTGGGGGGCGACACTGCCGCCCTTCACAGCGGCACTGCCGCCCATAGGCAGCGGTGCTGCTCTAGGCTGGCCTTGTGCCACCTTTTGTGTAGACCTATCTGTACCTTCCTGCCCTTTGCTCATGAATTGAACACACTTATATCCATTTATTACCTTTCTCCCAATGGTTTTACCTCCATGAGTGTGCCCAAGCCCATCTTTGATGCGTGGATTCCTTCCATCTTTGTATTGTGGCCTCTTTGGTTTTTCACCTTTGCCACCAGCAGGTTTCTTGCCTTTCATGCCCCTTTTTCTTAACATAGCATTGAGCCTAGCAATCTCCTTTTTCATAACCTCCAAGTTTGCAAGGTTAGTGGAATAAACATTTAAGTCAAGATTATAGCATTTTCCACATCCTTGGCTAGTGGAGGGAATAGAAGTGTCATTTGTGTTGGAGGAAAGTGGGGTGCTCTCGCATAGAAGGTTATATTGCTTTTCAAGTTTGTTGTGCTTTTTAACTAAGACACAATACTTGTCATTGAGTGCAATATTTGTCTTCTTTGTGAGAGCATGTTCTCTTTGTTTTTCGGCCAAGGCCTTGTTCAAAGAGTCCATCTCACTTCTCTCTAACTCAAGAGCTTCCTTGTAGCCAATATACATCTTTTCGGTTTCCTCAAGATAATCATCTCTATCGGCTAGCTTGGCTTTGACACTTTCTAATTCCTCCATTAGATTTATGATAAAGAGCTTAGTCTTAGAATCTAACTTTTTAGTCAATTTAGCATATTTCTCAACATCACTAGTATCATTATCACTAGAATCACTAAGTTCACTACTAGAGATGTCACTAGGAGGTGGAGGAGATTTAGCTCTTCGTTTTACCTTCTCACCCTTTGCCATAAGACAAACGTGAGTGGATCGGTGGTCATCATCATCGGACATGTAGTTGAAAAGCCTAGGTGTAGAGGATGACTTTTGAATAACTACGGTTGCAATCTTCACATCCTCTTCACTTGACTCTTTAGTTGAGTCCCACTCATGCCCAATGTGTGCCTATCCCATTTGCTTGTATCTCTTTTTATGCTCATGCTTGCCCTCATTGTTGTCCCTCTTGTATTTGTTTTCTTTTTTGTCATAGGGACACTTAGTAATGAAGTGCTCCGTGCTGCCACAATTGTAGCAAGTTCTCTTCTTCTTGTTGGGAAACCTTCTTTGCACTATTTTATACCCATTCTTTTTTAACCCCTTATGATAGCTCATTAACAAAGTCATGTCATCAATCTTCATATAATCAGCCCCATCATCTTCATCTTCACTTGAGGATGAACTTGGATCATCATTTTGTGGAGTTGACTTGATTTCCTTGGGTTGACTTGTTGATGCTTGCTTGCTGCCCTTTGCCTTGTTGGAGATGCCTTGATTGCTTGATTTATTGACCTTGAGAGTTACTTCCTTGATTTTCATGCCTTCTAGCTTGACTTGCAACTCACCAAGTCTTCTCCTCTCATTAGCTTCTTCTCTTTGCATGTCAAATGTCAACAATCTTCCAAGCACATCATTAGGTGTAAAGTGCTCAAACTTCTTCTTATGCCTAATCAAGGTGACTACGGTATCATTTCTCGGTGAGTAGGCTTCCAACATAACCTTCACCACTTTGTGATCATCAAGCTCATCACATCCATAGCCTCTAATCTTGCCCATCAAGGTCATCAATCTATCAAATATCTCTTGTGGCCCCTCTCCATCTACAATCACGAACCTATTGAGCTTGGCCATCAACAAATCAATCTTTGCCTTCCTTACTTTATCAACACCTTCATGTGCTAAATGCAAAGTGTCCCAAATCTATTTTGCAACATTGACATTCATCACTCGGTTGTACTCATTTCCATCCAAGGCACTAAGAAGAATACTTGTGGCTTGGCCATTGAGATGGACAGCAGCTAGCTCTTTATTTGTTGGTGCTTCAGGATCTTCTGGTGGCTACAATCCATTCACCACAATCTCCCAAAGACCGGGGTGAAGACCTACAAGATAGGCACTCATCAAGTGCTTCCACTTGGCAAAGTTTGTTCCATCAAAGTGAGGCAACTTGCCCACGGGTACATTGACAAATGACCTTTTATTATGGTTAGACAGATAAGAATAATTAAAGGATGCGGCGGCATATTTGTTCTTTTTGTTGTTGCTGCCCTTGTCCTTGTTATCCTTCTTGCCATCTTTTGAAGCATGGTATGACACATCATCATCTCCATCATCCGAGCTACTAGAGAGCTCACTAGATGATGTATCATACTCATTCTTCTCTTGCTCTTGAGCTCTTGCTGCTCTTCTCTTAGCTCTTGCCTCTCTTGTGATTCTTCTAGCTTCTTTTCTCTTTTTCTTGTCTTTGAGCCGTTGCTCTTCTTTCTTCTTTTCTCTAGCTTCTCTTGTTGCGATCTTTGCGGCTTTTCTTTCTTTTCTTGCCTTTCTTCTTTCGGCATCGGTGGTCTTGGGTTCTTTGATGGTGGCATCACTTGCTGTGGATATGGACAACTCGCTGCTGCTTTCGACATCCTCAACGTGCACACCACTTACGTCCGCAACGCGAACGTTCTTCGAACCTTCTCCTTCTTCCATACTTCATGCGGTGAAGCGTATACGAAGCAACCTCGCTCTGATACCACTTGTAGGATCTACAGGAAGATTAAGGAGGCCTAGAGGGGGGTGAATAGGCCTGTAAAATTTCAACTCAAAACTCTGTTAGAGCAGAGGGCGACACTGCCGGCCTTACAGGGCGGCACTGCCGCTCTATGAAAAATAATCTAGCATAGTTGAGATTTAATAGATATGAACCTGACTCCATTAGTTGCTTAATCCTGCAATATAATGTCAAGATCCAGCTCGAAGACTAGATACCAAAGAAACTTCACACAACAATGAATCGAGCAACTAAACCCTAGCAACAGCTTGCAATAAGGTAAACAACAAGTATAGTAAAGATAAAGCATGCAAGACACAAGATTTTATCCTGTGGTTCAGCTCACCA
This sequence comes from Miscanthus lutarioriparius, assembly GCA_904845875.1. Classification (NCBI taxonomy): domain Eukaryota; kingdom Viridiplantae; phylum Streptophyta; class Magnoliopsida; order Poales; family Poaceae; genus Miscanthus; species Miscanthus lutarioriparius. Next base: position 15,797,144 of record CAJGYO010000018.1, read on the forward strand.
CTAAAGTTTGCCTAAGTCCACGTTGTTGAGGAAGCCACACAAGGCTTAAGCTTGCCACCAAGGCTTGCCTTGTCCTCGTTCTCAAATCAAGAGAATGAACTCTTGAAGTGATGGGTGATTTCTGAGCTTTTGAATGAGGTTACAAACCTCCCAAGGCTGCCACACGAGATTACAAGCACAAGGGCGACGCCTAGCCGGCTAGGAGCAAGCTCCAAGAGTAACAAACCCTAAAACCGTCAGCCAAACATGAACCAAATGCTCTTAGACTTTGGGAATCAGTGGATCTTCTCTTCAATCGAGTTTTGCTGCCTTTTTCTCAAGTTTTAATGGTTGAAATCAAGGATTAGCTTGAGGGATGGAGGAGCAACAATAGAGGAGAGAGGTGAGCTTTGGTTCTGTCTGTTTTTGAGCAGAATGACTCAGTGGAGAAGATGACCGTTGTGGGCCGGGCCTGAAGGGTATAAATATCCCCCAAGCCCAACGGTCAGTTAAGGGCGGCACTGCCGCTCTTAACAGGACGGCACTGCCGCCCTAGCCAAAACAGGTAATATGATATGAAATTTGGCTGGCTGTTTTGACTAGGTGGGAGGATGTAGATCTGTAAATTTAAGCATCTGATTCAACATTTGACCAACTGTCCGAAAATCCCTCTTAATAGTACGGCTTTCCCTAAACTCAATTTTAAAACACAAAAGAATTTAACGCTCCTTTGAGCTAGGTCCAGCCACCTTTTGTAATTAGGACACCTGCAACCTGTACATCATCCTCATTCTTTGATTCCCTGCTTGTCATCTCGATAAATCTTATTAGTCCTCTAGTTTGGTGGTCATCAATACTAAAACCCACAATATGGCTTGATTGCACTTACAATATTTCACACTCAGTTGAATTATAATTTTTAGGTTTGAATTTGATTTTATATTGAATTTTATAAGTTTGAGTCAATTTGTGCATTGTTTGGGAAAAGACAAGAAGCTAACAAAACACTTTGTATTGGGAACCCTAAAGTCTATGTAAATTTGAGATCACCTTTTGCTATTTATATTTCTTTGTATTTTTTCACCTGAAACCCTCCACTTTTTTCTATTCTTGCATCAGCTCCTTTCTGAATTAGATCACGCTCAGAGACTCCCCGTCGTACATACATTGTTGCCGTAAAGGATTGCCGATTTGTTTCGGAAACGGAGTCTGGACGGTTTGCGAGCGCGGGTCATGGGTCGCCTGGACGATTTTGCCCGAGCATTTCAAGAGTTTTCTAAATCTTCTCCTAATCCTTATTTTTTAGAAAGACGAGGAAAAACTACTCTCCAACAACTCATAATCTTAACACCTAAAATTTAGGCACTTTGAAAAAACCGAGCCAATCCACGTAACTTTACGCGCACCTCCGACTCCGCGTATCCTTCCCTCGGTGACGACGGGCTGTGGCGTGTCGCGGTGTCCGCCGAGGTCCGCGGCGTGGCATCCACACTCGTGTACCGGACCGCGGACTTCCTCCGCGCTGTTGCACGCCTCACGCACCACGGGTATGGTGGAGTGCCCGGACCTGTTCCCGGTGCTTGAGCGCGGTGATAACGCCGGGCTCGACACGTCGGCGAGCGGCGACGGGGTGCGGCACGTGCTGAAGCTCAGCGTGATGGACACGCTCCATGACTACTACATGGTGGGGCGGTACGACGACGTGGCCGACGCGTTCGTGCCGGCGGAGCCCGAGCGCGGCGACGACGTGCGCGCCTGGCGGCGGCTGGACTACAGTCACGTGTACGTGTCCAAGACCACCTTCGACGCGCGCCACGTCCGGCGCGTGCTGTGGGCGTGGGCCAACGAGTCTGACAGCCAAGGCGACGACATCGCCAAGGGCTGGTCCGGCGTTCAGGTACCCCACCGGCACGCTTGCTTGCTCCGATCAGTCTCTGACACACTCACTCACTGCTCACTGGCTTGTGCGACGTACGTAGGTGTTTTTATATGACATTTATTATAAACTCTTGTTGATGACCTTCTTTTTTTCTCCCTAAATTTTTTTAGAGTTACCAAACTATAATTTTTTAAGAAGAAAAAAATAGGGAACTATTAGATATGCTCTAAAGGATTTGTTTGCCGTACAGGAACGTAAAGGAAACGGAGCCGGGACGGATTTGTTTGCCGTAAGCCGTTCGGTTTGGCATTCCCGGCCATTCAAGGCCAGGATTAGTTTCTCTTCAGTACAAATTATCGAACTGTTCTGGGTCCAGAATAGTTCCAGGCCATTCCCGGCTTCTAACGAACGAAGCCTAAAGGAAACGGATCCTAGACAGTTTGCGAGCGCGGCGTCGGGTGGGGTTAAAGCAGACGATAAGCTTAGTTATTTTTTAGGTGTATAATAATATAATAGAAAATAATACCTGATAAGGTTTTTAATTAAATCATGGAAAAAATATCTCTAAGCTTCTAATAAAATTCCAAAAAAAAATCATGGCGATAGATTGGGACACAAAACTCAGATAAATATTTAGAGCTTGTGAAAACATCTCTAGAGGCTTCCCAAAAAAAAGAAATAGTTAGCAACCGTGTTAAGTTTGAAATTCAATTCAAGTAAAGGTTTTATTTCCAGGAACTTAGCTAATTAAGCTATATATATATATGCTCGATTTATTGACCAGTAAAAGTAAAAGTATATAAACATGCAATACTAGCAAGTCATCTCTTTGACCTTAGGATAATCAGGTTGATGTTGAGCCGTTGACCTTTCCTATTTATCTCATCATGCATGATGATTATCTAGAAGTCTTTGATGGACGATTTTTTTCTGCATCACGGATCACCAAAGACAACGCCCTTGCCTGCCGCCTGCCGGCCACCTCAAGCTAGCACAGATCTGCCGCTGGCCAGTACAAATTATCATAGACTCTCCATGAACTGCAGTACAGATGGGAGCAGGTGGCCATACATCCAGCGGTGGAATAATTAAAAAAAAACAAATTAGGCTTCGTGTGTTGGGCCAGCCCAATCATGTGGATCATAGGCCCAACAGTGAAGGGAAAGTTTAAACGAAGGAATTCTAAATCCTGCTTACGTACCGTTTCCGAATTCCCAGGGATCATCCAAATCTATTACGTCTATTATATATATACACCTAAAAAATTTCTATGATTATCGTCAGCTGCCCCGCTCGTAATCTCTAGAGTTTAACTAGCGACGTACGTACTCCACTCGGCCACGTTACGGACTTCAGGCCCTGCCCCGGCCGGCTAGCAAGATACGGCCACGTTCGGATCGCCCACGTCCACGGCGCTCCTTTCCGACACCGTTATGCCCTTTGAGGGAAGCAAATAAACTCGGTCATCTCTGGGAATCGCGGCAATTCATCCTCCCGAGTCGTGCTCCTACGGGTGACTCCCTCCCCGTAACCCAAGATCGAGGCGGGCGGCACGGCCAGGGGGCGGACGGTCGTCGCGGCCTCGCAGTCGGCCGGCGTGGCCATGGTGTCGGCTGGCGCGACCACACGGAGGCGGCCTCGCAGGCGTCCGACGCGAACATGGGGGCGGGCACCGTGGCCTCGGGGCTGGCCGTTGCGGACACGGGGGCGGGCGCCGCGGCCTTGGGGCAGCCGTCGCGGACACGGGCACGGTGAGCGCGGATAAGGCGTGCGTGAGCAGGGCCGGCGCGTTCTGGACATAGCACCAACTCACAGATGGCCGCCGCGCCTGCGAGCTCCGGCGAGGCCGCGCCAGGCCCCGCACCTGACCACGGACACGACGCTGCCCCTCTCAAACCAAGCGCCTGCTGCCGGAAGCCGTGCTCTGCCTTGCTCCGTTCGTGATGTCACCCTCGCCCGCGACTGCGCAGCCGCGGCCGCGAAGCCTGAACGTCGGCCGCGAGCTGTGCTCTGTTTTGCCCCAGTGACGATAATCATAGATTTTTTTTTTTAGGTGTAACAGATTTCTTAGGCTAGACAAAAAAATCGAGGCCTCCGTGCAACACACGCGAAGCGCAAAAAAGAAAGATCTGGTGGGAAAGTTTAAACAGGTATAGAAACAAATTCAGAGTTCTTGTGCAAAACTTCAAAAACCTGGGACCGGGTCAAGGAAAAAAAAGTGCCGTACAAAATTTTTGGGGAATAAAAATATTGAAAACTCTTGAAGATAGCCTTCTTTATTCCTCCCTATACTTTTTAGGAGTTGCAAAATTTCATGTTTTTAGGATAAAAATATTGGGTATTCTTGGAGATAGCTTTAACATGCATGAGCCGGTGGGAACACGTTTGCACTTGCATAATTGAAAGGAATAATACATTAATATGTACGCACTTGCATATTGGAAAGGCAATTCTCTACATCTTCGTGGCCGGTTGCAACACGTATACGTACGAGCACTAGCATATGGAAAAAAGAAAGGCAATTCTGTATCCGTCGCCCCGCTTCAGCGCGTGACCACGCTCCTAAGGAGTTTGCGTCGTTCGGAGTCCGCATCATGCAGGCCAGGCACGGGGGACAGCGAGGGTCCGAGCGTGGCGGCGCTGTGCGTTGCGAGCGCACCTCCTTCCACGCGGATCCGATGGCCCATGGGGAATGCTGCAAGATTGAAGAGGCCATGGCGACAGCGAAACGGAAGCTGAGTCAGTGTCGGGACGAGATCCGGCACGTGGGACAGCGAGGGTCCGAGCGTGGCGACGCTTTGCGTTGCAGGCGCACCTCCTTCCACGCGGATCCGAAGACCCATGGGGAATGCTGCAAGATGGAAGAGGCCATGGCGACAGCGAAACGAACGCGGAGTCCGCGTCGGGACGAGATCCTTCTGCCACCGCCCACGTCTCCAACTCGGTTCTCTCCACCTAAAAACCGGGACCATGTCATGGCCGACACCGCCAGCGTGTGCTCCGTGAAGACGAACTAGCCCTCCGGGTACTTGCACTGGCGCTTGAGCAGGATGAGCCAGCGCTTGGTGACACGGCGAACAGCATCGCGAAAGGAGCTCCACGAGCACGCAGACAGCACCCACAAAAGTTTTCCAAACGGGCCAAGCCCGCTGGGCCGACACGAGCACGGTACAAAAACGGCCGGTCCGGCAGCTACCGTGCCCGTGCCAAGCACGGCACGGCCCCGTGCCCGTGCCTGGGCCGCGATGCCAGCACGATGGCACGGCACGGGCACGGCCCGCTTCAACGGCCGGCACGGCCTCGAGCCGTTGGATGGAGCCCCCCGCCTGCTGACCGTTGGATCTAGGGGTCGGGTGGAACGGCTTTATAAGCCAGCCGCCGCTCCTGGCTCCCCACCTTTTCAAACCCTAGCTCATTTCATCCCTATTCCAGCCGCATGGCCGCATCAAGCTCTCCCATCGACTGAAACCCTAGCCGCTCTCCTCTCTTCTTCCCGTCGTCCGGTGGCTGGTTAAGGCGGCGGTTACTGGCATGGGCACACGGCACGGCCTTCTACACCACTCTTCCTTCTCCCTAACCGTCGATGTAGCTTTCTTGTCGAGATCCACCACCGTTCGTCTTCGTCTCTGTCTCGTCGCTCTCATCGACCTCGCCAGAGTCCGGCATCATTGGGGCTCCGCTCTGATGCGTTGAGGTACTAGGGTGTCGGGTCTCCGCGACGTCGTCATCGCCGTTGTCTCTGGTGCTCCGTCAAGAGAGGTGAGCCGTAACCCTAGATCTGTTCGTTTTTGTTCTTCTTCTTGATTTCTTCATGATTTTCTATTAACCCTAGGTGTTCTTGTTGTTCTTGGTTTTGGTAGGCGTTGGCGTTGAGGGACCGGAGGCCGGCGACGACGAGATGTCGGACGAGCAAGAGGACATCGGTCTCTCCATGACCATCAACGACGAGCTGCGCCTCTGCGGGATGACCGGAGACGACGAGGACAATGTCGCTGGGGATGTCGAGGAGCTCTTCGGCCATCGTGCTGCCGAGGAACTCTACGGCCGTACTGCTGCTGACCCACTTCCCGTCGACGACACTGACGCCCCCAACACCGGCGGTGCCGTCCAGGACGACGCCGCTGCTGATGACGGCTCCAGCAGCAGGGCTAACCGCCCTTCTACCTCAGTATGCTGGGAAGATTTAGTGCCAAGGCACGGCACTAGTCTGCTGGGCTGCCGTGCCCTGTGGCACGGCACGGCACTATCTGAGGGCTTTAGTGCCATGCCTGGGCCAGAATCTGGGCACGGTGGCATACACGGCACGGCACGACAGTGACACCGTGCCTGATAGTGCCGTGCCGTGTAGTGCTAGCTGCCGTGTAGTGTCCAGTGCCGCCCGTTTGGAAAACTATAGCACCCACCTCCATGGCCTTGGCACGCTGAGCGCCGCTAGAGCGCGCCATGATGTTGAGGAGCACGACGAGCATCATCCGGACAGGAACTCGGCCTTGGCACGCCGAGCGCCGCCGGAGCACGCCGAGACGTCGAGGAGCAGATCGAGCATCATCGCACAGCAGCTTGAGGAGGGACTCGATCAGGTTCCCTTTCCTTTTCTTTTTCCAATACCTTGGTTAACTGATTTATAGTTACTTGTACATCCACAAATTCCTCCACGGTAGTGATCAAACTGCGAACTACATAGATGCATTGTTGATGAGTTGATCAAACTCAAATGATAGTTAACTCTACTAACTTATATATTATCCTATATATTAGGTGTAGAGACTATCGGTCCCTTCAAAATCTAATTGAAGAAGCACTCTAGATTAGTGTGCGTCCTCACCTTTTTTTAATTCAAAAGGATCAGAAATGTTATGTTTGTTTCTCTGAATAACCGTTGAGTGCTTACAAAAAAAAACACATTTACGAGCCTGTTAGTATAGGAGATCATATGTGAGTAATTAGGATGCACCTTTTCGTTCAACTAAATTATCCAATCATTATTATTTTCCCGTGCAACGCACGGATAAGGTCTTTAATTAAATCATGAAAAAAATATCTCTAAGCTTCTAATAAAAATTCCAAAAAAAATCATGGCGATAGATTGGGACACAAAACTCAAATAAATATTTAGAGCTTGTGAAAACATCTCTAGAGGCTTTCAAAAAATGTAATAGTTAGCAACCGTGTTAAGTTGGAAATTCGATTAAAGTAAATGTTTTATTTCCAGGAACTTAGCTAATTAAGCTATATATATATATATGCTCGATTTATTGACCAGTAAAAATAAAAGTATATATAAACATGAAATACTAGCAAGTCATCTCTTTGACCTTAGGATAATCAGGTTGATGTTGAGCCGTTGACCTTTTCCTATTTATCTCATCATGCAAGATGATTATCTAGAAGTCTTTGATGGACGACTTTTCTCTGCATCACGGACCACCAAAGACAACGCCCTTGCCTGCCGCCTGCCGGCCACCTCAAGCTAGCACAGATCTGCCGCTGGCCAGTACAAATTATCACAGACTCTCCATGAACTGCAGTACAGATGGGAGCAGGTGGCCATACATCCAGCGGTGGAATAATAAAAAAAAACAAATGTTCTGTTCATTTAATTAATAAATTATAGTTGTTGATTGATTTATTGTGAAAGAAAAATACGGTTCATTCACCTTAAAAAAAAACACGGCTTATAACCCGGTGACCGATAGCAGTACTGCTACGAAGCTCCATGAACTGCAGTACAGATGGGAGCAGCTGGCCATGCTGACCAGATCAAGATAGTACTACTACGAAGCTCGCCATTGTACTGCGCCTCTGCGGCATTGGGAACTGACCGGTTAACCGTTAATTGCCTTGTTTTTTCTCTCTCCGCTGCAAAAGTCTGAAGAGAAGATTCCCATCCTTTTCTGAACGTATACCACATCAAAAGTAAAATTGGTTGGTCGTTCTTAGATCATCTCCAAGAGTTCTATAGACATCCTCCTAATCCTTATTTTTTTTAGAAAGATGGGAAAAACCCATCTCCAATGATTCATAATATATACTCATGATCTTTTAGGACTTAGGAAAAACTCTCTCAATCCGCGTAAAGTTACGCGCCGTCCTCATCGTGCGTATCCTCTCCTCCCGAGCGGTTTCCCTCCTGTCGCGGTCTTTTGGTGTGGTTTCTTCTTCCCTTGGCGCCATCTCGTGCCGCCATACAGAGGAGATCTTCGCAGCCGGCGTCGTCTGGAGGAGGTAATCCATCGCTGAACCCAATCTACGTTGTCGTCTTCTTGGTTTTGCCGATGCTAGGGTTTGGCAGCCATCGCCTGCTGGGCCATGGCTGGTGTAGCCACGCCTGCCCGAGCAGATGCCGCCGGTGGCCGCCCCTGGGATGCCGATGCCGGGCTTTGGCCGGCCGAGTCCCGCTGGCGGGCGGCCATGCCTATCCTTGCGCGGCCAAGGGAGGCCGTGGTTGCGTGCCCGTCTGCTGCCGTTGTGTGGAAAGGTTGCCTGCTTGTATGCTTGCCGGCTGATTGCCTGCAATGAGCTGCTGCTGGGCGCCTGCTGCTGAATGGTACCACTACTAGACCGGCTTTGCTTGCATGCCACTGTTGTTCAATGCTACTAGTACTAGATGACACAGATGGCCTGCTGTGCTGAATGCTACTACTAGGCCGGCTGGTACCGCAGGCTAGGGCGCGAGGAAGGAAGGAGGCGGCGGTGGTGTAGGGTTGCGCGACCACGAACACTTTCGCGCCGGAAAAAAAGTACCGCAAAAAAAAAAACGACTAAAATTTGACTTTTAGAAGTGAAATATTGGGTACTATTGAAGATGATCTTATTTTTTTCTCCTAATATTTTTTTTAGAGTCGAGAAACATGAACTTTTTAGGAGAAACTTTTAGGGACTCTCGGAGATGCTCGTTCTTACGCCTAAACTTTCCATGATATCACTCCATTTGGCTTGTACACAGTCAAACAGTGCATAAACAAATCAGATTACATTAAACAGAACACGATGCAGTATCTCAATTTCTCTGTTAAGATATGTTTCCTTCTTGGTGTTCTTGGCCGTTGCTTTTTCCACTTTCGGTTCCACTGTTACCTGCTGCCAGAACTGGCTACCTACCGCAACATGGAGTGATCGGCTGAATCTCCCGCTGATGATCAGTGATGAGTGTGAGCACGCACTGCATTAGTACCCGTGCGGACCTTGTCTTAAAATCTAAGGTACGTAGTAGCATTGATAGATACCAACCAACCATGATCTAGCAGGTCAGCAGGATATTGATTCTGATTTGGGGGATAAAACAATGCTTATTGAATTTAAAATGAAAAAAAAGTTTGCACACTGTTCATGTGACATATCTGACACCAACTTCAGTTATTGGGATGTCGACAAATAATTCAGTGGTAGGTAGATTAAAATACACGAAAGCTTTCTTCTAACAACTATTAATCGGAATCGACGATTCATGTTTTCTGAAAAAGGAGTAAAATGCATCTCTGTTCCCAGAATGGCTGTTCTTTTATATAGAAAATGCATAGAAATATTCCAGCCTGCACTCTCAAAAAGTCAGAATGGAGTACATTGCTGCCCAAATCCATCAGTAAAAGCCCTCATTCAGCTGCAGCAGAAACAGGGTGTAACGCTGCAGCATTACTGTTCCTCGTCGTCTCCATGCTACTGAGATCAACGATCAGATGATCACGCCCAGTGAACTCTCTGAAATTCGCAGCCCGCTCCAGGTTCTTCACTTCCTCTATCACCAGCTCCAGCCGCACCACCATCTCCACCAGCAGCGACGCGAACGCGGCGAACGGGAGCGCCTCAGAGAACTCGAGGCTGGTGATGGCGATCTTGCTGAGCGTCGGCCGCAGCATGCCGCTCCTCTCGCTGCGATCCGGCGCCGGCGGCTGATCTGATCGGGCGTTCCTCGTCGTCTCTGACAACGCTGCAGTCGCGTCGGTCTTGAACGAATGAAGCGCGGCTCTCGACGCCGAGAGCTTCCCGGAGTTCAGCTCCATCAGCATGCGCTTGTTGGCGGCGCACGCGCGTTTGGAGCCCAGGAAGAGCCGCGGCTGCGACCTGATAGCCGAGTTCAGGTCCTGCAGCGCTTGGTGGAGATGGTCGGAGAGCACGTCGGGGGCGCATCGCCGGTGGTGTTTTAAGCTCACCGCGAGCTCCTGGAGCACCTTGGCTACTTCTCGTGCAACTCTTGTGCATGGGTCTCGGAACAGTGATCTAACGGACGGTGGAGTCTTCAACAGCAATGGAAAAGAACATTATCAGCATGGTTTTATTCTGGAGGCTTTAATTTGTTGCTTATATGCAAAGTGATATGGGACAGAAAAAAAAAAATGTTTCACTAGAAAAGTTGGGCTTTTGCTGTACCTGAATCTCAGATTCCAGACACCCATGAAGTGCGGCAACCGTGTATGCAAAGTGCCTGAGCACGGACCCAAGCTTCACATATTTTTGCCATGGGTAACTGTAACAATGCATTGAGTGTCTTGGCTCCCAGCTTGCATAGTGTGCCTGGACATTTTGTTAACAAAGTTCAAGCTATCATTATACATGCATATATATCATCAATAATCTTGAGAGAGTCAGAAAAAAAATAATCTTGAGAGAGAGAGAGAAAGTTGCCAAGTTGCTTACTAGGGTCTCATCACTGGATTTTGAGTCCAAGACCGCTCTATAGCCGATTTGAATGGAAGCTCTTGCTTCCTCCTGCTTATTATCAAGAACGTTATCGCCTTTATCCCGGTCTCGGAAATACTCATTCACACAAGCTGCAACCTTTCTTTGGTAAGAATTCGTGGTAAGTTTTGATAATAACTTTTACGAGCTTTTAATAATCTACAAGATAGTACTAGCTAGGTACCCACCTTCAATTGATGTTGCCAATCCTTCAAATTTGCCAACGGTGCTACTGTGTAGGTCTTCTCCAGACCAGTTTGGCAATACCAAGAGAGTCATGAACAGACAGATTGCGCAACCAATGGCAATAGTACTTAGGCGATCTCTCGTCAATGACACCACATCCTGTTGGCGGTAGCTTGACACCGTTATCAGATTGAAGGTCAAGAGAAAAATCAGCACACCGTAATCATAGCTCTTCTTGATTGTTGGGAAGAATCTAACATATGTGGCAGCAAATCCTATCCACAGGAAATAAAAAGCAGCAGTGAGTACTATGTGTCATACATCGAGTTGCTTACGGCATCATGAACAATTGATTTGATTTACAGCACACCTATTATAAACACCGAAGCTCCCACGATGAAAGCGCGCAAAACCTTCCCGGTTCCAGCTGCTACAAACTCAATGAGAAGTGCTAGACAGCCTGCCAACACTGTTCCCAACCCTCTATTCAGCCCTTTGCATATGGTTGCCCCTGTTGATCAGTAATAACTTATTACTAGGTGAAAGAATAGTACATATATATATGGAAAGAATAAATGTTACCAGCAGCTTGATATATACTTTGGTCGATCAATGTGAATTACCTGCAGTGAATTCAAGCACGACAACTACGGTCATGACAGCCCACATTGCATTCTTCCCGATTCCTTTGAAGAAAGGTTCGAGTATGTACAAGAGGGAGACCAGTGTGAGAGCTGTCCCAGCCTTGAGAGCATGAACAGCTCTCCTTGGATCTTCTCTTCCAATACTCCATGCATGTCTCCCCCACGAAGCTGGAATCCTGCCTATTCTCTTCACCGGTGCAGTAAGCATCAGCAAAGTGCTTTTCTTGTTGAAAGAACCCAGAGCAGAAGCCATTCCCATGTCTTGTAGTTCAATGAAGATGAAGATGCCAATGCAATGGCACCAAAAGCTAAGAAACAACCGATGTTTCTCTCCTGTACATAAGGTACTTCTTTTATATGAAATCTAGCCTGATGAAATGCTGCAAGTAATAATATCATGCTTTGTTAATTCAATGGTGTTGCAAAAGACTGCTCGTGTGCTTTCTGGAACGTTGCAATCGTGTATGCCTTTTGAAGTGATAGTTGCTCCTTTGCATGTGAGTTTCTCATTGTGTTCGGCTAGCAACTCGGAAGACCACACATTTTCACCTTTTTCTGACTCTAATACGTACATGCAAGTTTGCCTTGACCTTGGGCTGGACAATTGCATGAGATCACATGGAGAGGGAGTTGGCAAAGGACCTGAAATTGGCAAGCCACCCGTGTGCTACGATGGTGGCAAGTGTTGGTTGCTCACTCTTTCTTGTTTGGCTTGATGATGACTTGTGCGGAGGCTGAGCTCATGAAGGTTGCAGCGTATGTGGTTTCTTTGCCAGCTAGTTGGTATCCGTGGACATTGGAACTGTCCTCAGTTTTTTTTTTCATCAATTGTGGCTCATATCTTGCCCAATGAGACAAAGGATCCACACATTTGGGACCGGCCGTAGCGTCCGTGAATCGTCTGAAATCTCAAATTGGGTTGCCTGGCTTTGGTGAATCTGAGTAGGAGGAGAGGAACTCCAGGGTCTTTCGAAGTTTGGCGAGGGCACCAGCAGTTCTTGTTCGTGACCTGGTCTTGGAAGGCAATGACTGGATTGAAGCCGGTTTCTGTAGCCTGTCGAGCTTGATGGCTCTGTTGTTAAGGTCGCAACACAGTATTGTCCGTCTCATTTCTAATTCTGGTGTTTGGGGCTGTCCCGCTTGATCGGCTGTTGAGTGTCAAACATAGGGGTGGATTAAACCCGCCGGGTCAGCGCCATGACAGTCCGGTTGACCCCTGGCTGGCCGCGTCATCATCACATCAACATCTATATTGACATAAGTATTCAAAAACAAAATCGTGGAACCATCACTAACACCATTGAGCTGCTGATCTCTAACATGCTATTTATGCTACTCTACCGCATTGGACAATTTGAGATGGCAACAAGGCTTAGAGCATGACTGGGAAATTTGACGGGCTTCAATGATTTTTATGGACATGCCAGTGAATCGATGGCTGCCTTGGATAGCTCTTGTGTATATATTTTACCCCTTCCATGACGTTGCATATAGTTTCCTTATCTTTTATTACTATATAAAATAAAATTATAATGCTATTTGAATTTTGCACAATTTTTTTTGACAACAGAATTTTGCACAATTATCTCTTTCCATACTTCAATATGTATTGTATTTTTTATTTTTATATATCTTTTGACAGGTCTATACCATTACAATCTAGACCTATATGATTAACGTGGTAGTTTTTAACACATCTGAGTGAAAAGAGATGATTTTTTAATTATACTAGCAAACATGTCCTTAGGTTGCAACGAGAAAGAATAAAAATCCATATCTCTACTTGTTACTAAAGACATGTATATTTTGCATTTAATCCATCAACAATGAAGCAATAATTAAATTAGAACATTCACCATCTATAAAGTGCAATTTAGAATAATGCCAGCCAAATTAGCAAATTCTTTATGTCGTGCAAAATAAGTAGAACTATACGAACATATTTAATAATCCATGAAAGAGCTTAAGAGTTTAATCATCGTTGCAAATCATCAAGCTAACAGCTTTATTCAAACCGGGAAAATATAGGTTAAGAATTTAATCGTTGCATAAAATTTAAGAAAGGGCAAGGCCAAATATTACAACCCGTTAGTCCAAAGGAACTGGTATTTGTGTATATATGAACTCTTTAGAAAAAAAAAACAAGGAACGTAACCTGTTGGAAGTTGTAATATACAACGTATGGATAATTGGATATGCTTATGTACCTCAGTAACCATCTCTCGCAAACGATCTTTCTTCCAACTGTCCGGTAGTCGATGAGACACATGTAAGATGCATATGGATGGTGGCTACGCAGTTTGTTCTTTCGCTGAAATTGGGTTATGCTGATGCTTATGCTGATTTGTTGCGAGAGAAAAACACTATTCGTTCGCTGAAAAGTACCGCTGAAGTAGTTCAAGCGAACAAGGCCATCAGAAGATCATTAAAATGAGGTGAACATTTTGCATCTGGTTGACAATGTTCAATGTATTCGTTGGTTTCATAACTGGAGTCTGGAGATGAGTTTGAAGGGATGTGATTTAGCAGCGGATGGTTCATGTACGGTATTCTTGGCAACTGACTTGGGCCTTGTGTTTCGGGGATGCAATGCAACCTGAATTTATGCCTAGAGCCATTGGTGGCAGAATTTATGCCTAGAGCCATTGGTGGCATAAATTGGTGATCTCTAGGAAACATCATTAACTCCATCCTGAAGTCATCCACACCATCTGAAGCGGGCTCCGCCTTGCCCGACAGGTTCGTACCACCCCCAACCACTACAGGTCCAAACGTGTGGGTCTGGGTCAAGCCTCTCACATCAAAAGGGGCGCGGGCACGCCTTGACGTGACCCGTAGCCACGACAGGCCACACCCGGGGGTTCGCATCGCCAACAGTGACAGGTGTGTGGGCGTTGTGCTGCCTAATCCCTGTACGGCCGCTGACATGCACGTCGGTTCACCACGCCGTCCGCCGGGACGGGATGGAACGCCACAACCAGCTGATGACGTCGAGGCATAGCACCAGTGGTGAACAGGAGCCCGACATGGAGCCGTCCCCATCACCATCTATAGCGTCACGTGGGACCCGCATGAAGGAGAAGAAGGACGCGGCGGTCTCAGAGGGCTTCTTCTCCTCGAGTTTCTCCCTCTTTCTCTCTCTCTCTCTTCTCTTTTTCTGATGTAACCTGCATATTCCCCTTCTTCTATAAAAGGGGGAATACAACGCAACACAACACGAAGGAGAGAGGCACGAGCACAAGGCGGAGCAGCTGAACAAACTCTCAACACTTTTCAATCCTTCCACCAGAGACCTGGGATCTGCTCCCTCTCTCGCCCATCTGTAACCCCTACTACAGACAGTGCCGGTAACACGAGCAGCAGCAGACTAGACGTAGGGACGTTCTGTCCGAACCAGTATAATTGTGTCCTCCGAGCACACCATCCGGGCCAGCCGCGTAAACTAGAAATTTACTAGCCAGTGATCCAAAACACCGACAGTTGGCGCGCCAGGTAGGGGGTTTTTGCGCGTCTCGACATCCACATCAGACCTCGGATGGCTAGTCACGGCTTCAGCTGGGTCCCGGGCCGCACGTGCGCTTTGGGAACCTGGACTTCATCGTCACGATGGAGGGAGAGTTAGCGTAGTCCCCCGTCGCTGTCTAGCCTCTCCACTCCGCCGGCCTCGACACGATCGTTGAGGCGCTTGAGGAGTTGCAACTGCACGCGCCGGAGGCCCATGTCCACGGGAACGACCGGCTCATCGGCTTCGACTATGGGAGGCTGGAGCGCCAACTCGACACCTTCCTGGGACCCCGACCGTCTCGAGAGAAGCTGTGATGCCTTACTTTCTTCTTCGCCAGCGCCATGTGAAAGCTCTAGTTTGGTTTTGGTTAATTGATGAAACCCTAAGTGCTAACCTAGTTTATCAAGATGTTTATGAGATAGGTAGCACTACTCCAAGTGATGAAGCAATGACGAAGATCATGACAATGGTGATAGCATGGTGATGATCAAATGCTTGAACTTGGAAAAGAAGAAAGAGAAAAACAAAAGGCTCAAGGCAAAGGTATAAAATATAGGAGCCATTTTGTTTTAGTGATCAAGACACTTAGTGAGTGTGATCACATTTAGGATACTCGGCGGGATTCGGCGCTTTTGGAAAAATGAAATGTCTATTTTCTATTGCACCGGATGCAAAATTCTTGGTGGTTGGCACATTTGAGCAAGGGTGAAGAAGTTAGAGTTGAAATGGAGTTGGTCGAAATGATGCTGGCGTCGGTCATCGACCGACGCTGGAGTCACTCAATTCCGGGGGACGGTCGATGTCGTCAACCGCGATAGGAAGGGTTGGCCACCGGACGCTGGTCGCGTCGGTCAAGGTGGACGGACGCGTCCGTCGAAGAAATATCTGGAGCTTCCCGGAAAGCGGAAGGACGCTGGACGTCCGGTCGGTTTTGAGCGTCGTGGGGATGAGAACCGCTTGAAATCGACGAACATCGTTTGAAGTCATGGAATCTTTCGGTCGGTATGACCGGAGCGTCGGTCGAGGCGTGTTTTGCCCATGTGAAGGGGTACAACGGCTCTATTTTATGGGGGCTCTATTTATAGCCCCATGGGGCTCAAGGAAACTCTCTTGCATTTTCATTGACATAGCAACCTTGTAAGCTTAGCCAAAGCCCTCCCACCATCTACATCATTGATCCATCATCATTGTGAGATTGGGAGAGTTTGCATTGCTTGAGTGATTGCATCTAGTGGCACTTGGTATTCGAGCGCTTGTTTCTCTTGGTGGTTGCCACCACCTAGACGAGTTGGAGCAGCGGTGAAGGGCACGAGTTGGTGACCAGCCGGTGGTGATTGTGAGGGAGTTGTACCTTCGGCGGAGTGCCGAAAGGTCGAGTAAAGCTCGTGTCATTGAGTTACATCACTTGTGGGTCGGTTCTTGCGGTGTCCTATCGTGTGGGACGAGGTTTGGAAACACCTCTTAGTAACCACTAAGTGTTGGGTCGACATAACGGGACTAGCGTGTTGGCAACACGTGAACCTCGGGAGAAAAATTGGTTGTCTCTTGTCATTTGTATTCTCCGGTGATTGGCTATATATTCATCGTGTAATTGAGCGGTATAATCGCAAGAAGCTAGATATAGCAAAGCTCTTTAGTGTAATTAGAATTGAGAGCTTGCCTTGTGCTTTAAACATATCTAGTGGAGCTCTTTAGTGTAGCTTTTGTGAGAGCTCTTAGTGAGTAGTGGCAAGTAGATTGTGTACAAATAGATCATTGCAACTAGAATTGTTGGAGGTCATCGAAGCTAGAGCAAGTTTGCATTTCGCTATTTGAATCAAATTGCTCTAGTTGATTTGTAGTTTTAAATAGGCTATTCACCCCCTCTAGCCATATTAGGGACCTTTCACCATGATTTGGCGGAGGGGACCCGCTCTCCCGAACACCTCACCCGTAACATCGCAATGTTGTGGGGACCATTGGACACCTTGTGGCTTGGCAAGATGCACCCATCCCCTGAACGATGAGTTCGTGGGGATGACCGAATACGTCATGGAATCTTTCCACGACCTTCTCACAGGAGATTCGGAGTCGCGCTCCAACTCTGACTCTAGCAGGGGGAGCCATCATCCCTGCAAGAATGTTTTATGGCAGGTACCCCCGAGAGACGTGTTGAAAGCATCCACGAGGGAGGGGCTACCCCACCAAACGACCTCGACGACGAGGTCGAGGAAGATGCAGGGGCCCTTCCTCGCATGCGGGTGGAACAGCTAAGGGCGCGGCACCAGGAGCTCGAGGATGCACGACTCTAACTCGAGCAAGAACGCGCAAAGCTCGAGCGAGAGATCGAGCGCCGTGAAGACGGTGGGCGTTCGTGCGCCATGGCCCGTGACGTGAACCGAAGGATCATCGAACACGATGGAGCCCTCCCATACTTTGCCCGGGCAAGCCAGAACATCACTACTGCAACGGCCTTGCTCCGGGGGCTCCCGGAGCCCGCGACACCTGAGGATCGTCGGGCCCATCGCGAGGTGCGCGGCGGTGCAGCAGGCGGAGAGCTCGCTGTCTCGGCGACCCGAGCTTGACGCCAATCGCCGCGCCTCGGGACGACATGGGCTTCTACTGGCCAACCGTAGTAGTTGACGCTGAACAGATTATGCGCACCTACGAAGGGTGTCAATACTACGCTTGTATACCCACCTGCCGGTCCAAGCACTCCAAACGATCCCTATCACGTGGCCGTTCGCGGTCTGGGGGCTCGATATAGTCGGACCTCTCAAGAGAGCGCCCGGGGGCTATACGCACTTGCTTGTCACCGTAGACAAGTTTACAAAGTGGATAGAGGCTCGACCGATCTCTATGATGAAGTCTAAGCTAGCCGTGTTGTTCTTCCTTGACATTGTCCATCGCTTTGGAGTCCCAAACTCCATTATCACGGACAACGGTACGCAGTTCACCGGAAAAAAGTTCCTCTGATTCTACGATGAATATCACATCCGCGTCGATTGGGCTGTCGTGGCATGAACGGGCAGGCCAAGCGCGCAAACGGCATGGTCCTATAAGGCCTCAAGCCTAAGATCTTCAACCGGTTGAACAAGTTTGGCGGATGATGGGTCGCGGAGCACCCCGTGGTGCTCTGGAGCCTAAGGACGGCCCCCAGCCGGGCCACCGGCTACACACCTTTCTTCATGGTCTACGGTTCCGAGGCTATCCTCTCGACCGACCTCAACTATAGAGCACCGAGGGTTAGGGCGTACAACGAGTAGGGAGCCGAGGCGTCCCTCGAGGATGCCATGGATCAGCTCGATGAGGCGCGTGATGTTGCCCTCCTGCACTCGGCTAAGTACCAGCAGGCGTTGTGCCGCTACCACAACCATCGTTGCGGGGTCGGGCCTTCAACGTCGGGGACTTGGTACTCCGCCTCGTCCAGAGCAACAAAAACCGTCACAAGCCCTCTCTACCATGGGAGGGACCATACGTCGTCGCAGAAGTCCTCCGACCCAGCACCTACAAGCTCAAGACCATCGACGGCAAGGTCTTCGTCAACGCACGGAACATCGAGCAGCTACGTCGTTTTTACCCTTAGCATATGCATGTACCCATGAAAACTAAGAACGGTGTTTTTGAAATACAAAAATGCTTTCTTTTTCGCTATCTCGTCCTTGATCCTTAGTGACACCCGACCCCAGCAACGGCACTGGGACAGGCCTCACTCAGGGGCTGATAAGATCATACCTATGCAGAAACAATTACTGTGCCCGACCCATTCTCACGTTAAGATCTAAAAGCTAGAGCTGTGGAAACAAACACTAAGTAAAGTTGGTCGTAGTGCAAGGAACCTACGCCCCAGCGACTATGACGTTCTTGCTCACCAGCGTGATCAGGGTTCTTTCGCCCGCGCCTTAAGCTTTGTAGCCTTAACAACGGAAAAAGGTTGGAATGCAGTAACCTTTTTATAACACAAAAGAACTAAAACTTGTTTATTTATTACAAGACCACCACTTCGTTTATCTAACTAACTAATTTTTTGGGGGATGATCTCATCCTCTATCATGACAGATAAGTCTTGTGCCGGAGGGGCCACCTCCTTCTCGATGTCCTCCAGCTCGGCATCGGAGTAGCCGGGCGCAAAGCCTTGGCTCATCGTCGCTAGATCGATGTTCTCATACTGAGAGCGAGTGATCGCGAACGACCGATTGACACCAAAGCGGAGCACGACCCTCGCAATGTCGTGCGCCCGATCCATGATCTAGACGGCGCGAACCATGAGCGAGCTCGTCTCCTGCGCCAGGGCCAGCTCGAGGTCGCTGTAGACCAGCCGGACGGCGACGCGTAGGGCATCGTGCTCTTCGCTCTCCTTTAGGAGGGTGGCCTTCACCTCGCCGAGCTCCTTCTCTAGGCTACGGCTCTTCGTCACCTCCACCGTGAGCCTGCCGTCAAGTCATGTCCAAGTCACACGACAACCACGCCAAAGGACTCACCATGGGTTCTAGGGAAAAGGACAACAAGGCAAACTATAGGATTACCGTCCACGTTCGCCTGGAGATTGCGTGCCTCGTCACGCCACCAGGTCACCTCGGCCTCCAGGTTCTGGATCTGCGCCCGACGCTGACTGAGTCTAGCGGTCACTGCTTCCGACAAAAGCAGAATGCCAGATGAATGAACAGAGCTGCAAAAGGCTCTTTGAAGGTTCAGCTTTGGCCTTACTTCAAAACTTGTAAGGTGCGATGCAAAATGGCCCAACCAAATGACAACTTTTTTTTTCTTCCAAAAATCTACTACTTCAAGAGATCAATCTGGCTCCTAGTTGACCAGCGAAAAGGCATGCCTAGAGATGCGTGTACCAACAATCTCGTGTGACCCAGGAGCCCCCTCTGCCGTTGCCAGTTTCTCAGCACAGACATGATGGTCACTCGAGAATGCTTCAAGTCGCCGCCCCTTTTTTCTATCACGGTCACGGACCACCAAAACGCAATGCCCTTAGCCGCCGGCTGTCTGGCGGGCTGGTCTAGAGAATGGCCAGGGGCCAGCCTTCCATGCAGTACAAAAACACCGTGGACGACTCCACGCGTTTGCAGTTGCAGTACAGAGCGTCGCTGTTGGTGGGCAGGGCATTGTACTGCACTCCCGCGCGGGGCAGCGTCGGAAGCAAGGCGTCTCCATTTGGAACGTGGAAGTGACCGGTGGGTGGCCTGCTGTCCGGGTCCGGCTGTCGTCTCTTTTCTTTGCTTGCTCATCAGTTGCTCTGAAATCTGAATTGGCTAAAAAGATCGTTCCCAGCTTTAGGAAAAGTTGGAGATACAGATACTCCACCACACCAACTTTAGGTGGACAGACACACCACCGTCACCCCACCGGCGATGACACCAGAGAACGGACTCTAGCGCGCGGGCGGGCCCATGCACCGATGTTTGTTCCACCAGAGCTGGTCTTTCACGCCACGAAGTCATGATTCATGACTCATGCGTGTAGTAGTAAGGTCGTGTTGTTCTTGTTCAATGAAATGTTGGCGCTTGTTTGATTGGGTTCGGATGACAGATTTCCAGCTACAAAACACATCCAAATGTGACCTAAAAAGATTGTATTTTGTTGGATAGATTTTATAATGTACCCATCAAGATTTACTATAATAGTCCATCCATTCTAAATTATAAATCATTCTAATTTTCTGGAAGAGTCAAAGCATGTCAAGTTTGATCAAAATTACAAAGAGGATTACAAAGATTTATGATATCAAATATGTATAATGTAAAAACATAGTTAAAGAAAGAATCTAACATACTTATTTGGTATCATAAGTTTAACATATAAAATTGAGATGTTTTGACTATAGAATGACTTTTAACATAAAAAAGTGATCAAAGAGAGAAATGAGATGTTTTGATAAATCTTCAGGAGGAAGAAAGTTGGAATGACTTATAATTAAGGATATATGGAGTACGAGAATTTGTCCAACTCTGATAAAAGAAGATAATGGATGCCAATGATGAATTTGCTCCACCAATTTTATCCAAATGTAAAGAGTAAGGACATTCTAGATAATGGCTTTTCTCGGCTGTCTTTTTTTTTTCTAACAGTGATATTTGTTGTGGTTGCATGTTTTTTTTCTTTTTTAGCACTATAGCTACTGAGGGCACCACCAACCGGAGCAGCACTTGGCCTCGGGCTAAAAGGATCAGTACACGTAGGAAGTTGTGCTCTCTAGCTAACAAACTTCCATAGGAGGCAACCTTGCTTTTTTTTATTGTACCATCCCATCACGTTGTTTTCCCATGTCTTTTTCTCTTCCACTGCTCTACTTTTTGTCCATGGACCACACTCCCAACACATCTCTCGTAGTAGCTCCATCCTTTCGACTGACAAGACCACTGCTTCTTCTGCAGAGGCTACTCTGCGCGCTGTGGGACTACTGGTCTATTTGACGTGGATGTTTGGCGCCAACGTGGAATCTAGTACAGTACGCCACGTCCTTGCATTGGGAAGCCTTGAGCACTACAGTCGATCAGGTTTATTATACATGCACACTAACATCCCACGATATTGTTATCCAGAATTTTAGATTCTTCTTTTTTGTAACTGAGAATTTAAGATTCCTGTGATTTCATTTACTATCCAAATTGTAATAATCCGTAGATGATCCAAATTTGACCTTTAACCATTGCACTACCATTTTCCGCACAAACGCGACGATGAGATTATTGCATCCATGTCAGCGCCCACTTGAGCGTCTCCCGCCACGCCACACGAATCCATATCGATCTCGTCATCCGCTTTCGAGGGGCCGGGCCTGGTGCGCGCTGAGGCGATCTCCGGTGAGGCGACGGAAGCGAGTAGGTGCGGCGCGACGCGGACTGCATTTTGTTGGTTGCGGCGAAAGGTGCGTGCCTCTGCGTCGCGCGCCATGGAGGATCTCGTCTCGTCGGCGGAACGAACCGGGCGGAAAGAAGCGGCCCCTTTGCTGCGGATCGCGCGGGCAGGAAATCGGCTGGCTTCTGAGGCCGGCAAGTAGGGTTTGGTGTCATGGTAGCTAGGATGCGTGACACATGCTGCGTCCATGCTGGTGCGTGACGCGGTAGCGAGGAAAAATGCGACGGTTGCCTGTTTGTCTGCACCCCGCGATTTGAGTGGACAGGTTAGTTGTAGTATGTGCGTGCCAGATTAGTAAAACAACGTAGTATACGTATATATATAAAATCCGTTGATCGCTGCTGCTAGCTAATGACAAATGGATATTTTGGCCACGACGACCGTGGGGTAGGAGATCTGGAGGTCCTTCTCCACTGTTGCCGTCGTCGGGTCGGATGAGCAAAAGCTTGCGCTGTGGCGGACGCGAACGCGACGGACGAGGGCGAGGAGTCAGCGTCGGACTCGGACGTCTGCGGAGCCGGTTGCCGTGTCTCGTCAGCCCACGCACCCACGCTTGGCTTGCAAACCACCCCAACAACCCCGGGCCCGCCCAAAGGCCCCGACCCCAACCAAATCAAACCAACCTAACCACCCGCCCTCACCGATGACGCATGACAGGGGCACGGCACGGGCGCCTTCCTTCCCAGTCCAGCAACGGCAACTCACCGGCCGCGCTGCTCCCTTGGCTTCCCAGTTCCCACCCAGTCCAGTCCTAGCGGTCCCGTTCCCGTGGCGGCTCCCAAGAGCCCTCGCTGCCCGGAGTTGCGCGCTCGACCGAGCACCTAGCGCCGGGCCCGTTTCCGTTTCCTTCGAGCTACTGCGACGCGTCGCGCGTTGATCAGACACACACACGTTGACACGTAGGATGCGCATGCGTCCATATGCGTGCGTGTCGCAGCAGCAGACGCCAGATGGGCTACCGGGGCACGCAAAAGCGTGGACCGCGTGGCAGCGGCGTCGCCGAGTCGGAAGGAACACGTGTCTTTTCAGTTCATCCGGGTGGGATTCTCAGGGCACAGGTTCCGTTAGCATTAGCACAGCACAGACGCCAACGGCAACACCACAGGTTTCTTGTTAACCACCGCATCCCACAGGAAATTCTTAGCTGCTTTTCTTTTACACCTCTGTCCCCCTGGTCTCCCAAAAACACATCCCGGACCTCTCAACTCAAAATTGTCAACCCCTGTTTATTTCCAAAAAAAGAGAGAGAAATGAATAAACGAGGGTATAGTCGCTACAATCACATATGCAATTATGCAACTGTATCTAGAATCTACATTGACATGGTCACATGGAGGGGTACTTTGCAATGCTGACGTTGGAACTCAGCAAGCCCGTCAGACATGAAACCAAGTCAAACGAAAGAGCTAACCCGTATAGACATCTGAAAAAAGTCAAAAAGGAAGAGTTCAAATGGAAAATTTGCGCCTCCCAGCTAAACCCACCAATAAACATATCTACAAACACCCCCGTACTCTGCAAACCACCCCGATTTGGCCCACGACCGCCGCCTGTTTTCCCGGTTTTTATATATATATATAAACTAACCCCACCTCCCTCCTCGCAATTCGCCTCCCACCAAATATTCCCACCCCCTGCTGCTCCCTCCCCTGCGCCTGAAGGGCATGGCCCACCTGCAGCTCTCGGCGGTCGCCGGCGCCGGCGCCCGGCCGGCGGCGGCGGGCGGGCGTGGCGACGAGATGGAGGATGTCGCGCTGCTCGACTCGTACGACGAGGAGATGGGGCTGCCGCCGCCGGCTGCAGCGGGCGCCGAGGCGGAGGAGGCGCACTTGCGCGTCACCGGCATGACGTGCTCCGCCTGCACCAGCGCCGTCGAGGCCGCCGTCTCCGCGCGCCGCGGCGTGCGGCGCGTCGCCGTGTCGCTGCTTCAGAACCGCGCCCGCGTCGTGTTCGACCCGGCGCTGGCCAAGGTGGTAACTATTACCGGTGCTCCTCTCTCCTCGCCTTGGTGTGGCGTGTGTCGACGTGCGAGTGCGATGCGATCCTTGCGTGCTCGCAACCGTCGAGTGGACGCCAGGCTCGTGCGGCTCCGTGGGAAGTTGGGAGCTCCCGTACGCTTGCGGGGTTGGTAGTTTTCCTTTTGAATTATCTGCGGTTTTTCCGGGTGGCTTCTTCGCGTTTGGCGATGGTTGGACTGCGTTTTTCCGTGTCACAATAGGAAACTCGGTCGCGCGTGCTGTCGAGCACTTGCTTCGTGCTATCAAGTGAATCGCATATGGACGTTGGATTTTTTTGTCTTGAGTTGAGGGTGCCTTGACTTGAGCGAATCGCTTGGGTGGTACTGTTTCAATGACTTCTGATTTGGTTGGTGGAGTAAATGCTGTATAAACTCTGAAATCAGGAGCTATAAGATTGGCTATTACGATGCTCAAAGTTTTTGCTCTTTTTGCTTTCGTGATTGGGTGAGCTGTAGCTTCGTTGGAAGCTCGTGATTGTCAATCACCTGTGCATTGTGGGCATCGAAAGCTCAGGGCTGGCACGCAGCTGCAATCAGTCATGGTACCAGCGGAAATGGGGTTCTTGGTGTACTACAGTCACTTTGGATTGGTAGTTGAGCTAATGAGTTGCTGATAATGTCTTTCATGGGGAAAGAAATGCCGAACTCAACTTTAGGTTCTGGAAAGTTGCACAAAATAAAAGGGGTGAGATTTTACTTTGCTATGATAACAGTGAAGCTGAGTGTGTTTCGTGCATTATTCTTTTGTGGCACTCTAAATATGGTAATGTGGACTGTTAAGGAGAATTGCAGCCGTGGACCCAAGCAATTTTGTATATTCTTGTAGGACTACTCCTGGCATAATTACTAAATTCTTCAAAATACACCATTACTTGGGAACTAAAAGCTGATATATTATATTAGCATGCAATCTTCTTTGCTGTCCCATACTCTGATTATGTACGGTAGCTTACACATTGTTACATACTTTTTTTTTGTGAACATTGTTACATACTTTGTTTCACTACATGTCAACAGGAGACCTACATTTTCAATTTATTTTGTCTTTGTTAATGGAGAAGCCATTTTAGCCATGGAGTTCACTATTCGTGTGGGAAATTGTAGGAGATATACATTATCTATTAAACTATGCCGCTATTCTAGTTTTCTTTTAATCATGATGTCCAATATGTTTACTAGGCTCACAGCTTTTGACTTTTGAGTCCTATTGCATCGCGTTTAAGGTAAAATGCCAAGGCACCTAACAATGCATGTGCTGTGATCTGCATGCATGTTCTTCCACATATACTAAAGCCTTCTCCAGTTTAGATGACTAACTCCTGAGAGGTGTTTGGTTTCGCATCCAATCAATTAACTTATTTGGGTCACTTCAATAGACACATCTTTATTCTGGTAGCTTATGTTTTCAGGTAGAGGATATAATTGAAGCGATAGAAGATGCCGGATTTGAAGCAGAGATTATCCCTGAATCTGCTGTCTCCCAGCCTAAATCACAGAAGACTTTATCAGCACAATTCAGGATAGGGGGGATGACATGTGCCAATTGTGTAAACTCTGTTGAGGGTATCTTAAAAAAGCTACCTGGTGTTAAAGGAGCAGTCGTTGCCTTGGCAACCTCATTAGGGGAAGTTGAGTATGTTCCTTCTGCCATTAGCAAAGATGAAATTGTTCAGGCCATCGAGGATGCTGGTTTTGAAGCAGCATTCTTGCAGAGTACCGAGCAAGATAAGGTTTTGCTGGGGCTCATTGGTTTGCACACAGAGAAGGATGTAGAAGTATTAAATGATATTCTTAAGAAAATGGATGGTTTGCGACAATTTGGTGTAAATAATGTCCTCTCGGAAGTTGAGATTGTATTCGATCCAGAAGCTGTTGGTCTGAGATCAATTGTGGATACAATTGAGATGGCAAGCAATGGGAGGTTGAAAGCTCATGTTCAGAATCCATACACTCGAGGGGCTTCAAATGATGCACAGGAGGCCTCCAAAATGCTTAACCTTCTCCGCTTTAGCTTGTTCCTTAGCGTAAGTTTTTCTCTTACCTCTTTATTTTTTTCCCTCGCAGCATGAAGTTTAGGACAACAGAATAGGCAGAATGCATGTTTAATGATGATACCCTTGCTAATGTTATCACTAGGGAAGAGCTGATAGCATGTATCTGCAGCAGGCAGCATAATATTAGACCCTAATTATTTTTTATTAATTTTTTTAATTATGACCAAATGGCCCCTCCTGTGACATCCAACTCAATGGGTCCTATCTGTCCATTGGCATTTTAAATAATATGTTACTTCTTTTTGCTTGCATGTGAGGCCCAGCAAGACAAGATGCCTTAGGAAATAAAATGCTACTCTAATTCAGTGTTTGGGAAAGTAGTAAAGGAGGATATTCACATCTCAAGTGGCATTCATATTGAATTTGACAATTAAGGACTAATGGGCAAAAAGGAGATAAAATGCAGGGTCTAAAAGGAATATGTATTAGGTGTTAGAGGCACAAGCGTCAGGGTTAGATTTTTCACTAGTTATTTTAAAAAGTTATTGTCACCTAATATTTTTAAGTTGTGGTATGATGCTGCTTGCCCTCTGAGGCCCTGACTCTTGTCTAATTATTTTGTTGCACCAGATTCCTGTATTTTTCATTCGTATGGTTTGCCCCAGTATACCTTTCCTTAGTACACTACTAAGCATGCACTGTGGACCATTTCTCATGGGGGATTTGCTGAAGTGGATATTGGTAAGCATTGTACAGTTTGTTGTCGGGAAACGGTTCTATGTGGCGGCTTATAGGGCCGTGAGGCATGGCTCTACAAACATGGATGTGCTAGTGGTTCTTGGCACCACTGCATCATATGCATACTCTGTCTGTGCACTACTATATGGAGCATTTACTGGATATCATCCTCCCGTATATTTTGAGACAAGTGCAATGATAATCACATTTGTGTTGTTCGGAAAGTATCTCGAGGTGCTTGCAAAAGGGAAGACATCGGATGCTATCAAGAAGCTTGTAGAACTGGTCCCTTCTACTGCTGTTTTGGTTCTGAAAGACAAAGGTCTCCAGTAAAACTTTTTATCCTTGACATATATACAATTACACAGTTATATAAAAAATGCAAAATCTTGTATTATTTTTGTATATACAAACTCTCACTTATCATTTCAAATACAGAAGGGAAACATGTTGGGGAGAGGGAGATTGATGCACGGTTGGTCCAACCTGGTGATGTCTTAAAAGTGCTTCCTGGTTCAAAGGTTCCAGCTGATGGTGTTGTCGTTTGGGGAACAAGTCATGTGAATGAAAGTATGATAACTGGTGAATCAGCACCCATCCCTAAAGAAGTATCAAGTGTGGTAATTGGGGGGACAATAAACTTACATGGTATCCTTCATATACAAGCAACAAAAGTGGGATCTGGTACAGTTTTGAGTCAGATAATCTCTCTGGTTGAAACTGCTCAGATGTCCAAAGCTCCTATTCAGAAATTCGCTGATTATGTGAGTGCCTCTTTTTTTATCTATCTGATATGTTGTTTTCGCCAGTTGAAATGAAGTGCATGTGACACTATTTGTATGCCCATTTTGTATCTGTTTGGGTTTTAGAGGGCCTTTAATTGCGATTTTTTCCTTGAACCTTTAGTTACCTTTTAGAGGATGATAATTTACTCTACCATAACTTATGCAATACATGTTCATTTACTTCTATTGCTACTTGTTGTAACATATTTAATAAATCCAGTCTACAGTTGCAATATGGTACCAATCTTTCAGGCATGGATTTGCCTTTAGTTATCCTAAGAGCAAAGGCTAGTGATTCAGCTGAAGATCAGTCATAGTCATGGCTAGACAATTTTGTGTCATCTTCTCTGTTTTTTTTTTTTTTGTTCTTTCCTCAGTACTGGTCTTATCTTAATGTGTACAAACCTACCAGTTTACATGCTAAAAAGCCTTATGTTTACTGAAAGTTTCACGTCATAGTTTAGATGCATGATATGATAATAGTGACATTATATCCTTCGTTTTTCAGGTGGCTAGCATTTTTGTTCCAATTGTCATCACATTGTCTATAGTGACATTTTCTGCGTGGTAAGTTCAATAAAAGTACCGTGAAATTTGGAGAGATGCTAATATGTTCAAGTTCCTCACCTGCCCATTGGCTACTTTTGTAGGTTTTTGTGTGGATGGTTGGGTGCGTATCCAAATTCATGGGTTGCTGAAAATAGCAATTGCTTTGTCTTCTCTCTCATGTTTGCCATATCTGTTGTGGTGATTGCTTGTCCTTGTGCTCTTGGTTTGGCAACGCCAACTGCTGTGATGGTGGCGACTGGAATTGGGGCTAATCATGGAGTACTTGTAAAAGGCGGAGATGCTTTGGAGAGAGCTCAAAATGTAAAGTATGTGGTTTTTGATAAAACAGGGACACTAACACAAGGAAAGGCTGTTGTAACAGCTGCAAAGGTTTTCTCAGGAATGGACCTAGGAGATTTCCTCACACTGGTTGCATCAGCAGAGGTGAGTCTGACTTGATCTAAAATGATTCCTTTTGAGTAATACCAAGGAGTTTCAAAAATAGTTATTTTCTGTTCTTTTATACGCTGTATTGGAACCAATATATGACATGTTTTGTATTTCTCTCTCTCTCTCTCTTGCTACTTTGTGTTAATGTGCTTAATATTTTGTGTTTTTGCTCTGTACTCAGGCAAGCAGTGAGCATCCTCTTGCCAAAGCTGTTTTGGACTATGCATTCCATTTCCATTTCTTTGGCAAGCTTCCTTCATCAAAAGATGGCATTGAGCAACGAAAAGACGAGGTATTGTCTCAGTGGCTGCTTGAAGCTGAAGACTTCTCCGCAGTACCTGGCAACGGAGTTCAGTGCTCCATCAACGGGAAGCATGTTTTGGTGAGTCATAGGTGAACGTCATGCTTTCATACCCCTTTTGATGTACACACTAATGCTAATTCCTCCCTTCTGCCCTTATACCACATTCTGTCCTAATCATTTATTCATGACCATCCACTCATATTATCGTCTCTCATATCTCCAGAGCCAGCACTTATGTAGTCATATATAAAATCTTTTAGGCTTTTAGACTTCAGTTCCCAGTCACAATTTTCCTTATGAAATGTACCAGAGCACATTATAAATATTGTTATATATGGCTATGTGTTTTACTGTCTCTGAATAAATCCTTTCTTATCTTTAAAACGAATGTATTGACAGGTTGGAAACCGTTCTTTGATGACTGAAAACGGTGTGACCATTTCCCCAGAAGCAGAAACTTTCTTGATAGACCTGGAATCGAATGCAAAAACAGGCATACTTGTGGCATATGATGGTGATTTTGTGGGTTTGATGGGCATAACCGATCCCCTGAAAAGGGAGGCTGCTGTTGTAGTGGAAGGACTAAAAAAGTTGGGTGTTCATCCAGTGATGCTCACAGGGGATAATTGGAGGACCGCGCAAGCTGTTGCAAAAGAGGTTAGGCTCGTCTTCATGTCGTTTTTTCTTTCTTTTGCCATCTATTCGTTCATAAGTTTCACTTGTTAACTTATCTTTTGGTTTTGATTTGCTCGTGCTATTGTACTTTGGCAGGTTGGTATTGAGGACGTGAGAGCAGAGGTCATGCCAGCCGGAAAAGCTGACGTTGTTCGCTCCTCCAGAAGGACGGGAGCACTGTCGCCATGGTTGGGGACGGCATCAACGACTCCCCAGCCCTGGCAGCAGCCGACGTCGGGATGGCCATCGGCAGGGGAACAGACATTGCCATCGAGGCCGCGGACTACGTGCTGGTGCGGAACAACCTGGAAGACGTGATCACCGCGATCGACCTGTCCAGGAAGACGTTCAGCCGGATCCGGTGGAACTACTTCTTCGCGATTGCCTACAACGTCGTGGCCATCCCCATCGCCGCGGGCGCGCTGTTCCCGTTCACCGGGCTGCAGATGCCGCCGTGGCTCGCCGGCGCCTGCATGGCCTTCTCGTCCGTAAGCGTTGTGTGCTCGTCGCTACTGTTGAGGAGGTACAGAAAACCCAGGCTGACGACTGTGCTGCAGATAACTGTAGAGTGACTGTGAATACTATATATAGCTCCCTTAACCGTTTTTTTGCAGAAATGAAATGGAAATCGCATCGGAAATGGTGCCTTCTGTAAATTGTAGATTTTTGGTGGGTTGTTTTTTTGGTAGCCTTCTCATTTCTCAAGTTTTCTTTTTTTAACTTTGGGCTATTAGAGTTAGACTAGCAAATATGTTCGTGTGTTGTAACGGGAGAAATATTATTTTTTCATGAAAAACAACTATTGAAATGGTACATATTATTTATGTCTTATCATTCTATAAAATTTAAAGTTATAATTTATTTTATGATGATAGTAACATCTATAATATAAGCTAATATTGGTAATTTTATGACATACCCTATTAAGTCTGCATCAAATTTAAAATACAATCTTGATAGATTTATTTATGTTACAAAGCACATATATATTTTTATACTATTTATGCGTTGATATAGTTAAATACCGAGTTACATGACTTTCTTTGTGGACCCATAATCAAAGTACTTGTCCGTCCGCTGACGATTATGACGGGAGACATCTCTTGATTTTCTGCATCATAACTCTCATCGGGGATTACATGGGTACATATGTATAGTTTAGAGATAAATTTATCTAGAACAGACCGACAACAATTTGTTCGGCCGCACTTCTGTGCTGCCCAGCAGCGGCTGCTGCTGCACAAAATCGGAGCAAAATACTGTAGCAGTGTCTAATGGAAACAGCAAGCTGCAGACGCAACTCACAGTTTAATTGGTTAGACAATTTGGTTAAGATTTGCTAGTAATAAAAGAATTTTTTTCCTAATCAACAAAATTGCATTAATGAAAATCTTTATTTTTCATAGGAAAGAGGTCCGAGTTCAAAGATCCATAGTATTATTTTTCTTATTTTTAATATTTATTATGAAAAAATAGAAAAAGTTAGTACGGTAGAAATTCGGACAAAACCAAACAAAAAAAAAACTAACGTGGACAAAAAGAACAAAAAGACGCAAACAAAAAGGAAACGGAACAGATGTAAAGACGCGAAAAAAGAAACGGAAACACAACGTGAAGAAAAACAAAGGCAAAAGGAAAAACAGGAAACGGAAATAGATTTTTAAAAAATAAAGAAAAAAAAGAACAACCAGGATTGATACAGTACAGAATAGGAAACAAAAAAAATTAGAAATGCTATACAGGACACATGTGTTTTAGCGAAAAAAAATACATAGATTTTTTTTTTCTCTCTCCCTCTCTCTCTTTCTCACGTTGTATCGCTGCTAGCTATTGCCTATGGCATGGCTGCATGCAATGGCTGTAGCTTGATCGATCTTTTCATTGTTTCGGGCGCACTTGTCAACAGCTTGTTCGCTTGCTCGTAAACGATCGTAAATTTTCAGTCGGGAACAGTGTTTTTCTCCCACACCAAACTAGCCAGCAGTAAATAATCCACGATACGATACGACCTCACGAACAGGCTGCTGGTTGTCACCGCCGCACTGACATGCATGATCCGGCAACGGGGGAACCCAGTTGCACTAGTCTGCTCGCGATACCGCATGGTCGATGCAGCCGGCCGCTGGCCGTTGCACCAGTTCCAGCGTAAAAGAACAATGTCCGTCTACACAGCCTGTCGTACCAGCCAGTGGAAGGTGGAAACCAACACCAACTGTCTGAAAAGCACCAATGGATGAATGGAAGGATATCGATCATCATATCAGAAGTGGCGGCGGCGGTGGAGGTGTGATTTGTCTTTCTATAGAAAAAAAATTATAATCTGTGATCTGTGGAGGTTGGAGGATGGAGGTAGAAGAAGGGTGGAGGCTGTTGATCTTAATCCTATGGTGCAAAAAAATTCATGTGTTGAAACTACATAAAACACGTGGTTGTGTAGTAGACAGACTAAAAAAATAGAGGAAAAATGAACGGATGGGCACGAAACGAGAGACACACTCATCAGCCTGTTCGGCTGGTGCTGATATGATCGTATACGATCGTGGATTATTACTGCTGGCTGGTTTAGTGTGAGAGAAAAATACTGTTCTGGCTAAAAATTTATGATCGTTTACGACCAAACGAACAGGCCGTCTATTTGCGCTGACAGTAATTAACAATGTAGTATAACGAGGTTGATGGACGAGCATATGAGCACGACTTATGAATCTAGGTCACATGCACGATTCAATATATTTTGGAATCGGGTTTCGTATCGTGCTAGACAAGACATATTCTAATTCGTATAAGCATGTGATATATATATATATATATATATATATATATATATAAAAGTGCGG
Organism: Miscanthus lutarioriparius; assembly: GCA_904845875.1. Taxonomy (NCBI): domain Eukaryota; kingdom Viridiplantae; phylum Streptophyta; class Magnoliopsida; order Poales; family Poaceae; genus Miscanthus; species Miscanthus lutarioriparius. Next base: position 15,829,208 of record CAJGYO010000018.1, read on the forward strand.
ACGGAAAGAAACTCTCCATTGTCCGGTGGTTAGAGGAAGGTGGACGAAAAAAATAAATGGATAAAAAAATGATTAGAAATTTTGCTTCTTTATTATTAGATTTAGAGATACGATTTTGCCTCTTTATTATTAGATTTAGAGATACGATGGTACCTTGGTATATTCAATCTCGTAATTGTAAATCTCTCTCGCGCGCTGTAATATGGAACTCGGGAGAAATGATTGGTACCGACTTATTGGGCTGGAAATGATATGAGAAACGAAATGCTAGTTTTAGCAAACGATTATGCACTTCTTGTGGCCTGTGGCAAGATGGCAACGGGTGCGTACCCGATGGGTACTGGCCACCCGTACCTGCACCCGCCAGATCAAAATTTTACCCGTCGAGTTACCCGTACCTGCAGGCGGGTAGAAAATTCATTCCATACCCGCACCCGACGGGTAATTCTTACCCGACAATATACCCGAGTCCACACACCAAAATATACAGCTTGTTCGGTTGGCTGGTTCGTATCGTTGCTGGTTCGTGAAGAAGTACTGCTGGCTGGTTTGTGTGAGAGAAAAATACTGTTTCGGCTGAAAATTTACGATCGTTTACGACAAGCCACAACCAAACGAACAGACCGATAATAGCTTCCAGCAAAACAAATCAACAATAGAGCAGCAAAACAGAAATATGGGCTGGTGGAGTGGAGTGAGGATGAGGATTAGGGCTTGAGGGAGTTCTGGAATATATATGATATGCTTATATGGGCCAAATATGGGCTATATGCTTATATGAGCTAAAATTGTAGAGGTTGGATATTATTTATGCGGGTTTTTTTACCCATTGGTATGCGGGTATGGGTAGTATACATCCACACCCGTACCCGCATACCCGATGGGTACAAGAATTCGTCCAATAACGTACCCGCGGGTGCAAAATGTCTTCCATATCCGCCTTCTTATCGGGTAAAACCCGTCGGGTACTCGGGTTTCGGGTACCGTTGCCATCACCCGCGAGTTTGGTATTTGGCGTTCTGCCAATGGATTGTGCATTTATGCCAAAAGAGACCTGACAGCCCCGGTGCCGGCTCACGGGTTTTGCAGGCGCCACCAGTCGAACGAAGAAGGCGAACCGTCCCAGCCTGGCCCGAGCCCCGAGATCGGGCGGGGAAGTTCGTGCGTCCGTGCTGCCGTCCCAGGCTCCCAGCGCCCTGCCATTGCCATCGCACGTAGCTGGCGCTACGGCGTGGCCAGTGGCTCCAGCCGCGTCGTTCTCCCCGGCACGCGTCGCCCCACACGTCTCCCACTGTCCCACAGGCGGCGTCTGTGCAGGGTAAGCTGCTCGATCGTTTTGTCATCGGGAAGTTTTGGGACGAGGGTGGGCTCACGGCCCGTACCCCGTGGCCCGTAACATATTGGTCCAAACGCCCAAACCCATACAAGAATGAAGGAAGAAGGACTCCAGGCCCACTACCGGTTTGCTAGTGTATTCCTTGTTTAAAAAGGAACCATTTGCTGGTTAACCACTAATTATCTAAGTTCTTTTCATTCGGAACTTTCTTTCTGACTAAAGAAGCAAGGATTATTGATTTTGCATCCCTAGTAAGGATGCCTGCACGAATAGCATGAGCAGCTAGTATTTTGCAATGTATCATTTAGATTTTTTACTTGAAACTAGCCGTTGCAAATACGTTGTGTTTATTTATTTGATTGTAGTTGTCCTCTCTCCGTGGGCCCCTGGTACGAAATTCGTATAGTTGTCATCAACAAATTCCAGAGTGTCTCCCAAAAACGCCTCTATTCAACACCTCAGGCAAAAATAAAGGTTTATGCAGAGAAAAAAAAATCTCCAATAGCACTCATATCCAACATCCTAAATTTAGTGGCACCCTAAAGCATCATTCTACCTCAAATTTGAGTCCCTCATTTCCAATAGATTCGAGTTCTCGATTTCTTATGGTAGATTAGAGGACATTAATAATTAACACAAACGAGACGGATCAATCGAGCTGCTGCGGGACTGCGTGGGGCGCACCAGCACCACTGCTGTCCTCCATGCCCCGTGCCATTCCTACGTGGAATCATCTTACGACGCTTTTGATTACTTGACAGCTTAAGCAGTCCAGATCCTGACGCGAGCTGAAATTATATTATATATGCAACATACCTACTCGAGTATCACATGTCTCTCGTGTCTCGTCACATTCTTTAACCGGATTCTATTCTAGCGGTGACGTGCGTACGTGCCGACAGAGCATGCATTATTAGCAGGATCAGGGGGACATGGCGATCAACAGACTGCAGACAGGTAAACTAATCACAAAGCTGAGTATCAGTGACCGGTGATACTCCTACTATCTTAGGCCTGTTTTAGTTCCTAAAAATTTTCACCCCAAACTATCACATCGAATCTTGTGGCACATGTACGGAGTATTAAATATAGACAAAAAAAAAACTAATTGCACAGTTTGGTTGGAAATCACGAGACAAATGTTTTAAGACTAATCAGTCCATGATTAGACATAAGTGCTACAGTACTAACATGCGCTAATGATGGATTAATTAGGCTTAATAAATTCGTCTCGCGGTTTCCAGGCGAGTTATGTAATTAGTTTTTTTATTAGTATCCGAAAACCCCTTCCAACATCCCCGAAACATCTAATGTGACATCAAACAAATTTATTTCGCGAACTAAACACAGCCTTAGTGGAGGATCCACTGGCAAGAGCGCCTAATCATTCCCAAGCCAGTGACGTGTCGTCAGTGTCAGTCCGACGATCAGGTGTGGCCATGGCATGCATATAGTACTACGGAGTAAGCAGTCGCCGCCTCCCTTTCTCGATCGCTCACGTCTGTTGTCACGCATAGAGCGCCCGGTGGTATCCGGCGGCCAGGAATTAAACAGGCATGCATGCAAGTGAGAGTGCAACCCACGGAACCGGGGCTCATGCGAATGCGTCTTCCTCCGCACCCTCGCGAGTCGCGACGCACAGGATGGCGCCAGGGTCGTGTCGTGTGGCGTCACGGTCGCGGACCGTGAGCTCTCAACTTTGGGCGCAGGAAGGTGGAAGCAGAATACGGCAGAACGCACGCATAGCAGCGGCGGAATCCAACTCCAACACGTCCATGCCCGTCGCAGTCGCACGTCAGTGTCAGGCAGTGCAAAGGCGGGCCTACTCTTTGCTTCGCGCCATGCCATCCTACCGGCCTCGCGAGTCAGCGACGGCCCGGGCCCAGCCAGCCACCTCGTTGCGCGGGCTAGTTGGTGGCTCGCTGGATTCCAGATTCCTCGTCGGTGAGCAGAGCCGAGAGTTTGGTACCAGAGCCTTTAAACCATCAGATTCTCTGCGCCACTCCTTTCTCTGCCGGCCCCGACGAGCCTTTCCGCACTTGTGACGTGCATGATTCTTGCTTTTTCTTCCTGTCTTGCCCCGTGAGTGCGCATGCATTCCATGCACTGCACCTGACTGCCTGCCTGCCCGTATCCAAAGAGGGCCCGACGGGGGCGACGACGACGGGCCGTGTGACCAACGGGCTGCCTTGCTTTGCCAAATGGGACGCCAACATCAGATGACACACAGGGCACCGGGTAGGGTGTAGCGGTGATGGTACAATGGCAGGAGTGCCGCGCCTGTTAGTACAGTACTTTTGGTCCACGTGGATTTTAAGAATTCGAATAGAAAAAAAAACTTAAAAATCCTAGAATCACATCCAAACTCACTAGGATCTTAGAGGATTCTAACACACATGTATGGGATCCAAGAAACATCAGAGATTATTTTTTTAATCTAAAATCTAGAATTTAGAATCTCATTCAAACATGCTCAAGTGGTGTTTGGATAGCTCTTTTTTTTTGGGCGAATTCATCTATGGCGGCCTCCTCCTTCTCCAGTCATGGCGCGGATGGAAGCAGGGGCGGGGGCGTTGGCGCACGTCCCAACATAAGAGTACTTCTAGTGTTTTGGTGAAGTTGCGAAGAGATCAATATTAATGTAAAATTAGATATATAGCCTAATAAAAAGTTGCTTTATGATGTAATCGTTGCACCTTGAGTATAGAGAAAGTAGAAAAAGACAACTAGAGTTAATTCTTGTTATGGGATTGAGGGAGTACGCTGTGGTGGCAGCAATGACGACGGTGAATCAAGTTAGCACAATTAACATAAAAAAAAAAAGGTTAGCACAAAATGTGTACCGTGAGCAACTGAGCCCACAAGACCCAAAGCGGCTCTCCACTTATAAAAGCAGCCAGCTTGCGCCCTGTGGGAGAAGGGAGGAAGGAGCCAGGCAACCACCACCCACAGCGGCCACACATCCTCGGTCGGCGCCGCGCGCGGCTCAATTCAATGGCTCCTTCCTCCTCCCGCCCCCTGCGCCAGCGCCACCACCCGTCTCCCCTCCTCATCCTCGTCGTCTCCGTCTCCGTCCTCCTCACCCCGCTTCCAATCTCCGCCACCGCCGGTGGGTGCTTCATTCCGTCGCCCCTGCATCACCCGTCCGCCTTCGTTATCTTGGGTTTCCTCACCGGTGGTTTTTGCCAAAAACTGATTAGATGGACTGCCGGAGCTGGGAGGAGGCGATGGCCTGTACAGGGAGATTCTCAGGGACGAGACCGTGCTGAGGCTCAAGGAGCTGGGCAAGGTCAGGCCCCTCCAATAATCCTTTGATTTGTTCCTGGCTAGCTCCTCGAATATTCACCTTCTCGCGATCCGCTTTTCCAGCGGGGGTGCGGAATCTTGTTAGGTTGTTTTGGGCCGTTTGTTACTTGCCAGACCGGATAAGATGCACTTCAGTCGTGTTCTGTTTATCTATCGGTTGCATGTTCTCACACTTGCAAGTATATAGTATTAAGATTTCTGCGGCCAAAATACTCAAGAGATTTTATGGGTGTTTGGAAATGCTCCGCTCAAGTTTTTAAAGCTCCGCTCCACGTCTTTTTAGCTACTCCGTGCACTCTGTTTGAGAAAAAATGGTGGAGTTGTACGTAGAGGGGTGCTCCACAGACTCGTTTTGTGGAGCTGCTCCACGGTGGAGGCTGTGGAGTAGTCTCAAACACCCCCTTAATTTGGGGAGCTCTGCTCCAGATTGCACCACTCTTAGCCTTTTCTCTAAATCCTCAGATTCTGCACCGTAGGAACGGTAAATATCACTTAATAATAAGAACGGGAGCATGAGCCGACGATGCTTGCTTTTTCCCTCAGGAGAAGATGAGTATTTCATCTTGTAACGAATTATGTTCCATCAAGTGTTCATCTTTTTACTGGGTTCTGATTCTATATTATATCCATGCCTTGATTTCTGGGATAGATAACCTTAGTTCCTTACGCGGTTACGCCATAGAGGTTGCTAAATGTTCACGTTGCTTACCTGAATTCTCAATTACCCGATATGAGCGATTTCTGGGTTCGAGGATTTGGCCCGTTTTCTTCCAAGTTGTCCTTTGGTTATCAAGTTTAACATTTGAGCTGTGCGTCTGCAAGTCTTTGACACGGCGTTGATTCGAACCAGATATCTGATGGGGAGGGCTACCTTGAAAGGACGTTTCTGAGTCCAGCTTCTATCAGAGCCACTGCTGTCATCATCAGCTGGATGAAAGATGCTGGACTTACGACGTACGTGTTTTTGCTTGCAGTTGTTTTCTCACCCTTTGCTCTTGACTAACTTACCCATCTCTGTTCAACGTGAAGGTGGGTTGATCAAATGGGGAATATTCACGGTCGATTTGAGCCGACAAATTCTACCAAAGAGGCCTTATTAATTGGATCTCATATGGTGAGGCTATTTTCCTTTGTATTACTATTCTGTTATTTCAGTATTTTGATGGCAACCCAATATAGCAATAAGCCACTAATTGATACTTTTTCCCCCTTTGCGTAAACAGGATACTGTCGTTGATGCTGGGATGTATGATGGATCTTTGGGTATTATTTGTGCAATCTCAGCACTGAAGGTTTTGAAAGTTACTGGGAAACTCCAGAGGCTATCGAGACCAGTGGAGGTTAGAGAATTCTCTAGTGTTTCCAGTATAGTACTGATGTTACTATCGTATCATATCTTAACGTGTTCCTTTGCTCCACCACAACTTGTGAATGGCCTTATACTATTCTCACTCTCTAGAAGTGGCAGTATGAGCCACATGCGTCCTGTAGATCCGACACTTATCTACATTGATCTTGTTTGTGTCTTGTGTCTATCTACTCTTTTAGATGTTTGATCGGAATATTTCACATAGTTTTATTGTCACTAGCAGGTGCAGGGTTATTATATTTTACTCAATTAATTATATATTATACTTTGATATGCTGATTGGATAGCTAAGTTGCAAGGTACTATCAGAATATAATCAGGAAAGACTATATAGAAACCAGGAGGAATCTAGTTTTATAATGTGTCTTTAATCAGTTCGACGTACCTCCCACTGATCTTGAAAAGATTCTATGCACGGCTCATCTTTTGTTATTCTGGCAATCCTGATAATCAAAAAGCACAAGCTGTCAGGTGGTGTCATGCATTTGAGTCACACAAAACAAATGCATTGACATCATCAATAGATCAAGGTCAGCATGTTTTGGTTTGAATCAAATCATCATTTATTCTTCACTGTGTGGATTCAATGCTTTAAGCTAAAATGGCTTGAAGGGTATATCAAATTATGAAACAGCATTAGTTAGTTTGCATTATCGTCATCTGGAAATATCATCATGGAGGAGCCTAGCACTCATTTTTCGCTGTTGAAGCTTAGGTCATTGCATTCAGCGATGAGGAGGGCGTCAGATTCCAGACAACTTTTCTGGGAAGCGCTGCTGTAGCTGGTACACTACCTGAATCAATTTTACAAGTATCAGACAAGAGGTGTTGTCTTTTTCGCGTAAACCAACCAAACTATTTTACAGAACTGTCTCTGATGCAGTTCATTTGTTGTATTGAGTTTCATCAGTGGTACTACAGTACAAGATGTTCTGAAAATGAATTCTTTTGAGGCTACCTCTACTGCTATTAGTCAAGCCAAGTACAACCCAGAGTCTGTGGGGAGTTATGTCGAGGTATGAAGTCTTTGTATGCCTTTTTCATGTAGTCCCCTGGTAATACAGAAAACAATACTTTCATAAAAAAAAACAATACTTATAATTTTTAAAATTGTAGGTACACCTGGAGCAAGGCCCTGTCCTGGAAGCCCTTCGTTATCCACTTGGTGTTGTAAAAGGAATTGCAGGACAGACACGATTAAAGGTGCATCAGAGTTCTCTGTTATTCTTGTGAAAGTAAATGCTATTCAAGAACTACATCAACCAAAAACTAAAATATGGTCTAGCTGCATGGCTCCCTAGCTTATGGTCATTTTTTTCCTTAAAACAATCAGTATCAGAGCCAACTATATGTGTCTGAGAAAAAAGAAGTACCAACTATATTAGATAACCATAAGTTGACAGTACAGCAGTCAACAGGTAATCAATCAAATAATTTAAGATAGTTAGGAGTGTTCTCTTTTTTTAGATAAAAGTTATGAGTGTTCTCTTAAAAAAGAGTATGAGTGGTAAATATAAGTTAATCAAGTATGCATGTAATGGATAAACAGTCAATCAGAGAAACACCTGGGGTAGTCAACATGCATCTCATTCAATAAATGGTACACCTATGTCATGTGTCATCTTTGATGCAAGAACCAGTCTTAGTTAATGTTCAGGAAGACAGGCATTGCTGTCACCAAGTATACATGTAATGGATAAACAATCAATCAGAGAAACACCTGGGGTATTAGTCAACATCCATCTCATTCAATAAATGGTACACCTATGTCATGTGTCATCTTTGATGCAAGAACCAGTCTTAGTTAATGTTCAGGAAGACAGGCATTGGTGTCACCAAGATTGTTCAGTTTAACATTGACATTTAAATATTCAAGCTGCTTGCGACAACTGTGATTGCCAATTCTGGGTTGCTTCCAAGTCCCGTATATATAGTTATATACCAACTTTCAAGTGAAAAGGAAAGTAGTTACAGCGCTTTGTTTTTGTTTTTCTAGGTAATAGTAGATGGTTCGCAAGGGCATGCTGGCACAGTTCCAATGAAATTGCGCCGTGATCCGATGGTTGCAGCTGCAGAGCTTGTTGTGACTCTGGAGCGCCTCTGCAAAGAGCCCAACAAGTTGCTGACCTACGACGAGGAGTGCAACTGCTTCACCGAGGAGTCCCTGGCCGGCCTGGTGTGCACCGTCGGCGAGCTGAATACGTGGCCAAGCGCGAGCAACGTGATTCCGGGCCAGGTAAGCTTTTGCCAGGCATGATTCATCTCTCGGCCCGGCTGATGAACTGGTGGCTCGGATCAGTCAGCTGAACCTTGGAGCCGTGCCCTGCGACAGGTGAACTTCACGGTGGACATCCGCGCGATGGACGACCAAGCGAGGGAGACGATCGTCACGAGCTTCTCGAGGCTGGTTCTCCAGAAATGCGACGACAGACTGGTCGATTGCAAAGTCGAGCATAAGGTGAGAAGGAGTACTGAATCAGCATTCTTCGTGTCATGATGGTTCATGATATCTGCCGGTGTAGAATTTGTGCTGCCGAATTGAGGCACTCTGACCTTGGTATCGTTTGGCACCAGCACTCGGCGGCGGCGACGCACTGTGACCAGGAGCTAACGTCCCAGCTGAAGCGCGCGGCGCGGTCGACCGTGTCGGCGATGCCGGGGCGCACCGTGGCGGCGGCCGGCGAGACGCCCGTGCTGATGAGCGGCGCTGGGCACGACGCGATGGCGATGGCATGGCTCACCAAGGTAAGAAGACGAAGCCTGCGCGCGTGCGTGCCTGCGTGTGAACGAGTGAAGTTCAGCTCAGCTCGCTGACGCTCCGGATTGTGTGTGGTCGCAGATCGGGATGCTGTTCGTGCGGTGCCGCGGCGGCATCAGCCACTCGCCGGAGGAGTGTGTGATGGACGACGACGTGTGGGCCGCGGGGCTCGCGCTGTTCACCTTCATCGACCAAAACGTTCTGGCGGTGTCGGAAGAAGAACAGGAGGCCGGGCAGAACGCGGTGGCAGAGTCTTGATGGTGACGGCCGGTGGCGATTCTTTCGGTGGTGTAGTAGGCCTGTAGCCTGCAATGTACATAGACTGTTGTTACATTTGTATTGAGGAATAAAACACACTTCTCTTCGTTGAGACGTGCACGGGTTTCGCGGATGCTTGTGACAGTGAACCGAGTGTACTAGGTCCGTACTCCGTAGCATAGCATAGCAAGCGGGGGTGGGAGACGTGACCGTGTGACATGTGAGGCGTAATGGACAAACTGTCTGTCTGGCGTATGGAGCTCGCGCTCTGGTAGTCTGGTGCGGGTGGGCAGTGGGAAAGAGGGAGCCGCGGCCCAAGACCCAGTACACGCAACAGAATTGGGCTGATTGGTGGAGAGCGGCTAGGCCCGCGTGCCCCTAGTATCCTACAATGTGAGCTGAGGCACGGCGTTACACCGGTACTCTTCAGTCAAGGCACAACATACCCTGGAACAAAGCAGTTTTGTGGTGCTAGTTTTCCAAAACATGAACATCAGTGATGGAAATGCACATGATGCGTATGCTAAACACAAGTGCAAAGCCAGGTCATGACACGATAAAAATTCTTCACCCGAGGAAGAACTTGTCCTATATCCCAATTCCAACCAAAGACTCCTCTCTCTTCCAGCTCACTCCAATATCACATAGTAACAACGTACCTACTGACATTAGGGATGAGGCTAGGAAGGTGCGAAAGCTAACAAGTAAAGAATGGGTTCTTCACAGAGTTGAGCCCGAGGGAGTTTTGGAGAACGGAAAAATCCATTCGAACGAACTCCAAAAATTATGAAATTTGAATCCATGTGTGAAGAAAAAGATTAAGAGGTGACTATCACTTGTTTAGCACTTGAGCCCTTGGCTAACCCTATAAAATGGATGGGGTTGAAAGAATATTTCTCTTATGGTAGTCACTTCTCTTTTTTATAAGGGATATTACATATGCCAAGAATGCCCCTACATTTAGACAGGAACCACTTGGCCACTAGACAGGGGCAACGTGATTCAGACAGCCTTCAAAGCCTCGGACGACCATGTGACCTTCATGAAGTTGTTTCGCCTTGATGCAAGCTGTCCAATGACACCATATGTTGTCCTGAGATCGTCATCCCCTGAGGCTTGAGGCCCAAACACGAAAACCACTTCGCCCACAATTTTGAGACCGGAACCAGCAAACCCTCCCGGGTCGCGTAGCCGGTATGCAATTCCTTCGATGTCGACGCGTGTCCTCAATGTCCTTGGACCGGAGGTCCACCAAGTGCTTGCAACGCCTCGCCTTGACTTGGTCCAACCCATGCCTTAACTTCGACCAACACCTTTTTCATTACCTTCTCACATGTGCTCACGCTCGTCCGCCAATTGCTCGACATCCTTGATCCGCCCTTTGGACTCTTGTTTTCTCGATCGGTCACCTTTGTATTCGGTCGTCACCGCCCACAGTCCATCGACCCGAACCCCTCGCTTTGTCTTCTCCGTTGCCGTTGACTACCTTGATACACTTAACACCAGCACATTCACAATCCAAGAGACATGTTGCACAATACACACGAATTCGACACCTTGGTTAGTTCAAATCATGCTAGAACCAAGTCAACAAAAGCTTGATCATCTTGGCATCTCGCTATCCATGGGATGGACATATATCCACCATGTCATCTAAAAGCTTGAACAAACAAGTATATTTGGACTAAAGACACATAGAATCTATTATATTATACTATTTATTTAAGATGAGATACTACCTATGTCTGAAAAAATGCAATTCTAAATGCATTCTTTGTTAAAGTATCTAAAATTTGACCAAATATAAAGGTAAAAATATTAATTATAGCACCAAATAGAAATAGGTATACTATAAAAATATATCTTATAACAAACTAATAATACTTATTTGATATCATAAATATTGATATTTTTTATATAGTTAGTCAAATTTAAGATACTTTAACTTAATACTATCTTTGTCCTCGAATAAATCAGATTTTAAAGTTGTTTTAAGTTAAACTTTTTAAAATTTAATCGAATTTATAGAAAAGAGCGTGAAGGTTTATGACATCAAATTTGTTGGATTTATAAATATTTATGCTTATTTTTATAAATTTGGTTAAATATAAAGCTTGAGTTTAGACAACTCTATAAATTGAATTATTTCAGAACGGAAGAAGGAATTGTATCTTTTATGGACGACGGAGGGCAGTAAAGCGCTGCCATCTCGTTCGTGTCAGACACGCACAAACCTGCCATCTCCAATTCCAGGCCAGTGCCGGTCGTAGGATTTTTAAGGGGCAAGATTTCATCGCAACGGCCCTCTTGACTATGTATAAAATCTTATAATATATAGACACTAATTTTACTTGCAAAACAAAAGCAAATTTAATAACATATTTTTAATTTAATATGTCTGATAATTATCGAGGAACAATGTAGATTAAGCAATATATTTGTAGATGTATGATAATTATCGAGGAACAATGTAGATTAAAAAAGTAATATATTCGTTTTCTTTTCTCACCCATAACAAATGTTTCTTAGGTAACATTCTAAAATTCTAACACCTAAATTTAAAGAAAAATATGACTATATGGGTACAAAGTATTAGAAGTTTGGAATACTATACAAATAATTAATTTAGATTAAAAATAAAAAGGAAAAAAATACCTTGGGCCTAAACAACTGATTGGTGATCGCAATTCGTAAGAAGCCAAGAATCTAAGATGTCGTCGTTGTGGAGCCCTGCCTGGTCACTGTCCTCGTGCGCCGTGTTCGTGTCTTCGGTAGTCTAGCTCTTCGTGGTGGCGCGGCTCGCCAGCTCCGTGTGTGTAAGGCACACGTCGCGAACTCACGTTCAGAGTGTGCTGTGTGCAGCATGACTCCTCGCCTCCTCTCTACCCGAGGGTCGTGGAGAAAAGAAACTAGAAAAAAAATGCATATGTTATCTTTTGGGGCCACCTAGTCAGTTCTATGTCTCTTTTCTTATTAGTTTATTAATGTCTAATAGACTATAGAACCTAGAGATTTTATATACCTAGGCTTTGCCCCTCCTCGGCTTGGGCCCTCGGCCGGCACTGGTCCAGGCTCCTGCTGGGAATCAGACAGAGGTATAGTCATGTGCCGAAGGATTGCCTGCAGGACTTGCACAATCCACAGGTCCAACATCATAGTGTGACAAAAAAAAAACCCTGCCAAGATTCTGCCTCTTTTGTAGCAAAATAAAAAGATCGTTCCTTCTTGTCTCCCAGTACCAGCTCTCTCGGTCCTGTGCATGCATGGAGCAACGGGAAGTAGTAGGATATAGGAGTACATACGTTGCTGCGACAATTAAAGAAGCTAGGCCAAGCAAAAGATATCGGATTCAAATATCATGCGTACGTACGTGCTGGTATCCAGGGATCCGGATGGAAGCACATGTACGTGCACGTTATATTAGTCTGTCAGCATCTGTGTATCTCTATCTCACACGCGAGCGTAGCAGCTAGAGAGAACGTAACCTAGGGCAATACGGAGTACGTACGTAGTACAGCAAAGCTAAGCTCATCTCTCTTCTTGCAGCGTAAGTTGCGGTGCTGGTGTTGCAGGACTTGCAGCTAGCTACATCTAATGAATCGTAGGCTGGTAGTGAAGAAGTGCAGCTATACGACGATGACATATATACGAATGCACTGGTGGATGCCTGTACTGTACGGCTGTACGTCTAAATGATGACTGTGTGATGGTGGCAATATCTGACCGATGGCTTGATGACAATATATATATATATGATCGAAACAATAATAAAGTAGGAGTATATGCGTATAGCGGTATAGGACGACGAATAACTAATGAACATACTGTGAATCTAAGGCTACATGCCCCGTTTCAAAGTACCTAGAAAACAATCCAGAAAAGAAGTTTTAGCGCTTTTGTTCTTCCGATCGATGAGATTAAGCGGATAGGATCAAGTCACGTTCCTACTGAATAATTAAAATTTGTGTCTGAATCACTCCTTTCCGTTCGTAAGTGACTGTGGCTTTTCTATATATCTAAATATAATGTATATATCTAGGTATGTAGTAAAAATTATAGGTCTGATTGGTTGGCTTTCAAAATATGCCAGGCAGAAGATTTGGCAAGACACATGATTTTGGCTATTGTTTAATTTGCTACCAAAACTTGGCAACCTCTCACATTTGGCTTGCCAAATCCATATCAAAATTTTTATCCAACGACTTTGGCTTGTTAAATCCTTGGCATGGCAAATTTGGCCGTAAACTAATCAAGCCCTATATAACAAAAAAAACTAGAATAACTTACCATTTGCAATAGAGAAAGTCCATTTCAGAATATATATAGCGCACTACGTACTCTCTAGAAGCTATTTTCACTATCGGTTCCAAATAGCCTCTCACTATTGGATATTGATTTATTAGTGGGCAATCGGCAGTGATAGGCCTATTTTCACTACCAGTTGCTCACCCGATATTGATGCTCATTTTCACAAAAAAAGAAATAAAAAAACAAAAGAGAAAAAAAGAAAACACCAGCGCCGCTCGTGCTGGTGCTGCCAGCTATACCCACCTCGTGCCCACCGCGCACGACCGCGCTATGGCCTATCACTGCCGAGCCACATCACCTAAGCTGGGCCCATTCTGGCGCCGTCGCTATCGGCAGCGTACACGGCCGGGTCACTGCCACCGCACGCACCGGGGTGAGGTAAGGAGGAGATCAGAGGGTAGGGGAGGAGCGCATGCACCGAGGCGAGGTAAGGAGGAGATCGGATGGCAAGGGAGAAGACGAGGGAGGAGATCTGGGGAGGCGCAGAGAGAGAGAGAGAGAGAGAGAGAGAGGGCTAATAAGGATGCAGATGTGAACCGGATAGTGAGTTAAATGCGTTGAATAGAAATGTCAAGTCTGGGGTCGAAGGATTACTGCCAGTTGATTTTATTAGCAATAAAATATAGGCTGGTCAAATGGGCCAAAGTTTGCCAACCAAAGGACCAAGGTGGGTTGGATATCCAGAACTTGGATTTACAAAACAAATGCCTCTTGTCTAAGTGGTTGTTTAAGCTTAGCAATGAAGATGGGGTTTAGCAAAAATTACTAAGAAATAAATATATTAAAAACAAAACATTGTCTGGTGTGAGTAAAAAGACAATTTTTTTAGCTTGGCGAATTTTAATTTGAAAGATGGTTCCCAAATCAGATTTTGGGAAGATATCTGGCTAGGGAAACACACTTTATGTTCACGTTACCCAACTTGTATAACATTGTCCACAAGAAACAAGCAACAGTTACCGAAGTCCTTAGCACAAGTCCACGCTAAATATCTCATTTAGAAGAGCTTTAGTGGGCAATAAACTAAAGGAATGGCACAATCTTGTGGCACATTGTGAATGTTAACTTACAAGTTGGTAGAGGCATGGTAACTTGGACGTTGAATAAAAGTGGTTTATGCATAGTGAAGTTCCTGTATCGGGTTCTAGTCTATAATGGTATTAAGGTCACACAGAAAATTTGGCGAACAAAAATACCTTTAAAAAGTAAGGTCTTTTTTTGGTTCTTAAAAAAGAGGGTCATCCGATCCTTACTAAAGATAGCCTCGCTAGAAGAAACTGGAGTGGTAGCAACTTTTGTTGTTTCTGTAGTAAATTAGAAACCATTCAACATCTCTTTTTGAATGTCATTATACTGAATCTCTATGGCAAGCTGTTCATATTGTGTTTGGTGTTATGCCTCCATTGAGTGTGGAACATTTATTCAATAGATGGTATAAACAAGGCCGAAATCAATATAATTCACTGTTACTGACTGGTGCAGCTGCTTTCTGTTGGTCTATATGCCTAACAAGAAATGATGTAGTTTTTGATAAATATCAGTCTAAAACATATTTACAGGTTCTATTCAGGGGGGCCCATTGGCTACGCTTCTAGGCCCAATTACAGCGTCAGGATGAGGAAAAAAACTGCATTTTACAAGCTTGCCGCAAACTGGAGTCTACAGTGGTGGTTTTTTTGCATCCCATGGATGGCCCTTTACCTTTTAGACTTGAGTTTAAAATTTTCTTTTGTCTTCTCAGTTGTGTGAGACTATTTTGAGTGGTGAACTTTATAATAATTGGGGTCGGATTCCACCTTTAAGAGGATGAAGCCGGATGCTTTTTCCGTTATCTAAAAAAACCTATCACTGCCGGTTTAAAATCGTCCGACAGACAACCGTGATGGTTTGAGAGTGTTTACCCGTTCTGTAGGAGCGGTGCGTGGTTTAACCTAATATGATGTGAATGCAATGGCACATTTCGATTGAAACCTTTTATACTCTATTTCACATGGCTATACAACAGACACGATACGAGAGATTTATTACATATATGGTTCTAAAATACTAATTTTTGTATTATATAATTTAGTAAAAACTGTTAGACATTTCTTGGTCAGGAGGGACTATTTTTTCGATAACGTGCTTAGCACGTATTTCATTAAGGAGAAATTAGAGTTTTACAAGTCGTCTAGCATGAACTGGCGAGGTGCCAGTAAACTAGATGAAGACCCGCACACAAAACCAGGAGGGACTATAAGAAATTTAATAAATCTTTTTGCAAAAAAAAAGAAATTTAATAAATCTTATTGTAGGATCCATGCACATATTGAATGAAAAAATGGAAGGTGTATTCTCTTAGTCTATTTAAACACCAATCAAATTTGCGGTTTAATTTCCCTATATACTCCTCTCCTTTTTTTTAGATAATGGAAACAAAAGTTCCGACTTCATCATTCCTCTGGGAGGAATAATCAGACCAATTATTACAAACTCACACTTAAAATAAAACCAGGGTACTAATCCTAATGCCCAAGGCGATAAGAGAAACTCCACTCATGAGAAGCAAACAGAAACATAGCACTAGACTCTAAAAGCCTGCATGTCTCAACAATGGAAGTCTTGTGCTCATCCAAGCGCTGTAATTGAGTCCAGAATCGGAGCCAATATGTCCCTCGGAACAGTACCTGCAAAAAAGTTTGTTTTTGGCTTTTGTTAAAAATGAAATCATTTCTTGTGAGCCAGATTGCCCAGCATAGGGCCGATGCTCCTGTCAAAACAAGCAAATTGTGTTTGCGGCAGCCCAATTTTGACCATCCCCAAACAAGTGAGATACACTTGTTGGAGGGGTAATACCAAACACCCAATGAACTGCACGCCAGAGAAAACGAGCACAATGACAATCAAAGAAAAGATGTTGGATGGTTTCAAGTTTATTAAAAAAACAGCAAACTTTACTACCATTTCAATTCCTTCTTGCTAGATTATCCTTTGTTAAAATTACCCCCCTTTTCAGGAACCACATGAAGATTTTGTTTTTTAGGGGTATCTTCATTTGCCATATCTCCTGCGTGACTTTCAAACCATTGTTGACAAGGAACTTATACATAGAATTCACCGAAAAGAACCCATTTTTTTGTAAACCCCAAACAAACCTATTTAGCATATTGTTGAGGGTAACATGCACAATACTAGCAACTAGGCTATGCCATTCTGTTAATTTTGTTCCCACCAAAGCCCTTCTGAAGGACACATTTAGAGGAGCAGTTTGTAGAACCTTGGTTACCTTGCCTGCTTTTTGCGCACCACATTGTATAGGTTTGGATATTGGGTTTTAAATGCCTAGTGTCCCAACCACTTGTCTTCCCAAAACCTGATTTGAGTTTCATTATTTAATCTAAACCGACCTAGGTTTAAGAACTGATCTTTGACACCCATAAGGCTAGCCCAAAAATGGGAAACCCCTGCTTTCTTTTCAACTTGGCTCAACGTTTTATTTTTTAGGTATTTGTTTTTAATCAAATCATGCCATATGCCTTCTTCATTACATAACTTAAACAACCATTTACTCAGCAGACACCTATTTTGCATCTCTAAATTCATAATTCCCATTTCACCTTGGTCTTTTGGCTGGCAGAGAATAGGTCATTTGACTAACCTATACTTCTTTTTTTTCTGATCATATTGCCAAAAAAAATCTAGATCTGAAGTATTCAATCTTTTTTAGAACACTCCGGGGATCAAAAAAAAGACATCATAAACATCGGTAGACTAGATAAAACATAATTTATCATGACTAAACGACCCCCAGCTGACAACAATTTACTCTTCCAGCTGCTTAATTTTTTTCTCGATTCTATCTTCTACCACTTTCCAGTCTTTATTCGATAGTCTTCTAACATGCATTGGGATGCCTAAGTACTTAAAGGGGAGTTGTCCTAGTTTGCAACCAAAGAGTTATGAGTATTGTTCCTCACACTCTCTAGCCTGCCCAAAACAGAAGATGTCACTTTTGTGATAGTTAATTTTTAGACCAGATAGTTGTTCAAAGACACAAAGTAACAATTTCATATTTTTTTGCTAAGTCGATGTCATGATCTAAAAAGATAATTGTATCATCAGCATACTGCAAGATTGATAATCCATCATCTATTAGATGTGGGATTATTCCTCTAATAAGTCCCTCCTGTTTGGCCCTATTTAAAATAATTGCCAACATGTCTACCACTATGTTGAACAGGATTGGAGATAAATGGTCTCCTTGCCTAAGGCCTTTCTTGGTCTGGAAGTAAGGTCCTAGATGATCATTTATTTTAATTCCTACATTTCCTCCTTGAACCACCGTCTTAATCCAATCACACTAAGTCGGATGAAAACCTTTTAGTCTAAGGGCCTGTTACAAAAAGTTCCAATTTACTTTGTCGTAGGCCTTCTCAAAATGATCTTAAAATCATCGTTTTTTCGAGCGAGGAGTTGGTGTAGCGTCTCATGGAGAATCGCTGCTCCTCTCCTAGCGTGTACTCCAAACAAATCTCACGGCTGACAAGCACGAACTGTACCCATCCATTTATCCATCCATCCATCCATCCATTTGCTTCCTATCGTGTGCATGTCAGGATCAGGCCCGAGCCCGAAGCGTCGTCGCAGGAGTCAGGACTCAGGAGTGCCATGAAGAGGAGTCTTTATGACAAGAGAACTGCCGATCGATCGAGCTAAAAAGTCTGTTGTTCGTAAATGATTGTAAATTTTCAGTTAAGAATAGTGTTTTTTTCTTATAACAAACCAATCAACAACAAATAATCCACGATACGATACGACCTCTTGAACAGGCTGAAAGACGATGATGTGCAAGCTAAGCGCAGCGGCATTTCAGAAAGGGCGCATGACTGTACAAAAATGGAAACAGGGCAGCACAGGGACGCAACGCCGCGACAGTGACGCGAGAATGGGAATGGTAACAGACAAATCGCATGATGCTTTGGGGGACATGTCGACAGGCTAGGGGGGGCGCCGGTGCCGGGGGCCCGCTGCCTGGTGAGCGAGAGCTACTGGCCTGCTGTGGCTGTGGGTGGTGTGGCCGTCAGCTTGATCCTGGCTTTTGAGTTTTCAGTTTTCACAGACGCACGCATGCACTCACGTTCTCTGCAAGTCTGCAATCCCTCTCCCTCACTCTCTCTGTGCTTTTTTGAAGGAAAGGCTGATGCTTTTCTGTGTTGGCTACTCACGTCAATTCGAGTAGCTGTAGCCCTAGGTCCTGCAAGGGCTAGACACCACACCGGCACACCTGCGCTGCTACAATAAGGCCTGTTTAGATTCCACCCAAAATCCAAAATTTTTTAAGATTATTTGTCACATTAAATCTTACGGCATATGTACAGAGCATTAAAATTTTTCAAGATTCCTCGTCACATCAAATCTTACGGCACATGCATGGAGCATTAAATGTAGGTAAAAAGAATAACTAATTGCATAGTTTATTCGTAATTGACGAGACGAATCTTTTAAGCCTAAATAGTCCATAATTGGATATTTTTTGTCAAATACAAACGAAAGTGCTACAGTAACCAAAACCAAAAATTTCGCATCTAAACAGGGCCTAATGCTACTACTACAGGGTTCTTTTGGATCGACATTTCTAATTAGCCCTTGTTTAGTTTGCAAAAAGTTTTCCCAAAAAGTGCTACAGTACACGTCACATCGAATCTTGCGGTACATGCATGGAGCATTAAATGTAGACAAAAATAAAAACTAATTGCACAGTTTTGTTGGAAATTGCGAGACGAACGTTTTGAGTCTAATTAGTCCATGATTGAACGCTAATTACCAAATAAAAACGAAATTGCTACAGTAGCCAAATTTCGCACTTTTCGCGAACTAAACGCGCGCTTAGTAGTAAGAATTAGTAAAGGCTGTATGCAAACAAATCTGATAAGACCTGTTTGCTAGGATTTCTTTTTCGCTCTGGCTTCCTACGAGGAACTAGAGCCGGTGAAGCTTGAAATACTTGTTGAATTAGATTTTCCCCTGTTTGCTTATAGTTTATAAGTCATATTTTTTCACTAACGAATAGTATTTTTCTCTCACAACAAATTAGTCAACTAGTACTTTCAGTCATGGCTTATCAGCCAAGCGAACATGACACTTATCATAATAGGATCTTAAACTTAGCGTATACATGATCACTAACATAATTTAGTGCGGAAACTTATCATAGTGACTAACTAGAGCCTGTAGATGTCATTTGAGTGTCTCTATAGATGTACATCATGTTCGCTTGTTGGTTTCAGCCAGGGCTTATCAGCCAGCCAACCGTGTTTTCCTCTCACAATAAACCAGCACTAGCCGAGCTTGTCAGCCCAGAAACCAACCAACGAACAGGCCGGTAGTAGGGTTGATGCAGCTGAAGTAGATGAACTAATCTTCACCAATTGAGAGGGGCTCTCCGATTTGCAGCCTCGTGGACTCCTGGATCAGGGAGTCATGCTTCCAAACCCCCTCGCAACGCCTAATGGATCAGTTAGATGAGTTTAGGTGTTGAGAAAAGAAGCCTAACCCCGAAATCAACTTTGGTATTATTATTTATATACACGCTGTGAGGTTGGGGTCGACTCCAGATAACCCTTAGGGTTGCCGCGGATCACAGCAAATAGTTTAACAGTTTGACACTAACAGGTGGACATTAACTTGTGTGCCAAGTTGATCTCGCTTAGCCGAGATCTCATCCAAATTCTGGCGTCACCAACTCCTAGTTCACTCCTAGAAGAGAGAGAAAATATTTCTTGCTACAATGCAAAAATATAGTCGTTTTCTAAGAAGGAGCCCTCACAAATAGGGTCTAAAGCATGTGCTAACTTCTAGTAGGAATTTGCAAGATAAAGGTTCCCAGCGAACGTTAAAAATTATAACCCCGCTATATATGAAAAGGTGGCAATTCTAGTTAGTCAAATTATATAAAGTTTGGTCAAATTTAGGACACCTTCAGTGGTGACTTATGAGCTACTCCCTCCGTCCCTAGATGTATGTACGTCGCTTTCGCATTCCTGAGAAATAACTTTGACTAAATATATATTAAAAAATATTAATATTTATGATACATGATTAGTATCATTGGATAGATATTTGAATCTAGTTTTTTAATAAATTTATTTGAAGATATAAATGTTCCACGTATTTCCTATAAATTGAGTCAAAGTTATCGGCACACAAATCGTGGCGACAAACATTTAGAGACAGAGGGAGTAGCTCTAAGCATATTATTTTATATTTTAATAGAAGATAGAGAGAAGCAATCTTTTGATAAGAGTTAATCTCATGCACACACTCCAAGATCATGTGAGGTTATCATGTGTGACTATTCATATTATGAGCTCTGTGCTAAAAGTAAATATTATTGGAAAAGTCTTATAGAAAAGAATATCAATATTTATCACATCAAATAAGTATATCACGATAAATCTAGTGATAATTATTTGGTATCCTAAGTTAGTACTTTAACCATAAACTTAGTTAAACTCAAGATGGGTTAACTTGATAATGTGCTAGAATTATATTTCTTTTCAAAATTGAGGGTGTAGCATGCTTTTTAATGCTCCTTCCGTAAAGAAACAATGATAGCATAGTGTTTGAGTCAAACCATTTGAGTTGGAACAAATTTTTACAAAATAAACATTAACATTTTGGACATTGATCATATTCGATTCGTTCCATGCAGCTTTTGTGCTCGTTTGGCTGCAACCCTCTCAGCCATTGTCTCTCCAGGCAATCAATCCTGGCCCCGGCGTTTAAGGGGCTGTTTGGTTCCTTAGACCATATTTTAGTTTATGTCCCATCGAATATTTAGACACATGCATAGAGTATTAAATATAGACTAAAAAAATAACTAATTATATAGATTGTGACTAATTTGCGAGACGAATTTTTTAAACCTAATTAGTCCATGATTTGATAATGTGATGCTATAGTAAATATGTGCTAATGATGGATTAATTAGACTTAATAGATTTGTCTCATAAATTAGTCTACTCCTGTGTAATTAGTTTTTTAATTAGCTCATATTTAGTCCTCCTAATTAGCATCCGAACGTCCGATGTGACACGGACTAAATTTTAGTCCCTGGATCCAAACACCCCCAGACATGGTGTCTCTGGCTGGTCTAGGCAATTTTCAGTCTGTTCGGTTGGCTGGTTCATTTCGTTGCTGGTTCGTGAAGAAGTACTGTTGGTTGGTTTGTGAGAAAAAATACTATTCCAACTAAAAATTTACGATCGTTTATGACAAGCCACGGCCAAACGAACAGGCTGTTTGTCACACCTCCATCGTCCAAATAGGCGCTTAATGACTACCCCGGCCAGCTATCATCATAAAAAAAAGTTTACAGCAAAAAGTAAACAAACATGCTCCATTATCGGTAGAATTTAGAAGAGACTGTGCAGACTCATTCATAGCTGTGTGCTTAGATTGGGATCTCAATCATATTCGATTCCGTTCCAAGCAGCTTTTGTGCCCGTTTGCCTGCAACCTTGCAGGGCTCACATGAAATCCCTCAGCATCCTGCTGCATACTCATTTGCTACCTTCCTCTCTCCCCAGCTACTTCATGGCTGCTTCCAGTCCACACTTCACACCTGCAGATTTGTAGTCGCTATAGTTTCTCACACTTGACACTCCCCAAGCTCCCACGTACTCCGATCCGATCCAGGAGAAGAGGAGAGCGAGCGTAGGGCAGCATGATGCACCAGCACCACCCTCACTACCTTCCGCGCCTCCACTCGCCGTCGTCGTCCTCCTCGTCTGAGGCGGTGGACATGGACCCCCGCGTGTGGGGCCGGCTGCCGCAGCCGCTGGTGGACCGCGTGCTGGCGTGCCTGCCGACGCCGTCCTTCCTCCGCCTCCGGGCCGCCTGCCGCCGCTTCTGCAACCTCATCTACTCGTCGCCGTTCCTCCACTCCCACCTCCTCCTGTCCCCGCACCTCCCTTTCTTCGCCTTCGCCGTGCCTTCCGCGGGGTACCTCCTCCTGCTCGACCCCACCAGGCCGCAGGCGCCCTCCTGGTCCCGCCTCCCGCTGCCGCTGCCCGTGGCGCCCGGCGCTGGCCACCAGGCGTTCTCCCCGGCGGCCGCGTCGGCGGGCCTGCTCGCGTTCCTGTCGGACGCGTCCGGCCACAAGACGCTGCTCCTCGCCAACCCCATCACGCGCCTCCTCGCGCCGCTGCCGCTCTGCCCCACCGCGCGCCTCTCCCCCACCGTCGGCCTCGCCGCGGGACCCACCTCCTTCATCGCCGTCATCGCCGGCGACGACCTTGTGTCCCCCTTCGCGGTCAAGAACATCTCCGCGGACACGTTCGTCGCCGATGCCGCCTCCGTCCCGCCCTCCGGTTTCTGGGCCCCGAGTTCCATCCTGCCCCGCCTCTCCTCCCTCGACCCCCGCGCCGGCATGGCTTTCGCCTCCGGAAGGTAATTAAAGCCTGATGAAGCGCACGTGTGTGGGTGCGGAATCTGTCCATGCATACACATGAGCACACGGCATGAGATCAAACTGACTACATGCAAGTTCTACTGGTTTCCTGTCGCAGGTTCTACTGCATGAGCTCGTCGCCGTTCACGGTTCTTGTGTTCGACGTGGCGACCAACGTCTGGAGCAAGGTGCAGCCGCCGATGAGGAGGTTCCTGCGGTCGCCGGCGCTCGTGGAGCTCGGCGGCGGGAGGGAGCGCGAGGCGAGGGTGGCGCTGGTCTCCGCCGTCGAGAAGAGCCGCCTCAGCGTGCCACGGAGCGTGCGCGTGTGGACGCTGCGCGGCGGGCACGGAGTCGCCGGCGGAAGCAACGGCCGCAGCGGGGCGTGGACCGAGATGGCGCGGACGCCGCCCGACGTGCACGCGCAGTTTGCTGCGGCCGAGGGCGGGCGCGGGTTCGAGTGCGCGGCGCACGGCGACTTCGTGGTGCTGGCGCCACGCGGGCCCGCGAGCCCCGTGCTCGTGTTCGACTCGCGCCGCGACGAGTGGCGGTGGGCGCCGCCGTGCCCGTACCCGTACGCCGGGGGGATCGCCGCGGGAGGTGCCGGGTTCAGGGTGTTCGCCTACGAGCCCCGCCTGGCGACGCCGGCCATCGGCCTCCTGGATGCCACGGCGCCGTCGGCCTTTTTGCATGGGATGCAGGGCTAGCTGGGGGCTAGCTAGCTCGTCGATCATCGGTCGCTTATGCGCATCTTCTAGATAACCGAAATCAATCCGCCGGTCTCTGCGTTGTGAGGTGTGAAACACCATGAAATTTGGTGCTTTCCTAGAGCATGTTAGCGAAGGCTGCTGGTAAGTCTACTAGTTTGAGGCGTGTGTCTTTCTGAAAGACTCTTTCATATATGATCCCTAGTACTATTAAGTTTGTGGTATTTCATGATTTATATGTACGGGGATTAGTTATATGAACATTTAAACTTGCTTTCTGCATAAGTATTTGCAATCTAAAATAATGGGCCATCCAAGAGTGAAGTCTTGTCTGCAGATCTGGCTTTTGGTGTGTGGTTTCTGTGTGACCAGTGATACTACTAGTAGCTTGTAGACCAATTAATTTTCTGGTGCTGCTCCCCTTCGATCATGCACGAAAAGAATGCAAGTATGGATTACCTGTCACGAAGGATGGTTGGGTTTGACTAAGTTTCTAGTGAATAATATTAACGGTTATGTCTATAAATTAGTTTATAAAGAAAATATATTTTATAATTAATTTGATAATATTTATTTGGTATTATAAACATGGATATTTTTTATCTATAATTGGTCAAACTTAAGGTACTAAAATATGGCACTGTGTTAGAATTGCATTTTTTAAGTGACGAAGGTAATACTATTCATGTGCCTATTTTATCTCTTGTCTTGTCATGAAATCATCTGATGAAGTTCATAGTACTCCTACAAGGTAGTTCATTTAGTATTTGTTAGGTATGCATACTAGTACTACCAAGATATGTTTTTTCAAGGAATTTCCCATTCACATATGGATCATACAGCTGTTTGTCAAAAGAGAATGCGATACTATCATAAGCCAAAAATTCATGCAATGCAAGATGAGTCATGACATGTACTCTCTGTGCAAGATGCTGGAATGAGTGAAATCACACTTCATAATCTCTTTTAATCGAATCCAGTATCCATATATATAGTATCATGTGTGCTTGCTCTAGAATTAACACTTATATATGTTTTACTTTAAGAAAAATATTTACTTTCAGTAGATATGAATCTTGGCTGTGAACTTGAAAAGAAGTGATGAGTGACTGAGAATTGAGCTGGTTTGATTAGTTTTGATATGGATTCAGTGCAAATTAAACCAGATAACAATACTCCTATATCAATGGGATTTTTCGTGGTTTGGGTCCATTTTAGTACCATCTCATGAAATGACATGATTTCTCATTTATGGTAGTGCTCGGTAGAGCTTGCTGTGGCAGCGCTGCGATTGCATCCGTAGGAACTAAACAAGTCTACACCCTGCAGCTGCAGCCAAAACAGCTGCAAAGAAACACAGCGGAGCACAACCTATAAGCTTATTATTGGTTGTACTCTTTCTGGTTGCGGCTGCTCACTGCTACAACCAGGATTTTTAGGGAATATTTATATATTTACCATCGTTACGATGTGAGTGGTATAAAAAATACTATGTCATTGGCTCATGTGTCAATGACACAATATAAGATGCCATCCGTAATAATGGTAAATATGTAAATACCCTAATTTTTAGATACGGTTGTAGATACTCTATAGATGCAGCTTTTTATTGAGCCGCCTCTGTCAAAAAAAAAAAAAAAAAACTGTTACTACAAATCAATTTTGTGGTAGTACTGCAGCTGCAGCTAGAAAGAATGCAACCGATCAGACCCTATTATACAAGATAGAGTATTTATTACGTTTACGAGAAATGAAGTGGAGATATATAGATCAACCCATAGAACCAAATATACATATTAGCTTTGAATATAAGATCAAACATCCTGGAAGTTCGTTTCACTATGTCAGAATAGCACTTCACTGTCGGTTCAAAACACCCCATCACTGTCGAATTTTGAACTGGCACAACCATATCGATAGTGATGAGGGTCAGCTATCACTGTCGGTTCCTACAAACCAGCAGTGTTCTTCAACTTCACTGCCGGTTCTTTACACAACCGACAGAGTTCAGTTCCACCAACACTGCCGGTTCATGAGACCACCCGACAGAGTTCAGTTCTACCAACACTGTCGGTTTATGTTTTAACCAGCAGTGTTGTCGTAACCATTACTGCCGGTTTGTGACAAGAACCGGCAGTGATGGCTAAGCTAACGCTGCCGATTTGTGGCTCGAGCCGGCAGTGCCATCTTGGCCATCATTGTCGGTTTGTTTCTAACCAGCAGTGATGGTTACGACAACACTGTCGGTTTGTTTCTAACTGGCAGTGATGGTTACGACAACACTGTCAGTTTGTTGCTAATCGACAGTGATGGCCCGTTCGCATTTTATTGTTTTATAATTTATTTTAATTTATATTTTTCGTGGAATCGGGTTTCGCTTTATATACGCTACGTAGACGACAGGTCCATCAATATTAAACATTATAAATGTTATGGTTACAGTTCAAATGTTCTTATCAAGATCTCGATCCCTCAAAATAAAAAAAAATTATTCGATAAGACGAAGCATGCTTCTCTGACTTCTTATAATAATCTAGCGAGCCGCTATGGGCCATACTGGTCCGTAAACTTCACGGATTGTGCAATGGAAAATACTTCATCCTTTTCCAATACCTCGGCTAAGATGAATTTTGCTAGCTCCGATTGTAGTGCGACGATCTCCATGTCTAACAGCCTTTCGTGGTTATATTTCTTGCGCTGTCGTTCAACAAAGATGATATCCAAAGAGGAATCAGTAGATCATTTTGTTGAATTATTAACAGACATAAATGAAATGGGGATTATACACACCAACTTATCGGCTTCTTCTGATTTTTCGCCGATGTAGCGAAGCATTGCCCACATTACATAAAATCCGCATTCATTGTTTCCCGCCGGCTGTTTTAGGTACTTCCCCTCCATTTCGACAACCTTGAATGGGACCTGCGTCCCACCGATATGTTTTCTTCGGACGCTGTGCAACATTAAAAGGAGAAACATTAGAAAGTGGTATGTATGACTAGAAAATAATATGTTATTAGGATCGCTTACTAATTCAGCCACCAGTGCATCCAGATGATGAAATGGTTTTTTCTTTGAGTTCCACACCTCGATCAGATTTTTAGCAAGATTGACACAAATGAAGACGAAATGGTTGCTGCAATCACAGATTCCTAATTATCGAATAATCTTAACGAAAAAAGAAGCATAAAATTAAAAGCCAAGAACATATACTCGCAGTTGTAGGCTAGAAGTATGTGGGTTTTGTTATTCATCTTGAATTCATCGAAAACAACAATCAATCTCTCTTTCAAGTCTTCCATGTCACATCCATGTAGGCCTAAACATGTCTTCTCATTGACTTGCAAGGGGTCCAAGAAGCCTATGTTATGCCATTTGTTTTTAGTATGCAAAATTTTGCTATACAACTACATAAAATCATAGGAATTGGTCAAAAGTTAACAATTTGTGTCTCGAGAGAGTAGTTAATTATAATATCGTGCGTGTAGGGTACTTACATAGTCCATCAGCGTCAACATTTGTGAATCACGAGAGCGTTTCTGGTATAGCTGGAACAAGCACTCTCACTCGACATCGAACTTCTCTTCTTCAGGATAATTAAAAACATGTGGCGAACGGACAATAACATCAAAACTAAAGTCATCCGTCTATGTTGCTTGAGCCATGTAATATTTATGCAACTAGCGCATATATGTTGTTAAATTTTATACTCGTCATCGGGAACCAAAAGATTGCACCTTTCATACTTCATTGCCGGTGTTCCTGTTCCTTGTACATCATAATAGATGTTCGCGGCCTCTTTCATGGTTAATTCGGGGTTGTCTTTGACGTACTTCTGTATCTTCCTTAAATCTTCATTGTGCATTTCATCGGCTCTTATTGTAGCGTACTGATTTTGTGTTTGCCTTTGAAATTCGGACTTCAACAAACACGGAGGCAGTGAGGCACACAGATTGAAGAAACTAACAAATCTTCCTTCGAGATGTGTGCTGTAAATTTTCCTTCCATCAAGTTTGTAACATTGCCACTGAACGACCTTTTTCTTTTTTGTTGGTCCACTTTGGGAGCATTAGCGACCGAATCCAAGGACCTTTTCTGCGACTACGAGGATGCCTTTGATCTTGTTTTGGGCTGACGTGGAGGAGGAGGAGGAGGATGACGATGAGAATTCTGTTTTCCCGGGGCTGATGAAGATGGAGGATGAGTCTTCTTTTTTCTCGGGGCTGATGAAGATGGAGTCAGACGAGGAGGAATAGAAGGAGACCTCTGTCTTCTCGGGGGTGATGGCAAGGGATGAGGAGGGGAGTGATCTCTGTTGGGAGATGGTGAGTGATCATCGCGGGTGGACGAAGATCGCAGTCGTCCTCATCAGAGGACAATTGGTGGTCAAGCTTAATGAAGCGCTTGCGCCAGGCCACTTGAGAGCCCTTGTTATGACCAAGTATTGGCCTGTATTCCGCTGTGGGGTACTCAATGTGTATCTTGTTATACTTCTTATCAAGTATTCTGTCAATGGTGACGCGAACGTACCCCTATGGAATTGGGCGGCCATTAATGGTTCCATCTCCCGCAGGCCTGGCCGGCTGAGTGCCACCTTATCCTTTGTCCATTCCTGATGGATGTACAACTTGACATTGACGGGTTCAGTGATGCCATCCACCGGATGAGGCACATTTGCATCTTCTTCGTCGAGCGGGGTCGATCCACAGCTGCTGCGACCCCTAAACTGTGGGCTAAAGGCAGTAGAAGTAGGGTTTTATGGTACTCCTAACCCCTTGGACAGTATAATTTGCTGGACTCATGCTTCAACAGTCGCCTCAATCTGTGCGTCCATTCTTTCTTCCATCTCTTTTAGTCGCCTGAAATACTCTGCCTCCTGATCCGCTGTACCCCTCGAGCGGCTCCGGTAAGTGTTAGATTTTTTGGGGAATGCTAGTTTTCAAGGAACAACAGAAAGTAACAAACCATCTCCGAAAAATCCCAAACTTGGTGTTTCCTTCACTTGTGTCACGTGCAAGCCTAAGAATAATTTTAAGACCTAATACGACACCGGAATATATATTTCTAGTTGCCCAACAAATGTTACACGAATTACATGCATGACAATAATTAAACACACAAAGCCGTACATATTAAAATTAGAACCTAATTAAACTACGACCTTGAAAACCTAGCTAAATAACCATTAATTACTATCGAAATCATTGCCGGGATCGATCGGGCCACGCACACTAATATGCCTCTGTAGCCATATATGGTAATTGATGTCACGGATTATATATCCGCTTATATCGATGAAGGTCAATGCCCGTATGAGTGCACTCTCTCGTGCCTCATAATACCGAAAGAATGGTCGACCATAGATGTAACCTACTGAATGACCACTGCCCCTGTTAGCAATCCTTATGCAGTACTGGCGTCCTTCTATAGTGAGCTGGCTGAGGTTTCCATTGCAGAAGTCCCAATCATACCCGAGTTGCTCCGTAGCTTGGTCTAGAACGGCCCACAAGCCACATGCAGCATAGGTAAGGTCCTGGAGCGCAATCTGCATGCGGAGAAAAAGAAAAAAAATTAGAGAATGTTATTACAATAATAAACAACAAATAACCATGACTCATTGAAGAAAGAAATAAGCGCACGCTTTTCTTCCTTCTTCAATGTCTATGACGCAACGGAAGTTCGAACTGGCCATTCTCTAGCTCCACGGAATGTAGCTCCTTCCTGATTTTCAAGTGTTGCATGTCTAGGCGTGTGGCTAGTGAATCCTTCGATGTCCTCATGGTGTCCATCAAGGTGTTAAGAATGTTAGCGCACACATTTTTAGTGATGTGCATGGGATCAAGACAGTGGCGTACACTTAGAAATGGCCAGTAAGGTAGTTTTCAGAAAACCATTTTTTTCTTCCAAACGCTCCCATCAGGCGCTGCTACTGCATTGTCCCCCTTCCCAAGGACAACCTCTAGTTTGTTGAGTTCTCGAAGTATCGCAGACCCGTCTTGATATTTTAGAGCTAAGCGTTTCTCAATAGTACCGTTAAAATCTTTTCTGTTCCTGCGGTAAGAGTGATTCTTAGGTAGAAACCTACGGTGTCCCATATAAACTATCTTTGAGTTATTTGGCAGATTTACCGCATCGGTATCGTCCAAGCGCGCACTCGACACATCCAGTATAGCCTTTTGTCTTCTATACGGACAACAAACCTCGACCTGGCAGGTCGGTGATTGTAGCGATAAGTACCCCCTTGATCGTGACATGTTTCTTTTTGTACTCATCCCAAACATCCGCCACACCCTTTTCAAACATCTCCACTAGTTCATTGATCACTAGTTCCAGAAACGCATCGATGTCATTCCCAGGTTGTCTTGGCCCTTGGATCAGTAGTGGCATCTGGATGTACGACCGCTTCATACAGACTCAAGGTGGAAGGTTGTATATATAGAGCGTCATTGGCCAGGTGCTATGATTGCTTCTAACCTGGTCGAAAGGATTCATCCATCTGTGTTCAAAGCAAACCAAAGGTGCCTTACCTCTCCACCGATGTCCTTATAGAACATAGTATTGATAGTCCTCCAGTCATGCCCATCGGCGGGGTGCCTCATCATTATATCTTTCTTACGCTCTTCGCCATGCCAGCGCAACAACTTGGCTGACTTTGCACATGCAAATAGCCTATGCACCACGGGAGCTATAGGAAAATACCAAACGACCTTTACGGGACCTCCTCTAGTCTTGGTACCCTCATCTGACGGCCCTTCCTTGTACCGTGGAGCTTCACACTTGGGGCACTTGTCCAAGTCTTTGTATTTTTCTCCATGATACAATATGCAATCATTGGAACACGCATGGATTTTTTCAACCTCGAGGCCGATGGGGCAGATCATTTGCTTGGCCAAGTATGTCTTTTCTGGCAACTCATTTTTTCCGGGAGCATTTTCCTCATTATACCTAACAACTGATCGAAGCCTTTATCATTCAATCCGTTTGTCGATTTGAACTCTAACAGCATGATGTCGGCTTCCAATTTGCTCATTGGACAATTCCTATACAATGATGTTTTGCCATCTTGTCTCATTTTCTTTAACTTTCTTAGCTGTCTTTCACTAAGACATCCGATCTCTACATTACGTAGCAGCTGAGAAATGCCATCGTTATCCTCGGTGTCGTCAGCTAGCGTGTTCCTAAATACATTATTAACTATGGCCATAGGTTCCATGTAAATACCGGGTTCCTTGTCAGCATCATGGATGGCTACGTCAGGCATGTCCACATCATCATCGTTTTCCTATAGAATATTCACACCAACCTCACCATCCATAGTCCATAACGTATAGTTTGACATAAACCCTCTGGTAATCAAGTGCGATCGTATAGACTCAATTTGACGAAAGTTCCTTTGATTCTTGCAATCTTTGCATGGGCAGAAGACAGGGTTCCCATTTCCAGCATGGGCTTTGGCATCGGTGATAAACTGGCTGACGCCATGCATGTACCGCTTGTCCGTTCAGGACAGATGCATCCACTCTCGATCCATCTCCGCAAAAAAAATACTGAGACAGTAATTACAAAGAATTAATAAGAAATCGAGCTTCATGAACAACAATTGTAGCTCGAAAATACCAATTTTGGAAAACATTATTGTACACTAATTATTGGAAAATTGAAATTGGTAGCCCCGGCCCTATAAATTGAAAATC
This sequence comes from Miscanthus lutarioriparius, assembly GCA_904845875.1. NCBI lineage: Eukaryota > Viridiplantae > Streptophyta > Magnoliopsida > Poales > Poaceae > Miscanthus > Miscanthus lutarioriparius. The sequence goes on from CAJGYO010000018.1 coordinate 15,860,371, forward strand.
GTAGTAAAAAACAATTATTGCACAATAATGAAGAACATCTATTCTACTCTACTTCTAAGAACTAATTATAGCATCACATACTAACAATGATGATCTTGACCACCATGGAATAATTAGCTAGAAATTTAAATGTGTTTATAGATACCAACCTTTTGGATGATGGATTCACCACAATTTGAGCCTTTAGTAAATGTCCAATTGAAAAAGTGCTCTATAGAATGGAGAAAGAACTAGAATGAGAATCAAGCAATGTAGCCATCAAAACGAAGATAATTAAGCAACAAAATTAAAGGAGTGGATGTTTGTTACTAACCTTAAAGCAAAAAGATCAAGCCATTCTTCAAAATCCAAGCGCTAGCTTCATGGTGAAGAGCAGACGCAACAATGGAGGGAAGGGCCAAAACGCGCGCCTCTGTTCTCGGGATGGAAGAGAGGAGGAAGAATAGGACAGCTGCAGTCTTTTTGTGCTGTAGGCTTATCATCGTCGGTTGTTAGCGAGAACCGACATTGATAGATCCAAATCACTGTTGGCTTTTGGTTTAAACCGGCAGTGATGAGTGGCCGCCAAAACACTGCCGGTTCAAGCCACAAACTGGTAGTGATGTGGTCCTTCACTGCCGGTTTTAGCCCAGCCCCAATTATTTTTTTATTTTTAAGCTCATAACCGGCAGTGACGGTACATCACCGCCGGTTGTCACAATCCGGCAGTGATGAGGCCGGCAGTGATGTCCAAATCTGGCGTAGTATTTTGTTAGTGTCTAGGTTTCTTTTTTGCTATGCTGAAGGTTTGCTAAAAAGCACTGCAATTTTAAGCTTGCTTAAGAACACTATAGGTCAGAAGTAATCCCATTGCTCTGTAGTTTCAGAAATCAAGCCATAGCTAGCTCATCTTCAACTGTACCAGAAGATTTAGAACTTCATGGAATCATAGCAGAAGGAACTAATATATGTTCCCCAAAATTGGCATGATGCGCATGCAGAAATCTCCATGCATAGCTCTCAAATGAAATCACAAAACTGAAGTATTTCATGTGTCCCAATTTTAACTTGTATATATATGCATGCAAAGATATCAGGAGATAGTTTCCAATAGTGAACCATGTATGTACAGGACTATTTTTGGCAATGTACAGTGGAACGGAGGAATCTCTTATGGGGAATGCACATGAGTTTAGTCCTGTAGTATGCGAAGGAGCACTGGAGCACTAGTAGTAGTACCTGTTGGCTGGATCGGATCCTGCCAATGCCCACGGAAATCCCTCTAGCTCGCTGCCGCGCGGATGCCTTGCCCAGTTGCGCTTCTTTTGAATGATTCCTTTTGCTCAGCCAGATTCTTTTGAATGATTCCTTTTGCTCAGGCCAAGCGCGCGCGAGAGAGAGCCCTTGTTTAGTCGGAGAAATTTGGATTTTGGAGCTATGGTAGCACGTTCGTTTTTATTTGGCAAATATTGTTCAAACATGGACTAATTAGGCTCAAAACGTTCGTCTCGTAATTTCCCATCAAACTGTGCAATTAGTTTTTCTTTTCGTCTAAATTTAATGATCCATGCACGGACCCGCAAACATTCGATGTGACAGGTACTGTAACATCTTTTTAAAAGTTAGGGTAAACCTAAACAAGGACAGAGATCGACGGAGCAGTCAGTACGTGTGCGCAGGCGTCGTCTGCTGGCTGCTGCGGCCTGCAGGCAGCACAGGCCCTGAGCTGATGAGCGAAGATAAAACAGAGGACCTATACTAGGCGCCTAGCACTGCTCTCTAGCTAGAGCTTTCATTTCACATTTCACTTATCAGTAGACTGTACCTCTCGAAATTTTGCGCGTGTTTAGTTACATGAAATTTAGAATTTGGCCTATTATAGCATTTTTGTTTTTATTTACTAATTAGTGTTTAATTATAGACTAATTAGGTTTAAAATGTTCGTCTCGTAATTTCCAATCAAATTGTGTAATTAGTTTTTTTAGTCTATATTTAATGTTCCATACACGTATCGTAAGATTCAATATGATAGCTACTGTATCACTTTTTAGGAATTTGGGTGGTAACTAAACGCGCGCTATGCCCAGTCCGTGTTCCCCGGGCCGCACACACTCTGAAATCTTTGCGCTGCTATGCTGATGGCACCTATGGTATGGAAGAGGCGAAACGTTGTGGTGTGTGGTCGTTAGAAACCAAGTAGCGCCGCTGCGTCAAACCCTGTATAACGTAATGGCGATGCTGCAATACTGCAGACGTATTGTCCGTGATGGTTGGTGCTCTGTATTTTCTACACACAAGCTATACTGATAAATGCACTCCTTAGCATTCGAAATTTATCCACAATACTTTTTAGCTTATAGATCGACTAAATCCTAGTAACCTTTATTACTTCCTAGAAGTGTATTTATTTCAGGACAAAGCGAGGAGATGATTTGTTTGCCTCCATCACAAAAGTGCTGCTCCATGCAATTTGCTTTGTCCTTTATCGTGACTGTGAGTCTTCTCCTCGGTGAAGTCGTTTGATTGCCCACCATAATATCTCAACTTCGACCACAATTTGATATATATCATAAAAGAACATAAAACAATAGTAAATAAACTTCATGTTGATCAAGCTCATCAAGTAAATTGGAATTGGTGTGGTTCAGAATTATAAAGGTGGAGGTAGTAAAAACAACATGCCAAAGTATGTAGCAATACCATTGCTATGTCTAGTTGCCTCAAATGTTGAAACCGCACAAGAAAACTCATTTGGCAGGATCCGAAATACTACCACTTGATTATTCACTACCCTAGATCTAGACATCACCGTCGGTTTAAAACCTCCCTTCACTGTCGGATTTTGAACCGACAGTGGCATACCGGCAGTAATGGGAGTTGACATCACACCCGATCCTTAAAAACCGACATTGATCTACAGGCAACAATGTCGGTTCCTGGCTCCACCTGACAGTGTTCAGTTGAACAACAATGCCGGTTTGTAGTCCCAACCGACAGTGATGGTTGCTTCAAGAGTGTCGGTTCTTGGCTCAAGCCAATAGTGTTGAGCAAGCCTACACTATCGGTTTATAAATCAAACCGGCAGTGTTGTCGTAAGTCATAACCATCACTGTCGGTTCATGGTTCAAGCCGGCAGTGTTGAGCAAGCCAACACTGTCGGTTTGTTTCTAACCAGCAGTGATGGTTACGACAACACTGCTGGTTCGTTGCTAACCGGTAGTAATGGCCCATTCGTATTTTATTGTTTTATAATTTATTTTAATTTATATTTTTTCGTGGAATCGGGTTTCGCTTTATATACGCTATGTAGACGACAGGTCCATCAATATTAAACATTATAAATGTTACGGTTACAGTTCAAATGTTCTTATCAAGAACTCGATCCCTCAAAATAAAAAATAAATTATTCGATAACCTGAAGCATGCTTCTTGGACTTCTAACAATAATCTAGCGAGCCGCTCTGGACGATACTAGTCCTTATACTTCATGTATTGTGCAATGGAAAATACTCTATCTTTTTGCAATACCTTGGTTAAGATGAATTTTGCTAGCTCCGATTGTAGTGCGACGATCTCCATGTCTAACGGCCTTTCGTGGTTATATTTCTTACGCTGTCGTTCAAAAAAGATGATATCCAAAGATGAATCAGTAAATCATTTTGTTGAATTATTAACAGACATAAATGAAATGGGGATTATACACACCAACTTATCTGCTTCTTTCGATTTCCTACCGATGTAGCGAAGCATTGCCCACATTACAGAAAACCCGCATTCATTGTTTCCCGCCGGCTGTTTTAGGTACTTCCCCTCTATTTCGACAACCTTGAATGGGACCTGCGTCCCACCGATATGTCTTCTTCGGACACTGTGCAACATTAAAAGGAGAAACATTAGAAAAGCGGTATGTGTGACTAGAAAATAATATGTTATTAGGATTGCTTACTAATTCAGCACTGCCACCAGTGCATCCAGATGATGAAATGGTTTTTTATTCAAGTCCCACACCTCGATCAGATTTTTAGCAAGATTGATACAAATGAAGATGAAATGGTTGCTACAATCATATAATCCTAATTATCGAATAATCTTAACGAAAAAGAAGCATAAAATTAAAAGCCGAGAACACATACTCGCAGTTGTTGGCTAGAAGTATGTGGGTTTTGTTCTTCATTTTGAATTCATTGAAAACAACAATCAATCTCTCTTTCAAGTCTTCCACGTCACATCCATGGATGCCTAAACATGTCTTCTCATTGACTCGCAAGGGGTCCAAGAAGCCTATGTTATCCCATTTGCTTTTTAGTATGTAAAATTTTGCTATACACCTACATAAAATCGTGGGAATTAATCAAAAGTTAACAATTTGTGTCTCGAGAGAGTTGTTAATTATAATATCGTGCATGTAGAGTACTTACATAGTCCACAACGTCAACATTTGTGAATCGAGAGAGCATTTCTGGTATAGCTGGAACAAGCACTCTCACTCGACATCGAACTTCTCTTTTTCAGGATAATGAAAAACATGTAGCGAACGGATAATAACCTCAAAACCAAAGTCCTCCGTCTTTGTTGCTTAAACCATGTAATATTCATGCAACTGACGCATATATGTTGTCAAATTTTTATATACATCATCGGAAACCAAAAGATTGCCCCTTTCATACTTCATTGCCGATGTTCCCGTCCCTTGTACATCATAATAGATGTTCGTAGCCTTTTCCATGATTAATTCGGGGTTGTCTTCGACATACTTCTGTATCTCTTTTAAATCTTCATTGTGTATTTTATGGGCTCTTATTGTAGTGTACTGATTCTGTGTTTGTCTTTCGAATTTGGACTTCAACAAACACGAAGGCAGTGAGGCACAAAGATTGAAGAAACTAACACAATCTTTCTTCGAGGTGTGTGCTGTAAATTTCCTTCCATCATGTTTGTAACGCTGCCACTGAACGACCTTTTTCTTTTTTGTTGGTCCACTTTGGGAGCATTAGCGACCAAATCCAAGGACCTTTTCTACAACTGCAAGGATGTCTTTGATCTTATTTTGGGCTAAGGTGGAGGAGGAGGAGGAGGATGACGACGAGAATTCTATTTTCCCGGGGCTGATGATGATGGAGGAGGAGGAGGAGTCTCTTTTCTCCGGGCTGATGAAGATAGAGTCGGATGAGGAGGAATAGAAGGAGACCTCTGTCTTCTCAGGGGTGATGGGAAGGGATGAGGAGGGGAGTGATCTCTGTTGGGAGATGGTGAGTGATCATCGTGGGTGGGCGAAGACTCAAAGTCGTTCTTATCATTAGAGGACAATTGGTGCTCAAGCTTAATGAAGCGCTTATGCCAGGCCACTTGAGTGCCCTTGTTATGACCAAGTTTCAGCCTATCTTCCGCTGTGGGGTACTCAATGTGTATCTTGTAATACGACTTATCAAGTATTCTATCAATGGTGACACGAGCGTACCTCTATGGAATTGGGCGGCCATTAATGGTCCCGTCTCCCGCAAGCCAGGTCTGGTCGAGCGCCACCTTGTTCTTTCTCCATTCCTGACGGATGTACAACTTGACATTGATGGGTTCAGTGATGCCATCGACTAGATGAGGCACATTCGCATCTAAGCAGGGTCGATCCGCAGCTGCTGTGACCCATAAACTGTGGGCTAATGGCAGTAGGAGTAGGGTTTTGTGGTACTTCTGACCTCTTAGATAGTAAAATTTGCTGGACTTATGCTTCAATAGTCACCTCAATCCGTGTGTCCATTCTGTCTTCTATCTCTTTTAGTCACCTCAAACACTCTGCCTCCTGATCCGCTCTACCCCTCGAGCGGCTCCGGTAAGTGTGAGATTCTTCAGGGAATGCTAGTTTCAAGGAACAACACCGGTTCCTCTAGTGTGACCAGGGTGCTCCTTGGTTCCGAGTGCTTGGGTGAGCACATGTTTCTCCCTATTACAAGTGTGAATCCCTTGGCTCACCTCCTCAGTTACCTAGGAGATCCTCTAGATGAGTTCGCTCATGGGTGGATTTGTGGAGCTAAAGCTCCCGTCCTCGGCGTGGCGTACATTCCTCCCCATACAGTATAATACCGATCTTGGCTCCCAATGGGTGGTCTCAACCTGAACGCCTTCCTCAGCAAGGTGATCTATCTTTTTAAGTTCTGCTTTAAATTCTGGCATCTTTTTGGCGTAGCCACGAGAGCCGAGATGATGAGGATTCGTCGCTTTCTGTGAGTTCTCCTTATTCTTCCTGTTCAGTTCTAAGTACTCCTCGGATAACCTGTATTCCTTGAAATTCTGCTAGAAGTCCTTCTGCTTGCTAAACTGTCCACCATTAAAATCTGGCTCTTTACTTTGGAGGATAAAATTCTTGTACAATGTCCTCTTGAAATTCTTGAAGCATGTCCCCATAAATTCTTTTGCTTTTTTCTTGACTTCCTCCTTGTCATACTCCGTTGGGAAAGTGAAATACTCTGGGATCTTGATGTCCCATATGTAATCCTTCTCACTTTCGGGAACCCTCCATGGGTCATTATCTTTCCTATTCCACTTCCTGTACCTAATCGGGATGAAGTCCCTTACAAGTAACCCGAGGATAGTCTTGTATTTGGTCAAAGCTATAGGCGGCGAGAGTGGATCCCCGAATTCATCGAACTCAGTGATGTGCCGGTGTGCATTCCTACCAATAGGAATCTTTTACATGCCTCGCTTGGATCTGGCCTTCCTGCTACCCGAACCCTCTGGTTCCTTGGTCGACGGAGGCTCCTGCTGGAGACACTAAGTAAGCTATGACCCTCTCAATTGATTGGCGTGTGTGGCTACATAGTCACATGATACCAAAGTTACCTGGCCATCTTGGTCAATTTGACCTAGCTCGAGCAGGCCGGACGGGGTCCATGGCTGCTCATTCTCACCATCCTGATTGACACCGTCACCATTTATCAGATCATGCGGCTCTCCCGTCCCAACGATATCAGCCGCTTCTTGTTGCCGATCTGTTCTTTGGCGACGGGGTAATAGGCAACGATGGGTCATGGCTTTGACACGATCGTGGTTAGTTTTGGCTGTGGACAACTACTAATAGCATATGTTCATATTATATATATATAATATGTTTAATGCAAAGTCTAAGAATAAGTCCACATACAACAAAGTCAAATAATAGCATATGTTCACCTAGAACAAATTTATTATTTGATTGACCACATACAACAAAGTCCACCTACTGTTCTACGAAACTAAGCCTACATCAACTTCCAAATAAGAAAAGCAATGACCATAGCCATAAATAAAAGCATGATATTTTTCCAAGACCAAGGAGCAATTCTCCTAATCTTCACATCTCCGACGGGTGGCTTCTCTTCAATCTCTAGTGCCAGCAGATGGTCATGATTTGCATTCATTGGACCATAGTAGGCCGGTTGCCCATGGTTTGCAAGGTAGGCCGGATGACTATAGTAGGCCCTCAAAGCTTCAGCTTCTGTGTTGTATTTTTTGTGCAAATTACTAGGGTAGCGATTGACTTGAGTATAGCAATCTTCCCAGGTTCGATAAATCCCAAGCATGTGACCAACATGCACTACATACCATGCCATGGTTTCCTATACATTTAAGTAAATTAGGTTGTCATTCAAACATGATGTATCAAAATATTAAGTTCACATACAGCTAGGATTTTGATAGCCATGGTTATATAGCACACATAACAGGTAGGATTTACATACCTACCGATTTTTGGTATAGTTGACCTTGAACAAAAACACACGATGTGCCTCAACAGTCAATATCATTTCATGCTGAATTAATTTAAAGAAAATCCCATTTTGAAGTTGTGTGTCATTTTAAAGCTTTGTATTCTCTCCATGGATCACTTGTACTGAAAAGCTTAGCCAGTTATGACCTTATTAGTTGGAGAGATTTAGCAAGCACTTGTCTAAACTTATTGTGCTAGATGATGTGTGAGACATATATTCAGTGCATCTCGATAAACAAGAATTTATACTCTGTTCAAATGTTCAGACTACACACACCAAACATGTAGAAGCATATATGACATAATTTGGCCAAGCTGCCTGTTCATGTGTGCTTGCAGGTTTGCAAAAGCAAACTAAGTCTTATAATTTAGCCAAGCAGCCTGTAACTCAATCGAATAGGAATTGGATGCTACCGGGAAGACAATAGCCTAATAAATCATAAATCATAAATGTACATGCACCAGAATTAGGCCGGCTGCTTACTTGCTAAAAACTATTGGACAAAAAATAACTTTTCCTCTAACAATGGTTCTTTTGTTCCCAAAAAACTTTAAACTATGGATTCTGATATATCCACATCTCCATATAAACCATGCATACTAATTCAAGTAAGCAGCAACACATCTACTGATTCACAGCTTTTCTATGGAAAACACATGTCATGATTCACAACTTTTCTATGGAAAATAAGGGTCATGATTCACAGTTTTTCAATGAAAACCACATGTCAGGGCTGAAGAACATCTATTCAAGTAACTTTGAGTCTTATAATAAAAGCACAGTAGGGGCCTGCACCCTCCTATTTTCCTCAAAAAAAAGTATCTCTGAGTCAGGAGTGAATGCAATTAACTGGGCACTCATCGTGGGGCATTTCATCAAACACATAGCTGTCAGTGAGCCACGCAGTCACCGTGGGGGTGGGAAAGCAGTTGTCCGTGCACTCCTGAAGGCCTCGATGGTGGGAGTGCAGGCGTGGAGGAGGAGGGGCACGGCCGGCATCATGGAGGAGGAACGAGGGCACGGATGGCGCGGTGCTCCGACGTGGGGCGGTGCTCCGGCGTGGGGCGATGCTCGGGCATCGGCGTCAAAGAAGAGGAGCATGAGGCTAGGAACGGCGGCGCGGGGGGCGATGGATGGGTGCGCGGGGAACGGTGGTTCCTGTCGGCGCAGGTGGTGCTCTGGCGGCGTGGGGGAGGGTTGGTGCGGGTTGAAATGAATTTGGACAATTTCAACCCGCGCCTTTCTTTTATACCAATGGTTCATCATTGACGGTTCTAATTATGAATCAACAGTGATGAGGAAACATCACTGTTGGGCCATTCCTCCAATCGGCAGTGATGGGGGTGTAGTAGTTAGGGGTTAAGTAGGATCTCTTTTCCCTATCTTTTGAATTTCTCCTACTGGCTCAACGGTTAAGACCCCGCAATTTAGCCCCCGAGACCTGTGTTCGAGTCCTAGGTGGCCCAAATTTTTTGGTTCAATTTTATAAATTATTAAATGACTTTGGAAAATGGTTCATCACTGTCGGTTGTAAGTGTAAACAGACAGTGATGAAGCAATATCACTGCCGAGCGATTTGTTGAACCGGCAGTGATTGCGGTGTAACGGTTACGGGTTAAGTAGGATATCTTTTCCCTTTCTTTTGAATTCCTCCGACTGGCTCAACGGTTAAGACCCCGCAATTTAGCCCCCGAGACCCATGTTCGAGTCCTAGAAGGCCCAAATTTTTTGGTATAATTTTATAATTTATTAAGCGCTCTAAAAGGTCAAAAAGAAAAAAAATTAGCCTTGACACACATCCTATACTAGTGCAGCGGTTAAGTCTCAGAACTTTGCTGCCCGAGACCCGAGCTCGAACACGAGAGCTGGCACAATAATTTTTTAATTTTTTATATATCACTGCCGATTTTGTCTCATCACTGCCGGTTTTTTGAAACCGACAGTGATGTTTATATATATTAAAAATTTTCTTTTATATATTGAATAAATAAAAGCATGTGTATTCCTATGTCGAAATGGCTTGAAATTTTTTTGGCAAGTATGTACACCCAAATTAAGACCCCACACAGGAGATTAGGTTTTTTGATCAGTTTTTTATTTATTATATTTTTTTATCTGTTGAATGAGATAAAAGAGGGTGAATTACATCTTGGACCCATTAGATTTTTTCATCGACCTCCACAAAATTCTTATCCCTAGGGTACATTAGAGCCTGTGTAAAAGTTTGGCAACATTCCATATCTTTTATGGGTAGATTCAGTTCAAACTATAATTAATCGATGTCGTCACGCGAAAATTCAATTAAACCACAGAAAGTAGCAAACCATCTCCGAAAAATCACAAACTAGGTGTTTCCTTCACGCATGGCACGTGCAAGCCAAAGAAAAAGTTTGAGATCAATATGACATCAAAATGCGTATGAACCACAGAAACCTTCATAGCATATGTGCATAGTCATAGTTCGATGAAAAGGCTCATATAACTCTGTGAAGCATGTATACTCTGCCTATGTCGAATAAGCTTGAAATTTTTTTGGCCAGCATGTATACCAAAATTAAGGGTCCAAACAAGATCTGAGGTTTTTCTAATCATTTTTAATATATTTTTCTCTGTGCTGAATTTGACAAAAGAGGGTGAATTACATCTTGGACCCAATAGATTTTTTCATCGACATCTACAAAATTCTTATCCCTAGAGCACATTAGAACCTGTGTAAAAGTTTGGCACTATTCTCGTTCTTTTTTCCGGTAGACTCAATTCAACCTATAATTAATCAGTGTCATCGCGTGGAAATTAAATTAAACCTTAGAAAGTAGCAAACCATCTCCGGAAAATCCCAAACTTGGTGTTTCCTTCACCTGTGTCACGTGCAAGCCTGAGAATAATTTTGATACCAATATGACACCGGAATGTATATTTCTAGTTGCCCAACAAATATTACATGAATTACATGCATGACAATAATTAAACGCACAAGCCGTACAAATTAAAATTAGAACCCAATTAAACTACGACCTTAAAAACCTAGCTAAATAAACATTAATTACTATTGGAATCACTGCCGGGATCGATCAGGCCACGCACACTAACATGCCTCTGTAGTCATATATGGTAATTGATGTCACGGATTTTGTATCCGCTTGTATCGATGAAGGTCAATGCTCGTATGAGTGCACTCTCTCGTGCCTCACAATACCAAAAGAATGGTCGACCATAGATGTAACCTACCGAATGATCATTACCCTAGTTAGTAATCCTTATGCCGTATTGACGTCCTTCTATAGTGAGCTGGCCGAGGTTTCCATTGCAGAAGTCCCAATTGTACCCGAGTTGCTCCGTAGCTTGGTCTAGAATGGCCCATAAGCCACATGCAGCATAGGTAAGGTCTTGGAGTGCAATCTGCATGCGGAGAGAAAGAAAAAAAATTAGAGAACGTTATTACAATAATAAACAACAAATAACCACAACTCAGTATAAGTGACTATTTTACCACATCCTAGACGGTTGTAGCTCGCAAACCATTCGCTTGCTTACTAGACGGGGATATCACCAACATTCAAAGCAAGTGCCTTGAAGTTAGAGAAATCAAGCACGTCATAGCAAACACATCGAAGTGCCTCTAAACAGATGCGCACAACAATGAATTGGGCGCTTATCACGTCCGGGCTCATCTTCCCGTCTCATGGATATGGATCTCGATGATTTGCACCCCTCAATGGGATGGAAAAACTAAGTTCACATGTCCATAGCCGACCACTTGCTTTAGATGTCGTGTTCTTGATGATGTCCGAGATAAAGAACCAGCTAAGTGCTGTTCACATCCAATCTATTGAGGATATAGTCTACGACATATATGTATGCAACAATGATATTAAACTAATTACATTTATTTGTTAGCATCAAAAAACAAAAGATGTTGGAAAATATTTCATACAATAGCTAGAACAGGGAACCATGGAATGGCCACATTAGGAGCGAATGGCTCATTACCAGGGTGGAAACCTGGTTCTTGTGGTTGGGGAGGTTCATTGTTCATACCACCTGATTGATAAAATGCAAAAAAATATGAACATAAAATATATGCACAAAAAATTCTTCCAAGTAAAATGTGGCAACATAATTAAATATAGATCGAATGCAAGGAATAAGAATATATATAAATGTAGAATGCAAAGAAACATGAATATAAATATAGATAAAATGAATATAGATAGAATATTGGAGAAGACAACATATCAATACCATTGAGAAATGCAGGAGCCATGACCAAATCACGTAGAGATAGAGTGGATTTTTTGAAAAGTGAGAGTAAAACGTGAGAAATGAGACTGTGAGAGTTCGTGGGTGGGTGGGATCGATGTATGTGGCCGGCTGTTTGTTTTATATAGGGGGCATGGACATCACTACCGGTTTTTAAGTAGAACCGACAGTGAAAGTTAATATCACTATCGGTTTTTAAATAGAACCAACAGTGAAAGTTAATATCACTGCCGGTTTATAAGTAGAACCGACAGTGAAGGTGCATATATGTAAATGATATATTTATTTAGATAATACAGTGGGAAAAGTTTTAACAATAACGATATATTTATTTAGATAGTAATGAAATACATCAAAAAATAACAAAAATATTAGATATAAATTACATATACGATAACAAAGACCTTACACTAAAATTCCATATATGATAACAAAGACCTATTTACGTACATGTCAATATTACAATCAATGTGTATCAACACATTATAATTTGACCACCTCAGTAGCATTCTTCTAGCACCAACTAGGGTCAAACAACAACATCGAGGTGGTCTACGAGCTATACCAGTTGGAGATGACAAGGTGGCATCGATGAATCCATGCCTTGTCTATACATGGCCTTTTCTAGATGTGCACCGCAGCAGATGGCTCTGTGAACCTCGTGGCATCTCCAATCTTCGGCGTTGCTCTATCTTCGTAGCATTCTTCTAGTACCTCTTGTGTGCACCATTTTGGTGGACTACGACGCATAACGATATCTATGGTTTGTTGTGAGAGGAAAACACTGTATCATGGCTGATAAGCCCTGGCTGAAACCAACATGCATGGAGAGGCTCCCTAGCAGGGCACCATTTTATAGGCTAGCTATCACGGTAGGTGGGAGCAGTGCTCCTGCTGTGGTGATCAGCGGGAGCACTGCTATCCCATGAGGGAATATTCATATCACTGTCGGTTTTGTTAAAAAACCGGCAGTGATTGGGGTCATTAGTGCCGGTTTTTAGAACCAACAGTGATTCCATGTATCACTGTCACGAGGGGCCTGACAAAGCGATTGCTTTTATTTTTTTGAAATTAGAGCCACTGCCGTATCACTATCGGTTTTGTAAAAAAACCGACAGTGATAGGGGTCATTAGTGCTGGTTTTTAGAACCGGCAGTGATTCCATGTATCACTGTCGCGATAGGCTTGACAAACCAATAGCTTTTATTTTTTTGAAAGTAGAGCCACTGCCGTAACACTGTCGGTTTTATTAAGAAACCGCTGTCGGGTTCATAAACCCGGGGTCCCTCACAGACCGGCTTCCCAACAATGGCTTGGCCTAAGCAGACAATGCGCTACTCATGGGCCAGCCCAAGTATCTGAATGATGGGCCAGAAGGGCGATCCAATCACCGACTGGAAGGTCTGGCCAAGGAGGAGCGGCGCATGTTTTCTGACTCCGACCCACCTCTCTGACCGGAGTGCTCGCTTTGGTCTCCAGCCCGCCTCCGGACAGCCTCTCCAACCGGAAGGTTTGGCTAAAGCACTACTTCCGACTTCGATTGGGGATGCACCAAACCCCTGCTCACCGCTTTTCCCTAACTGGCGCATTCAGAGCCGACTGGGACTAACCGATCGGAGACACCCGCTTGGTAAGGACCAGGGAACGGATGGAGAGAGTAAGGCAGGGCGCACAAGTCAAACCGCAATACTTGGGATCGTACCCTACGAACATGCAGGACAGTACCCTACAACCTCCCTAGCATGGTAGAGCCCAAGCAGTGATGTAGGCGCCGACATTTTCCCCTACAGTATTATGGGCACCATTAACTCCCATACGACAAGGCTCCCCCATACATCTAGGCATCGACAGTGTTGTGGGTGCGACATTTACCGTACCAGGCAAACATGGTAAAACCCCTTACATGCCTCCATGTATCAACAGTGTGGCAGGCGCCGACGTCTGCCATACCCAAAGAAGACAACACCAACCTCCCACGTGCATCTGACATTCAACAGTATTGTGGGCGCCTACCATCATCCTGTACCCACCGGCATGGGCAACAAGGCTCAGTAGCATACATACTCTCTCCCTCTCACTTGTAAGGCCATCCCCTTCATCTATAAAAGGGGATGCGCTCTCTCCCAACATTTAGATTCATTAGATCAATCAAGTTCACTACTACACAACAGTAGAACCTCTAGGTTCAAACCATGAGCACACGCTCGAACACTTAGCTCATAGCGAGGCTCCCATCACTCTCGGCCCTTCCGACCGGAGTTCGACCGAACCTCTTGTACCCCCCATCTTTCTCCTTCTCATTTGTAACCCTACTACAAACTTTGAGCACTTGGGCTCAGGAATAAATTCACCGACCGACTCAAACTAGACGTTGGGCACGTTGCTTGAACTAGTATAAACCCTATGTCATTGAGTGCTAGGCCACCTCCGATCACAACGTATGACAAAACTATAAATATTTACTTGTTGGTCACTTTCTGCACCAACACCAATAGGGATAGGGATCATTAGTGCTGGTTTTTAGAACCGGCAGTGATGCCATTTATCAGTGTCGGTTTTAAAAAAAATTAATTTTTTTGTCCCGCCTGGGTTTCGAACCGAGGGAGCGACAAAGAGGGATTAGTAGCTTAACTGCTGCGTTAAAGGAGGATTTACGTTAGGAAACGTTTTGTTATCATTTTTATAGTTTAAGTTGAGGTTCATTTAATTCTATAAAAATATAAAAAAAGTTTGCCGCACCTACCTAGGATTCAAACCAAGGGTACAGGCTTCACAGTAGCTGGCTTTTACCGCTGCGCTAGCATTAAGGATTACGTTAGTTTAGGTTATGTTTTTTCTTTTATCCATTTAGTGCATGTAAATACATATAATTTATTGTAAAATAATACAAATATTTGTTTGTCGATTATTTAGTTCCATGATAATTAATTAATGGTATATAATTATCAAATAATAGTGTTTCTGAACATCATCTCAATATTTGATTACATAGTCAATTATTTAATTTTAGAGAAGTGCACAAAATATAAATTAGATTACATAGTTGGTGAACAACGTCTAAATAATAATTACATAGTTAACAATAATCTAACAATCTTTAGGTGCATTCAATCAGGGCCTCATTGTGAGGATAGGTAGTCGTGAAGGTAGTTCATCACCCTCTTGAAGGAAGGGAGGCATTTCTCGATGGAGGCATTTCCTGATAGCCCCTCTAGTCTTCTTCATCCGTCACTCCATCTACACCGACAATCTTTCTTTTCCCTTCTAGGACTAATTTTAGCCTTCCTTTTGTCTTGTTGTCCCTTGCATAGAAGACTTGCATAACATCTATGTCATTGAGTGCTAGGTCACCTCCGATCACATATACGGCAAAACTACAAATATTTACTTGTTGGTCACTTTCTGCACCAACAGTCGGCGCCGTCCGTGAGGAAGATGTTGTACGTTCAACACTTTTTGGTCATCGGATGGCCCACTTTTCCGCCACCTTTGCCATGGCGGGCTCAGGCGATACGACTCGCTTTGGCTCACTTGAGTTTCCCACACTCCCACCTATTGGGATGTGGGTTCCACCCATCTCCGGGCTATCCCAAGCCTTCCTCTTTGGAAGCTAGGACTTCGTCGCCGACCGGCTCGGCGTACTACACCTCCGTGAGGAGGCACTCGTTCTGGCGCCCGTCGGAGGGGCACCCTCCATCGGCTCCGGGACGCACGATGACTTCAACGACGAGGCATTTGCGCTTCATTCCGAGCAAACTCTCTGCTCAAACCCTGCTGTGAGTAATGTACATGATGTTATTTACTTGCTATTCTCTATCTTCCGCTGATTACCCAGAGGGACCCCATTGTCCCCGCCGCGACCACCATGAGACCGGTTCCCCTATGGCCTCGCGTCTCCCACGGACGTGGACGCCGAGGGCTCCAAAGGATGATGGCGTCGCCCCCTCTCACGTCTGAATTTGTGGGGATGGTGAGCTATGCTCCCACCTATTTCCTTGACCCCTTGGATGACGATGTTGAGAGTGACGGCTCTAGCATCGGCGATGTGGCGCCTAGCCACCGTCCGCCCCGGGAGTGCGCTATGGCGGACGCTCCGAGACAGCCACTGGTGGTGACAGAGTCCTTGCAGACTCACACCCCTTTGGACCCTCGTGCGGAGACCCCGAGCTCACACGGGTGCACGGTGAGGAGCTATGACTACAGCGGCTGAACTAGCCACCGACTGCGCCAGCGCGCTCGGCGCACCACATTGTGCTCCATGCGCATAAACCATCGGGTCCAGCGCAACACCATGGACAGGGGGAACGATCCCCCATAGTTCGCTTGGGACAATCAGAACATCACTGTTGCGGCAATGCTTCTGTGCGGCCTTCCCGAGCCGAACGACCCCCAGGAATAGGCGATCCACTGGAACCTTTGGGCACTAGTGGAGACTGCTGCCGTTCAACAGGCAGAGAGCTCCGCATCATGACACTGACTCGCGGCCTCTCTCCCCACTAGGGGAGTGGGGACGCACCAGACGAATCGCTCCACCCGCTCACCGCTACAGCCGCCAAGCACGGCATAGGAGGCCGCATCTTCGCCTATTCTTGACTTGGCGACCGCTCTGCACCGACCGCCTGTACAAGAGTGAATCGGGCCAAACCGAGACGCTCGCAGCAGCGACCGGAGTCCTAGCCCGGATGGCCCAGGACCATGGGCCTTTGTCCGACGCATCTAGTGAGCGCCATTCCTGCAGCGCTCCAATAGAGGCCAAGGCAAAGGCAAGGACAAGTGCCAGGATCAGAACGAGGGCCCCTCCATATAGAGGGGGAAAAGAATAGAAAAGATCGCCGCCGACCGGCCAACTCCGCGTTGGTTGCCATGACTGATCACATGGGCAAGCAGCCCTAGCAGGACCTTCTGGGCCACTTCCATGAGCTCATGGAGAGCCCATGAACCAACCACGCCTACCCCATCAAACACCTCTAGAAGGACCGCGAGCTCCTCAAGCGCCTTCTGCGATAGGCTGGCGTGCCGAAGGAAGAAAAAGGCGAAGAGGCAGTGGCCAAGAAAGGGGGCATAGCGGGCAAGGATCCGGATGACTAAAGGTCGAGGTGATCCAACCGGATGCCTGCTGACTAAAGGATGACAACGACGAAATTCTCACCAATGCTTGGAATAGCTATGTCATTTCTTCCCCTAAAAATTAGTCTTACCATTGTTTACTTAACGCTTGCTCCTATAAAAGCACCTCGACCCGAACACTTTTTGGCCTGGGTCACTCAGGGGCTCCACGAGGGTGCACTACTACCTCTCTTTTTCATTTGCTATCATATGGGGAAACTCCTTCCTACCCAAACAAAAGGGTAGTTCGTTCCTTTAAATTGACTTGCGTAGCTTTGCTTTAAAATATTCCGACCGATCGCACCCCGCCTCTACCTACAGTTACAAGCAGCTGAGCCTCGCTGGCCACGCCTAGGCTCCTAAGGTTGCGGCCTATGGGAGGTTGCAGCCTACGGGACAAACGGACAAGTACAAAAAAGAAAGAATAAAAAACCAAATTATGCTAAGGTAAAACTAAGGAACGAAAGGGAGAAGCTTCCCCAAACAGAGTGACTCCATCACAAAAAACAAAACCGATTGTAGTCATTGAGTACACAAGAACATTTACATGGGGGCTCCCCCACGAACTTAAACTTTTTACATCTACTAAACTACTTATACTTTACAAGCTATTGGGGAGGCTCGGTGGCATCTGCTGTTGTTGCAACTGGTGAAGGCACGGGTTGCTCACTCCCCGATGGGATGACATTTGGCTCGGTTGAAGGCGGGGCGATGTCCACTTCCGACCTAGGCTCCGTGCCATCCATAGGCTGGGCGACGACCCCCCGACGCAAGCTTCCGCCCATGTCCTCATGGTGGGCATCCATCACCCACTGCACAGAGACTTGCTCTGCCACCAACCTTGTGTGCGGCATCAAGCTCTCCCTGAGCGATTGGATGTCCTCCATGCTCAAGCCATCGGCATACCCACTGCAGATAGTGGTGAAATCAAGGTTCGAGTGGTACGTCGCCACCAAGTCAACACCCCGATGCTTCGAGAACATCCCTATGTGATAAGGGCCCGGACCTCATCTGGGACCTCCGCCAGCTGGATGGCGGGCACACTGGTACTTGGCACCAACCCAAAGACCTCCGAGATGACGAGCTAGGCAACATTGTGGATCTTGTCAAGTTCCCCCTCGAAGGCACATCGCTCCTCAAGGGACTTGGCCAGCGCCTCCGCATTCTAGCCAAATGTCGCCTCAACCATCTCTAGGTCCTGCTCCAACAACTTCACCTTTTTGCCCAGTTCTAGAAGAGGGGCGACAAGCTTAGAAACAAGCTAAAGGAAGAAACCAACATGATGAAAAATAGAGAAGGTACGTACCGAGTTAGAAGTTCTCGAGGGTGGAGAGTCCTCCGCCTGCTGGGCCACCTGCTCACGCAGCCGGGCGTTCGCCTCCTCCGTCCCGATCACCCGGCCCTAGAGCACAAGCACTTCCTGGTCTACCTTAGATCGGGCCTTTGCTCTGACTCTAGGGCCTTTCGCGCCAACTCTAGGGCATTCCGCTCTGACTCTAGGGTGTTTCGCTCTGACTCAAGGGTCTCTAGGGATTTTTGGAGCACCGCCTCGGTGTCCGCCAGGGATTTCCACAGCCCCGCCTTGGTCTCCGCCTAACGAGCCTTCGCCGCCTCAAGCCCTCGCTCGGCAGTGGTCGCCCGCTCTGCCGCACGCTGCCCTTCCGCCTACACCAAGGTCACCTCGGCCGCCCGGTCTTGGGACTCACGGCGGGCGGACTCCAGCTGATGCTCAAGGTGGCCATCCGGGCATGCTCCATCTAGAGGAAGCGGGACTTACGAGATGACATCTCCTGCAGACCTTATGAAAATGAGAAGCAAGCATGCTGAGGCTACCAACATGAGACTAAGAGGTCAAGGACAAACATGGGAAACTGACCTCCATGGCGAGCTACAGGTCGACCTTGACTAACTGCGTTGGGCGGACTTAACCCGCTCCTGGGTGTCCTCAAGCTTCACCAATAGCTTGGTGAGATCAGACTACATGGCGAGTCCTTTCCCCCCAAGGATGTCCCAAAGCTAAGACTCTTGGGAATCTTGAAGGATGAACCAAACCTTTGACGGGTCCTTTGGGCAGGGCCACTCTAGGTCACCCTCCTCTAGCCTACCGGAGGGCCCAGCCTCCGACTGAACCACCCCCAGTTCTGTGACGGCACCGGCAGCTCCACCACGTCATCCGCTTCATCGTCGAAAGGGATCTCCACCACTTTGATTTCATAGGCCACCGACGGGCATTCTGACTCTGTCCCAGCCGCATCTCCCTCTGGTGCCTTCAGCTCCGACCGTGAGGGTGAGCCGTGCAACCCTCCGCCCGGCGTGGCAGGGAGCTTGGTCTCCCTCTCCTCTTCCACCACAGTCTAGTGGAGGAGGGGCCACAAGGGACACCTCCAGCGAAGCCCCCGCCATCACCACCGGGATCGCCACCAGCACCATCGCCACCGTTGTCGCCATACTAGCAACCGACCTGGGGAGCACCACCCTCGGAAGGGGAGGACTCGCTGCCACCACCCTGTTCCCCCCGCCGCTCGCCACGGCACGCTGCAGGGTGGGCCTCCAAACATCCTGCACGGGAGTTGGGGCGATGCTCAACCCCATCATCGTCCGGCCACTGACAAAAAGTACAGGTCAGTCATACTCCAAAAAGGCTCAACAGCAAGATAAAAAAGAAACAAAGAAAAATATACCGGGAGGTAAGCGGCATGACTCTAAAACCAAGATCCGGTGTCGACGGGCCCGTGAGGGCGAGGACCGCTCCCTGGATGTGACCTGCCCCCCTCACTTCAGCTGGGGGTGGAGTCATCCCATCTGGTTCCTGCCCGGCCTACGGGTCACCGTGACCTTCGGCTTGGGACACACCGACCTGAGCAGCAGGTGGGGCATCCTCCCACTGAGAGTCACGTGCTGGCACCGGTCCCGGCGACGCACGGGTGCAAGACCACTCCTCTGACCACTGGCTTGCTCGGCCGCGCCTGCGGTAGGCGGGGACAGAGACTGGCGAAGCCACCGAGGGGCGCTGTGACCACGTCCGCTTCACCTCCCGTTCTCCGGCAGAGTTTGCGCCACCACACGCTTCCTCGACATGGGAACCACGGCGCGCCTCTCTCGCCTCCCGCTCATCGCCGGCAGACATCGCCGAAAGGTCACGACGCTCCGCTGTCACAATGACCTCCCGGCTTTCCTCCTCCTCGGAGAAAACCATGTCATCCATATCTGTGGGATCCTCCGACTCGAGCTCGGACTAGACGTCACTCTTATTTTCCCTAGCCTTCACACGCCGGGCGATCTCCTTCTCCTTCTTATACTTCCGCCGAGCCACCTCGGCTTTCTTCTTCTTCCTAGCATCCGCCGCCTCCTTTTAGGCAGCCTATCGAGCCGTGCCCTCTGGCCCCTTTGGAAGGTGCGGACGGGACTTGTAAGCATCAAGTCCCTATGAACCAGGCGATTCAAAATCAAAAAAGCAGGAAAGCAAAGTGGAAAAGAACACGAAGTAAAGAGAGAGGAGCATACCAGTTTGGACACCACCGAGGCATTGAGAGGTCCGGGCTTTCCCTCGACCCTCTCTTTGGGCTTCAGCTGCAGCACCTAGTCAAGGCGACTCTAGACCTCGTCGCCCGGTAGCTCCTCTGGCGACACACGATCAGGGTCCGACGAGCTGCTATACCTCCACATCGGCCATGCCCTCTCCGCCAATGGAGCAACCCGACAGCGGTAGAGGGTGTGGAACACCCACACCCCATCAAGGCCATGCCACACGAGCTTCTAGAGCTCCGCCTCAATGATCTCCACCTTCTTCTTCTCCGGACGGGAAGGGTCCCACGACCAACTATCCGCCTCTCCGCCTCCCACCGGTGAACACCGAGAATGGTGCCTCCATCGGGTTCCTGATATAAAACCACTCCCCGTGCCACCCCTGGTTAGAGTCGCTGGGGATATACATAGGATATGAGCCCCCCATGCTTGGTTTTCTCTGCACGGCGAATCCCCCCACCGGCGCGGCCTCGAGCGGATTCCCCACCGGCAAAGTTCGCCTCGAGAAAAGCCACCGGAAGAAGTCCCGTGTGGCTCCATCCCAAGAAGGCCTCGTAGACGGTGACGAAGCCAGCGATATGCAGCACCCCCGTCGGATTGAGGTGCTGCAGCTCTAGAACCCACTCATTAAGAAACCCACGCGAGGAACCAGTGCGCGGGATATCCTAATCCACGCTCGTGGAAGGTGAGGAAGGAGAGCACCTCGTCGGGCCGAGGTTGCGGAACATCCTCCCTCCCACGAGCCCTCCAGTGTGCCACCTCCTTTGACGGAAGAAACCCCTTCATGGCAAAGGCCTCCAGCACCGACTCCCTCACAGTGGATGACCTCCAGTCCGACATTTCGCCCCGGGTTCACAAAAGGATTTGTGAGTTTTTTCCTCTCCCTCGCTCTCTCCCTTTTCTTTCCTAGGAACCGCCGTGGCTCTCAAAGATGCTGTCACACCCAATTTTAAGGATAAAATGGAGTATAAAATCTTATGTGTGCCCAAAGATCAGTCACACACATAAGCCAACAAATTATAAATAGTATCATCACAAGTGTTTATTACATCACGAATAAGACAGAGTTATCTCATAAATGTAGTGGAAGTATAACAAAAAGATCTCTCACGGAAGCTCCATTTCACAGGGACATCGACTCGTTGACCACAAGTCTAGAAGTCCTCAGGAAAATCATCACACCCAAAGCCATCTGTTACCCATTCGGGATTTTATCCAAATAATGCGAATAAACAAGCGTAAGTACATAGCGTACTCAACAAGTGTAACACGGGGTTCATGAGGCTCAAAAGGCTTGACATAGGTTTAACAACATTCAGCTTTTAGTTGTCACAATTTTGGCTTAAGAGTAGCAACAAATTGTTTCAATTCCCAATGCAAAACACATGATCAAATGTAAACATGAATAATGAATAGCATAAATAGATAATTCTTAGTGTTCATCTATTCCATAAGGGTTCTAAGGCCACTCGTGACCATGAGCACGGCTGATATACCAGTTTTACACTTTGTAGATGTTGTACACTTTCACTGTGAGTCGTGATACCCATATGCCCAGGTTAATTTCTCCCAAAACACTTCCAAGGTGAGCAGGTAGAGGTCACTATGAAGCCTTTCAAAGGTTCGTCTAACAAGTTAGGGCCATTAGATTCACTCTTGGCAAACAGATGTAGAGCCCCCTTCCCGATGGCACATTGACACGCAGCCTATACACATGGGGACAGAGGCCGCACTATACCCGATTCGACAAGCCATTCTTACGCCAATAAAGGTAACCACTAACAAGCTAGAAAATGTCCTCATACTGAGCTAAAGCCAGAGCCATGTAGCCCTCACAGCTGTACTGTAAGTCCCGGATGATCACTTACAGAGAAGTCCTTAGGGAGAGGAATCTGAAGCATTTAGAAAGTAGCTAAATACTCTAGCCCCCTATTTCCAAGTTGCTAAAAAGTCATATTTTAATGTTTATTGCATATACCATTAGTCAAGTTACAAGATCATTGTTTAATTGAGCACTAGCAAAGCTACCAAATGCATAACCCGTAGGTAACAAGGTAAAAGTTCAATTCTAGGGAATCCCTATCAAGGTGACATATGGAACATGAATTTAATGAATTAAAGTGAATAGGAAACAAGGATGATCCCATGCTATACTTGCCTTGAGCAAAGATACTCTCTGCTGATCCTACTCATCAAAATAGTACCCTTGATCTCCCATGAATTGCTCACCGTCTATATTCGATAATCACAACAACATACAAGCATCCAGGAGCAATCATGCAAAGCAAACAAAGCTATAGATTAGAACAGTACACCAACAGCATAAAATCAAGATGAAAAGTTTGGAAAACAAATCTACATCTTCGCTACGAACACACAAATGCAAAGATCACAAAAATCAGAGCTAAAGCGAAGAAATTATGAATTAAACAAGATTTCCTATAGTAAAATAATATATTAAATCTAACCTCGAATTTTAAAAGTGGAAAACCTACTTAACAGTAGTATAAACATGTAGATTACTTAATTATGAACCTAACGCAAATTGAATGGATCATCGGAGTTAAAATGGAAAAGTTATGGCCTAAATAAATCTAGTGGCAAAACTATAAATAACTAAAAACGTATTTTCAACCCAACCGAACTAAAGTGCGCTTTCAGAAATAGAAAACGGAATTTGGGAAGGCGCTAGGGATGGCGGGTTAAGACTAAAGTAATTATAAGGGTGTTTTTGAAAAACTTGCAGCGAAGGGGTACCGGCCATCCACGGCCGCAGGATTAGATCTGAACGACTGCAATTCATTCGGGTGAAAGAGAGGGGGAGCCTGACCAGAACAGGACTGGCGGCGGCGCCATGGATGGCTCGTCGGAGCTTTCGGTTTTTGGTCTACGGTACTCGATTCGACGAAAGAGAAGCACTAGGAGAGAGGGGAGGGGATGGGGATCTCACCCGAACCGAAAGAGGCGAGCGAGACGTGACGAAGGTTGCGCGGTGTTTGACGGACGGTGGCTCTTGTGGCGGCGCTAGGGCGAGGCAGCTACAAGCTCCTTGGCAAGGTGGAAAGCGTGCGGCCAGGCGGGATAAGGAGGGCGGAGCAGGCACGGGCGATATTTATGGGGGCGTGGACGCTTGGGCGACAAGGCATCGTGAGGAACCGTGGCGGGGATGGACACAGGCGTCGGTAGAGATAGTGTCCGAGCCGGCCACGAGCGAGAGGAAGGAGGAGCGCTTGACCGGTGGGCCCGGGTGGTCAGCGGCCGGAGGAAAGAGGAGCGCGGGGTGGAAGTTTGGCTGGGCCGGGCGCCTTGCTGGGATGTTGCGGTGCGGCAGGGAGAGAAGCCGAGCTGGGCTTCGGCCCGAGCGGGAAGGAGAGGAATGGCCCACGGGAGCTAGGCCGGCGATGGAAGTAGGACAAAGGAATGGGCCGTGTGGGAGTAAACAGGCCACGATAGAAGCAGGCCAACCAGGCCAAAAGCAAGGAAGGAAGAAAAAAATCCTTTTCTATTTTTCAAACCCATTTTGAAGGCAAAATTCAAATCAAGTAGAAATTTGATTTCAAATCAAACCATTCAAAAATCATTATGTAGCAGCATGAATGCATACACATGATTGTGAACCTACATTTGATTTTAATTTAATAAAATTTACTATTTTTCCCTAACTCAAATTCCCACAAAATGTATATTTAATCATTTTCTCCTATTTCAAAAATATGTGAGTTTTAGGGTGTTACAGATGCTCTCGGCAAGATGGAAAATGAGAGGAGGCGACGGATGGGGAATAGGCGAAGGAACAGGCAAAAACCTTCTCCCTTCTCCTACTTAAGGAAAAGGGCGCAACAGTTGGGGAAGGCTCGCCGATCGAGAAAGTCAAAACGGCGGAGCGAAAAATCCTCTCTCCTCCCCATTTAATGCAGATGGGATACGATGAGACATGCCCTGACCGATGAGACATGCCCTGCCTGGAACGACACCTGATCAAACGAGACATGGGACATGGCCCACCACTACCGCATGCCGGGTGCAAGAACCAAAGCACCACCGCACACAGGTAGCTCTCCGCATCCCTAGGTGGAACTTGGAAAAACCCAAAATGGGATCTCCGCCAGGAGAGACCATCGGGCTTCCTAAGTCAATCGAATGGCTTAGGATAACACCGAGAGACAGGTAAGGAGCAAAGAGATGACCCATGTGGGCCATGCCGACTCCGTCACGAACGACGATCAAGGGTCCCGGTACGACATTTCTGATTGGAGCTCTTCAAACCCCGTCACTCGAGTCATGAAGGTAACACTACCGACCCCAGCTATTTCTTTACATAATAATTCATGCATTCATACACGCATTCATTCCATATGCCCGTGCCCCCCGGACGATTCGAGCCATGAACCACCCGGGGGCTCGGGAACTAAGCCATTGCACGTGCAGCGAAATGCATCACAACGCTCCATGTTGCGTCACAAAGCGGCAGTTGCCTCATTCAACATGAGCAATGACCGACCGAGGTTCGAAGGCCGGCCCACGAAGGGCTCGAGGCCACCCCACATCAAATAGAGCCAGGGGAGAAAATGTAGATGAGCCTCGTGTTTCCCTTGCCCCATCTACCCCAAAGCAGACAGGGTCATCTCAACCTTCTCGTTTGATCCTAAACCTCTCGCCAAGCCCATAGAATCTCCATCGAGGGGAGGCTAGTAGGCCACCTGCGTTGGTCTCCAGAACGACCTAGGCATTTGCCAAGTTGCAGGTAAAGAGCAGTGGAATGTCACAAGAGGGCTATGCCGACCCCATCACGAACGACGGACCCGAATTCCACTCGATCATATCCGTTAGCGAACTCACCGAGCGCGTCACTCGAGTCCTAAGTGATCGAGGCAAGCGACAAAGCTTAGCCCCTCCGATTGTGAGAAATCGAGGATGGGGTAATGCACACAACTCAAACGGACCCCTATCAAAGCCCAATGGGGCTCGGGGGCTCAAGACACCAAAAAAAACCTAGGTCTGCGATCCCAAACTCGCCCCATCCCTTGGCTATGCTTTGACTACACACCAAACGCCTGGGTCTGCGACCCATCCCTCGGCTATGCCTCGACTACACACCAAACGCTTGGGTCTATGACCCCAAACTCGCCCCATCCCTCGGCTACGCTTCGACTGCACACCAAACGCCTGGGTCTATGACCCCAAACTCGCCCCATCAGGATCTGCGAGCTCTGGCTCGCCCGATTCCTAAACTAACTAACTAACTGCCTTGACTGCGCGGGCTGCACCGAGGCTAGGATCCACAACTCTGACTCACCCGATCCCACGGCGCGCACCGACGCCAGGACCCACAAGCTCCATCTTGTCTGATTCCTAAAATTAACTGCCTCGCCCGATCCCACGGTGTGCACCGACGCTAGGATCCACGAGCTCTGTCTCACCCGATCCCTAAAACTAAACCGCCTCGGCTACACAACAATGCCTTGGTTGATGACTTTGTCTCGACTAAAAAACACGCACACATGCCCACTAACAAACACCCACCAGACGATTCTACCCGAATCGCCCGAGGGGCTCGAGGGCTACACCCGTGGGTGCGCTCGCACCCACCCACTGACAAAACGAAAACCTCCCCGCTGGCAACACAAAAAAACCCCAGACGATTCTACCCGAATCGTCCGGGGGCTCGGGGGCTACACCCGCGGGTGTGCTCACGCGCACCCATCGTCAAAGACAAAATCCCCAGATGATTCTACCCGAATCGCCCAGGGGCTCGGGGGCTCCTGTCGGGTTCATAAACCCGAGATCCCTCGTAGACCGGCTTCCCAACAAAGGCTCGGCCTAATCAAACAATGCTCAACTCATGGGCTGGCCCAAGTATCTGAACGACAGGCCAGAAGGGCGATCCAATCACCAACCGAAGGTCTGGCCGAGGAGGAGCGGTGCCCGTTTTCCGACTCTGGCCCACCTCTCTGATCGGAGCGCCGCTTCGATCTCTAGCCCGCCTCAGGATGGCCTCTCCAACCGGAAGGTCTGGCCAAAGCACTACTTCCGACTCCAACCCGCGTCTCTGACTAGGGATGCACCAAACCCCTGCTCACTACTCTTCCCCAACTGGCGCATTCAGAGCCGACTGGAACTAACCGACCTAGGACGCCCGCCAGGAAGGACCAGAAAAGACGGAGAGAGTAAGGCAGGGCACACAAGTCAAACCCCAATACCAGGGACCGTACCCTACAAACCTATAGAATAGTACCCTATGACCTCTCTGGCATGGCAGAGCCCAAGAAGTGTTGTAGGCGCCAACATTTTCCCTACAATATTGTGGGCGTTGTTAACTTCCATACGGTAAGGCTCCCCCACATGCCTCTGGGCATCGACAGTGTTGTGGGCGTGGCATTTATCATTCCAGGCAAACATGGTAAAACCCCTTGCATGCCTCCAGGTATCAACAGTGTGGCAGGCGCCGACGTCTGCCATACCCGAAGAAGACAACACAAACCTCTCACGTGCATCTGACATTCAACAGTATTGTGGGCGCCTACCATCATCCTGTACCCGCCGGCGTGGGCAACAAGGCTCAGTAGCATACATATTCTCTACCTCTCACTTGTAAGGCCATCCCCTTCATCTATAAAAGAGGATGCGCTCTCTCCCAACATTTAGATTCATTAGATCGATCAAGTTCACTACTACACAACAACAGAACCTCTAGGTTCAAACCACAAGCACCCGCTCAAACACTTAGCTCATAGCGGGGCTCCCGTCACTCTCGACCCTTCCGACCGGAGTCCGACCGGACCTCTTGTACCCCCCATCTTTCTCCTTCTCGTTTGTTACCCTACTGCAAACTTCAAGCACCTAGGCTCTGGAATAAAGTCACCAGTATAAACCCTATGTCATTGAGTGTTAGGCCACCTCCGATCACAACGTACGACAAAACTATAAATATTTACTTATTGGTCACTTTCTGCACCAACACCAACAGGGATGGGGATCATTAGTGCTGGTTTTTAGAACCGGCAGTGATGCCATTTATCAGTGTCGGTTTTACTAAAAAAAAAATTGTCCCGCCTGGGTTTTGAACCGAGGGAGCGACAAAGAGGGATTAGTAGCTTAACTGCTATGTTAAAGGAGGATTTACGTTAGGAAACGTTTTGTTATCATTTTTATAGTTTAAGTTGAGGTTCATTTAATTCTATAAAAATATAAAAAAAAGTTTGCCGCACCTACCTAGGATTCGAACCAAAGGTGCGGGCTTCACAGTAGCTGGCTTTTACCGCGGCGCTAGCATTAAGGATTACGTTAGTTTAGGTTATGTTTTTCTTTTATCCGTTTAGTGTATGTAAATACATATAATTTATTGTAAAATAATACAAATATTTGTGTCTCAATTATTTAATTTCATGATAATTAATTAATGGTCTATAATTATCAAATAATAGTGTTTCTGAACATCATCTCAATATTTGATTACATAGTCAATTATTTAATTTTAAAGAAGCGCACAAAATATAAATTAGATTACATAGTTGGTGAACAATGTCCGAATAATGATTACATAGTTAACAATAATCTAACTATCTTTAGGTGCATCAACAATGAGGGCCTCATTGTGATCAAGCCGTACGTAAGCAGGTTCATCACCCTCTTAAAGGATAGGTAGGGGTACGTTCGTCCCGAATGGAGGCATTTCCTGATAGCCCCTGTAGTCTTCTTCGTCCGTCACTCCATCGACACCGACAATCTTTCTTTTTCCTTCTAGGACTACTTTTAGCCTTCCTTTTGTCTTGTTGTCCCTTGCATAGAAGACTTGCATAACATCTCTTGCAAGGACGAAGGGGTCGTCTTTATATGCGGTCTTAGTGAGATCAACGGTAGTAAACCCTTCGCTGTTAGTGTTGATTTCCTCGAGCCGAACCCACTAGCAGTGAAAAAGAGCTGCCTTCAATGGGGCGTAGGTTAGCTCCCATATCTTCTCTATGAAACCATAGTATGTCGCCTGCACATTGCCGTTTTTCATCATGAGCATCAAAACGAACACCACAATTTTGGTATGTGCTCTCTTCATCTTGCTTTTTTGTGTAAATGTGAATCCATTGATCTCATACCCTTGGTACTTAAGATATGTACTCAAAGGTCCCTTGGCTAAGGCATCCAGTTGATTACCCAACTTTATTCCAAGAAAGCGACGTTGCAACCAGTTGACAAATTCCTCCTTATGTTTTTTATCCAGCCAAGCCTGTGACCTGCTTGGATACAGAATTTGCAGTGATTGCCTATGCTCATCAATGTATGACATCACACCCTCGGCTTGCTGGAGAACAGCGAACTGTGCCTATCTAAAAGAAACAGGGTCATCTACTGTAACAGATTTCTCCCCGATCGTTCCTTTGCCATATAGTCTTCCCTCGTGATGAGATTTTAGAACTCCGACCCTTTTGATGTCTAGATAATATGTGCATAACACAATGGCCTCCTCCATTGACCATCCTTCAACCATGCCCCTTCTGGCCTGAATCTGTTCCTAACATACCTCCTAAAAACTTTCATCAATCTTTCGAAAGGGAACATCTGATGCAGTTACATTGGGCCAAGGGCTCTAATTTGGTCAACAAGATGAATGAGCAGATGTAATGAGATATCAAAGTAAGTCGGCGAGAAATGCATCTCAAGCCTAATGAGAGTTTTGGCTATATCCCGCAATAGCTGCTCTAGCGTGGACACATCAATGACCTTTTTTGAGATCGCATTGAAGAATGAGCAAAGCTTTATGATTGGGGCACGGACCTTTGGGGGGAGGATACCACATAGGGCAACAGGGAGCAGCTGAGTCATAATGACATGATAGTCATGGGCCTTCATAGGGCCACAGTTGAACTTGAGTTCTCTCATGTTCACTAGCCTCTTTGGGTTCGCACAGTAGCCCATCGGGACTTTGAGTTCATTGAAGAAAGAAATAAGCGCACGCCTTTCTTCCATCTTCAATGTCCATGACGCAACTGGAAGTTCAAATTGGCCATTCTCTAGCTCCACGGGATGCAGCTCTTTCCTGATTCCCAAGTGTTGCATGTCCAAGCGTGTGGCTAGTGAATCCTTCGATGTCCCCCCGGTGTCCATCAAGGTGTTAAGAGTGTTAGCGCACACGTTTTTAGTGATGTGCATGAGATCAAGACAGTGGCGTACACTCAGAAATGGCCAGTAAGGTAGTTTCCAAAAAACTAATTTTTTCTTCCAAACGCTCCCATCAGGCGCTGCTACTGTATTGTCCCCCTTCCCAAGGACAACCTCCAGTTTGTTAAGTTCTCAAAGTATCGCAGGCCCGTCTCGATATTTTGGAGCTAAGCATTTCTCAATAGTACCGTTGAAATCTTTTATGTTCCTGCGGTAAGGGTGATCCTTAGGTAGGAACCTATGGTGTCCCATATAAACTATCTTTGAGTTATTTGGTAGATTTTCTGCATCAGGGTCGTCCAAGCACTCAACACATCTAGTATAGCCTTTTGTCTTCTCTCCGGAGAACGAACCTCGACCTGGTAGGTCGGTGATTGCAGCGATAAGTACTCCCTTGATTGTGACATGTTCCTTTTTGTACTCGTCCCAAACATCTGGCACACCCTTTTCAAACATCTCCACTAGTTCATCGATCACTGGTTCTAGAAATATATCGATGTCATTCCTAGGTTGTCTTGGCCCTTGGATCAGTAGTGGCATCTGGATGTATGACCGCTTCATATAGACCCAAGGTGGAAGGTTGTATATACAGAGCGTCACTGTCCAGGTGCCATGATTGCTTCTAACATGGTCAAAAGGATTCATCCCATATGTGCTCAAAGCAAACCAAAGGTGCCTTACCTCTCCACCGATGTCGTTATAGAACATAGTATTGACAGTCCTCCAGTCATGCCCATCGGCGGGGTGCCTCATTATTGTATCTTTCTTACACTCTTCGTCATGCCAGCGCAACAGCTTGGCTGACTTTGCTCATGCAAATAGCCTATGCACCTAGGAAACTATAGGGAAATACCAAACGACCTTTACGGGACCTCCTCTGGTCTTGGTACCCTCATCTGACGGCCCTTCCTTGTACTGTGGAGCTTCACACTTAGGGCACTTGTCCAAGTCTTTGTATTTTTCTCCACGATACAATATGCAATCATTAGAACACGTGTGGATTTTTTCAACCTCGAGGCCGATGGGGCAGATCATTTACTTGGCCAAGTATGTCTTTTCTGGCAACTCATTTTTTTCTGGGAGCATTTTCCTTATTATACCTAACAACCGATCGAATCCTTTATCGCTCAATCCGTTTGTCGATTTGAACTCTAACAGCATGATGTCGGCTTCCAGTTTGCTCATTGGACAATTTCTATACAATGGTATTTTGCCATCTTGTCTCATTTTCTCTAGCTTTCTCAGCTGTCTTTCACTAAGACATTCGGTCTCTACATTACGTAGCAGCTGAGAAATGCCATCGTTATCCTCGGTGTCATCAGCTAGCGTGTTTCTAAACATATTATTATCTGTGGCCATAGGTTCTGTGTTGACACCGGGTTCGCTCGTTAGCATCGTGGATGGCTACATCAGGCATGTCCACATCATCATCGTTTTCCTACAGAACATTCACACCAACCTCGCCATGCATAGTCCATATCATATAGTTT
This sequence comes from Miscanthus lutarioriparius, assembly GCA_904845875.1. NCBI lineage: Eukaryota > Viridiplantae > Streptophyta > Magnoliopsida > Poales > Poaceae > Miscanthus > Miscanthus lutarioriparius. The sequence continues at coordinate 15,891,626 of CAJGYO010000018.1, forward strand.
GACATGAACCCCCTGGTAATCAAGTGCGATCGTATAGACTCAATTTGATGAAAGTTCCTTTGATTCTTGCAATCTTTGCATGGGCAGAAGACAGGGTTCCCATTCCCAGCATGGGCTTTGGTATCGGTGATAAACTGGCAGACGCCATGCATGTACCGCTTGTTCATTCAGAACAGATGCATCCACTCTCGATCCATCTCTACACAAAAAAATATTGAGACAGTAATTACAAAGAATTAATAAGAAATCAAGCTTCATGAACAACAATTGTAGCTCGAAAGTACCATTTTTGGAAAACATTATTGTACACTAATTATTGAAAAATTGAAATTGGTAGCCCCGGCCCTGTAAATTGAAATCGTAGTAAAAAACAATTATTGCACAATAATGAAGAACATCTATTCTACGCTACTTCTAAGAACTAATTATAGCATCACATACTAACAATGATGATCTTGACCACCATGGAATAATTAGCTAGGAATTTAAATGTGTTCATAGACACCAACCTTTTGGATGATGGATTCACCACAATTTGAGCCATGCACAAATGTCCAATTAGAAAAGTGCTCTCTAGAATGGAGAAAGAACTAGAATGAGAATCAAGCAATGTAGCCATCAAAACAAAGATAATTAAGCAACAAAATTAAAGGAGTGGATGTTTGTTACTAACCTTAAAGCAAAAAGAGCAAGCCATTCTTCAAAATCCAAGCTCTAGCTTCATGGTGAAGAGCAGACACAACAATGGAGGGAAGGCCCAAACGCGCGCCTCTATTCTCGGGATGGAAGAGAGGAGGAAGCAGAGGACGGTTGTAGCCTTTTATGTTGTTGGCTTATCACCGTCGGTTGTTAGCTATAACCGACAGTGATAGATCAAAATCACTATTGGCTCTTGGCTTAAACCGGTAGTGATGAGTGGCCGCCAAAACACTGCTGGTTCAAGCCACAAACCGGCAGTGATGTGGTCCTTCACTACCGGTTTTAGCCCAGCCCCAATTATTTTCTCATTTTCAAGCTCATAACCGATAGTGATGGTACATCACTGCCGGTTGTCATAAATCCGACAGTGATGAGGCCGGTAGTGATGTCCAAATCTGGGGTAGTGATTAACCACAAACTCAATAAACACATACAAAAACAAGTATGGTTGTGAGTTTAGCTTCTAGAAAGTGCTTTAGCTACCAAAAAGTAGAACATCAACCAAATGGATGAAATCAGAAGCTGCTTTTCAAAAAAGCAGCTGCTTTCACGTAAATACAATTTTATTAGCATCTTGTATCCTACTTTTGGCTTTCAACGTTTTTGCTTTTCCAAATGGGTGGAAATATAGAGACATTTTATAGTTGTTTCAAGGGAGATAAATATATATGGTAGGTTTCATAGCACATCAGTCACAACAGCTTTTTCATAGCTCACAACTCAACACAACTTTTTCAAAGCTCACAGGTAAACCAAATAGACCCTATATATAGCACCAAAGTGATCCTATGGTCCAACCCGTCAACAAACTCAGAATATGGAACACTACAGTCTGCCAATTGCAGCTTCTATTGATCATGTGTGTTTTAACTTAAAATAGGTATGACAGAAAACAAATACATTTTAGAAATCTACAAAAACATACCTACAACTTTTGTTTAGTTACTTTATTTTAATTCTAAATGCTATGAGGTGCAAATTGAAGCGGAAAACAACTATGCAATCTGCCTAAAAATTTCCGGGGAACCATGGAAAAAATTCATAGCTCCTAGACCAATTGTCCAAAAATTCAAAAACTTTGCTAGAAACATTTATTTAGGTAAACAAAGCCTTTTTAGTTGTAATTCTTTAGAGATTCAACCATTAAGGTCACCTAAAATGTGACTATATCTTCCATTAACAATTTTGAACATTCATATATAGTAGCAAATTCAAGAATCCATATCTAAAGATACACTTTGCTAAAATTCTAAATTTTGTACAGCAGAAATATACCTAAATTATCTACAACTTTCTTATTGTACATCTGATGGACTACTCCACCTAGTTAAGCCAAAACCTACTCAAAACAAATGGACTCTAAGGAAACTTATAACAAAATAGTCATGCCATGGAATACAGTAAGCCTGCATATGGCTTCATGCAGCAAACACTTCACCTCAAATATTTAGAAGCGCAAGCTCTCGTGCTTGGATAGAACCCTTGGAGCCATTGGAACTCTACTCAGGTACTCCTCTCTAAGACATCCCTTGCAAATAAAGCAGGGAAAACCTATTTTCTAAAAAAATATGTTGATTATGAGGGGAGCATCTCTTGTTGACTCGAGTTGAATGGAGAGCCAAGGAAGCAAAGGCTAATGGATGCAATAGAAAGTTTGACAAGAAAAAGGTGAAGTGTTTTAAATGCAAGAACTTTGGTCATTACTCTTATGATTGTCCCTTGGAGAAGAAAGAAGGGAAGGCATATATTGCAGAGAAGCAAGAAGATGATTATGGTGAGCTGGCTTTACTTATGGCCGAGGCTTGCTTGCTTTGACATCGGTTTCATGCAGACTCAACTTTAGGGCATTGAGAAGATGTGTACACTGTCCTATGTTCAGTTTGTTTTAATTTGGGTGTTGATTAGTGGAGTTCTCCATCCCAACGAACTCCATGATGCCAATTGGTTCAGTTCTCTATCCTAAGAGGGAATATATGTCTAGAATATCGATAAGCTGAGTTCTCCATCCTAAGATTGGAAGTTCAAAACGTCGATTAGTTGCATTCTCTGTCTTGAGAAATTCAGGGTTTCGATTAGTTGTGTTCTCCATCCTGAATAAGTGAGCTCTTGGTGTCGATTGGGTTTTTCCTCCATCAAGAGAGAGGAAGTCCAGGATGATTAGGTGAGTTCTCCATCCTAAGACAGTTCAAGTTGGCCAAGATAAAGTGAGTTCAGTTGCTACTACTGTAGTAGTAAAGTCAGCAGGACAGTAGTGAAGAGGCCAATTTGGCTTTTACTTTAAATTTAAGTCCAGCCCTCCACCCCCTCTTTCTCTCAATCCCATTCTACAGAACTCAGAAACCAGAACAGAGAAAGGAGAAGAGGAGAAAAGAAGGGAGGAAGAAAGAAGAGAAGGAGGAGGAGGAGGAGGCAGCACCTGCAGGGCCGGAGGACGTTGGTGGCGGCCTGCTGCACCACCACCACACCATCAACCTCGCCGGAGTCGAGCAAGAAGCCCCCAAGCACCTTCTTCTTCCACACATTCATGGAGGACGCCCCAAGCCGATCTCCTTCACCAAGATTCCCTAGTGCGAGCTGCTGCAAATGGAGGTCCCTAAAGCCATGGTGAGCACTCCCACAAGGTCCCAATCCATCTTCCCCATCTCTATCCCCAATGCAGTTGAGCTCCATGGCCCTCCCATGGTGGCTTTCACCATGGATAAGCTCAAGCGCCACACACACCTTGCATGACACATGGAGTAGGTTCCCCACATCACTAGAAAGCCATAGAAACAAACCGTACTAGATTTGGAGTCCGAATGCCCCATGAATCGATCCCGACATCTTTTACATTGTTGTTGTTCGTTGTTTGGCGAAGGGTCTGTCGTTTTCACAGATCGTCCGTCATTTTCACGCATTTTCACGGACTATCTGTTAAATTATTGAAAACAATATTCATACAACCCAAGAGTAGCCTTGTGTTGGCGGAGTGTCCATCAACTTGGCGGAGTGTCCGTCAATGCACATCAGCAACCAATGTCCTTCAATGCACAACAGGCATGTAGAATGGAATAACAACCATGTTAGGATGGGGTGGTCTAAGAGGATGGAGACATGCACCACCAAAATAGTGTCGACTAGTGGTAGGTTATGAGATTGGAATGGGGAGGGGAGGTGCATGGAGAGCGGGAGCGAAGGGAAGGAGGGAAAAAAAGAAAAAGTAACATGTACTCCCTTCATTTTTTATTACATGCGTATTAGCTTTGTCCAAAGTTAAGCATTTGTACGTTTCAAAAAATTTATATGAGTTCATGATATAAGATTTATGTTTTTAGATTCACTACAACAAATACTTTCATAATATATAATTCATATGTCGTGAAACTATAAAGATTTTTTTTAAAAGATGATAAAAATAGTAATGTTTGACTTAGGACAAAACTAATGTGACATGTAAAAAAGAATAGAGGGAGTAACATAGTCACATGTTTCTGGACCGGCGGGGTCAAGGATCATGGTGAGCTACTTGCCAAAGGTTTTTATAAGGCAGGGTCAAAAATGAATCTATGTACCTAGGTTCAGATCGAAGTTCTCAGTGGCACCTCAGGTCTTGGGTTTGATTCCCTGTGGGAGCGAATTTTCTAGAATTTAACGGCATTTGTGCTTTCAGTGGTAGACGATGTTCCCGTCTACAGCAAGGCACCTGTGGTGACTTCATTAATATATCTCGAGGATTGGTCGGCCCAGTCTTCAAAGATGCTCATAGGGGTAGGTTTGCGTGCGTGCGTTCATAAGGGTGAGTGTGCGTGCGTTGTTAGTGTCTTAGTTGTGCAGTGTAATCACAAAAACAATAGAAGTTCATGGGTTGAGTGTAGCTGCTCTTAACCATTTGGAAAGGGTTATTAGACACCTGCTAAAATATCTCCTCCAATAATCACTGTAATATTGAGCCAGCCCTATTATCACTCTATTTGAAGTTGTTTTTGGATCAGTTAGAGGTGCACACATGAACAATATGGTACATGATGAATGTACCCTCTCCCCGTCCTGAAAGATTTTTTTTAATTTTAACACATTTTTAAAACTAATTTTAAATCTAACATGGCCGTTTTTTTAAACTAACACTTTTGGCCGCGCCTATCGATCTGGCGCGGCCAAATGCCTGTGCCGCGTCATGCATGGTGGCGTGGCACAGGGCTGACGTGGCGGTAAACGGGTCCGCTGACCGCTGAAGGGGCAGGGCCTGTCGCGCCACCGATCTTGGTGCGGCAGTGCCGCGCCATGAAGCATGGCGCGGCTGGGCCAAATAAAACCCCACGAGCGAGGCCGCCCGCCCGCCACCGCCGCCTCCGCCCACCGCCGCCAGCCACTCGCCCGTCAGCGCCGCGCTCGCCGCGCGCGCCACAGCTACCTTTTGCCACGCGCGCCGGCCACTCTGCCGCCCAGAAGCGCCGCGCCGGCCAGCCTTGGCCGGACCCTGGCAGCATAACGAACGCCACGCCACGCCACGCCACTTAACGCCGGCGCGTCAAGGCCGTCAGCTCCTAAGGTACCTCCCTCTCAATTTCATGTTATTTTGATTATTATTATTTTAGGATAATTAGTGATTGAGGATAATTAGTGATTTATGATAGTTAATAATTTAGGATAGTTAGGGTTTTATGATTGTTATTGATTTATGATAGTTTGTCAAATTTAGGATACTTACTGATTTAGGATAGTTAGGTTAGTGAATTTGTTTGTGATTTACGTAGGTAGTTTTTAGGTTTGAGGTTGTGTGTTCTAGTATAGTTTGGAATTTGGGTTTAGGGATTGTTTAGGTATTTATTATTTAGTTTATAGTTAGTTATTTAGTTAGGGATTTTAGATATACCTACTAGTTTACAAATGTCGATACTTACGAGTGCGTGATACGTCGATTTTGATGACTTCATGAAGTTTCGTCAAATGTTTATATTCCTAGTGAAGTTGTTTATGTTACAAGTGCGTGATATGTCTGTAAATGTTATTTTGAATATATACATGTGCTTTCATATTGTGTTCGTATTGCATAACAAGTAGTTCAAATTTTGCAATGCTACATAATGTTAATTTGAATTTTGTTAATTTGAATACTCTAACGCTTTGTTTATCAATTTGTAACAGGATGACCCCACCCACGCAGCACCCGTTGTACCCCATTCTTGAGGTAGAGTGCGACGACCAGCACCGAGCACATATCTTGAGTGACAACGACACAAAGGTGGCCTTGCCTCCTTTGAGGCCTCGCACGCACACCGAGGCGCACTAGTGGGACGAGCGTTACGCGCCGTACATACGGCGTGCCGGCTTCCTCGAGCTTGTCCGTGTTGTCAACCATGGTCTTCCGCCCCTTGACCCAGCACTAGTTACTGCAGCTGTAGACAGGTGCGAGTGCATTCTTTATACATAAACTTTCTTGTAACAAATTTGAGGCAAGTAACAGTCGTTCTATTTTTACAACAGGTGGAGGCCTGAGACCCACACGTTCCACCTATCTTGTGGTGAGATGACCTTGACCATGCAGGACGTGAAGGCTATTTTTGGTCTTCGGTTGGGGGGACTTCCAGTGACAGGGATAGTTGACAACAATCATTGGAGGGAGTTGGTGGCTCAGTTTACTAGCTTTCTTCCACCGGACGACGAGGCTTCCAAGAAAAATAAGTGAGAAATTGAAGCTTATTTAATACTTGCATTGCTTTCCTGCAGCCATCGGGTCTCATTTTGTTTGGTAAATTTCAGGAAAACTTCCGGTGTTTTGTCGTCCTGGATCACGGAGCGCTTTGATTACTAGGACCCACAGGCTGAGGAGGTTCAGATCAACAGGTTCGCTCGAGTTTGGCTCTAGCACTTTCTTGGTGCTTTCCTCTTCCTAGACGCCTCGGGCAACACCATCAGCTGAATCTTCCTTGGCATACTACTCCAGTCGTGGGAGAACATAGCGGCGTACAGCTAGGCAGCGCAGTCTTGGCATGGACGTATCGATAGCTATGCGTTGCCTGCCATCGCACCTCAGTGTACGCGAACCTTGGGGTTGCTCGTACCTACTCCAGGTTTGGTGTTGGGAACGATGGCCCGTTGGGAGGCCCCTTAATACTGGTTTACCGGTAAGTACTCCGGTTCATTATATTCTTCGATATGGTTACATATGATGAGTTTATTAATGGCTAATTCATTGTCGTGTTCAATGCAGCACTGGAACGGACATGATACACTCCCTATAGCTCTGTTTATCTGGATGGAATTAGAGTTAGTTAGAGGGAATGCAAGGCGCAAGTACATGGAGTACACGGATGGTCTCAACGTCCTGACACAGCACCAGGTTACGCACTCTTTACTATCATACTTGTGTCTTGTTCGATCTACACTATATCACAACCTAACCCAATTATGAAATGTTTAGGTGCATTGGTGTCCTTGGGATGCTTCGGAGTTCTAGTACTATCTCAGTCCTGTCACTAGGGACGAGTCAGAAGAGTATCGCTGCAACGTCCCTCTTATTTTCTTCCACGTGGTCAAGATTCACATGCCCGTCAGGGTCTGCAGACAGTTTGGAAGAACGACAGGTTGCCCACCACCGCTTTACTCCATCAACCAAGGATTGCACGAGTGAGTTATCGATTAATAACAGAGCTACAATTCAGAGGTGTGTGTGGTACAACTAACATCGTTTTGTTGCAGGTATGACCGTAGGAAGAGGTACAAGACCAAGGATTGGCACGTGACACACAACGCGCACATCCACTTGTGGGAGACCAGGGAACGGCAGCCTATCCATGCGGGTCCTCCACACGACCAGCACACCTTCGACGAGTACCTGCACTGGCTTCATAGGTCTACGAGGACACATATCAAGCCCCCCGTACACTGAGGAAGCGATTGACGAGGACTCGGAGGAAGATGTGATCGAAGATGTGTAGGACGTTGCCACTAGAGAGGACACACAGCTACAGAGAGCCCCGCTACAAAGATATGTGGTAAGATACTTGAATGGTACAATTTGTTATCCATTTGGTATTAAGTATGTATACTAAAATTGTTCAACCGCGTTTCTGTACCCAGGCGACACAATTGTCGAGGCTATCCAAAGAAGCAGCGTACCGGCTTCACGAGTCTAGAGGGCAGGGGCCAGGCGTTCTCGCGGCTTTTGTAGAGGTAAACATAAACTTGTCCGTTCCGAAAATGTTTCTTTAGTGTATATGCGTTTGGGAAATGCACTAACTTTAACGTCTATTTATGTAGAAGGTGAAGAAGAGCTGCAGGAAGCTAGCTCAGAAGCTGAGCTGCATGGACACTCCTTATGAGGAACCGTCACTCCCGACGCGGTCAGGTGGCACATCTTCAGCCTCTTTGAGGACACCAGCCGGCTCTTCTCAGCCGGTGATAGGTGCCACTTCCGTGGTACGTACACCACCACATCATAGTGCTGGCAAGGACCCTGCAACCAAAGACGAAGAGGACGACGAGGACGACGATGACTAGTGGGAAGATTGGCCGCAGGACGAGATCGGCATGTCTCAGCTAGGTGGTGCCCCGCTTGGTACCCAAGGAGCCTCACAGATACTAACAAAGGTAGTTTCTTTAAATACATTGGCTACATGAACTATCGATCATAAAGAATTCTAAGTAATAGTGCATATCACAAACTTGCAGGGTACGAGCCATACGCACCGGCGACGCGACCACACCGACGTTGGCTACACTCCCAATGTGTTGCCAACAAATCCGAAGAGACAGAGACGTCCGAGGGATCCTTACACTTCTGGGTCTTAGTTTATTAGGTCGAACTATTATTGGTGTTCGAAACTTGCAGGCTTAGTTGGTTATGTTATGTCGAACTTATGTCAAACCAATTAAAATGTTATGTGGCAGTTTGTCAACTTATGTTATTTGCTTCATATCCGTTTCAATATGTCGCATCATCACTGCTTGCGAGATTAAGTAGCAACTAGTTTGAAAACCGGCAGTCCCGGGATATCTCGACGTCGGTGGCCGGCGTCTTGCGCGAGGGGTCGAGGAAACGGGGGCCCATGGTCGCGTCGCCGCCGATCCTACAATATGGGGCCAAAAATATCATTGGCTTATCAAATTCTCTATTCGGCCGTGAAATTTTTTTAACAAAATATAGAAACAAATTCACTATTGATTTTACGTCAAGCAATACTTAGAATAACTTCCACTATCTCGCGCGCGACGCGTTCGGGATAATGCGTGGCGTGTTTGCTTGCTTTGCTTCGGGCTAGCATGGTGGTCGCTGGGTTTTATTGGCCCACCGCGCCATGCTCGCGGCATGGCAGCCTCTTCCCGTCGTGTCGGCGGACTCGTTTATCACATCGTCGCCTATGCCGCGCCACCATACATGGCGCGGCACAGGCATTTGGCCGCACCAGGGCAATAGGCGCGGCCAAAAGTGTTAGTTTAAAAAAAAACCGACCGTGTTAGATTTAAAATTAGTTTCCAAAAAGTGCTAAAATTAAAAAAAAATTCTCCTGAAATAAATGTCCTAGAAGTCAAAAGTTTCTAAATTTAACCAAATATATATATAAAATATTAGTATTTATATTACATATAATTAGTTTTATCATTAGATAGATCCTTGAATCTATTTTTATAATAAACTTATTTGAAGATATAAATATTGCTAATATTTTTTTACAAATCTAATTAAACTTAAAAACATTTATTTTGGCGCGGAGGGGATAATATACACTTAAATAGGCACTGATCAGCCAGTTGTCTCTGCTGGAGTGGAACCAAAGCAACAGAAAAGACCAGTACAGCTCATGCAAGATCAAGTCTCTCCCCTGTTTTTCCCTTTTCTCCTTTTCTTATTTCCCGCTTCTTGAATTTCTCTTTGACCACGCAAGCACAGGTGCCAAAACTTCGCCTGGAGAAAAGGCCGGGGAATATAATCCAAGCCCTGCAGGCGCCGAAATCAACAGCGAAAAGAGCTAACATTTGCAACTGATGCGCATCCGGAATATTAAAAAATTCAGTCACATTGCAGCTGGTGACAGCCTGTTCGCTTGCTCGTAAACGATCGTAAATTTCCAGCCGGGAACAATGTTTTTCTCTCACACCAAACCAGCCAGCAATAAATAATCCACGATACGATACGGCCTCCCGAACAGGCTGTGAATTCTTGCTTGCCTCCCCTTTGCCTGCTAAGCCTAGTTCATAGTGTTCGCCTGGTCCGCCATCACTTTCCAGCACTATAACACTCTCCCATGTATCCTCCGTTGTCATCAGGAGCCCAGGTTTACCATTTTTGGCAAACTCATGGGGTTAAGCATGATCAAGAACTGCTTCATCTTCATCCTAGCACCCATCATCTTTATGCAATATGGTAACAACAAACTGCTCCACTCTACGAGTGCACATTATTTGCATTGTCCATTCGCAATTGACACAGTTCAATCAGAGCCGAAATCTCGTTCTGCATTGTCCGTGATCATGCATATAGTTTCTCATGAGGACAAGAATCCTTGTTAGTTTCTCATTTTCTTTGTCATCATGCAATTCATGGGCTACAGATTGGACGGATGCTTCGGCAAGGACAAGGGTTTACTCGCACCCCAACATCGTGAACTCGCCGTCGTTGCCGTCATACAAGGACGTGATCAGCGGCGCTCCAGCACCAGCAGCCAACGTTCCTCCGCCGCGCCGCCGCATCTGCGTGTACCTCCCCGCAAAGCCTACCTTGCCGGCCCGCTGCTGCATGTGGCCAGCAGCGCGCGCTCACCACGCCAAATTCTTCTTTCAGAGGAACGGGGCATTTTTACTGTAAGGGCGGCTGGGGTTGAGGGCGCCCCTACAGTGGGCGTCCTCGGGCCCCAGCAGCCCAGCCGCCCCTACAGATGGCACTGTAGGGACGGCTGGTAACTTGAGCCGCCCCTACAGTTGGGACTGATCTGTAGGGGTGGCTCAATCACCAGCCGCCCCTGCAGTGCCCATTTGTCGTTTTTCAAAATTTCAAATTTGAAAGGTTCAAATTTTATCAAATGACAAGACGACTAAAATAAAAGTTGTAGATATTAATGAGTTGAACAACTTTGGTATTCATCACTTTTTATGTTGAAATCATTTTGGGTCTCAAATTTTGGTTCGAACTTATCATTTTTTAAAATTTCAAATTTGAAAGGTTTAAATTTAGTCAAATGACAAGATAACTAAAATAAAAGTTGTAGATCTTGATGAGTTGAACAACTTTTGTATTCATCACTTTTACATCTGAAATTATTTAGGGTTTGAAAATTTAGTTTGAACTTGTAAAATTTTAAATTTCAAATTTTAAAATGTGTAACCCATTGTCACATCTAAGTTTGAACAAACTTAAATGCTGAAGCATGATTTTAGAAATTTTTAGAAAAAAAACTATCATATTTGGAGTTAGTTTGAGGAAGAACAACTAGTTAAAAAGTTTACCTACAGATTAAAAGAGAAATCACACTATTCTAGATGATCCTTAAATAATCATAGTGAACAGTATGGTTTCTTTTTTTAATCTGTGGATCAACTTTGTAACTAGTTTTTCTTCCTCATACTAACTCCAAATCTGATGATTTTTTTTTCTAAATTTTTCTAAAATCATTATCTATCAATTTATTTTGTTGGTTTTGTCAATATATACATATGAAAAGTTTGAGCAATTTAAATTTTGAATTTCAAAAAAATGCAACTTCAGATAAGATTTTGGTACCCCAAATGATTTCAGCTGAAAAAGTGATAAATACCAAAGTTGAATAACTCATCAAGATCTACAATTTTTGTATTGGTCATTTCTTCATATGACAAAGTGATAATGAAATTGTTCACAAATATGACACATCTCTCATAAGGTTTTATAAACTATATTAGACATGTGTAAGATTAGTGAACAATGTGTGCTAAGAATTTATCAAATGAAGAAATGACCAAACTAAAAGTTGCAGATATTTATAAGTTGAACAACTTTGGTATTAATCACTTTTTATGTTGAAATCAATTTGGGTCTCAAATTTTGGTTCGAACTCGTCGTTTTTCAATATTTTAAATTGAAAAGGTTCAAATTTTGTCAAATGATAAGATGACTAAAATAAAAGTTGTAGATATTAATGAGTTGAACAACTTTGGTATTCGTCACTTTTTATGTTGAAATCATTTTGGGTCTCAAATTTTGGTTCGAACTTGTCATTTTTTAAAATTTCAAATTGGAAAGGTTTAAATTTAGTCAAATGACAAGATAACCAAAATAAAAGTTGTAGATCTTGATGAGTTGAACAACTTTTGTATTCATCACTTTTACATCTGAATTCATTTAGGGTTTGAAAATTTGGTTTGAACTTGTCAAATTTTAAAATTTTAAATGTGTAAACCATTGTCACGTCCAAGTTTGAACAAACTTAAATGCTGAAGCATGATTTTAGAAATTTTTAAGAAAAAAAACCATCACATTTGGAGTTAGTATGAGGGAGAACAACTAGTTACAAAGTTTACCTACAGATTAAAAAGAGAAATCACACTGTTCTGAATGATCCTTACATGATCATAGTGAATAGTGTGATTTCTTTTTTTAATCTGTGAGTCAACTTTGTAACTAGTTTTTCTTTCTCATACTAACTCCAAATCTGATGATTTTTTTTTTCTAAATTTTTCTAAAATCATTCTCTATCAATTTATTTTGTTGGTTTTGTCAATATATACATATGAAAAGTTTGAGAAATTTAAATTTTGAATTTCAAAAAAATGCAACTTCAGACCAGATTTTGGTACCCCAAATGATTTCAGCTGAAAAAGTGATAAATACCAAAGTTGAATAATTCATCAAGATCTACAACTTTTGTATTGGTCATTTTTTCATATGACAAAGTGGTAATGAAATTGTTCACAAATATGACACATCTCTCATAAGGTTTTATAAACTATACGAGATATGTGTAAGATTAGTGAACAATATATGCTAAGAATTTGTCAAATGAAGAAATGACCAAAATAAAAGTTGCAGATATTCATGAGTTGAACAACTTTGGTATTCATCACTTTTTATGTTGAAATCAATTTAGGTCTCAAATTTTGGTTCGAACTTGTCGTTTTTCAAAATTTCAAATTTGAAAGGTTCAAATTTTGTCAAATGACAAGACGACTAAAATAAAAGTTGTAGATATTAATGAGTTGAACAACTTTGGTATTCATCACTTTTTATGTTGAAATCATTTTGGGTCTCAAATTTTGGTTCGAACTTGTAATTTTTTAAAATTTCAAATTTGAAAAGTTCAAATTTAGTCAAATGACAAGATAACCAAAATAAAAATTATAGATCTTGATGGCCTCTACAACTTTGATGTTTATCAAATTTTCATTTAAGATCATTTGGTGTCTCAAAATTATTTTAGTAATTTTAATTTTAATTTTTTAAAATTTAATTTTTTTTCTCATTTTTAAAGGTTTAATTTTATAATTTTAAGTTGTTGTAGTTGTTTTAGTTATTGTATATGTACCGCCGTCGCCTGCCCCTCCCTGCCCGGATCGACTCTCAGCACGGCAGGTAGGCAGCGAGCAAATCCCCTCGGCTGACTCGTCCACATCATTTTTCCTCTTTTCCCCTCGTGTCCGCCGCCCGCGCCGCCGGAACCCTAGCCTCCGCCGCCACAGGTGAGCCGGATGGGACTCTTCTCTGCTGTTCTCCGCGCCCTTCCTGCCCGGGTCCAGCAGTCTACTGATCCGCCTGATCCAATTGGCGTGGTGCAGGCAGCCGGGATGGAGAAAGGAGCCCCGGAGGCGTCGCCCCCCTGCGCTCGCTGCGGCAAGCCCGCTCAGCTCCAGTGCGTTTTTCTCTCCTCCCGATAACATGTCGCTTCCTCTCTCTGCCAGTGATCTGCTGTCGACTTTTCCCCGCTGCGCTTTGCTTGGCACATATCGCTTCCTGTCTCCACCAGTGATCCGCTGTCGAGTTTTACCCGCTGCGTTTTGCTTCGACGCCCTACACCTGTCCATCTAGTAATAGGAATTGATGCTTGACGCAGCTTTGTTGTGACGATATTTATTTTAAGTTATAGAAATTGGGTCTTTAGCTCTCATTTGCTTGTAGTTAGAACATTGAAGCAGAACCTGGGTGGCTCTGATTGTTCATTGTTGTGATATATTGGCTGGAAAAATTGTAGTTAGAACATTGAAGCGGAACCTGGGTGGCTCTGATTGTTCATTGCTGTGATATATGGCTGGAAAAGCAGAGTTATACTTTGGAAAGTAGCACATAATAGACATGTTGGTTTCTTCAAGTCATTGCTTATGCTCTGTTGTGTTGATTTTCAGATGCCCCAAGTGTGCTGAACTTAAGCTACCTCGTGAGAACGCAACTTTCTGGTCAGTGGCAAGCTCCTCTCTCTCGTTTTACTGCATTGGAACATCATGATAGTAGGAAGCTCTCTGGATGAATGAGTATCAGCTAGTTTGATTGTTTTAACAACACAGAGCATAAAACCTTCTGCATATTTTCAAGGCATGTATCATTTAGTTATGGCCTTACGTGGAAATGGTATTTTTTTCATATCCTTGATCTTTTGATTTTTTAAAGGAAACACATCTTTTTATATCAAAGTATCCATTGGAAATGCTGGCACACCAGTGCAGGGTAGAATTATGTTTCATGTGTGCTCCTTCACTTTTTTGAACTAGTGAAAGCGTTAAATTCTTTTGTGTCCACAAATCATTTGCAGCACACTGGATTGTTTTAGGGTAGCATGGAGCTCTCACAAATCTGTTCACCCAAAGCCTGGTGCACTGGCATCCCAGCAGTCTCCAGAAGGATGGAAATATTATGTGAGAAAAGGGCGGGGACGTGCATTGGAACTTCCTCGTTTTGATTGGACAGGGTAAATTTTTAGCTGGTTGATTTCCTACCTTTTTAAATAAATGCTGGTACCTTCTGACACAACCTATGTAGAACACTAAGGATAACCCTGCCACAACCATGCAAAAGGTTTAGAGCAGCAAATGAGCTATGAAAAAGTTAACTATCGATGTGAATCTAACATATATGTGCAGTGAACCAATGTCTTTTAGATAGCCACAATAGGTTTTTTGACTTAGTTATGCACTGTCCATGTATGGGTCTTTTAGCATTAAACTGCGCATTTGAGAGTTCCAGTATATTTGAGCAACAAAGTGGCTTCATGGATGCAGTAAACATGGTGTTGAACATTTCTTTCCATTCATATTTTCACACCAAAATAGAGCATTGACAAATTGAAAATTGTGAACATAACTGCACCTTTATTCTTTGCTAATAATCTAGGGTGGGAGGAATGAGCTATTTGGGTAGTACCTTTCTCACATTTATTGAATGATTATGTCTTTCAGTCCATTGAGACCATATCCAATATCAAAGATGCGTGTGGTGCCAGATGAAATTGAGAAGCCTGATTGGGCGCTTGATGTAAGTTCCTGTTGTTTTAAGGGTCTCTTCCTTCACAGTATGCATGCAGTGTCGTCTCACCATTCCACTTTAAGTGACATCTCTTGCAATATGCTCTTTCAAATCTCCCTGACATTGTAATACTTTTTAGGGAATTCCCAAGATAGAACCAGATAGTGATTTGTAGAAAAGAGTAGAGGTAAAATCCTTCAGAGGTTTTTGAGTATCACATATGTTCCATGAACAAATTTCTGATGATTACTGCTTTCTTTGTGCCTCTGTAGATTAAGACCCCTGAACTCATAGAAAGGATGAGAGAAACATGTCGAGTAAGTTCCCAGCATATGTAAATGAGTTCTTAGTTGTGACATTATAATTTCACTTTCCTAATCTTTTCTGCTTTATCTCGTATTATCATTTATAGATTGCAAGAGAGGTTTTAGATGCAGCTGCTCGTGTAATTAAACTAGGAATTACAACAGATGAAATTGATAGAGTTGTCCATGAAGAGACAATTGCTAGAGGTGAGATCAACATCCTTTAAGAATTAAATGCAGCAAATTGAACTCCAGTTGATTGAATGATGAACTTGTGATCACTACAACTATTTTTAAGAAAAATACTATTTGTGTCTTGATCATGCCTATTTGATTCTCTTATTGATCATAACTTTCATTCTTGATCCTCAGGTGGATACCCATCTCCATTGAATTACCATTTCTTCCCCAGGTCATGTTGCACGTAGGTTGTCTTTGTTTTAATTAATAGTTATTGGTATCAGTTCTAGGAGACTAAAGGTATTGCTCACATTGTTGTCACTTGTACTCAGGTCTGTCAACGAAGTCATTTGCCATGGAATTCCAGATGCCAGGTCCTACTTGAATTTGCACATTAAATTGATCTTTCATTTGTCTAGTGATAATGACCTCTCCAATGCCTTTCTTGAGTGTTGCTTTGGCCATTGTTGATTTACATGTATAAATATTATCTTTCTATATTTACTAATTATGACTTTTGTGAATTATGATTTGTGATGATGTTCTAAATAATGGTCTTATGTTTATGGATGTATATATGTATATTTGTGGCGGTCAGATTTGAATTTGAATTATATATATATATGTGGTCAGATTTGAATTTGAATTTTTTTTTTTGGAAAATCCACTGTAGGGGCGGTTCTTGATTGAACCGCCCTTACAGATACACACAGCAGGGGCGGCTGGTGATACAGCCGCCCTTACAGAAGTCCACTACAGGGGCGGCTGATATTACCAGCCGCCCCTACAGAGGGCACTGTAGGGGCGGCTAAAAACACCAGCCGCCCCTACAGAGGGCACTGCTGGGGCGGTCAGAAAACCGCCCCTACAGAGATACCCTCTATAGGAACACCCTGGGAAGGGCGGCTGGCGCAGCCACCCCTACAGTTAACTTCTGTAGTAGTGCGGCGCGTTCGTGGTTTTGTAAATCAAATTTCTTATTTTATTGTGGTTTTGTATTGTCCTGCAGGTTATGATGGTTGTCAGTACATTTAGCCCTTGTTTAGTTGGGTGAATTTGGATTTTGGGTTACTGTAGCACGTTCGTTTTCATTTGGCAAATAGTGTTTAAACATGGACTAATTAGGCTCAAAACATTCGTCTCGTAATTTCTCACCAAACTGTGTAATTAGTTTTTATTTTTGTCTACATTTAATGCTCCATGCACGGGCTGCAAATATTCGATGTGACAGGTACTATAGCAACTTTATAGCAACTTTTTAGACTTTGAGGTCCAACGTTACATGTGAATGTACGGATACCGTCGGAGATATTTTGGATACACTTCTGTGCAAATAAACCACTCATCTGTCGTCGGCGTTTGACGTCATATCAGTACGTAGAAAACCTTTTTTTTAGGGGCGGCCCGCAGGGGCGGTTTTGCTAGCCTCCCTCGTGAAAGAGTGGCTATAAATTGCTGATTTATAGGGGTGTTTCTTAGATCGTCTCTACAAATTAATTTGTAGGGACGATTGGATATTTAGTCGTTTTTATAAATTAATTTTTAGAAAAAACAAAAAAGAGGTAAAAAAATAGCAATTTTTTTAATCTAAGGAGGTCCCCACCGACAGTCACACACCCTCACTCTACCGTTTCGGCCGGGTTTCGAACCCGCGACCTCTCGCTCGCGCATAAATTCCTCTACTACTGCACCTCACGATCACTTATGTCTATATTTTATTTTGGTTCTCCACGTATTATATAAAACTGAGCATAAATTGATTATTTGAGGCCCTAAACTAATTCAAATGAAAAAGTTGTCAATTACAAAGTTTTATAACTTTTTGAGATCTACAACTTTCATTTTGGTAGTTTCTCCATCCGAGGTCACTTATAAAATTTGAATTTCAAATTTAAGAAATTCGAACGTAATTTTACATGACAAGATGATTTCAAATGAGAAAGTTATCAACTACAAAGTTTCATAACTTTTCAAGATCTACGACTTTCATTTTTACTGTTTGTCCATCCGAGGTCGTTTAAAAAATTCATATTTCAAATTTTTAGAAATTCAAACATAGTTTTCCTTGACAAGATGATTTCAAATCAAAAAGTTGTCAACTACAAAGTTTCATAACTTTTCGAGATCTACAACTTTCATTTTGGTTGTTTCTCCATCCGAGGTCGTTTACAAAATTTGAATTTTAGTGCTTAATTTTTAATACTCGGCGTATATTTGTAGAGGCACTTCAATATTGAGCCGCCCCTATAAATCTGATTTGTAGGGACGGCTGATAACACCGGCCGCCCCTACAAATCCATTTGTAAGGGCGGCTCATTTATCAACCATTTGTAGGGGCGGCTCAATATAGAGTCGCTCCTGTAAATAAAGGAAGGCGTTGCTACAAATCGTTTTTGTAGTAGTGTATTCTTCCTATTAATGTAGTCCTACCTACCTGTAATATCATAGGCATAGATGTTTGCTTTGTATTTATGATGTTTTGTATAAGATGAAAGGAACTAGGCTAATGTCATGTCATCATGGTAAAGTTGCAAATATTACGCAACAATGAATTTAGTGTGTCGTTTGTGCTTTGGAGCACAAAAAATATTTGCTAAAGGAACTGGAATAATGAATGTTTCCTCCCTGGAACCAGAATGGCATTTTCGTTTTATATTCCAAAGGATCCACAACTATTTCATATTTTCAATTAGCTCCATATTATTTGAACTGCTGTTTTAATAATAATTAATAAGCACATATTTTCAGCCAATAATTTCACATAATCCCCAAGAGAGAGATAATACATACAAAGTTGATAATTTTCTTTAACAAACTTCGACGATTTCATTTTTTGCTAGCCACTAGTGTCAAATATAGGTACTAGTTTTCTTTAATCCAGTGTATTAGGTTTGAAAGTGCAATAGGTTTTCTTTATATTCCAATTGAGGTTTGTTAAAGAAAAATGCCAAATTTGTAGCTCCAAACTATAATCGTCGATGCCCTACTAAAGAAGGATGCAGTTTAGCCATGATAGGAGTGAAAACAGCTCTCTTCAATAGGAGTGCAAGCGAGAAGGTGGGAGTGAGGGACGACGGACCAGTGGACAAAAGAAGTTGTGCTTCAATAGTAAGCATAATTATAGATTATAAGGTATATGGTATCCCCTTGTGTATTCTTATTAATTAAATGGTAGAGTTACTACCTTCTTATCCATATTATTATACTTAGGCAATGCTTCCCATTTCTTCTTGTTGAGCTTTTGCATCGTGTGATCATGCCATTTCTCCTTTTATGGTCTCATCTAGCTCAAGTCTTGCTTGTGGGCTATTCACCTAACCTTTCACCTTACATGAAACCATTAGTCCATAAATATTGTCATTTTACCAAAATCCAAACGGGACTTTCATCTATGTGAGCTCTTGCCAAATTCTAGGGCCTTGTACGTAGGAGTAGGAGCTCAACATTGTACTCCCTCTGTTCTAAATTTTTAAATTGTTTCGGCTTTTTTAGGTATATAGTTCTTGCTACACGCTCTGATATACATTATGTCTAGATATATTATAAAAACTATATATCTAGGAAAACCAAAATAATATAATATTTAGGATGGAGGGAGTAATTATCAATATCTAGATAATAAAAAGTTCACCTATTTCATACCTTTATGTTCTTTTATTTTAATATACTATATTCATAGTGAGAGACGAAGAAGCAAATTAAAGATCCTAACGGCTTGCAACGTGTCTTATAATAGATTTCTCATGAAAATAATAAATCAGACCACATATTTGGAAGACGTGAAGAGCTCTCAAATAGGAAGTAGAAAACATAGACCTCTACCGAACGGAACAGGGATAAGATTTGGTTGGAAAGAGCGTACAATCTCCAAAACTAATGCTAGACTAGCCGTATGGACCTAAACTTTGTTTTTGAGTAGTCAAACCTTGCGAGTAGTCAAACAATTTTAAATTTGACTAAACATATAAAAAAATATCATTCTCCCTATTTCAAATTGTAAGTCATTTTAACTTTTATAGATACATTATGTCTAGATACAAGTAAAATTTATGTAAAACCAAAATCACTTCCAATTTAGTACGGAGGGAACAACACTTTTGATTATAAATATATTTAAATATATAAATTTTGGTACTATTCTATAAGCCTTTTTATTATTTGGCTTCTCGAGAAGCAATATTTTCATATTTTTAGAGAGAAGGTATTAACATTTATGTAAGATCAAAATGACTTAAATTTTAGTATGGATCTTTGATGCATAATAAGTATTGTTGGATTTAACCATAGAATATATTTAGAGATATAAATATTGGTACTATTTTTTTATAAACCTAATTAAATGTGATTTATTTAACTTCTAAAGAAAAGATACTATCATACTTTTTGGAGGCATTAGACACAAAAGCATATAATAAATAAAAAATATATAAAAATGATCCGTCACCCTCCTGTTCTTCCCCAATCCCGGCTTCTTTTCCCCGCTACACAAGCAGGTACTCCTCGAGGGGGCTGCGCCGCCTAGCGCCCTTGAACTGCAGAGCCCCTCGTCAGTTCCTCCGCTCGTCGGCCTGCCTGCTACGTGTCCTCGGCTCTACCTACTCCATCGAGGTCGCATCGTCACACTTGCTGACCGCGCGGCCGCAACGACGGTGCGGTGCGGCAAGCCCTCCGGTAAGTGGGGTTGCTCCATTTTCTTTCACCACGAATCGACTCTCAGATATGCATCAGTTCTTCGGACCTGCTTGGTTCTAAGCTGCCAAGTTAAAATATGGGCAAGTTCAAAAGATTTGGCATATAATAGGTTGGTTGCCAAAGTTTTGGCAATACTTTCTAAAACTTTGGCAAGACAACATTTTTTTCTCTTGTTCGTAGCAAACCAAACACCAACCTTCATTGCCTTACTATATTGGCCTGCCCTAATACTAGTATACCCATGTTTTGGCTTGTCTTAAAATTGGCTTGGCAAAAATTGGCATTGAACCAAGCAGGCCTTTCTTCTTCCTCGTGGTGATTCGATTTCTCCAGCACACGTCGGACCACGAGTCGCCCACTGAAGATACACCTCTGTTGTTGACATGGAAAACAGTCTTTGGTCTATTCGTGACATGGCACGCCTATTCCTCGCAAACTTTTCACTACTACTAGTACAACAGTGGGGACACGCGTACCTATCGGCTGCTTTCTGCCCAAGGTGCCATTAAAGTATGCTTGAAATCCGATGAACCAAAACCATGGACCATCACCGCTGGTATCCCGTTCCCAATTCCACAGATTTCCACTCCCCACTCCCAGTACTTATACCACCGAAAAACCAATCGAAATCCCACCTCCCAAACATCAAAACCTGGAGCTCATAGGCAAGGAACTGGGAGGAGCCCACTGGTTGCCTGTTTCTTGAAATCTCAGGCTCCAAGGCCGCAACTTTTCCCCCGTTCCGGTTAGACACCTGCCGTGGTTGGGAGGTAGCGATCTCTCATCTATGGCGTATCCGTTTGTTGGCTTTTGCCGCGTTCTTGTGCAGAAAGATAGGATCTTCCGAGGTGAACCTCTGTTGGTTGCCTGACCGGATCTCGTGTTTCTTCTGTTTGTTGCAGGCATTGCCGCGACTGGAGGTTCAATCATCGATCCTTTTCTAGGTAATGGAACATTTTGGATTTTTTCCCTTCCACTTTCTGGTTGAGATTTGCTATTTGTTTGTTATTATTGAGCAAGGAGGTCGGTGATGACCTTACTTTTTTTTTTTACTTTTCTTGCAAAATAAAATGAATGGGGATCTCAACCAGGATAGAGTAGATGGTCTGGGGGTGTTAGTAATCATTGATGACAGAGAAATGTTGAAAATTAGGAGTTACAAGGGGTTTGGAGTTTATCTTGGTAGAAACGGAATATTCATTCTTAGTCCCTTCCTGCCTGGTTGCTGAGATCAGGGATGCTTTGCTCAGCGGTCACTGCTGAATTTGTTTCACTATATTTCCAATGTCGGGAGGAAATGTCCCATGTAGGTTGACTTTGTTGTGGAAGTAGGTATTGTACATTCATCCTAGATGCCACATCAGTACATCACTGATGTTTTGACAAAATGATTGCCCAGCACGTTTATTTTTCCTTTCTATTCCCCATTTGTCATGTTATCTAGACGTTTTTCAGAAAAAAAAAATACAAGAATTCCATGTGAGAGATAGACACAAAGGAAAGTTTCCATGAGGTCCAACCTCATGCTAATTTTCCTGCATAGGGTTTAATGCATCTCATAGTAATCCTATGGTTTCATGCATCTCATAGTAATCCAAAGGAATTTCACAGGGTTTAGTCCTTCGTTCCAAATTGACATATAGGAAAGTTTCCTATAGGATTACAATCCTCCAAAATTCGTGTGCTTTTCCTTTGTTCTAAAGGGGGCAATATGGTATAGTTCTTGCCAGCTGGTAGAGCGGTGTCACTATTTTACTTTTGTGTTCTGCAGCACTCTTTGTAATATAGCGATTGGTCTTTTAGACTTAAGTTAAATGTTTCATCCATTGCAAAAGGCATTGGTTCACTATGGAAAAAGGTCTTAGGTATTATTCCCTCCATCCACAAAAGGATGCAACTGTGAGATTTGTGTAAGTCAAACTAGTTTAACAAATTTATAGCGAATAGCGTTAACACTTGTCTCCAACTAGGTTTACTACGAAATTCATAACTAATCTAATGGTACTTATCTTGTATCATAAATGTTAGTACTTTTTTATATAATAACTTTGGTCAAATTTCAAATTGTTTGACTCCAAAAGTGAGAATTGCATCTTTTTGTGAACGGAGGGAGTAGTTGGGAGGGAGGGAGGAGCATCTCATTGCAAAGTTAATTTCTGAGTGCACCTTCCATGCCTAGGATATATGAGCTCAGGCGCTGCCTCTCAGCTATATATAAAATTAATTTTGTAACATTGATGCCATATATTTTTGTAATGCCTGTTCTGCTGGCTCTGCAAAAATGGTTGTTTTGGTCCTAATTTTCACTATGTGAATTTGCAGGTAGATTGTATATAAAGACCACAGTTCAGATCACTGCCAAGCATGTCTCTACTTTCAAAGTTACGCTTGATCACCGTGGATGTTACTGGTACACTGATTGCTTACAAAGGACACCTTGGGGATTACTACTGTATGGCAGCTAAGTCTGCTGGGATGCCATGTCCTGACTATAACCGTATGCATGAGGGCTTCAAGCTTGCATACACTGAGATGGCAAGACAGTACCCTTGCTTTGGATTTGCGGCTAAGATGCCGAACATTGAATGGTGGAGGACATGTGTTAAGAATTCATTCGTTAAGGTAAGACCAATTTACAAATCTGAAACTTGTCTGGACTAGTGGTGTGTCCTCTTAATGTTCAGAGGGCCTTGTGATTCAGTTGCTCTATGATCTATCACAAACTGCAGGCTGGCTATGATTATGATGAGGAGACATTTGAGAAAATCTTCAGGCACATTTATTCTGCTTTTGGCTCCTCTGCGCCATATTCAGCATTTCCTGATGCACAGCCCTTTATGCGGTGGGCGCGGGAAAAGGGACTCACTGTTGGTGTTGTCAGCAATGCAGAGTACCGCTACAAAGATTTTATCTTGCCAGCTTTAGGGTTGAATCAGGTGCAATATCCACTGGATCACACATCAGTTACATGCTTCTATAACAATCTGCTTTCTTGGCGTAGTTGACTAAATACTAACGCATGTCTTGGTTTGCAACTAGGGCTCCGAGTGGGACTTTGGGGTGTTCTCAGGCATGGTTGGTGTTGAGAAGCCAGACCCAAGAATTTACAAGATAGCGTTGGAAATGGCAGGAAACGTCGCACCAGAAGAAGCGCTCCACATAGGTGACAGCATGCGGAAGGACTACACCCCAGCTAGGAGCATCGGGATGCATGCGCTGCTCCTGGACCGGTTCAAGACTGCCGATGCCGAGAGCTGGAGGCAGTCAGGCGCGACGGTGCTCCCCGATCTGGTTGCCACTCAAGAGTGGCTCACCAAGAATCAGAATGAGGAACAGGAGGAAACAGTGGCAGCGCGAGTGCTGAACAGGATATCTGAAAAGCTAAAAATGGGGGCTTAACCGTGCAATAAGTCTGAGTGTTGCTTTATATTATCTAGCTATGAACTGAAGATCCAAAAGAAACTTGTGCTGATGGATGGGAGGTAGGTGACTGTTCTCGACTAGGTTACTGTAATTAGCTTGAGCTACCCTTATGCTTGTGGCATCTGGGGCTGAACATTTATTGAGTGTCACGAGTCATGTTGCGGAGATGATTTCGATTTGGCTTCCATTCACCTGCGTGGAGCAATAAAGGAAGTGGAAATGAACACTGAACATGCGTCTCATATGCATCTCTGAGCGTGTGTTTAGTTACCCTCCAAATTTCCAAAAAAGTGCTACAGGATCCATCATATCGAATCTTGCGATACGTGCATGAAATATTAAATGTAGATGAAAAAAAAACTAATTGTACAGTTTGGTTGGAAATTGCGAGACGAACGTTTTGAGTCTAATTAGTCCATGATTGAACACTAATTACTAAATAAAAATGAAAGTGCTACGGTATGTCAAATTCCAAAATTCAAGCAACTAAACACGCGCTGAGTGTCGTGGATTATGCTTTCGATTCTTATAACATGTAGAAGGGCATTTTGACCGTGCGAGCTGTACTTCCAATTCCAACCCAAATAGATGACGACAGACACTCGTATACTATGAAATCGTGGTAGACAAACAAACATCAGACAGTGATCAATTTGTACAGAAGTTGGTACTGTTCCCCTTTGAGGATATTACAATCAACCTACATCAATCATTACCCACGCACCCTTGACTGATAACAGATCTTCGGTAGCCGAAGCATGAACATCACATAGTAAACTATTAGGCTTACTTTGGCAGTAGGGGCCAATTAGCCCAAGGATGATTACCCCTGACGTGGATTTTTTTGGGACTTCTTCTTCCCGCCTCTTCCCAGGGCTGGTAACCACAGTGGGGGAACTTTCCACATCTTCCTTTGGAAACAGGTTGACAGCACAGGGGAAACAAGAATAGCATTATCGCAGGAGTACTAGACAACTGAACCATTCTGCCGACGTGCCGACATGTTGGTGCCGAACTGAACGTCCACATGCCGACGTGCTGGTTGGCAACAGGCCTACTGAACCGAACTGAACTGATAATACACAACTTCAGCAACGGGATGTCTATCGCAGAGAAAACACGAACCTGCTGTCTTGCAGCCAAAGTACAGCAGCACTTCTACCAAAGTACTAGTACTTCTGCCAAAGTATGGCAACAAAATTGAAAACAGTGTCTTGAAAAATCAAGAAAAATCTGAATTTCTTAAATAATATAATGAAATCACCAAAGATCAATACCAACCACATCATTTTCATGATCATAATGCATGGAAAATCACAAGACCAAAATTATTTGACAGTCCAATAGATAGAAAATTTAATTCAAGTGCCAAATTCAACCCACTACCAAACTGATCCAATACATAGAAGCCTGAAATGTCCAACATGCACTACCAAAATTGACCACACTTCTCATCTCAAATCATGCATTTCCTCCACCAAACTCTCTGCAATTAACACACAAAAAAAATGAACTCTTGTGAGGCCCTACAGTATAAGGTCAAAATACAGAGCATATAGGTAAAAGAAGCATGTTATCACCATGTTTACAGCTAGCTGTCAGTTCAGGCTAAGAATTTTTTTTTGTACAAAGTGCAGAAAGATAACCACACCAAAACCATTTCCTAATACCAGCAACAAAGAGTACTGATGGCATGCAGCATTGGCAAGTGCAAGCTGTTGTACAATTGTGTAGTCATTAGTTTCATATGGCTCAAGGTTATCTATCCCTATGAACAAATTTTATGTACACGACATCCGAAAAGTGTAATATGAGTCATGCCTTGTGAATTTTTAAGATCCCTCAAGATAGGGGATCAGACATGCAATCCTCTTGAAAGGAGAGGAGCCTGATAAGGTTAGCGGTGGTCGTTGCCTAATCAAATGGCTGCTGGCCAGTGATCTGCAAGCCCAAGGGAAGAAGTGGTTTGGGCATCTTATATTTATAGCATTATTTTTATAAACAAAAGAGGCTACTTGCAAATAAGATCAGAAACACAGCTCAGACACTGACCAATCTACCAATGTGTGCTCAACCCTCCCTGTAGAAAAGGTCTCAGGAAAGCTATCATCATGACAACCTGACAAGGACTTACAGCACTTCAAGAAAGGAGAGGAAAAGGGAGGCCACACCCGTTCCAGGCAGCACTTACAGCAGCACCTACTCATCCAGGCATGTATGCATTCATTTTTTTAACTAAAAAAAATAAAAGTTATGATTATTTCATAACTTGGTTATGATTATTTCAGAGTGAAGTTTTATATATGCCCTAAAATAAAAGTTAGGGGCTGTCATAAGCTAACAACCTAGAGCTATTGTGAGGAAAGCTTAGATTTTTCTCAGTCCATCTCATGAAAAAACTTGCATTAATCTTTTTAACTTATTACTAAAAAATGCTAAAGAGAACAATACAGTGAGAGGAACACTTCAAGATACAGCTATACAGATAGACTAGAAAGCAGGAAAAAAAACTGCTAGTGAGAAATCCAGAAGAGTATCCAGGAAATTTCATTAGTTCTAATGCAGTAGGAATCATTGTACACCAAAGACTGAGCAAAAACAATAGATGCAAAGAGCAACAATGGGGGACTAACTGACACCATCACCCGTCCCAAGATGCAAAGCAGAAAATCACTCGTGCAAAAAGCATCATGCCCTTATTAGTCGGAGAGATTTAGCAAGCACTTGTCTCGAGATTTAGCACGCAAATTATTAGATTGAGTGATTGACGAGTATGGACGCATAATGGAATTAAAAACAAACTCGCTTAAGATCCCACACGCCATCAAATTAAAAAGGCACACTCGCTTAAAATCTCGTGCCGAGTAGGCAAGACCTATCATGCATTCATACTGAGAGACGAACCGCTTCAGATAATACTATCATCATATATTTAGACAGGATGGTGCCAAAGCTAAAGGCATCATCCTACATTGCAACTGGTTCATCTTCATGTACCCCAACGGTAATCAGCTAGAGTCGTATGCACTTGAGAACCGAGCTATGTGCACCTCAATGCAAGGTTTTGAGCCTAGCTTCATCGTAAAAAAAAGTAAACGCGCGCACCAGAGGGTGCTAAAGAAAATCATAACCAAGAGTCGTAATGAATTTCTTGACTTTGGCAAACCGATCTAATTACGCTTCCAACTTAGTACCAAAGACACACGGTGTCGGCCGAGAGTAAAAGTTAACAACCATGACACAAAGTAGACAATAATCCTTCGAGATCCTTCTGATTCAGAACCTAGGTACGGTGTTGGCTTTGCAGGTTTAATTGCGCTACTCCCTCTTTTGCAAACCATAGGGTCAAATTTGCCTAGCTCAGTTTTTAGGAAAAATATATTAACATCTAGAGCACCAAATAAATGCACCACTATCAAGACATAATTAATGGTGAAAATCAATATTATAGATGCAAGTGTATTTTTTCAATAAACTTTGTTAAATATAAAGAAGTTTAATTTAGGACAAACCTAAAGTGGTCAGGACTCAGGAACATCTATTCAAGTAACTCTGAGTCAGGAGTGAATGCAATTTAAATAGCAACATATATTTTGTCGCAAGAGCTCCAGCAGGCAAGAAAGAACATCCAATGTATAATTCAACAGCTCCATGCTAGGCTAATTTATCTACTAGGCTAATATATTATATCCCTCCTCCCCACAGCAATTACAATCTCCCCTCCACAGCAACTGCCCCACTAACCAATCCCGCAATACAAACGCACAAAAATAAAATACCTAGAGAGGGAGTATGCGGAATCCTTACCGAAGCAACAGCAGAAAGCATAGAGGTGATGAGCGCCCTCAAATCTTGCACCCTGCTCCCTAGAGCGCCCAGCTTCCGGTTCCCATGTCGTGTTGCTCGGCGCCGAAACCCTAATCAGCCGCGGCCACCTCACCGCCCTAGTGGGACAGTCTATGAGAAGAGCGGATCAAGAAATCCGAAACCCTAGCGGGAGGCACAGAGATGTAGGATGAGGCGGTCTCACCATTGGCGTGACCGAAGCGATGAGAAGGTGGAGTGGCAGCGGTGACGGACTGCCGGGGCGGCGTCGACGGGATGCCGGGGCGGCGACGGCCTCGCGACGAGAAGACCTGCGCGAGCGGAGGAAGCTACGCGGCTCGCGAGCGGTCGCCACGAGGAAACCCTCCCGGCCTCACGAGTCGTGGATTCCTTCCGTGTGGAAAAAGAAGGGAAGCGGGCTGCGACCCTCGGGTGGGTGGGCTGCCAAAGTGCGCAAAAATTTGGCCCGGGGGAGATTGGCACGGGGAGACTATCCCAGGGAAAACGCGGGGATCCCCCCCGGGGAAACGGGCTGCCAAAGTAGGCCTTAGAGGGGAACTGTTTAGAGTGCTCGTACCACCACGCAAGCCATTAGAGATCAATAGGTATTCTCATGATCACTACTACATGCAGCTCTAAAGAACACAAGAAACAAAATCACGTAGCCACCTAGATCCCTTTGTATAAAATGTACATGAAGTTCTAGCCTGAACCATACTTGCTTGTACCCAACAGATTTCTGGTTCAGAGCATTTCATTTCATACAAGTTACACTTCAAGTAGTACGGATACTTGGCGTTCCAAAACATCTTAGCGTCCTGCGGGGTGTCTGTTCCAGGATAAGTAGTTGTGGTCTCCCAGTTTCCTGCCGAAGCCACAGATAGGATTAGCATTTCCACTCGTGTAGGGTGTCAATGAAAAATAATGATAGACGGATGCTTTAGCAAGCACAGAGAAGTCCTAAAACGATCATTCTTATGGTACAAGCCTCAGTCCACAGTGCATAACATACTCAACACAATGTACCATGATAAGCAAAATAGCAGTGTGAAGGACCAAAGTCAGCAAAGTAGTAAAACAGAACAGCTGGTTGTCTGGTTCTAGTCCACCAAAATTTATAGAAGGTGCTCCTATGGAAGTACTTGCAACAACAGGACCAAAGTAGTGTGATGTGAAATGTACTTATACAGCCTAAAGCCTCAAGGCCACCTCAACCTTTAATTGACATAAACGATGCTGAGATAAAATGGGCTGCACCAGGCATAATCAGAATACCAGACTACAGCCTACAGGTTTTCTATAAACTTGATAGGCTAAACCCAGATTACTTCACAGCAAGCATCACATTCACAGTATGGCTATCACACCGGATAGCACATGCATATATATAGCGGGTTCACAGACTAAATCCAGCACACGGCTAATTTCCAAGCGATTGCAACAGACAGTCAAAAGTCACTAACCTTGGTTTTACTGAAGTACAGCAAGGTGAATGCAAATGCCAGGAAAATGCAGAGCCCACCAACTATATGCATAAAGCCAAGAAAATCGTTCTTGCCCCCAAGCCAGGTTGCAGTGGAGAGGACCAGTCTTTTCTTGCCGCCAAAGCTATATGTATTGTAGTTGTTATTCAATCTCACTGTTATTGTGTCATTCTCCTTGAGGTCAAAGTATATTCTCCCATATAACTTTCTGAACGTAGGAAGTGCTGCAGTCCGCATCCAAACGATGAGGTCCTCTTGCTCACTCAACTGTCACATCACATCCAACTTACATGAATAACTGCCACAAATATTCCTTACCCATACAGCTTTTGTTTATCCACATGAACAAGAAATCAATGGACATTAGCAGAAATATGATGTTGCAAATGTATACTAAATGAACAATAGTCTCTCTAGACAAGCATATGCCACAATATGATGGTGCAGAATAAAAGTTCACATACCGGAATCTTTGGGTTAAGTGTTGCTCCACCTTTAAGTGCACCATTCTGGAAGTTGCTCGGATAGACATCTTTACCAAATTTATGCTCCCTATCACTCTTCCAGGAAATGTCCTTCTTGTCCACTGTCAAGTTCTCATTACCACGAGTGAAATTATATGTATCATTAAACAAGCTCCAAGCAATGAGGCCACAAGGAACAATTGGTTGCCCATTAGCCGTGGTCTTCTCAGGTTCACAAGCGGATGTCTGGTTAGCTTTACTAGCATCTCTTAGCTGTGCATCATTTCGGCTCTTGACATACCTGAATCAGGGAAGTGCATGGTAAATCTCCAATGAAAGACTGTTCACTTCTTTTTCTTTGACGGTAAGGTATCCAAGTTAGAAGTTAAGTTGTTGTATCATGTTTTCCAATTAAAATAGCATCACGATTGCAAATGATAATTCATCAACATCAGGAAAGTGATAGCTGTCAATTTGTGCCAAGGGATAAAGATTCAAATGATTGTCTGCAAATCTTAAAAAACAGCATACCTCCTATGGTTCTGGTAGAAATTATCAAGTTCATAATACACAAAAATAGGCTGCTTCATGTCCTTCGTAACCTTGGAAAGAAAATTCAATTCTTCAGCAAAGAAAATTGTGATAAATCTGATAGAAGATGTATGCTATAACCGCATGTTTGTTCTAACTTCATAATCGTTTAAAAAAATCTAGTTAATTGCACTTTTTCTTCTTCTATGCCTTAGTATTTCAAACGGTAAATCAATACCATGAAAGTCTATTACCGTAAGATTCCTTATGCACTCTTTGGATATGGTCTCATTCTGGATGTAAGCAAGCTTGTTCTCAGTCATGTTGCTTGGCACACATGCCTCATCGTACCGATCAATAATCTCAACAACCTGCAATCAGTCAACATGTAGAAATAGAAAAAAGATGAGACTACCACAACCCACAACATCTATCTTAAGACAGAAGCCACAAGAGAAAAGGCAGCATACATCTCTTGCAGCTAGCAGTGAAACAACACCAATGGGAACAAAGATGACCCCGACGATGAAGAAAACAGAGACAACCTACAAAACATAAGTCAAAGATCGAAACATTCCGATGTTAGTTTTCTAGCATCACAATCTCCACAACCAGTAAGCCTACCCATTTTGGAGTAAGAATCGGCTTGCAGGCCGGCAGCTCCTGCTGTGTGAACTTGGAATCTGCACATAAGAATTTTTGGGTTAGAATGGGTTTGCGATCCGCAAATGCATGTCTAACAGGTGATCACCATCTCTGACCTCATAATTTCATTGATAACCAGTGTCCAAACACATGTAATGTAAACAATACCATCATTCCCCAACTAGTTTGATGCTTTTTCCTTTATTGAACTAGCTATATCACTAAGAAGCTTATACTGTTGTGTACCAACTAGATTGACAGGTTTTCTTCTGGACTTAATATGACAGGATATCACTAATGAAATAATACCATCATGTAACACCTGGATACGGTTTCTCTTCTGGATTGAACTACCTATAATCAATAAGAAAATGAAACTATCGTGCACTGAAATAACTAGATTGTCTGTTTTAGTACTGAACTGAACTAGCCGCAATCAGTAAGTACATAAGACCATCATGTGCCAACTAGTCTATGGTTTTTCTTCTGGATTGAACTGGCTACAGTAACTAATACGCAAGCTCCCACGATTAACAACATGGCAACAAAAATATCAACGCCAAAAGAGAGCATAAGCTAGCAGCATCTCCAAACCCAAAGGGGGCCAGATTAACACCGAACCACTAACCCCGGCACATATTATCGCGCCGTCCCAAGCCTTAGCCTGAACGAAACGAGAGAACTGCCAATACGGGAAGCACACGGGATAGATTCGGCGCGAGATCTCACACTTGGGCATCCTGGTGTTCCTCCTCGCCGCGCCCCCGGCGGCCGCATCCCCGGATCCGCCGTTGCTTGTTCCGGCCGCGTGGCTGTTCATCTCGCCGGCCGCCACGAGCCTGCCGCCCCTGGGGCCAAGGCCACCTCACGGAAGCCGCCTTCGGGACTGGCGGCGTGAACTGGTCTTCCCGGCCGCCGCGAGAGGACGCTTCTCCGCGCCGGAGCAGCGCCGATGGGGGAGGTGAGGAGCTTCCCCGCGATCAGCTTGCTGCTACCGGGTTGCTTGCTGCGACGGTAAAGGAAGCTGGGGGAGCAGTGATTTGATTCGGAGTTCTGACCAGCAGGGGAGGAGGAGGAGACGGGAGGGAGGCGCCCACTGGCGAGGTGGTTGGGCCTTGGTTGGGTTCGTGTCGAGCCGGCGTCGACAGTTTGGGGGGCAGGGGGCCCAACCGCGAACCGCCCAATTTGTGTGCTCGATTCTTCTTCTAGCGTGTTTGGCTGGTAGACTGTACAGTAAATTTCGGATGGTTTTGAATGATTTAATAGTATTCTGTAAGAGAGAATAAGCTGAAATAAATTGAAACGAGCCATAACATGACCAGCCGAACACTCTAAAAATGTTTCCGTTTCTATGTCTGGGGTTTATGTTTCCTGTATGTATGTGCATTCGCGTTTGATTTTCACACCGTGGATTTTTTTAAATGTGATGAAATGAGGATATGCTGGAATGTGAGAGATTAATGGATATCTTAGGTGTTGTTTGGTTCGATCATTTTGCTCTATGATCTGATTACAGTGCAAGTTGATTGCATTGTTTCTGTGATTGGTTGTTATAGCAAAAGGTAAAGCTATACCATGAAATCAGATCTCGGCTTAGTTAGAAGTTGATAACAGCACATGAGGAGGCACCGCAAAATAGACCCATTACCGCACACTTCACCGCTTATTGCGCTCCTTCTATTCAAACGATCCCGAAGCTAGCATATCTTTCTCAGCAAGGAGAAAAGGAGGACGACGACCAGTGTTTCCCTTTCCATTACTGATAGGAACCAAACAATATGCTGAAATTTAGCTAATGCTGATGCTTACGCTGAAATATTGTAAGAGGAAAACACTAAGTAGTGCTGAATAAGCTCAAGTGAATAGGGTTAGTTTTCAGTTATATTTTTAGACCATGGCGATATCAATTCCATTGACGTTTGCATTTATAGAGTCCTAATCAAACAGCACCCTAGAGCAACTCAAAGAACTTCTTTATATCCATCCATATTGATAGAAATAGAGATTTTGGTGAAAAGATGTCCTCCAACAGGTTCTTTTATCAGATCTCCAAATGTTGTCATCCTCTATTCTAAATTTCTCGCTAGCCAAAGATGGAGAGCAGGGTTGGCTATCTAGAGTGCGCACAAGATATAGAGAAGTTATTAGAGTGTGAAAACATATAGAGAATAATTTTTATTCAAATAACTCTCCAGATAATGATTTGGGTAGAGACTCTTGGAGATGCTCTTAGAAGAGTTTTGACCCAATGAAGAGGAGGATACTTTTGTGTGGTTAATGGATAAACATGGGAACTATCAATGTATAGAAGGTTGATGTTTAGAGTAATGACTAAAATGAGGATGTCAAAGTTATGGAAAAGTAGAATCCCAACGAAGCTAAAGGTGTTTGTTTGGTTGGCGACATAGGACAGACCGTAAGCAGGGGTTAATCTGAAGAAAAGAAAATAGAAAGGTAGCAAAAATTGTTGCCATATAGCTTAGATGACCTCAAAAACCTTTTTTTTCAATCACCATCTAGTGGTGCCTATGCGGCCCATGGTGGATCATCCAAAGGTATATTCAAGCATATCTTTATTTTTGTTGTAAAACTGGCCTGGATAGGGTCACCATATGATTCTGTGCGCCCTCTAGTGGCACTCGGTGGACCTCCGTTGATCATTGTGTTTGTAGACTTTTTCCAATATAGCTAGTAGCTCCTTCCCATCCTATTCGTGTTTTCTATCTCATTTGGAGGTCTCTTCTATACTCATATTCAAAACACATATAGACGAACTTTGGGAAGGGTTTAAGGGCATTCAAGTCAAGATTTCTTGTTGGAGACTGTACTTAATTAGTGGGCATATAGGAATTCTTAGCTTGGATTTTCTATCAAGTGAAGGTTGAAGACATGTTACTCTTGGTGTTTGCTAGCACCTAGATGGCTCGCTGGAGGACTATATGACCTTCCTAATGGTTTGTGTGAAGGCTCCTAGGAGTTGTGCTCAGTTTGAAACCCACCAATGATCCATAGTGGAGAAGGGGGTATTTGCTAGTGAAATTAAATTTGAGTCTTGGTGACTTAAAGGAGCCTAACTAAGTCTTGTGAATCTTCGGTGCTCCAACATGGATTATGTGGTAGTGGTAACTACATGGCACCATGAGAAAAAAATCGGTTGTCTCTTGTCCCTCTTTTATTCTAGTATTTACTTTCATGTCTTAGCTTAGTGATTGCTTGTTATTGAGTTCAAGAATCTTGTGTGGCAACCTGGATCTTTTCACCATGCTTGAGTGTGTTTAGTCATGGTCTTTACTTTTCACAGCTAAGGACCATATTCTTAGTGTGATATATTGGCTAAGGGCATGTTTAGCTTGATGGCCCTATGGACATGATATTTTTAGTCCTAGGTCTGTGCAAGGGGTGAGTAGAATTTGCATGGGCTAAGGCTTGTCGCACGTATTTTTTGAGCCCAAGTCATCCCCCCTAAGGCCATTTGGTCCTTTTAGTATAGAGAACATCTATCAAGGCATGTTGGATTGGATTTACCTAGGTGAATCTATAGGTCATCTATGGCTCTATAACCTACCAAGGTTTGGGACTGGAAGCTTCTGTTAGGTTGAGATGGCTGGCCAGAGGGGGTTACTGAGAGTCATTGTGGCATGAATTTGCATATAGACAAAACCATCAACAATGTATCACAAATGAAAGGAATAGAATATGTGTCACACACATTTTATGCAAATAACTTGGTTCCACATGTACATGGAGTATATTTGAGCGTAGGGACAAAATGGGGAGCAAAGCATGGATAGTGGGCCCACATAGGGGGCTAGTTGACCCTCAATGTGGGGCCCTAGAGGTCTAGTCTATGTGAGAGGAAAAGAAACACACTTGGGCACATTTTCAACCATCATATGCAAGTTGTGTTTTCTCTAGACAGAGGATATGCAACGCACAAGGATTCATGGACCCACCAACAGGAAAATTCAACGTGACAACATCCAAACTCCTTCCATACCCCCACCATGACAAGTGGACCCAGCTCCTAGATGAAGGAGGATGCCCAAGGGCCAAGGAGGTTAGTCGACCCCCATGTCCATCCATGCAAGGAAACACAACTTCACTCCATCTTCACCCTTGATTTGATGATGGTTTGATCCAATGGAGGAGGTTTGGAGCACTTGGATCCATGGGCCCACCAAAAGGAAATATTCCCTAGAATCAAGGAAGCATCTTCATTCTCCCAAGGCACCCCCTAGTACTATAAATACCCCCTTACTCCCTCTCATTTAGGACCACCAAGGAGGAGCCAATCATTCCAAGCATATACGAAGCCCTACTCCACTTAGAGCATAGAAAATAGGGAGAGTGAGAGTGTGGAGAAGTCCTAGGAAACCACAATTGTATTTCCATATGAGAAGGGACTTTCAACTTTCAAGGAAAAATAAAAAAGCCCTAGCAAAACTCTTAAAGGATACTAATCTTCGAGTTCAAAGGAGCAAATCTATTGTACCTGAAGTTTGTTTTGTTACAGAATCATAGTTGCTTGTGTAGTTCTCCTGCGGTCATTAATTGAAAAATAGAATCAATAAATCTTTGTTTATTTTTCTAAACTTTAACTGGTAGCTAGACAAGAATCGGATCAATGGGACAGGTAGAAATCCTCTTGGGCTAGATTTTACCCTTAGTTGCCCACACGGTCGGCCAGTGCGGTCAGGGCGGCCAATGCAGAGACATCGTACGATGGCATGGATGAGTGGGGATCTCGCTAGGTGGAAGGTGGGAGGCAGGGTGGGTAGGTGATGCCAAATTTCTAGGATGGGGCGGTAGTGTTTCTTATGGGTGGATGAGGAAATTTTAGGGCGGGGCGGCGGGGTTTTGTAAATGCGAGAGGGAGCAGCATCCGGTAGCCCGGTAGGGTTTTCATGTACGGAGACAAAGTTTCAGGCGTTGGACTAGAAGGCGATAACAGTCCGGATTGAGTTTTGCTCATGCCGATCATCGAGCGAGAAATCCGTGGGACCTCTTATTGCACCGCAACTCTTTGTTGTCAACTATACGTGACAAGTTTATGGCGTTATGGCTGAAAACTTAAATACTGAGTTTGCTAAACAATATGCAATAGCTGTAGACCTTCTATGTAAATGGTTGGTAACTAACAATCAATTTTTGTCTTATTATATAATAATTTTTCTTTAAAAAATGATACATAGAACTACAGAAGTCACGATGTAATAAGTTGTTTCATCTACATTTTGCATTATATCATCATATTTTCCACTTATTTTTGGTATTCAGGGAGAAGCATCTAGCAACTGTTGAAGTATAAGTGGCCATTCTATCATGAACTTCAATGTGTTCGTCTTCGGGAATCATGTTAACTGAATATGAATATTCTTTCCATCTAGCTCCTACCATTAAACAAACAAAAGCATAAGTGCAATCATGAGCTTCGTCTATGATCTATCTATTATATAGGCAAAATAACTTTAAGTGTTAGAAAATAAACTATGCAACTGTACTGTGCTTGACTTAACATTAGCAAAAAAATCCAATTCTATAGCCGAGCAACGTTGGACTCCCACATTACCAAATAGGCAATGACAAATGACCAAGCACCGAGAAAGTAGATGAAATACTGAAAAAGGTACTAACCCTTTGTTTCCATAGTAGATGCTCCTGACGATGTCCTTGATTCCAGCTTGCAAAGATTCTTGCTACCGAGGGGACTAGCGATGCGGGCTAGCGCCCCAGGGGGGCTTCTTCTTCGTTGTACGTTGGCACGACATGGAGAACGTGCTGTAGCTACCACATGCATGGGACGACGATAGCGGTGGCCATGCATACTCTCTAGGAAGTACTAGGAATTATTGCGATGGGCCAAGATCCTAAGAGAATAGCTGTCGGGGCATGACCATGGTAGAGTGAGGCCGGGAGTGACTCGAACATGGTGGGTCGGGCGTGCGGCTAGGAGAAGCATTGCATGGCTGAGCATGGCCACGACAAGGCGCGGCTATGTTAGGGCGGGGTGCAATTGGGCGAAGCCTAGGGACGGAGGAAGGAGACGAGCAGAAGGGGGTACAGGCATCGAAGGAAAAAGAAGAAGAAACCAACCAATACATTGTGTAATGGGTGGCATTGGTGGGTAATTTCCCCCGACCCCATGAGGATTTAGAAAATATGCATTTCCAAAGCACCCCTTGAGGAGCTCCATGAAATCCATGGATCTAACGTCTAGATCCATGTTTTTTTGTAGATCCAAATGTTGTGGAGCTAGAGCGTTTAGCCTAGATTTCATGAAGTGGAGTTGTTTTTTGCAGATCTAGAGTCAGTGATATGGGTCTCTCCCAAATAGGGCCTAAGCATCTGAGATTCTTTATCGTAGTTGATCCTTAGTTCTGGTAAGTATTTACTTCTATTGTCCTCTAGTTCACCACATTTAACCTAGTATTCATCGGGATCCAGATTATAGTAGTAAGATATAGTGTAGGTGTGGTGTCTGGACTATACGCTTACCTATATATGTGGCTCGCCCCATGGTTTGTTTGTGGTAGTAAGTAGATGGTGATATCCCTATCTAATCTCTGTATTCCACCTTGTTCGGGCAAGTTCTTAAAACGTAGGTCTTATCTGCTAGGCGGTTTAGCACCCTTCTCATCCCTTTCCATTGCTAAGCGGCATCTAGTGACTCAAAGTGAACAATCTTTGTATCTACCTTACCTATCTAGTTTCATAACCATAAACATCCTCTCTAACCCAATCTATCATTTATCCTTTGTCATCCTAGGACAAACTTATTAGTTTTCTGTTAAGCTCACTTCACATCCCCCGTGGAAATTGATATCTTGGAATACTTCTTGGTGAAAGCTACATTGACAACTGTGTGCTCGCGGTTTTACCTATTTGCCATATTGTGTCAACAGGGGTGAATAGTCATTTCTAAATCTAATCATGTAGTCGATCAAAGTAGTGGAATTAAACAAATGTCTAGCCATGACTTCACCCATCCATCTATTGACCACTAGCACCTTATAAAAGATCCTACACAATGTATTACTAAGGTGTTAAGCTAGTGGGAGCTCTCCTACACATATCTAGTTTGCAAGGTCACACAAACCTATGCAACTAGTCTAGCAAGCAACCAGGAACTCCTACACATACTCGTGAGCAATCAAGCACTAAATACAAGCTACACTAGCACTACTCAACTAATCACACTACACAAGCACAACTAGAGAGCAACTACTTGGCTACACAATAGTAACTACACTACCATAGTAAGAACAAGTAAATTAGCTAGTGTAAGGATGCAAACACTACTACACAAATGATTTTGCGAGGTGGTGCACTTCTATTAACTGAGGCGGTCATAAAATCCAACCGCCTCGTAAAATGCCTGGGGATATTTGAAGGCAGACATTTTCATTTACGGAGGGGGTCACGATTGCCCACCTCATAAAATCGATTTACGAAGGTGGTAAAAAAATAACAGCCTCCTAAAATTAATTTACGAAAAGGCCCGCCTCTGAAAATGGAGGCCATTTTCAAAGGCCGAACTCCTAAAAAGCCCACCTAGGCCCAAGAGGCCCTGGCGAGGCCTGATAGTCGTGTTTGGGTATAAATACTAAACTTAGGGTTTTGGAGGCTATTTCACTCATCTCTCCCTCTGAATCTTGCACAGCGCCTCCCCTCCCTCTCCCGAGCCTAAGCGCCGGCGCCTCTCCCTCCCATTCCCATGCCTCCCTCTCCCAAGCCCAAGCTTGAGCGTCGGCACCTCTCCCTCCCTCTCCCGAGTGGTAGCGCCTCTCCCTCCCTCTCTAAAAGTGCATCTAGCCCTTTAGTGGGTTTAGGATGATTGAATGACAACATGATTAAAGGTCTAACCCATTTGCTAAGTGTTGGACAGGAAATAAGTTATCTCACAAGTATTTGATGAAAGCCAAAATGATGTGTTGTTGTATAAACAATCTAGTTCAAACACAAGACAATAATGCAAATGTAGCTCATGCAAGGCTTATTCATTGTGGGATTTCAATGACTCATATGAAAGCAAGCACGTTGAAAAATAATTAATGAGACATGAGGGATTGCATATGGAATGGTCTCATTTTTTAGAGCTTGCTATATTGAAAGACAATTATACAAATGATCTAAATGAATGATTCAACACCAAGTGTGACTTGATGGCTTGAGATGGTGAAGATAGGAAGGAAAGGCTTCGAGGTACTAAGCAAGGGTGAAGGGCAAGCGATGGCTTGGTGACCGAGGAACCTAGCTAGGGTGAATAAGAAAGAACTTGCATTTAGTTGAGGTACCAATCAAACTATGATGGTCACATTGAAATGGAGAATCAAACACATTGGATGAATTGTGGTAGTGACTTGATACTTTTGGAGTTAACTCACATTTGTTGATTGGAATCAAGTCACATGCTCAAGATGTCTATGCTCAAGAAGAAAATCAAAATTGACATGGTGACTGTGGGGGTATTAACCCCTATACCCTTACGGCTAAGCTTGGGTTGGCCTGGATCGATAGGTTCAGTCCACCTGAAAGATGACGTGCGGCCCAGTTAACCTGATCGGAGTCCCGCACAAGGAATCAAGACGGATTTGGCGACCAAGCAGGATCCTGGTCGATTAGAGTAGGAATCCTTATCCGGCCACATATGGCAATTGTAACCGACTAGGATTAGTTTCCAGATCTGTAACCCTGCCCCCCGGACTATATAAGGCGGGCAGGGGACCCCTCTAAAAATCATCTCTCATTGACATACAGCGATACAAATCAGACGCAGGACGTAGGTATTACGCCTTCTTGGCGGCCGAACCTGGATAAAACCTCGTGTCTGTCTTGCGTCACCGTCTTGTTTGGGACTTGCGCACCTGTCTGCCGATAATCTACTACCTTGGGCATACCCCTAGGTAGACTGCCGACCATATTTCGTCGACAGTGGCGCGCGCCAGTAGGGGAGTGCGTACTGCTCTCCAAGCGAACAAGATGGTCATCATCTCCGGCTCCATGGCTACGCCCGACGGCCTCACGTTCACCATCGGCCAGATCACTTGGACCACCGGCCCTGACGTCTCCATCACCATGACCAAGGCGTGTATTCAACCCGCGCCGACGACTACTTCACCTGCATCGGCTACGGTTCCGACCACGGTGAATACGGCTCCGACCACGGTGAATACGGCTCCGACCACGGTGAACACGGCTCTGACCACGACTAACACGACCTCGACCACGATGGATCTGGCTCCGACCACGGTACATCGGGCTCCGACCACGCCACACCCCACGCCGACAACCCGTCATCCGCTTCCCCGCTACGGAGGGAAGCAGATCGACGACACCGACCTGCTCGACTCCATCGATCGGGTAACAGCTCCCCACAACAGATCTATCCGACCAGCTCGGGCCAGTCGTCCTGCACGGCTTGGAACAGATCTTGTGGTCGTATCTACTCCTAAGGGGCGCTCCGCTCGTCGCCAGCCAGCCTTCGCGACGGGCCTCCGATCATGAGTACGAAGTCCCGACGGAGAACCACCAGTCCAGCCCTACGGCTGCGAACGCGCCGCCTTCAGCTACGCGCGTGCAACCTACGACGCCGTTTGGATCTATGTCCTACACATCGATCTCGTCCGAAGCCATGCAACATCGTCAACATGGTCCGGATTGAAGATTATCAAGAAGGGTCGCCCACCACGGTCCGAGAGGGTGACTCAGCTCCTCATCCGGCATCGCATCCAACGCGATCCGTCCACACCGAAGTTTCAGCGTCCACACGAAGATGAAGGCGTCAAATACGATCCGGATCTACCGGACCACGCCCGGTTTCCCCAATTTCCATCTTTCCGCCAAGACGAGGGATTTGATCCATGTCGCCAAGAACGACGAGCCGCAAAGCCGATTGGCGAACAGAACAAGAAAAAGATCGCACGCGAAGCACGCAACATTGACCGGTTTAATCGCGGCAAATCGAAGTCAAAGCGAACCCAGGAGGCACGGCGCATAAGGATCCAACCGCGCGACCTCAACAATGCTTTCGGCGGTGGTGGGGACAAACAAGTCTTCAAGACCCTAAGCGCCAACGTAGCCGTTGCCATGGCGACAATGCACGGCGCTGCCAACACTCCGTAAACCCAAGCGATCCGTGATGAAATACAAGCATATCGGCGGTACGCTATGGCTCGCGACCGCAGAGATGAATCAAGCCCGGGCCCCATCCGTTTCGGTGGAATCAAGCCACAGCCGCCAATACTCAAGTCGCTCACAGCCGCTCAACCGACGTGGCTCGCGCAACAACGACCCGTCGGACAATCGTCAAGGCGGAAGCGGTGGTCATGATGGTGGTCGGGACGAAAACCGTCGCCGAGAGGATAACCGTCACGACGTTCGAGGTGACAACCGCCGGGGTAACCGCGACAATCGCCGTGATAACCACGGTCGCAGAGCTAGTC
Source organism: Miscanthus lutarioriparius (assembly GCA_904845875.1). NCBI lineage: Eukaryota > Viridiplantae > Streptophyta > Magnoliopsida > Poales > Poaceae > Miscanthus > Miscanthus lutarioriparius. The sequence continues at coordinate 15,932,717 of CAJGYO010000018.1, forward strand.
CAGATGGCAATCGGGATCGCCGCGGCGGCAATAACGATCTTCGCCATTACCTCGGCGGACGTGATCTGCGTGCTCGCATCAACCAGAGAGCCAACGATCGTGCGTCCCATGAAAGCTATCGCCGTATGGAGTATGACACCGCCCACGGCCCTCCGGTCGGGCGATTCACTCCACACCTTCGCCAAGTCATATGGCCCAAGAATTTCAAGCTCGAGAAACTCGGAAGCACGACGGCAAGGAAAACCCCGAATTATGGGTCATGCTCTACGAAACCGCGTGCCGATCAGCCATGGCTGACGAGCACGTTATGTCTAACTACTTCCCAGTCGCCGTTGGTCAGGCAGGTCACCAATGGCTAGTCAGCTTGCCGGCAAACTGTTTTGACTCTTGGCAGGAGCTCAAGCAGGCCTTCATCGACAATTTCATCGCTACTTGTGAACAACCCGGCAACAAGTACGATCTGCAACGGATCCGAGATCGGAAAGACGAACCACTGCGCGAATACGTTCGGCGTTTCTCGGAGATGCGCATCAAGGTCCCATCAATCTCCGACAACGAAGCAATCGAGGCTTTTCGCCACCGCCTCCGCTTCCACGACGCCCTAAGAGACAAGCTCCTCGGAAAAGACTCGAGTCGATCCACAGCGCTCTTGGCCACCGCTAAGAAATACGCGAACGCTGACGACGCTAAAAAGATAATCGTCGAAGAAGAAGCAAGGATCCCACGCTCCGACCACCCTCCACGCCGCGACGATTACCGCGGCAACCGTAGTCGGAACGACAATTTTGACCGCCGCAACCAGCGCAACGACTCCAGCGACCATCGTGATCAACGTAATCAGCGGCGCAACCGCCGTGACGATTACAGGAGCAAGCGTGCTCGGGAAGACGACGGCGAGGTCAATACGGTGAAAAAGGGCGGCGGACGTCAGAATTCACGAGGACGACTTCACGCCAAAGCATTGAAGGGCCCCTGCCAGCTCCATCCCAAGTCGAACCATACCATGGAGAATTGTCGCGTCCTCAAGACTATCTACACGCGCCAACAGGCTCCGGATATTTCCGACAAGCCTAATGACGTAAGGGAACAGCGCAACGAGGACAACGACGACGATGATGCAGATCCTCGTCATAAATACGCTGCCGATCGATCGCGTGCACACCATCATCGGCGGCAAGGTGTCCATCGAGACCAAACGAGAACGCAGCTGCCGCGCCCGCTACCGCTTGAACGTGGCAAAGAACGACAACCTTCTCACCGATCCGCGGCTTCCTCCGTGGTCTCACCGTGAAATCTACTTCAGCAGGAAGGACCAATGGGCCGCCATACCCGAGCTGTAGGCGTTTTCCCCGGTCCTCGATCCTTGTATCAACAAGGTTCGATTCGACAGTCTTCGATCGTGGCGGCAGCTCCATTGATATATTGTTTCAAGAACAACCGCCCGCTCGAAAATAGCCCCAGCGGACTGAAGCCGTCTGACGAGGCACATTTGGGGCGTTCTCCCAGACGAGCTCCACACCTCTCGGGCGAGATCACGCTACATGCGGTTTGGGACTCGGACCACTTCCGCACCGACTATGTCAACTTCGTGGTCGCTGATTTCGACGGCACCTACCATGCTATTCTTGGTCGACCGTCGCTCACCAAGTTCATGGCCATACCTCATTACAGTATCCGGTGCTCAAAATGCCCTCTCGAGAAAGGAGTTTTAACCCTCGGGGGCAATGTATACGCAGCTTTTATACTGCGAGACGACAACTTCAAAATAGCAGAGGCCCATGACCTCTCTATTCGCATGGCGAGACCATGCTCGACGCTAAGAAGACCACGGCCGACCACTTGGAGATCCCAGAGCTCGAGGCTCCGCGCAAGAACATCAGATCCAAGGAGCACAAGACGATCCGGTGGTCGAGGGCGATCCTAAAGACAACGGCCCTCATCGGGCCAACCTGGATCCCAAATAGGAACGCGCTCGTCGAGGTTCTTGAGGGCAACGTGGACGTGTTCGCATGGAAACCTTCCGACATGCCGGTGTACCTCGGGACTTGATTGAGCACTCCTTAAATGTCAACAAAGAAAGCCAAACCAATCAAGCGAAGCTACTGACGGTTCTTTCGCGACAAAAAGGAGGCGATTAGGGTAGAAGTTACACGGCTTTTGGCAGCCGGATTTATCAAAGAAGTGTATCATCCGGAATGGTTAGCCAACCCGGTTCTTGTACGCAAAAAGAATAATGAATGGAGAATGTGCATTGATTACACCGATCTCAACAAACATCGCCCTAAGGACCCCTTGGCTTACCTCGCATAGACGAAGTCGTAGATTCAACCGCCGGTTGTGAGCGCTTTCCTTTCTCGATTGCTACTCTGGTTATCACCAGATCGCTCTCAAAAGGACGACCAGATCAAGACGTCTTTCATCACGCCTTTCGGCGCCATCGCTACTACGACTATGTCGTTCGGGCTCAAAACGCCGGTGCTACCTACCAACGCGCTATACAGAGCTGCCTCAACGACGAGATAAAGACGGCCTCGTCGAGGCTTACGTCGACGATGTAGTTGTCAAAACCAAGGAAGCACATACCCTTGTTGACAATCCGGAACGCACCTTTGCAGCCCTTAATACGTTCCAATGGAAATTAAACCCAAAGAAGTGCATCTTTGGTGTCCCTTCCGCATATTGCTCAAGCAACGTCGTCGATACGACGTGATACGCCCCTAACCCGGAGAAAGTCAAAGTCGTCTTAGACATGAAGCCCCAAAAAGGTGAAGGATGTCCAGAAGCTCACGGTACGGCATGGCTGCTCTAAGCCGCTTTCATATCAAGATTAGGAGAAAAAGGACTACCGTTCTTCAAACCTGCTCAAATCGTCCGAGAAGTTTGAGTGGTCGGAGGAAGCAGATCTTGCCTTTACGCAGCCTAAAACAATACCTCACGTCACCTCCGGTACTTCATCGCTCCCAGAGAAGGCGAAACTCTCCTACTTTACATTGCGGCAACCGATCGGGTGGTTTCCACTACAATGGTGGTCGAAGCGACGAGTCGGGCCACGCCGCAAGGTAAGGTACAATGCCAATTTATTTCATCGGTGAGGTACTCAACGAATCCAAGACCGGTACCCACAGATTCGTAAACCGCTCACGCCACATCGATAACATCCCGAAAGTTGAGACATTACTTCGACGGATATCGTGTGGTGGTCATGACCGAGTATCCTTTGGGGACATCATTCATAATAAGGATGCGAACAGGCGATCGTCAAATGGGCAATGGAGCTATGCCCTTTTCCTTGAATTTGCAAGTCGTACTACAATAAAGTCTCGGGCACTCGTCGATTTCATCGTCGAGTGGGATGATTTAAGCATCGCCGCTGCCTCTCCGAGATCCGACGAATATTGGACGATGTACTTGACGGTTCTCTCAACATTGACGATGCAAGGGAGGCGGGGTTCTTTTCAGATCACCATCCAAGGAGCAGCTCCTAAGACGTCCTCGGGATTTATTTCCCAAAGATCTAATAATGCCGCCGAGTATGAAGCATGCCTCGCATGGCCTACGATTGCGGTTGAGCTTGGAGTTAAACGTCTCTATGTCTCACGGAGATTCGGCTCTGGTCATCAACCAACTCAACAAGGACCGGGACACGACCGGTGAAAAGATGGACGATATTGCAAATCGATAAGAAAGTCGGAAGGCGATTCTATGGCATCGAGTACATACACGTGGTCCGGGACAAGAACCAGCAAATGGATGCGTTGTCAAAGTTAGGATCATCCCGAGCCAAAATCCCACATGGCGATTCGGTCCAAGACACGCTCACGCCTTCCATTGAAGACAAAGATTCAACAACCGACAAAGTTTCGCATCAGCAATTAGTGGCTACGGTTCCGCGGCGCGCACAACCGAGCCGCTTCCGACCACTCATGAGCCGGACCGAGAACACCTTTATCAAGTACTTAACAGACGGTAGCGGTTATATCGATCGAGCGTAAAATGAACGCTGATGCGTCGTAGTAAGCGATGATCTTTCGTCGATGGCAAGTTGTGGCGCAAAAAACGCTAAGGAGGAAATCTTGATGAAGTGTATAACCCGGGAGGAGGGCAAGCATCTCCTAGACCAAATCCACTGCTCCTCGCGGCAACCACGCGGCCTCAAGAACACCGTCGGTAAGGCTTTTGGGCCGGGTTTTATTGGTCGCCGTCGGTGATGGCCGACGCAGAAAAAGCTAGTCCTTACCGTGGAAGGTTGTCGGTTCTTCTCCAAGAAAATCCATGTACCAAGACATGAGATCCAGACGATTCCGACCTCTTGGCCCTTCGCATCTTTGGGGAATTTGGACATGATCGGGCCTTTCAAACCAGCTCTGGGGAAATTTACATGCGTCTTCGTACTAATTGATAAGTTTTCTAAGTGGATAGAATACATGCCTGCGCATGCGCATCATCGTGAGAAAGCTGTCACATTCCTCGACCAGGTCATCCACCGTTTTGGCGTGCCCAAGCAAAGATCATTATCGATCGGTACTCAAGTTCACCGGGAACGCTTTTTGGGACTTCTGCGATGAAAGGAGCATAGTTGTAAAATACGTCTCGGTGGCGCACCCTAGAGCTAATGGACAGGTCGAGCGGGCAAATGGCATGATCTTGGACGCATTGAAGAAGAGGATGTATAGAGAAAACGATAAAGCTCCTGGAAGATGGCTCAAGGAGTTACCAGCCGTTGTCTGGGGCCTCGAACTCACCCCGGTCGTAATACCCGCGGCGTCTCACCATACTTTATGGTTTACTGCTACCGAGGCGATCCTCCCACCGAGAGATAGCTTTCAGATCAGCACGGGTAGAGAACTTCGACGAAGGCAAGGCCGACGAAAAGCACGGAGCTAGAAGTCAATAGCGCAGAAGAGAAAAGGCTTGATTCTTGCGCATTTAACGGCCAAATACCCTTTGTTGCTTTATGCAGTACTACAACAAGAACGTTAAAGAGCGTTTCTTTGTGGTGGAGACTTAGTCCGAAGTGGAAGACGAACCAGGTGGTGTCCACAAACTCGCAACCCCATGGGAGGGACCCTTCATGATCAAGGAAGTCACACGCCCAACGCGTCTTACAAAGTTAGCTCATCTAGGCGGCGACGGACGCATCGAACTCATGGCACATCGACAAGCTTAGACGCTTCTATGCTTAACCACCGAGATATGTACTCCACTTGTATTTTCGATTTACTTTACTAAAGCAACTATGATTTCTCCGACCACTCATGTGTCACTCCAATTTTATAATTATTCTAACTTAAGCCCAAGATACAAGCCGACCACCACTCCTTCTACGGTTTTTGAGCGGTGCCCCATCTCCGATTCCTCCCAACACGTGCACGGGATCTGTTCTTCACGTTATGGTGATCGGCAGTCCCCCGGTTTGACTTGTCTGCGCCCACGTGTGCACAGGTCATAGTACCTCATACTCCCACCACATGCCGATCGGGGCCGCACAAACTTTTCGTGGTGACGTGTCGAGCAAAGCGGTACAACTAAATGTAACGTTAACACGCTCCCACTTAGTTACACCAACAAAAATTTCAAGCTTAAAGTGTGTTTTGTATAAAACAAACAAGCTTATAATGATATACTGATTCACGTTATTACAAGCTTGCCCGAAAAGGCTCAAGTTTACAATAACACAACTATGTCCTCCTTCTACGACTCTAAGCCTATTACATTTGGTTGGTGGGCGCATGGCGCCATCGCCCGCCGCCTCGATACCCTACTCGAGTCTCGGGGACTCTAGGGCTGGTCAAAGTGAAGGGATGGCTCACTGGTGGTGCTCTGGTGGTCGAGACCAAGAGCCGTTGGTTGGCTTGCGGTGATGGCATTTCGGTGGCTTGTCGATGGCATACCCCCGCATGTGTGATGTCCCACCTCCAAGATAGGCCAATATCGCCAATTATCTTTGACGACAATTCCAATTTGGGCCGTCCAAGCTCTTTGGCCTTGTTTGGGTCTATCTCCTTCTTGGTACCTGACCTCCAAGCGTTCGAGGTTGATCGAGGGAGGGTAGTGAGCACGCACCATGCTTAGCACATGGGCACCCGTGTACTCACCCGCCTCCTTCACGAAGTCTTGGAACCATCCCCATGCTTGCTTGCATCTCTCGACCGATCCGAAATGACGCGTCTTAGCTCTACCTCTGTGAGCCGGGTCGATAAGGTCGAGGCGGGCACAATGCCGATTGCCATTTCTTGGCACCGCTTGCTCCACATGTCCCGCTCCTCGGTGGCCTTAAGGCATTGCGCTTTCGGTCGTCACACTCCTTGATCGCGGCCTCAAGGTGCCTCTTGGCGTTGACTTTCAAAACCGAAAACAAAGTACAAGATATCAAACGTGATGACACGACAAGGCCATGAGGGCAATTGAATGAGAAAGGTGGTGCAGAGTGCTTACCTTCGAGGTTGTCCTTCATTCCATCGCTGTGGTCTTGGAGTTCGATCGGCGGCGTGCCGTTTCTCGTTGTCCTCCTTGAGCGACTACATTCTCGCAAGCGCACTGTTGTTCTCCCCGGAGGCGGGTCACTTCAGTTTCTAAACCTGCATTACAGCTATTATCGCTCAAGAACAAAATAACACAAGTCCCGCACTTGCTATGATACGGTGAACACTTACCTGCTTTTCTCCTGCTCTTTGTTTTCGGTGACCGACTGTGCTTTGGTTCTGCAGGCTTCTTGGTCTTTTTTCTCCGGTCGGCGGCTTCAAGTTGGCGTCGAGGCGATCCACTTCACCGTCGGCTCCTTATTGGTCATCATGATTCCTTCTATCCGGTGAAGCACCTTTTTTTCGGTATCTTGCAGTTTTCATCAAGTCCCGCACACGCACAAGTTACGTCGAGACAGTTCGACTACTAACAGGTCAACGACTAAAGCCAAAAATACCGGACTTGGTCACCGGACGCTTGGCGCCCGTTCGACTCTTATGGTCTCTTCGATCTCCGGGATTTCCTCGTGCATGACCCATTCGTCGTTTAAAGCGCGACACATATACATGTTGTCGCCTATCTTGGGGACGGCCCAGACTTCTTCCACTTCATCCTCTTGATTTCTGTTCGGGAGGCGGCTTTGGGTCCGGATTCGCAGACTCCACGCTCACTGTGGCTTTCCCACGAGTGTCGCGTCAAGCAACCATGTTCCGGCAACTTTCGCTGCCCCTCGGTTAGATCCAGCTCCTTGGGCGCGTGGTATCCGCCTCATCGGTGTTCGTGCTTCGAGCACTTGTATTCTCGCTTTCGGGATCTGGCGTCGGTCGTCCACCGCTTTGAGGCCCAGCGTGAGTCTCGCCATGGGCTCCTCCACTACCGTTTGCCGAAAGCGCTTTTGCCCCATTGTTGTTGGTAAGGACGCCCGCACTCCAGCTAGCTGGTCGGGCTTTCGGTGGACGCCGATCTAATACATTCAGAGACAAATTCGAGAAGATAATAGCATCCAATGCAAAACGCAAAGCTTACATCAAAAAGTATAGATACTTACGTTTTGACTTGCGAAAGGATGTGGCGAAGAGCGTCTCTCGACCGCGCCCGCTCCGCTTGCTCGGCGGTGTCCATCGGGCTTGTGCAACCTCCGAGACGGGCGCCGGAGTATGATGCGGCATGTTCCCTTCGTCTATGCTTCGTGTTGCGTTGGTGGTCGGTGTCGTTACCACCGGCCGCACGAGGAGCCACCCGCCCGACGGTCCCACTGCTTTCTCCTCTTCGGGGACGAGCCGGAGGATATCCGCATCCTCCGCTTCGTCGTCCGGCTGTGGGGAAGATGGCTTGACGTCGTTTGTCGGCAGCCGGACGCTTGCTGCGGCCTGGTCGAGGCGTCCTCACGGTCTCGAGTACCGCCTGATGAACGTCATCGGTCCGGGGCTGATCTGGGCGGCTGGCCCAAAGAGGCTTGTGGCCATTCTACACGGGGAGGCGACACAAACACTCTCTGCCTTGGCCACGACCATTACACCGAGACACAAAATGAAGTAAAAGATGCTTATTTTCTTGATGCGACATGATTCTACTGATTAAAAGGTGGCGTCATTTACCTTTGGGGAGGGCGAGCCAGCTTGAAGGCGTGTTCGATGGCGCCCAATGCAACATAATTGGGATCGGCCAGTTGAATAGCTCTCAATCCGGCCTTGATTTCCACCTTGTCGAGCGGCTCCTTCACGGTCCTCGTCGGATCGGCGCCTCCTTGGTACTCGTAGCCGGGGTGAATCCTTTTCTGGCAGGGCTGGATTCTTCGGCTGATGAAGTTGCCGACAACACTCGGGCCATCAAGCCTTCCCCACGGATCATCCCGAGCAGTTCGGCGATCCGCTCCAAGTTCTCGAGCTTCCCGACCATTTGCTTTTCTTCTCCGGAATCAGTCCCCACATCGCATGCAGTGATGGTGTTCGGCTCTTCACGGATGTAGAACCATTTCTTGTACCACTCGTCCAAGGAGGTGTTCGAGGCAAAGGCGGTATTGAGCCTTCATGCCGTCCACGCAGAGTTCAAGTAAACGCCACCGGGCGATCTTCGAGCCACCGCTCCCTTTCTTCCAAGATGTAATAGGTGGCGGAAGAGGTCGAAATGAAAATGGAAGCCACCATAAGCCTCGCAGAGATGGATGAAGGTGGAGACAAGAAGAATCGAGTTGGGATGCGATTGCAAATCCCAATCTCGTAGTACAAGTAGAGACCACAAGGAAAGGGTGCACTGAATCCCAAAACCCCGTTTGAAGAAATCTTCAAAGACCACAATCTCACACGGTTGTGGATCGGGAAGCTTTCTCCCACCGGTGCACGCCATCCCGCAAGTGCCTTGTTGTGGAGCACCCCCATGGCGACGAGGTCCTCGATGGTCTGCTCGTTGCTTCGCGATTTCCACCATTCCTTCGCCATGACCCTGCTTTTCTTCTGGGCGTCTCCCTTCGCCATTAGGTCGTGCTTCCTAAGTGGGTGGATGCACGAGACCGAGGGGATTGGTGATGCTTTTGGGGCAATAGGGTTGGCGGGAGGAAGAAGAAGGTTTGCGGCGGATGACAATGGGGAACGGTATGAGTAGCTTACAGATCGCATTATATAAAACAACGAGCCCCGTCGTTTCGTCCGCCCGAGAATATTGGGGGTCGTGCGCACGCGCCGCAGAGGGTTGTTCACACAACCTCGAAATCTGCGCCAATAAACGCGCTACTTCATTAACAGTGTACGCGCCTCCTCGTTGACGGTGTAAGGAGGCCCACACTGACACACCTCAATACAGGTGTCAACCAACTGTTTGCAAAAAAAAAAAAAAAAAACGTAATGACGCATCTGCACGTACCTATTGACTTTTTGACCGAACGTGTCGATCGGGTCTTAGCAGAGAATAGAGAAAAGTACACAAAATAATAGTACAAGCAGCGCAAGTGATCGTGGATTTGTTTTGACCACTACTGTGCTTGGATACTGCCCAGACCACTTTTTGTGCTCGGGGATCGCTCCGACCACGGCCGTGCTCGGGGACTGCCCCGACCACTGCTTGAATAATGGTTCTCCTTGGCTACATGTGATTTGTACTCACATACAGTTAAGAGACTTTTTCTTTTAGACCTTGCTACAAGGCTCATACCTCGCCTTCCAAAGAAGCTCGGGGACTACATCGGTACGATGCACCTGCCGGTGCATCTCGTATCCTGTGTCTGACGATTGGATTCTCAACTTAAGCGGGAATTCTTTTTAGACCTCGCACCACGTGCCTCGTCACCTACTACCGTGCTCGGGGACTAAGTGGGCACACTTCACCTTGCGGTGAATGTGTTTTTTTCGACCCTTACGCCTCGATGATCGAGGATGCTACGCTTCAAGACGCACTTACATTTCTTTTCGTAAATACAAGTGGGCACACTTCTCGTGACGTAAATCTTTTTCTTTTTTCTTAAGAGCACCATACATTCTTGGACAACCTACTTCTCCGGTGATGACGGTGGTGAGGCGTCAAGAATTCAAGCCTTGCTTGTCGGAGAAGGTTAAAATGGCGTGTCGCAAAGATAATACATGATGCTCGGGGACTAGCTGTGGGGTATTAACCCCTATACCCTTACTGGCTAAGCTTGGGTTGGCTCGATCGATAGGTTCATCCACGAAAGATGACGTCTGGCCCGATTAACTTTGATCGAGTCCCGCACAAGGAATCAAGACGGATTTGGCGACCAAGCGGTGATCCCGGTCGATTAGAGTAGGAATCTTATCCGCCACATATGGCAATTGTAACCGACTAGGATTAGTTTCAGATCGTAACCCCGCCCCGGACTATATAAGGCGGGCGGGGACCCTCTAAAAATCATCTCTCATTGACATACAGCGATACAAATCAGACGCAGGACGTAGGTATTACGCCTTCTTGGCGGCCGAACACGGATAAAACCTCGTGGTATGCATCTTGCGTCACCGTCTTGTTTGGGACTTGCGCACCTGTCTGCCGATAATCTACTACCTTGGGCATACCCCTAGGTAGACTGCCGACCATATTTCGTCGACAGTGACATCCTCACATTGTTGATGATCAAGAAGCTATGGCATGTGGTTCAAAGGAAATCAACTCAAGCGACTTGACTTCATTTTTCATTTGATCTTGAGTTAATAGGTATGTCATACTATTAAGAGGGATGCATCATGTTGATAGATATTTATTCATAAGTGCTCAAGCCAATCCATGTGAGATTCGAGTGAAAGAAAAAGCCTAGAGCTAACTTGATCTAGCTGGGCTAAAAATACAGGACGTGTCCGGTATGATACCAGACGTGTCCGGTATTGGTTCAGTCTCAGCATTCCCTCTGCACTCCAAAGTATTGCTCGTCGGGAGTTCTAATAAACTTTGGGAGTTCCGGGGCTCGGAAGTTCCAGCAATCATTGGGAGTTCCAATGCCTCACATGCGCCACTAACTTAGTGACCATTGGTGCTGTGCAGGCAAGTCTGGTATTGATACCGGACGTGTCCGGTATTCCCCAACGGCTACATAACGGCTAGTTTTTCAAAGAGGCTATAAATACCCCTTAGCCTCCACCTTTGGAGGCTACTGATTCTGCTGACTTCCATACACGTTTTTGAGCCTTGAGAACACTCTCCAACCCTCTCTTAGTGAGTGATTGATTCAAGATTGCAAAATCCTTCTTGTGGATTGAGTGAGATTCAAATTGAGAGCAAGCCACCCTTGAGCACTTGTGCATATTTGTCGATCTCATGATTTGCATTTGTTACTCTTGGACTCTTCGATCCTAGACGGATAGGCGTCGCCGAAGAGCACCCAAGAGCTTGTGGTGTGCCTCGAAAAGTTTGTAAATGTTCGATTCCACCGCTGCAAGGGAAGGAATCAACTAGTGGAAGGAGGAAAAGGAGTTGGAAAAGACTTCGGCTAGAGTGGCCTTCGTGGTCATCTAGAGCTGACCTTTGTTGGGTCGTTCGCAGTCCCCTCAACGGAGAGGAGGTCTCAACGGAGGCCGAACTTCAGTAAAACAATTCTTGTGTCTCGATCTCTCTTTTTGCTTGGCATTTGTGATCTACTTGTGTTCCTTGAGCTTGTTGATAGGTCACTAAGAGGTGCCAGCAACTTGGTTTCAAAAGAGAAGTCAATCAGAGGAAATTGGGAGCTGATCCAACAAACTCGTGAATACCGGACGTGTCCGGTTAATTTGGAGTCTGTGCTGTTTTTATTTGTTCATTGCTCTAACTCTTGTGTTGTAGGCTTGTGTTTCCTAGACATATTTAGTACTTGTTATTTACTCAGTGGCTAACTCGTAAGGGATTTATTTCTCTGATTAGGAGTTTTCAATCTCTTGGAAACTCCAACACTAATTGTTTTCGCATTTTGAAGGGTTGAATTTTTAGAAACACCTATGCACCCCTCTCTAGGCGGCATCCTCGGTCCTTTCACTCTCCCGAGCCCACAGTAGAGACGGTGGTGGTGGTGCCTCTCCCTCCCTCTATCGAGCCTCGGTGAGCGCAGATCTAGAGGACCGACGAGCACTAGAGCCCTAGCGGTGGCTCAGCGAGCGGGATCCCCGGTGGAGTGGCGCGTGGGACCCCCGACGGGTGTGGCAGAACCGCTCAAAATAACATGCTTTTGGAGGCGCTCGTCTTCCACTAGACACTAAGCACCTCGAAAGTGAGCTACATCTGATAGTTTCGTCCAGAACACCCTAAGGGAGAACTCGAACAATCCATGTTTTACATCTAGAATCCAATAATGAGTACGAGCTTACAATACTTAGTCCATTTCATACAACAAGAGTTCTTGGAAATTAATTATTACAATACCAGAGTTCAGAGTGCGATAATTAAACAGTGGAATGAAAATAAACATCTAGCGGAAATGATACAGGGATCCGTCTATGCCCACTAGAAGAATCCTCCACACAAGAGTTACTCCTCAAGCTGCACCTATAATAGGGGTAAAATAAACCTTGAGTACACAATATACTCGCAAGACTTACCCGACTAGTGGGAATAGTTTCCCGACTCTCAAGGATATGATAGGCAATATGGGTTTGCTATTTTCTTTTTGTTTGCAAAAAGCATTACTAGAAGTACGTCCTTAAGATCAAGTTTAATTAGCAGTCATGATTACTTCATTAGCTAACCATTCTAGGTAAGCACCTATTCTACTTTCAAGCAAGGGTTAAGCAATCAGAACCATTTCACCATCTTTTATCTTTCAGTTCTTACTACGGTGCTAGACCATAGCCAAGTCATACCGTCTCACAGACATGGTGATTTATGAACCAATGTATCCTAGCTGGGTACCCCGAAACACACACCATGTTTGTACCCCAGGCACAAACAAGACCAACCCATTCCACTCATGTCATGGGTTCCAGGTCCCCGTCCAAACTTAGACTCCAAGCCCCCACACTTGAGACCCGGTCTCAGTATGGTGCTTAGAACTCCACCTTTCCCCACCTCCAATTAGTCGGTCCAGAAAGAGCCGGAACCCACGATAAGAGCATAACGAGCCTTCTCGCTCCCATAAGCAAGTATGTGCTTAGGATAATAAGTCAGTGACCTGACTACCATCCACAGCAACGGACGGTCCTTAATCGACATGAACAGGTAAAATAGTGTAACCCAAGCTAAGCCCCATTGGCCGTAGGACACAATCTGTTACACCCACCAATACCCATACCATATCCCTGCCCTATCTCTAATTTTCCTTTCATCATTTTGTTATGAGAGTAATAATAAGCCCCTATTTTGAGCAATGGCAGGTTACTCACGCTATCGATGACCTAAGCATAGCATCTACTCAAACCTACACTAGTAAGACTCTTAGGATAGGTGTATCTATGCATGTGGTTTCTATAAAATTCCTGTAATGTAAATGCACAATACATATGTATATGGTGAGTTATAAAATAGGGGTTATGCACCGGGGCTTGCCTTGGGCAGGCGCGGTGTTAGCTGAGTCAGTCAGTGGCGGCTCTAGGACCTCCTCCTGTATGAGAATCTCCTCCTCGTACTCCTCGATGATCTGCTCAAACTCATGATCGCCGGTGGTCACGACCTCCGCCAACTCGTTCTCTACATGCATGTGATGATGATGCAACACTTAGCATTCAGGTAACAACAACTCTTAAACTAAGAATGCACATACCAAGCTACTAAACTAGCTCTAATGACTAAGATACTAAGCTAACTATCATCTTCATCAAGCAAGGTGTTGGATTCAACTAACAAATACTCAGTTTTGCAATTTAAGGGTATATCTTTATTTCTACTAATGATTTAATGTACACTGAAACAAAGAGCATTTAACAAACCTAATGCTTAGTCTATTCTAAGGCTACAAAAATTATCGTGAGCACATAATAATACAATGAAGCTACTATAAAAATTCCAGGACTAAAGCAAGTACCAATTTACCACAAAAATTACTACAATAATTAACTTAATATTATTAAGCATCCTCAAATGATCTAATAGCTCCTAATGTCAACACATATAACACATGAACTAAATATACCAATCGATAGAGCATAATTTTAGGAACCTAACAAAATTTGTTTCACAATTTTTGGACACCTACATGATTTTCTATGATTTACCAAAGATCAGCTCAAAAATTAAATTAGAAAACCATCGCTAGTTCCTCATGAAAAAGAAAACTAATTCTCCCGCGTGGCCCACATGCGTGGCCCGCTGGCACAGCCCACATGAGGTCGGCCCGCTCGCAAGACGACCCGTGGTGGGGCAGTCCCGCATGTGTTGGTGATTTTACAAAAGAGACCTCGAACTTCTCCCAATTTACAACTAAGTACTAACACTGTTTTCTCCTCTCTCAGACCTTCTCACTTAACGCCCTGGCTTTTCCCTAATTCACCCATGCGCACCCCCAGCGACTCAGCGCATGACGACGCGGCGGGTGATGACACAGCGCGACCGTGCCGGACACCAGAGGCTCGCGCTGGCCCATCGGTCGGGCCAACCTTCAACTAAAGTCCAACTGCCTATACCAAGCAGCAACATGGGGCGGCGGGACGCGCTGTAGTGAGCTGTAGCGCCGCGCGACCATCCACGGCGGTGGCGCAGCTGCCTTGGCGATCTAGAGCACCTAAGAACCTAACTGGCTAGCGAGGGAGCATCAGTAGACTACCATGGACCTAAGAACCTAACACGGCCTTATCGGCACAGCGGCGGGAAAAACGCTAAATTGGAGCTCGACCTGGCGCCATTCAAGGTGGGGTGGGGTCGGGCAGCAGGAGGACTTGATGGCGGAGACACAGGCACATGGAATCAAAAGGAGATGACCATTCGCTGGTCAATTGCGTGGGGCGCGACTCCAACGGTGGCAGCAGAGAGAGAGAGAGAGACGGGCTGGTTGGTGGCATAGCATGGCCTCGCCATGGCGGGACATGCTCGGTGCAACCAGGAAGGCATGCACGTAGATGCAAAGGACAAGCATGCGTGTCCCCGACCAGCCATGGCAAGGCGACGGCAAGCACGACCACGTGCACGCGGCAGTGGTAGCCTTGAACAGGGCCAGTAGAGGCGTAGAGGTGCAGAGAGAAGCGCGGACGTGACGGTGAGGCGACGGCCCTGGTAGCGACTGTGTCGTGGTGCTGGGTGGGTCGACAGTGCGGCAGCACGACGGGATAGCCAGCAGTGTCGCACGGCCACGCAAGCAGCAGCAGCGGCTCCACGTGGTAGAGGCCAGTGGCAACTAGGCCAGAGGCAACCGCTGCCAGCCACGTGCGGCGACGGCGTGCACCCGAGCGTGGTGACCACGTGCACCTGGCCAACCAACCCAAGAATGTGTGGTGCACGCATTTTTAAAGCACCTATAACAACTAAACGGTTGCTTCTGGACCTAAACCATCTTCACCATGCTCAAGATGGCATATGAGGCTACCAAACTGAGCTAAACATAACACCTTGTCTTAACTCAATTTCACAAAATAAATTGCCAAACATGGCATTGTCTAGCTGTCTATATACTTAAAAATCTTCTAAGTCTATGAGCTGAATTTGATTCCAAGTTGCATTTATAGGATATTAGAAATGTTGGCTAGCAATGTTATTTTCAACAGCAAAGATTTCATTGTCATCTACAAAGTCCATACTCCAACTTTATTTAAGCGCCACATATATGTTCTATAGTATTTTTGTTCAATAAAAATTAGGTTTAAACCCTACTTGATACATATGAGTTATGGAATAGCTTATCATTTAACATTTTTATTGATCATCTAAAGTTACAAAAATGTTATCTAGACCTTCCTTCACATGCATTATCACATAAACATGATGCTCATGACATGGTTTGGTAATTTGTTTAGGGCGTAACATTGAGGGTGTTACAGCTCTCCCCCTATCGGGTTCATAAACCTAGGGTCCCCAATGGGCCCGCTTCCTAGCAAAAGCTTGGCCCTGCAGACAGCATTACGACAACGCGTGACTCCGGGGCTGGCCTAGATACCTAACGACAGATCAGAAGAGGGATCCAGTCTCCGACCAAAAGGCCTGGCCAAGGAGGGGACGGCGCTCGCTTCCGACTCCGACCCGCTTTTCCAACCGGGAATACGCCGAACCTCTGCTTACAGCTCTTCTCCGATCGATGCGGTCGGAGCCAACTGGGAATGACCGACCGAGGACGCCTACTAGGTGAGGACATAAGAATCAGGCAGATCAGATAAGGCAAGATGCTCAAGTCAACCGTAATACCGAGGACCATACCCTGCCCACCTATAGGATAGTGCCGCCAGGCCATACCAGAAGGGTGCTTTGCAACCTTCCAGGCATGTTAGAACCCAAATAGTGTTGTGGGCACCGACATTTGCCTTACACTGTTATAGGCACCGTCATTTGCCATACTAGGCAAACATAGTAAAGCCTGTCACATGCGTCTGACATAAACAGTATTGTGGGCGCCGACGACCGTCTTGTACCCGACAGCGTGGGCAACAAGACTTAGTGGCACATGTGCAAACTCTCTCTCTCTCTCTCTCTCTCTCTCTTGTAAGGCCATCCCCTTCACCTATAAAAGGGGATGCTCTCCCTCCCAATGGAGGACGGTCATTCCGACTCTCTCTCTGCTAAGCTTTAGATATTCTGAGCACTCGAACGACTCCACAGCTCTAGAACTCTAAAGCTACACAGAGCACACATTCTAGTACTTAGCGCATGTTGGAGCTCCCGTCTCTCTTGGCCCTTCGTTTTAGAGCCCGACCGGACCTTTAACACCCCCTTCATATTCCCACTCATTTGTAACCCCACAGCAAACTTCGAGCACCTGGGCTCAGGAATAAAATCACCGACCGACTAGAACTGGACGTAGGGCACGTTACCTGACCTAGTATAAACCCTATGTCATTGAGTGCTAGGACACATCCGATCACAATACACGGCAAAACTACAAATATTTACTTGTTGGTCACTTTTTGCACCGACAGTTGGTGCTGTCCGTGGGGAGGACACCGTATGTTCACGCTTTTGGTCATCGGATGACCCACCTTTCCACCATCTTCGGCATGACGAGCTCAAGCGATATGATTCGCTTTGGCTCACTGGAGTTTCCCATGCTCCCACTTGTTGGGATGTGGGTTCCTCCCATCTTTGAGCCATTCTAGACCTTCCTCTTTGGAAGCATGGACTTCATCGCCGACCAGCTTGGCTACTTCACCTCCACGAGGAGGCACTTGTCCCGGCGCCCATCGAAGGAGGAGCACCCTCCGTCTGCTCTGGGCCACCCGACGGCCTCAACGACGAGACACCTACGCTTCGCTCCGAGCCCATGCTGGGCTCAAACCCCACTGTGAGTAATGTAGATATTGTTCTTTACTCGCTATTTAATATCTTCCGTCGTCTCTCTAGAGGGACCCCGTTGTCCCCACCGCAACCGTCGTGTGACCGGTTCCCCTACGGCCTCACGTCCCCTACGGATGCGTATGCACGGGGGCTCCAAAGGTCGCTGATGCCACCCCCTCTCACATTCAAATTTGTTGGGATGGCGGACTACGCTCCTGCCTCTTTTCACGACCTCATGGACGACAAGGTTGAAAGCAACGGCTCTAGCATCGGTGTCATGGCGCTTGGCCACCCTCTGTCCTAGGAGTGTGCTATGGCGGACGCTCTGGGATAGCCACCGGTGGTAGTGGAATCTCTACAGACCCACACCCCTCTAGACCTTCGTGCGAAGGCCCTTGCTTGTGCGTAGGAGCATGGCGAAGAGTTGCGACAAAGGCGGTAGAGCCAACTGCCACCACTAGCATGCTCACCGCAGCACGCTGCGCCACATGCACGTAACCCGGCGAGCGGTGCCCAGGGTCATGCCTGTCAGGTCCAGCGCAACATCCTGGACAGAGAAAACAATCCCCCACAGTTTGCTCGGGCTGGCCAGAACATCGCCGCTGCAGCGATGCTTCTGCGCGGCCTTCCTGAGCCTATCGATCCCCAAGAGCAGGCGATCCACTGGAACCTCTGGGCACTAGTGGAAACTGCCACCGTTCAACAAGCAGAGAGCTCCACGTCATGACATCGGCTCGTGACCTCTTTTCCCACTAGGGGAATGGGGGCGCACCAGTTGAATCGCTCCATCCACTCACCACTACGGCCGCCGAGCGTGGAACAGGAAGCCGCAACTGCATCATGGCCTAACCTGGCGCCCGCTCCATACCGACCACCTATGCACGAATGGCTTGGACCAAACCACGATGCTCGTGGCGTCATCAACAATCGGCGTCAAGCCCGGTACGATGATGACGTCCATCAAGGGGCGGTGAGAGCAGGCGACATGGGCCTCGGCTGGACCATCAAGGGGAGTGGGGACACACACCCCAAGCATGGTCGCCGACCAAAGGACCGAAGTCCCAGCTTGGATGGCCTGGGACCATGGGCCTTTGGCCGTCGCATCCAGAAAGTGTCATTCCCATAGTGCTTCCGACCACCCACCAACATCACCAAATACACCAGGGAAATGAATCCCGTTATATGGCTCCAAGACTTTTTGCTCGCCTATCGAGCCGAAGGAGTGGATGATGACCACTTCATCATTCAATACCTCCCCATCTGTGTGGGGTAGCATGTGAAAGCTCTAGTTTTGTTTTGGTTAATTGATGAAACCCTATGTTCTAACAAAGTTTATCAAAGTGATTATGAGATAGGTAGCACTACTCCAAGTGATGAGACAAATGAAGATCATATCATGATGATGGTGATGCCATGGTGATGATCAAGTGCTTGGACTTGAAAAGAAGAAAGAGAAAAACAAAAGGCTCAAGGCAAAGGTATAAAAGGTAGGAGCCATTTTGTTTCGGTGATCAAGACACTTAGTGAGTGTGATCACATTTAGGATCGATAGCCGTACTATTAAGAGGGGTAAAACTCGTAATCGAAATGCGGTTATCAAAGTGCCACTAGATGCTCTAACTCATTGCATA